>OY740802.1:7885251-9085251 GCA_963514005.1 Raja brachyura
CTTCGACGGAGATGCGACTTAATCCGTAGCGTATCTCCGTCCGCACTACGGCCTAACATCGTGGAGCGGGCGGTCCCTTTGTCAGGGATCGACTACGGGAGCTCCAACCGCGGGAGCCTGCGGACTTGACATTGTGGAACTTGTGGTCCCTTGGTTTGAGATCGACTACGGGAGCTCCGACTGCGGGAGCTACGATCACCATGATCGCGGGAGCTTCGATCGCCGGCTGCGGGAGCTTCGATCGCCGGCTGCAGATGGTTCGACTGCCCTGACCGCGGAAGAAAAGGGGGGAAGAAGATAATACGTTATGGCCTTCCATCACAGTGCGTTGTGGTGGATGTTTATGTAAATTTTTATGTAGATGTGTGTCTTGTTGCTTTTTTGGTACGACTGTATGGAAAATCAAATTCCTTGTATGTTTTTGCATACTTGGCTAATAAATTAATTACAATACAACTATGAATGATTAAAGGATATTTCAGCAACAAATATAAAAAAACAATGTTTTCTTTCTTATATCATTGTCACACGGTTATTATTTAGTATTCAGAATTCTGTCCACAGCTGCAAAATAGTACATTTCCAACAATAGAATCATTTAGTGGCAGGTTTTTCTATATCGATTTCACAATTTTAGAATGAATAAATGTAGTAAAGACGAACTGCAGATGCTGGTTTATCCCCAAAATAGACACAAAACGATCACGTATTGTCATGTGTGTGAAGGAACTGCAGATGCTGGTTTAAACTGAAGATAGACACAAAAAGCTGGAGTAACTCAGCGGGACAGGCACCATCTCCGGACAGAAGGAATGGGTGACGTTTTGGATCGAGACCCTTCTTCAGACTGTATTGTCTTTCCACTGACTGGAGAGCAAGCAACAAAAGCTGTGGCTCGGTAAACGTGACAATAAACTAAACTAAACTGAACTAAATGCTGGAGGAACTCAATTTTTTTTTAATCAAAAATGTATCCAACTATTAAATCAATGACGAATGCTAAACTAGTGTACAACTATCTTACAATCCTTGGCAAGGATGCGTTCAACCCCCCCGTGGTGCCCAGCGGTCCCGGAAATCCCCCAGGGTGCCCCTGGACAGCGTGTAGTCCCTCTCTAACACCACCCGGAAAAGGGGCAGGGAGCCGGCTCGGGCAGAGTCCTCTTCCGCCTCGTGCCGTGAATCGCGGATGGCCCAGCTTGACCAGGCCCGGGAGCAAACCCACCCAGGACATCCTCGGCCCTACCCTCTCCCCTACACACAGGGTGTCCAAAGCTGAGGATCGGAGGAACTCAATGGATGAGGCAGCATTCCTGGAGACCATGGACTGGTGACGTTTTGGGTCGGGACCCTTCGTCACCTGTCCATTTTCTCCAGAGATACTGCCTGACCTGCTGAGCATTTTGTGTCTATCTTTAGAATGAGTCAGCTTTGGTGATCATCACCAGAAAGACTCTCTTGTCCCATAGACTTTAAAAGGGAAATACTGGAAACACAATGAAATTAGGCACACAAGGAACTGCCAATGCTGGAGCCTTGTGCATAACTCAAAGTGCTGGAGGAACTCAGCGGGTCAGGCAGCATCTGGAAAGGGAATGGACAGGCGATGTTTCAGTTTGGGACCTAATTCAGACTGATTGAAGATTGATCTGTGAGGAGAAGGCCCTCGACTCGAAATGTCACCAGATGCTACCTGACCCGCTGAGTTCCTCCGGCACGTTTGTGTTTTGCTCAATAATATTGGACAACATCTAACCAAGAAAAAATAGGGAAAAAGTCCTGAGACACAAAGCGTACATTTAATTCAGTTCACTCGACACTACTAGCTCATAGGACATATTTTTAGATTAGTTTTAGAGATACAGCATGGAAACAGGCCGTTCGGCCCATTGTGTTGGTGCATTTCCATGCCTTACCTTCAAACTAATGGGCCTGTCCCACTTGGCGATTTTTTAGGTGACTGCCCGCAACTGTCCTAGACGTGGCAGGTCTCCGAAAAACCGGCGACAACCTACGTCATTCTGGCTACAACTACGACAGCACCTACGTCAGGAGAAGTCAAGCTACGCTCATTGGCGTCAAGCCCACTGTCGCCAAAAAAATGTCAACATGTTGAACATTTAGCGGCGACCAGAAAGACCCTGCGACTTTTTGCGCGACTGAGGAGACGACTCCGGGCGACCACCGGCGAACATGTGGCGACAAACTAGTCGCCTGTAGTTGCCTAAAAAATCGCCTAAGTGGGACAGGCCCATGACAAAACCTACATCAACACAACACCTCCGCTCAGCTCACAATAACCGACCTGATCTCCCGGTGGCCCAGCACTTCAACTCCCCCTCCCATTCTGAATCCGACCTGTCTCTCCTGGGCCTCCTCCATGGCCAGAGTGAGGCCCAGCGCAAATTGGAGGAGCAGCACCTCATATTCCGCTTGGGTAGTTTACACCCCAGAGGTATGAACATTGACTTCTCCAATTTCAGGTAGTCCCTGCTTTCTCCCTCCTTCCCCTCCCCTTCCCAGCTCTCCCACACAGCCTACTGTCTCCGCCTCTTCCTTTCTTCTTCCCGCCCTCGGGAAGGTCTCGACCCGAAACGCCGCCTAATCCTTCGCTCCATAGATGCTGCCTCACCCCGCTGAAATGCTACAGCTTTTCTGTCTACCGTTTAATTGAGCGCAGTCAATGTGCCAAACCTTCCAGAGCCATCAGCGTTCAAAATTCTACAGCGTTCCACCTCTTTTCCTCAGGCTATGTGTTTTGTGCATCTACAAAGAACATTTTTTTTGGCCATTTTCCTAAGATTCATTAAAAAAAAAACCCCGCCTGCAACAAATTAAACACTTATGAAATTTGTCACTTATATTGTACGCTCCAACATCGCGGGCCAAAACGACATTGTAAATACGGGGCATGTCACCCTGAGCGGTTAACCACACTTCCTACGAGCCTATTCTTGTTGGCGCGGAGATATCAGACGGTTAAATTGCGAGTCAGTATTTTTACTGGGAAAGGTGCTCCATTCTTGTCATTCCCCACCCAGCAGATGGGCCATTCTGACGTGTCGGTTGTGATAGCCCTCACGCTGAGAGATTAACTGCTCACTGCCTTCTGTTTCCTGCTCCCTGGTAGAGATCGAGCTGAGGATCCCTCCTACGTCTCTTTACAGAAGCAGCAAGTTTGGAATATGTTTCCTGGCCTCTGCCTGTGCAGACGTGCAAACCGGGCTCCAGAATTGGCTTGGATTACAATGCTCGCCTTGCCCTTTACCTCCGTATCTCTGCACTTTTTTTTTTGCACATCCAATTCGAACAAAAATAAATCTTCAACTAATGTTGGGAGCCTTCGAAATAGCAAGGATTCTTGAGATTGGTCAGTACAACATTCAGGGCTAGCGCAGTGGTGCAGTGGTAGAGTTGCTGCCTCACAGTGCCAGAGACCCGGGTTTGATCCTGACTACGGGTGCTGTCTGTACGGAGTTTGTGCGTTCTCCCCGTGACCACGTGGGTTTTCACCGGGTGCTCTGGTTTCTTCCCAGAGGTCCAGGTTTGTAGGTTTATTCGCCTTCATCCCTAATGTGTAGGATAGTGTTAGTGTACAGGGTGATCGCTGGTCAGCGTGGATTCGGTGGGCCAAAGGGCCTGGGTCAAAACAGGGTCACTGGCACTGTGAGGCAGCAACACCGCCGCTGCGCCACCGTGCCGCCCAAAACCTCCGCAGATTTGCTGCAGAAAGTGGCGATCAGGGTGGTGCAGCGGTAGAGTTGCTACCTTACAGAGAATGCAGCGCCGTGGACCCAGGTTCGATCCCGACCGCGGGTGCTGTCTGTACGGAGTTTGTACGTTTTCCCCGTGACCAGCCTGGGTGTTCTCCAAGATCTTCGGTTTCCTCCCACACTCCAAAGACGTACAGGTTTGTAGGTTAATTGGTTTGGTAAATGTAAAAATTGTCGCTAGTGGGTGTAGGATGGTGTTAATGTGCGGGGATCGCTGGTCGGCACGGACCCGGTGGGCCGAAGGGCCTGTTTCCGCGCTGTATCTCTAAAAACTAAAGTTAAAACTAAGGCATCTCAGCATGATATGACCACTGCTGTGCAGTTGACCATATGACCATGCAGAGACCACAGCAAGCTCTATCACTGACTGATCATATCCTTCGATCCAGAGTCCATCTTCACTCTACCTTGCCTCAGGAAGCCTGGAGGTATCGTTAGGGAGGCCGCTCTGGCCCTTCCCGTTTGTCTCTTCTACCTACTGGGAGAAAAGCTCAGACTTCTAAACTTAAGGAAAGCTTCTTCCCTGCTGTTAACAGGGTCCTGCAGGAGGGGCTCAATGCGGAACGTCACCCATGCCTTCTCTCCAGAGACGCTGCATGTCCTGCTGAGTTACTCCAGCATTTAGTGTCCATCTTTGGTTTAACCCAGCGTCTGCTGTTCCTCCCTACAACATGCTGACAGTTCCGCTGAGTCACACCAGTTTTTTGTGTCTATCTCCTGAACCAATCACCTATTGCACACCCCCTTTACTGAGTGCTGCCATGTACTCTTAAGGGCCTGTCCTACCAGCATCCGACTCCATGCGATGAACGCGATCAAACTAGAAGCGGGGGCCGCGCGGAGGTCGGGTGATCCCCTGTACAGGGCCGTTCCCACCAGCATGCGCCTGTATGCGGCAAGCGCGACCAAACCGGCAGTAGGGGCCGCACGGAGGTCGGGTGAGTGGCGCAACGCGGCGCAAAGTGAGGCGAACTTGGAGCGAAGCCTTAAGGTAAGTTCGCCAGGACAGAGAGGGGCACACAGAGAGGGGCACAGAGGCGCACACACAGAGGACCACGGAGCCACACACATGGAGGGTCACAGAGGCACCTACAGAGAGGGTCACAGAGGCACGATCTCGAGGCGGTGTGTAATGCGTCGAGGCGACTGCGAGACGACAAGCCGTTGCCGCGCGGAATTTTTGAACATAGTCAGTTTTTCGGAGCCCCACGGAATGTCGGGACGAACTGCACACAATTCCGCACGGCTCCGGCGATCAAAATGGGACCAGCCCCGTGACGCCGGACGGCTCAAGCGACCACGTTAGGTCGCGCTCATCGCATGGAGTTGCATGCTTGTAGGACAGGCGCTTTACTCATAATTCTGCCTCATTGTTTAGACTCCAGACATTGGAAATACAGCGTGGAAACTATCTTATCCTATAGGGAAACACTGGAAACACAATGAAATTAGGCACACAAGGAACACAAGGCCCTTCACCCCACCGTGTCCTGCGCACACCAGCGATCACCCCGTATACTAGCACTATCCTACACTCTAGGGACAATTTACAATTCACAGAAGCTGTTTAACCTGCAAATCTGTATGTCTTTGGAGTGTGGGAGGAAAGAGGAGCACTCGTAGAAAACCCACGCGGTCACGGGGAGAACGTACGGACAGCACCCGCAGTCAGGATTGAACCCGGGTCACTGGCGCTGTAAGGCAGCAACTCTACCGCTGCATCATAGCTATTGTACCTTTAGCTATTTTTGGACCACTTCAGATTTCATTGCAATCTTTGTACCATTCTGCTGTTTGGCGCTGTAGTATTTATTGTTATATTCTTCATCACCGGATGTGCACTGTTTATGATGTGAGCGAGGAATATTATTGCTCCCTGGTGTATCATTATAGTAAACTAATCTTAATCTGAATCTACTTTCAGTGTGTAAAAAGAAAATAGCGCAGTGAAGAATAAAGAAATATGGCTTGTCAGAGGCAGCAGTGTGGCCCAGTTAGTGCCAGTTAGAGGCCCTGGTTCGATCCTGACATCGGGTGCTGTCGGTGTGGAGCACGCATGTTCTTCCTGCGCCCACATGGGTTCCCTCCGGGTGCTCCAGTTTCCTCCCTCATCCCAAAGGCGTGCGGGTTTTGCAGGTTAATTTTGGTCTGTAAGTTGCCCGTTAGTGTGTAGGGTGCGGGGCTCGTGAGAACGGGTGACCAGTGGTCGACGTGGCCTCGGTGTGGGCCAGATGTTGTATCTCGAAACTAAATAAAAATGAACGATGGTCGATTTTCAAATTCCCTAAATAGAAACCAGATATGGTAGAAGAACCCAAAGCATCACCAATAATCTTTCTCCACAAATGCTGTCTGACCCGGGCAGCACGGTGGCGCAGCGGTAGAGTTGCTGCCTCACAGCGCCAGAGACACGGGTTCGATCCCGACTACGGGTGCTGTCTGTGCGGAGTTTGTACGCTCTCCCCGTCACTGCGTTGGTTTTCTCCGAGATCTTCGCTTTCCTCCCACACTCCAAAAACTTGCCCACTTGTAGGTTAATTGGCTGGGTATGAAAATGTAAATTGTCCCTAGTGTGTGTAGGATAGTGTTAGTGTGCGGGGATCGCTGGCCGGCGCGGGCTCGGTGGGCCGAAGGGACCTGTTTCCACGCTGTATCTCTGAGTAAAACTAAACTAAACCCGTTGAGTTACTCCAGCACTTTGTGTCTATATTTGGTGTAAACCAGTATCTGCAGTTCCTTGTTCTACATGGCAGAAAACAATTGATGATTTGTTATCTGTCACTCGTTTCGTATGGCCCACAATTCAAATTTATGCCAGGGATCTTCAGTGATATTACTGAGATAATACCCAAATAAGCAATGGGACACTGGGAGTGTACCACAAAGCATGATAGAGACTTTGAAATCACTGGATCCTGTTTCATAGACTAAAACTCTCAGCTGACAATGACAAAGTGCTTCAATGCTTTCGTTTACCTGTTTAGGGGCTCTTAGAATACAACCTAATTGGCTTAGTATACAAATATAGAATTTCGAAACACACAGACAATTTTGCAGCAGCGTTTAAGCTGAGAGGATGGACTGGTACTTGGTGACATTTTCAACTAACAAGATGGATTTTTATTGCTTCCAGCAATGCTGAGTAAAAATATTTATTCTGTCCATAAATCACGTTACTATCTGAATTTACTGGGACGCGGCTACTGAAACGGAACTCGAATACAAACGAGAAAGGGAGAAATAGACAACGTACCATTTTGACGTGGAGTCAAAATACTAGACGGGAAGTATTATACTGCAAAGAGTGCAGAGAAGATTTATGAAGGTATTGCCGGGACTCCAGTGCCTGAGCTACAGGGAAAGGTTAGACTATAGACAATAGACAATACTTGCAGGAGTAGGCCATTTGGCCCTTCGAGCCAGCACCGCCATTCAATGTGATCATGGCTGATCATCCCCAATCAGTACCCCGTTCCTGCCTTCTCCCCATATTCTCTGACCTTTAAGAGCCCTATCTAGCTCTCTTTTGAAAGCATCCAGAGAACCTGCCTCCGCCGCCCTCTGAGGCAGAGAATTCCACAGGAAAAAGTGTTTCCTCATCTCTGTTCTAAATGGCTTACTCCTTACTCTTGAGCTGTGGCCCCTGGTTCTGGACTCCCCCAACATCAGGAACATGTTTCCTGCCTCTAGCGTGTCCAAACCCTTAACAATCTTATATGTTTCATTAAGATCCCCTCTCAACCTTCTAAACTCCAGAGTGGACAAGCCCAGCTGCTCCATTCTCCCAGCATGTGACAGTGCCGACATCCCGGGAATTAACCTTGTAAACGTACGCTGCGCTCCCTCAGTTCTGGACTCCCCCATCATACTTTATTAGCCATGGGGATGATCAGCCATGATCACATTGAATGGCGGTGCTGGCTCGAAGGGCCGAATGGCCTACTCCTGCACCTATTGTCTATTGTCTATTCTCTATTGTCTATTGTCTAAAAGATTAGAGCAATATGGGCTAAACATAGGCAAACCAGGTTCGTGTAGTTAGGCATCTTGGTTAGCATGAATGTTTTGGACTGGTGGGCAGCACAAATCTATTTCTGAAGTATATTGGGTGGTACGGTGGCGCAGTGGTAGAGTTGCTGCCTTACAGCACCAAAGTCCCGGGTTCGATCCTGACTAAGGGTGCTGTCTGTACGGAGTTTGTACGTTCTCTCTGTGCCTGCGTGGGTTTTCTCCGGGTGCCCCAGTTTCCTCCCACACTCCAAAGACGTGCAGGTTTGTAGGTTAATTGGCTTCTGTAAAATTGTAAATTTTGTGATAGTGTTAGTGTACGGGGTGATGTCTGGTCAACTTGGACTCGGTGGGCTGAAGGGCCTGTTTCCATACTTTACCTCTAAACTAAACTAAACTAACCTAAACAAAAATGGACTGAAGCACGGACTCCAAGTAGGTAATAATAATACTTCTTGCATTGTTAAGTTGTAATCGAGAATCAATTGATAGGACAGACACAAAATGCTGGAGTAACTCAGCGGGTCAGGCATCTTCTCTGGAGAGAAGGAATGGGTGACGTTTCAGGTCGAGACCCTTCTTCAGACCCTTATCAATAGATAGGGATGAACATGAGACTGTAAATCTAAATATAGACTTGTCGCCACATTCTTTAGGGTCCGCACTAGCTGATCATTCAGCCATTCCCTGAAGAACGTCACTGCTTTTCGGATTGAAAGAGGATGAAAACTTACTTGGGAAGGAAAGCTGGAGGAGAGGAGAGGCAGGGCGGAGCTTGGCCGGCGCGGGGGTTGTTCGATAGCCTGATTGTTGGAGAAGGGTCAGATATGACATTCACAAGGTCATACAAAATAGGAGCAGAATTAGGCCATTCGGCCCATCAGGTCTGCATCGCCATTCAATCATGGCTGATCTATCTCTCCCTCCTAACCCCATTCTCCTGCCTTCTCCCCATAACCTCTGACACCCATACTAATCAAGAATCAATCTATCTCTGCCTTAAAAGTATCCACTGACTTGGCCTCCACGGCCTTCCGTGGTGAAGAAATCCACAGATTCACCGCCCTCTGGCTAAAGAAATGAATAGTGGGGCGTGAGCCCAAGAAGGATCAAGACATTCGAACATGTGACACTCACGGGCGGGGAAGTTGCGAATTGTGTAACCGGTGGAAGCAATGTGGGTGGAAGGGGAGGGGGAGTCTTGGCGGTGTAAAGTGTAGGCGGAAGGGAAGGGGGAGTGAGTAGCCCTCTCTCCGGTTCACAAAAACTATAGATCACACGCTGGGACTAAATGTCACTGGCAGGTTTGCTGAGGATAGAATGCTAAGTGGGATTATGAGTGGGAGGAAATGTGTGAAGAGAATTTGCGGAGATTGCGAAAACCTGGCAGATGGAATATATTGTGTAAAAAATGTAAAGCGGATAAATTAACACCTTTGTAAATTGGTGGACGGAACGGAAAGGCTAAGCATTTTTAAAATGGTTAGATGGTGTTGCACTGCGAAGGAACCTCAGTCTCCGTGTTTAGTTTAGTTTAGAGGTTCAGAGCGGGTCGGGATCGAACCCGGGTCTCCGGCGCTGCATTCGCTGTAAGGCAACAACTCTACCGCTGCGCCACCGTGACCTTCCCTTGTTTGGTTTAGTTTAGAGATACTGCGCGGAAACAGGCAGAACGAGTGCGTGCTGACCAGCCATCCGCGCACACTAACACAATCCTACACACACTAGGGACCATTTGCAATTTTACTGAAGCCAATGAGCCGACAGACCTGTACGTCTTTGGAGTGTGGGACTGAATCCAGAGATCTCGGAGAAAACCCACGCAGGTCACGGGGAGAATGTACAAACTCCGTGCAGACAGCACCCGTAGTCAGGATTGAACCCGGGTCCCTGGCGCTGTAAGCCAGTGACGCTAGCGCTGCGCCACCGTGCCTCCCCTTGTTTTGTTCCAATGTCATTAGAGTGCTGGAACAGCTCGACAGAGATGCCATTAGCTCCAGAACACACAGTCTTCAGCTACACAGCGAGGATTTTGTTAGTCTTTGGTCTTTGCTGTATCCAGTGCTCTCTGCGGTTTCCCAGTAGTGCACGGCTTGAGTGGGATTAGCTCAACACTGATGCTGCGGTCCTCAGCTGGAGCCACCTGTCCGGTAATTCTCTCATCACTGTGGTGTGATTTTTCTCTTTGATAATAGACACAAAGTGCTCGAGAAACTCAGCGGGTCAGGCAGCAACTCTGGAGAAAAGGAATGGCTGACAGTTCGGGTCGAAACCCTTCTTCAGACGGAGGGTCGGGGGGTGGGAATTTAGAGGTTTAGAATGAAACCAGAGCCGGCACCGATGACCAAGGAAAGATAGAGCCCACAAGGGTCCGTTGTTGGCTGTGGAAGCGGTGATGGCAAAGGGATATATGGATGTGAACAGTGAAACTAGCAGGACGACTAGGGTGGGGGAAGGGCAGAGAGAGTAGGAATTCGTAGCACTTGAAATTAGAGAAATCAAAAATTAATAATATTAAGTTTGTCAGAACACAGCATAAACTTTACGATAAGTCAGAGACACTTTCTTGATTACAGCTTAATAACTGTGAAAAAATTAATTCTATAATTTTGGAACAAATCAGCAGCCACCACAATTAAAATGTGGGTTATGCAAATGACTGAGACCTTACATTTGGAAAAAGTAAGATTTGTCTAAATTGACAAACCAGAATTATTTGTTAGAATATGGTCTCCAGTTATTGAATTCTTGAAAAAGTGAATTGGTTTAACACAAAATCAGGGTTGAAACTTGAGTTTGGGATTGGATGAATAATGATACGTAACATCTCCTGGATCTATCTCCACAATCTTGTTATTTGTAATTTATTTTTTCGTCCTCTTTTTCTCTCTATTAGTTTATAGTTTCTCTTATTTTTTTCCTCTCTTTATCTTTACTCTTTAAATGTAAGAAATCTGTCATTCAATTCTCGCTTACTGCCATTTGTGTGCATGCTTCTAATAAAAATATTTGTAAAAAAAAGAAATTAGAGAAATCGGTGGGTTCATCCCACTGGGTTGCAAACTGCCCAAGCGAAATATGAGGTGGTGTTCCTCCAATTTGTGCTGGGTCTCACCCTGACAGTGGAGGAGGCCCAGGACAGAAAGGGCAGTGTGGGAATGGGAAGGGGACTTAAAGCGTTTAGGAACCGGGAGATCATGTCGGCCAAGGCGGACTGAGCATAGGTGTCCGATGAGCTCTCTCTGATATGCTGGCCTCCACCAACACTAGCGATGTCCATAGAGTCACCTTCTCCTCCTCCTCCACCTCCTTCTACGAGGTGTTTAAATTTCACTGCCATTCACAACTCAATATGTAAGGACACCCGGTCTTTGATTTGATCTGTTAATAACATGTCCACTCAGGTCGGCTTACAGCATTCCTCACTCTAATGTGCATTCTGTGCTGCACCTTCATCTAGCTGACATTTAGTTTACAGCCCGTAGCGATGAGTACTGCCTCCGCTGTAAGTTTGCATGCTGTGTTGTGGCATCATAAGCTTGGCATATCCGTTTTCCATTCGCCTGGGTTGCCAGCGTTGGCATTCACTTCTACACGCTTTCGTCAACAAAAAGCTTTGTTCGAGAGTCATAGAGCGTTGGAAAGAGGCCCCTTCGGCCCAACTTGCCCCCCTCCGACCAACACGCCCCACCTGCTCCAGTTGCCACCTCCCCGCGTTTGGCCCATATTCCACTAAACCTAAGACAGACACAAAATGCTGGAGAAACTCAGCGAGTCAGGCAGTATCTCTGGAGAAAAGGAACAGGTGACATTTTGGGTTCTTCAAGAAGTCTGAAGCCTGAAGAAAGGGTCCCAACCCAAAACGTCAACTATCCATGTCCTCCAGAGATGCTGCCTGACCCGTTGAGTTACTCCAGCACTTTGTCTGATTTTTTTAAATGATGTTTGTCATTTTGCTACTAAAATAATCCATTTTAATCAGTTATTTAAAAATAAAATGAATAGCACAATCTCCTGAAGAGCCAAGCTGTGGTATAATTGTAATAGCTTTATCAATCACCACTTTGTTTTTCCCTCCATGAATCCGCTGGAACACCCACAGTTCATTAAATCCACATTCGTTTCTAACCATTTGCAGCTGCTTCCCACTGCTTTCCATTTATTATGTTTGCAGCCAATTACTTGGAAATCAGCTAAAGTCTGTTTTTTAGCACTTGGCTACATTTTTCCTTTTAGGTAATGCAGTAATCAATAACTAATGGAGCAGATCGGGTCGACTCGTTTTTTTTATGGAAAGTTCGATGTATCTAATGAAGCCGTGCTTCACTGGTTTAATGAGAGTCTCCCAATGGACTGACGGGCCTGTCACACTTGGGCGTCATTTACGCGACATCATTTACGTGACATCATTTACGCGTCACAACGCGCGCATGGTGCGCATTACGCGCGCATGGTGCGTGGTGACGTAGGGAGTGCTGTGCGGTCGCTCGTGGCACCCCAGGTTTTTGGGATGTACAACATCTTTGCGCCCCATCTGCGTGACGTGCAAATGACGTCCAAGTGGGACAGGCCCTAGACCCAGAGTGGAATACATTTAGTTACCGATCCGTCTGGGGCAAATTGACAGTTTGGTTCCAGTCTACCCTGACCTCTTGAGTTCATACGTTCTAGGAGCAGAATTAGGCCATTCAACCCACAAGTCTACTCCGCCATTCAATCTACTCCGCTGATCTAGCTTTCCCTCTCAACCCCATTCTCCTGCTTTCTCCCCGTAACCCCTGACACCCGCGCTAGTCAAGAATCTATCAATCTCTGCCTGAAAAATATCCATTGACTTGGCCTCCACAGCCTTCCACGAGCTTCCAATCTGCCTACAGATCAGTGAGATTATTGTCATAGATAAGTACAAGAAGTGCATATGTATGTTTAAGATGGAACTGCAGATGCTGGAAAATCAAAGGTGGACAAAAGTGCTGGAGAAACTCAGCGGGTGCGGCAGCATCTACGGAGCGAAGGAAATAGGCAACGTTTCGGGCCGAAACCCTTCTTCAGTCTGAAGAAGGGTTTTGACTCTAAGTACATATGTATGATGTATACACATGACAAGAAGATTATTTGTATGTCCAGCGGTCCCGGAAATCCCCAGGATGCCCGTGGACAGTGCCTAGTCCCTCTCTAATACCACCCAGGCACGGAAGTAACTCCGGAGACAACCCGAGAGACCACTCTTTGTGTAGGAAGTAACTGCAGATGCTGATTTACCCCGAAGTTGCACATAAAAAGCTGGAGTAACTCAGCAGGTTTAGCTCCGTTCAGTTTAATTTAGAGATACAGCGTGGAAACAGGCCCTTCAGCCCACCGAGTCCGTACTGACCGGCAAACTCAGCCGGACTGGCAGTTTCCTGGAGAGAAGGAATGGGTGACGTTTGGGGTCGAGACCCTTCTTCAGACCGAGAATCAGGGGGCGAGTTCTTTCTTTCCGGCCCTTTGTCCAGTGACCACTGCCCACTACCGCCACCTCCTCTCCGGTTCCCAGTGTTCCGGGTCAAGCAGGGGCCAGGCTCAGCGGCTTCCCTCTCCCGGTTCTGTGGCGGGTGAGCCAGGCCAGGTTACGGCCGCGGCTCACCGGGACCATCTGCGGTGCACAGCTCACCGGCACCCATAATGTCAAAGATGCTGCCAAGACTGATTCTCATCCGCACGCACGCAATCCACATCCTTCCTTTCCCTGCATATCTCAACGTCTCTTAAACGCCCCATATCGTATCTGCCTCCGCCACCACCCCTGGAAAACTAGTTCAGGAACTCACTGTGTAAACAAAAAACCTCCCCCTCACACAACTCCTTTAAACTTTGCCCCTCTCACCTTTTTTTTGCATCCTGGGGAAATAGGTTCTGACTGTCCAGTTTTAACAAGGTCAATATTTTACTTGTGGCTCTGAAGGGGTGGGACTGGAATGACGACAAGAGAGCTGCAGAGGCACCCACCACACGATGAGATGTGCTCAATGTAGTTTACAAGACGGGCCACATCGGGAGCAGAAATAGCACTCATTTGTGGCCCCCACTTCAAAGGCTAAGTCCAGTATCATCAAGTACAACTTCATAGCCGAGAAGCTGTTCAGGGAATACCATCATTTGGTGCTTATCTCACATCAATTGCAGAAAGCTTTACCCGAAGACCCCTTTGGTAAATTTCCATGATGGGCTGAATCGTAAGGTTATAAGTGAAAGGAGTGGAATTAGGCCATTTGGCCCATCAAGTCTACTCTACCATTCAATCATGGCTGATCGTTCTCTCCCTCTCAACCCCATTCCCCCGCCTTCTCCCCATAACCTCTGACACCCGTACTAATCAAGAATGGACCCATTGGGAAGACGGTACAGGAGTCTGAAAACCCTGACCTCCAAGTTCAGGAACACCCATCGGGTTCTTGAACACGACAAACACCAACTAAACTACAAACTGTTTTGGTTGGACTAGGAACTTTGGATTTTGTTTTTGTTTTACACTAACGTTGTTTTTTGTATTGATTTAACTATTTTTTGTTTGATTTTTAGTTTAGTGTATTATTTTTATATATTTCGAGGTACAGTGAAAAGCTTTTTGTTGCGTGCTATCAAACCAGTCAGCGAAAAGACTTGATTACATTCAAGTTGTCCACACAATTACAGGGGATAAAGTTTAGTGCAAGATAAAATCCAGTAAAATATCATTCATGATAGTCCGAAGGTCAGGACCGCTCTCAGGAACCTCAGGATCAGTTGCCTGATAACTAATGGGAAGGAGCTATCCCTGGATCTGGAGGTGTGTGTTTTCAAAGGTAGACACAAAATGCTGGAGTAACTCAGCGGGTTATGTGTTTTCAAACTTCTGTACCTGATGAGAGATTTTACTGTGTTATCCAGTGAGTTAAGGGCCTGTCCCACCAGCATGCAACTCTATGCGATGAGCGCGACCTAACGTGGTCGCTTGAGCCGTCCGGCGTCGCAGGGCCGGTCCCACTTCAATCGCCGGAATTGTGCGGAGTTCGTCCCGAGTTCGGCCCGACACCGCGCGGGGCTCCGAAAAACTGACTATGTTAAAAAATTCCGCACGGCAACGGCTTGTCGGCTCGCAGTCTCGACGTTTACACACCACCCCGACATCGTGCCTCCGTGAACCTATCTGTTGGTGCCTCCGTGACCCTCTATGTGTGTGGCTCCGTGGCCCTCTGTGTGTGTGTGCCTCTGTGCCCCTCTCCATGTGCCCCTCTCTGTCCTGGCGAACTTACCTTAGACTTCGCTCCAAGTTCGCCTCACTTTGCGCCGCTTTGCGTCACTCACCCGACTTCCGCGCGGCCCCTACTGCCGGTTTGGTTGCGCTTGCCGCATGCAGGCGCATGCTGGTGGAAACGGCCCTGTACAGGGGATCACCCGACCTCCGCGCGGCCCCCGCTTCTAGTTTGATCGCGTTCATCGCGTAGAGTTGCATGCTGGTGGGACAGGCCCTTTACTGTTTGCAGACCAGTTATGCTGCTGCAAGTAAGAATCTCATTGTTCCATCTGGCAATAAAGCACTTTTGATCTGTTAAACTGTGCTCTACTTTGAGACAAGAGGGAAAGGGATGGGAAGTTTACACAGCACTGAAAAATAAAAAATACCTCCAGGTTGCGTCTGCCAGCCAATCGCAATGTGTGGTGGCTGAAGCTGTGGACAGTATGTTCTGTTAGATCAGAGAATCTCCAAAAGATCTGCTCGATGTGAGGTGTTAGGCACATTCATCGCCGAGGCCAACAATCAAAATACGTGGGAGTAGGTGATAACATTCAAGCTTGGGGAAGTGCGCCAAGACAAGGCGCCCTAGTTTGCACAGGATGTGATTTATTTAATTGATAGAATTTAAATGTCCTCGTTGCCATGGCGGGGTTTGAACTCTTGAACTGAATCATTAATGCAGGTCTCTGAGTTATTGGCCAGGTAACATCATCACCACGCTGTTAAACCCTGCAAGTAGAAAGAAAATTAAAGGGGTCACTTGAATCTAGAAGTTGGGTGGTCATGTTGCACTTATATAACTTCATAGGTTCTAGGAGCTGAATTAGGCCATTTGGCCCATCAAGTCTACTCCTCCATTCAATCGTGGCTGATATATCTTTCCCCTCTCAACCCCATTCACCTGCCTTCCACCCATAACCCCTGATCCCCCCCTGACTAATCAAGAATCTGTCAATCTCCGGCTTAAAAATATCCATTGACTTGGCCTCCACAGACACCTGTGGCAATGAATTCCACAGATTCACCACCCTCTGACTAAAGAGATCTCCTTTCTAAAAGGACGTCCTTTTATTCTGAAGCCATGGCTTCTAGTCCTAGACATTTGTGAGGCCACATTTAGAGTGTTGTGTTCAGTTCTGGGCACCATGTTATAGGAAAGATGGTGTCAAACTGGAAAGGGTGCAGAGAAGATTTACAAGGATGTTGCCAGGGCTTGAGATCCTGAGATGTGGGGAGAGGTTGAGCAGGCTAGCACTTTATTCCTTGGAGCGCAGGAGGATGCAGGGTGATCTTGCAGAGGTGAACAAAATCATGAGAGGAATAGATCTGGTAGACGCACATAATCTCTTGCCCAAAGTAGGGGAATTGAGAACCAGAGGACATAGGTTTAAGGTGAGAGGGGAAATATTTAGTCGAAACATGAGGGGTAACTTTTTCACACAAAGGGTGGTGAGTGTATGGAATGAGCTGTTAAGGCAGGTACTATTGCAATATTTAAGAAACATTTGGACAGATACATGGATAGGACAGGTTTAGAGGGATATGGGCCAAACGCAGGCAGGTAGGACTAGTGTAGAGGGGACACAATGGTCGATTTGGACAAGTTGGGCTGCAGGGCCTGTTTCCACACTGCATGAAGCGATGGCACTGGGTTAGTATGATGCCCATGAGCTAAGATGCAGGAAGAATATGGATTAAATATGTAAGCATCGATCGAGTAGAGGCAAATGATTCTTAAGAAGTGACAGACTTCACAGGTTATGGAATTGTGTTTAATCAGGTTCAGCACATTGGTCTATACTTTAGACTTTAGAGAATCAGAGTGGAAACAGGCCCTTCGGCCCACCTAGTCCGCACCCTCCAATGACCACCCCAGACACTAGCACAGTCCTACACACCAGGGACAATTTTTTACAAACTTTGTACAACAATATTTCACAGCCAATTAACCCTGTACATCATTGGAGTGTGGGAGGAAACCGGAGCACCCGGTGAAAACCCACGCAGTCACAGGGAGAACGTACAAACTCCACACAGACAGCAGCCGTAGTCAGGATCCAACCCGGAGGCAGCAACTCTACTGCTGCACCACTGTGCTGGACATAAAACAAATGATATATACGGATTAATTAATAAAACAATTAGCTTAACAGTTATTGAACTGTCACCACCAATTGGAAAAAACAACATTTGTCAGATGTTATGGGTATAATCTATAACCTAATTAATCTGAAGTACAGAGCAGATTGGGCAGGAACAAACTATAGTAAGCGATCTTGCGAATGCAATCCTTTGATTTTGCTTTTAGGTTAAGGGATAGGATACTTGGTCTTTTCTAAAGGACAACAGCAGAGATATTTCATGCATTGCCTGAACCCAGATTAGATATTGAGGAAACAAGGAACTGCAGATGCTGCTTTTAGGGCCTGTCCCACTTGGCAATTTTTTCGGCAACTGCCGGCGTCATATCGGTGTCACCAAAAGATTTTGAAAAATTTCAAAATCCAGCAGCGACAAAAAAAATGTTGCGACACTTGAAAAAAACACCGCGCGTCATACGTCATCACGTCGCAAATTTTTCGGTCAATGATGCCGACCGTCGCCGAAAGAATCGCCAAGTGGGACAAGCCCTTAACACATAAGGGCACAAAGTGCTGGAAAACTTAGCGGGTCAGGCAGCAGCATCTCTGGAGTACATGGAGAGGTAAGGTTTCGGGTCAGGACCCACCTTCAGAAGAAGTCGACTCCAAGAAGGGTCCCGGCCTGAAACGTCACCTATCCATGTCCTCTGGAGATGCTGCCTGACCCGCTGAGTTACTCCAGCATTTTGTGTGTCCTTTTACCATGTCGTGCTTGTTTCGGATGAGGTTTGTAAAGTCAGAGGGTGGCGAATCTGTGGAATTCATTGCCTCACAGAGGGCTGTGGAGGCCAAGTCAATGGATGGATTTAAAAGAGAGTTAGATAGAGCTTTCAGGGCTAGTGGAATCAAGGAATCTGGGGAGAAGGCAGGCACGGTTTATTGATTGGGGACGATCAGCCATGATCACAATGAATGGCGGTGCTGGATCGAAGGGCCGAATGGCCTCCTCCTGCTCCTATTTTCTATGTTTCTATGTTTCTAAATTGACAGGTATTAGATAGACACAAAATACTGGAGTAACACTGTGGGTGAGGCAGCATCTCTGGAGGGAAGGAATTGGTGACGTTTCGGGTCGAGACCCTTCTTCAGACTGAAGAAGGGTCTCGAAGTCCTTCCACCGACTGACAGATATTGGCTGGTAAGGGTGTCGGGGTTACGGGGAGATAGCAGGATGCAGAGGGAAAGATAAATTAGCCATTGAATGGTGGAGACTTGATAGGCCGAATGGTCTACTTCTGACCCTAGAAACTTATAAAGGTAGGGTTTGGTAGCTTTGCAGCACCTTCTCCAGTTTGACATTGGAATGCTCTAGAACATACCACAGTGCAGCACAGGAACAGGCTCTGCAGCCTGCAATGGCCGTGCCAAACACGATATCGTTAAACTAATCTCATCTGCCTGCACATTGTCCGTATCCCTGCATTCCCTGCATATCCATATACTAATCCAAAAGCTTCTAAAGAGCCACCCTTGGACCTGCCTCCACACAGCCTTGCCAGCGCACTCCAGACGCCCACCATATTCTGTGTAAAAATGTTATCCGGCACATCTCCTTTAAACTTCTTCCCCCCTCACCTTAAAGCTATCCCTGCCAGTCTTTGATATTTCCACCCTGGGGAAAATAGCTTCTGACTGTCTACCTTATCTATGCCTCACATCATTTTATATACTCCAATCGGGTTCCCCCTCTACCTCCAACACTCCAGAGAAAACAATACAACCTCACCTGATGGTTAATAGCCTCTATCCAGTGAGAATTCTTTTCCGCCCCCTCATTGTAGCAATGTTACAAAACTTTGAGATTTTAAAAATCAAGTCTGCAAGTCTTTATCCCATCAGATAAAGCATAAAAAGAAGTTTAATTTGACACCTAATTCACTTTCATATCTTCAGTATTAAGAAAGTTATGAGCATTTGCATACTCGGAAATTAGCATCTTGTTCCCCATTGCCTTTCCATTGACTTAACTCAAAAGCTGTGATCTAGAACAGTCAAAAGCCCATAACTTTCTTAAAAATTAAGAGAACTCAATGAAATTTTCAGTTATTATAGATTGAAGCATTCTGAAACAAATATGAAACAATCTTACTTGGATGACCTGAAATTAAAGCATATAATTAGTTAGTTATCTAATTGTAGCTAAGTGCAAAATTCAATGAGTAGATCTAAACATCTATCCATTTCTTAAGAAAAGATAAACTTTTTTTTAAATTGCCTAAGTGTCCAAATAACATTCACACAATAATCCACAATATAACATAACTTTTCATCTCATTTTCATGAATTTATGGGCCAAATGGAAGGAATTTAGTGTTTACATGTTCGTTGTACATGGTTCATGTTACAATGACAATAAAGAAACTATTCTATTCTATTCTATTCTATTTAATGCCTGTAAATTAATGGCCATTTAAATCAACTAGCGAGTGGGTTTTAGTGGAATGCGGTGGATTAGAACATTGCTGTTTGCAGTGAAGTCGGTATGAAAAATACAGCCGGTACATACATTTTTTTTTGTCCCCATTTCGCAACATGAAAATGTGATTAAAGCCTTCCTAAAAAACAAGTTTTTATGTAAAAATAAACTGTGTACCTTCTTTTATCGCCTACGTTAGGTCCGTTCCGCTGTCGCCGTTCAGAGCTTTAGAAGATGATTTGTAAACTACTCTAGTTAATAAATAATCTAGCGTAGTTTAAAAATACCTTTATGAATGAAATGTCGGAGCGATTTCTCTTTAGCGACGAAATCGCCCGACCTGGATCGACTTGGACTGCCTAGAAAAAAAATCGGCATTTTAAACACGCCCCCCTCTGAAAGGCGCCAAAGTCGCGCACACGGGGAGCGGCAGAACTGCAGCGCTGCTAAAGGTGGGTATTGTAACATACCTACTCATTGTAGCCTCCATATCCTTCTTGCTATGGGTCAACCGGAACTGAACACTACTGAATACTACAAATGCAGCCTAACCAAAGTCTTATCAAGCTGCATTGGTTAGCTTCCTTATTCTTGCATTCGAATGCATTGATGAAGGCAAGCATACCATCACACACCTTCTTTACCAATGTACAGTGAAAAGGGACAAGCTTTCATTTGCATGCTATTCAATCAAATCAGATAATACTATACATAACTGTCTCGGTTGTGCAGCGGTAGAGTTGCTACCTTACAGCGCCAGAGACCCATGTTTGATCCTGACTATCGGCGCTGTCTGTATGGACGTTACCCCAGTGACCTGCATGGGTTTTCTCTGAGTTCTTCGGTTTCCTCCCACATTTCAAAGACGTACAGGCTTGTAGATTAATCGGCTTGGTGTAAATGTAAAACGGTCCCTAGTGTGTGTAGAGTAATGATAATATGTGGGGATCGCTGGTCGGCGCGGACTCAGTGGGCCGAAGTGCCTGTTTCCCCTCTGTATCTCTAAACTAAACTAATCTAAATGCAATTGAACCAAACTCAAGTACAATGGGTGGAGCAAAGGGAAAGATACAGAGTTCAGAATATAGTTCTCAGCACTGTAGTGCAAACAAGGAGACCAACGTTGGGTTTTATTGTAGACAAAAGGAACTGCAAGTGCTGGTTTACATAAAAAGACACAAAGTGCAGGGATCATCTCCAGATTGAGGGACAGTTTCTTCCAGGCTCTTATCAGGCAACTGAACAATCCTATCACCAACTGAACTGAATAAAGGAACCCATTAAAACATTAGCATTGGAGAGAGAATAAGACGACTGCTTGAAAGCAAAGTGTTAAAAAGCATTTAGCCAATGAAGTAGAGCACTGATCGTCTTTAACGTGAAAGCTGCTCCAATGATTTTGCTGCTCTCCGAGGATTAAAGCCAGTCTAATATAGATGCCTGGATGTTTTATTGTCATTCGACATCCGCAGCCCCAGTGGAATGTGCACCGGTAAAATAAATCTTCCAGTTTATCCGCAAGATACAAGGTGGTAAATTGCAAAGCCTGCCCTTCTCGAGGCTGAAGGTTCAGGAGCTAGGAGCTAAAGGAGAGGATTTCAAGTTGTGCAATGGTCAGAACTGTCTGACTAACAGCCTGTAGACTAAACACAGCAAGGCTGCACTGAGAGCTCAGCAAATGGAAGACGCGGTCTGCCCTCAACAACAGGTAACGATTAGAAATGTCAAAGAGGGTGTTTAACGATGTCGGTTCACTGGGTTTTAGCACCCAGCTGGATGCTGATAATTGATGTGTTTCAGAAAATTGCTTCACACAGCCTGAGTAACGAGGGAGGTTGTGAAAAAGCACAGCCCACTGCAGCATCAGTGGGGAATGCGGTCATGTGGACTCAGAGTTTCTACTAGTCCGAAGAAGGGTCTCGACCCGAGACGTCACCCATCCCTTCTCTCCAGAGACGCTGCCTGTCCCGCTGAGTTACTCCAGCATTGCGTGTCTATCTAGAGTTTCTACTTTTATTTTGCTGACATATTAAACAAGTTCTGAAGTTGACGGACTGTTGTAAAATGCAGAACCACGATTATGGAAAAAGTTTTTAAAAAAACTTCAAAATGAAATGCAAAGAAATGTAATCTTCAGTTCCCCGCTGTGTTGACCTTCAGATGATTAGCGTTAACAATGCTACATTTCCTGTAAACATACGATACGTATGATGCATACACAAAGTGCTGGAGTAACTCAGCAGGTCAGGCAGCATCTATGGAGAACATGGACAGGTGACTTTACAGGGAGGGATGCTTCTTCAGGCTGTGTTCTCACTCTAGATGCTTATCAGTCTGAAGAATGGTTCCGTTCCAAATCGAAACGTCACCTATCCATCTTCTCCATTGATGCTACCTGACCTGTTGAGTTACTCCAGCACATTGTATCCAATTGTGTATTAACCAGCATCTGCAGATCTTTGATTCGACAGCAGATTGGTTATGGAGGCTAATAGGTGATTGAAGCAATTCCCTCGGTTTCTCCATTGAAAATGAGGTCACTTTGTTAAATCTGAACCCACACCTTCAGTTTCAGGGTCAGTTTCTTCCCAGTTGCTATCAGGCAACTGAACCATCCTCCCAACAACTACAGAACAGTCCTGAGCTACCATCTACCTCATTGGAGACCCTCGGACTATCGTCAATCGGACTCTACTGGACTTTATCTTGCATTAAACGTTATTCTATTGATCATGTACCTGTACACTGTGGACGGCTCGATTGTAACCATGAATTGTCTTTCCGCTGACTGGTTAGCATGTGACAAAAGCTTTTCACTGGACCTCGTTACACGTGACAATAAACGCAACTAAACTCAACAACTGGCTTGACGACCATTTGCAGTGGGTGGGGAGAGATAAGAAGCAGGTATATCATCACTCTTTGTTTTTCTTTCTGTTTTTGTCTTTTTTTTAATCTTAGTCACTCTTCGACCACACTTATTTGGTGGTCTAGGGGTTCTATTCCGACACATTGACTTTCTCTTTCATTTTCTATCTCTCTTGCTCTTCCTCGCTTTTTCTATTTCATCTTAGATAAAAATTAAAATGGAAGCTGTACAATAAATGTATTATGTCATACGCTGCGGTTTATACCGGTTCATTCATTCATTCATTCATTCAATATACTTGTACACTGCTTCTAATAATTTTTTTTTAATTAAAAAAAAAGACAATCATTTGTTAGAATGACAATCTAACTCTGGACATTTGTGTAGATTTATTGACATAAAGGCATTCTTGCCATAGAGGGAGTACAGAGAAGGTTCACCAGACTGATTCCTGGGATGGCAGGACTTCCATATGAAGAAAGACTGGATAGACTCGGCTTGTACTCGCTGGAATTTAGGAGATTGAGGGAGGATCTTATAGAGACTTACAAAATTCTTAAGGGGTTGGATAGGCTAGATGCAGGAAGATTGTTCCCGATGTTGGGGAAGTCCAGAACAAGGGGTCACAGTTTAAGGATAAGGGGGAAGTCTTTTAGGACCGAGATGAGAAGATAATTTTTCACACAGAGAGTGGTGAATCTCTGGAATTCTCTGCCACGGAAGGTAGTTGAGGCCAGTTCATTGGCTATATTTAAGAGGGAGTTAGATGTGGCCCTTGTGGCTAAAGGGATCAGGGGGTATGGAGAGAAGGCAGGTACGGGATACTGAGTTGGATGATCAGCCATGATCATATTGAATGGTGGTGCAGGCTCGAAGGGCCGAATGGCCTACTCCTGCACTTATTTTCAATGATTCTATGTTTCTATTGGACTTGCCTCTAGTTTTAGAGTTTAGTTTTATATCCTTCGACCTACCGCGACCACGTCTACCATCGATCTCTGTACACTGGTTCTATGTTTTCACACTTTTGCATCCGCTCCCCACACACAAGGGGATAATTTACATAGGCAACTTACTGTACAAACCCGTACGTCTTTAGGATGTGGGTGGAAACCGGAGCACCCGGAGGAAACCCACGCAGTCACGGAGTGAAAACACACAAACTCCGAACAGACAGCACCTGTAGTCAGGATTGAACCTGGGTGTCTGGCGCTGTGAGGCAGCAACTCTACCACTGTGCCACTGAGCTGCCCAGCCTCCTTCCTAGTTAACACAAAAGACATCGTAATCCTAGATACAGACCATATTTATTTAGATAGCACATTTAAAAAACAACTCTCATTGGCCAAACTGCTTTACATTTCTATAAGATTAGTATAACAAACAAACTACATATATATAGCCCTCGCTCAGAGGACGTCAAGAAAGGCTTGGGAGTACAGATGGGTTTTTAGTCTCGACTTAAAGGAGTCGATGGAGGGGGCAGTTCTGATGGGAAGAGGGATGCTGTTCCACAGTCTAGGAGCTGTGGGCCCCGGTTCACAAGATTAATTCCCGGATGGCGGGACTGCCATATGTTGAAAGAATGGAGTGACTGGGCTTGTATACACTGGAATTTAGAAGGATGAGAAGGGATCTCACTGAAACACATAAGATTATTAAGAGATTGGGCACACTAGAGCAGGGGTGTCAAACTCAAGGAAGTGTCCGATCTGCCCGTGGGATGATTTCCCCAATGCCAGAGCGGGCTGCAGCTGTCCACGGTGCCGGATCGGACTGCGTTTGTGCGTGCACGCTGCAATTGGGGATGATTAGTCATGATCACGGTGAATGGCGGTGCTGGCTCGAGGGGCCGAATTGCCTACTCCTGCACCTATTCTATATCGTCTATTTCATCTTGAAATGGCTCAGCATTATACTACATTTTTGTACTGATCTGTAGGTCAAATGTTAAAGAGACGAAGTGGCAGATGGAGGCAGTTTCCTCAGTCCAGAATCTCAATGGAAAGGTTATATATTGTGTGCAACTTGACAAATGACACATCACTCTTTCCTGTCAAATTGCAGGAGCAAGCGTAGATAAAGGGAAGATTCGCTGGAAGGTCACGAGAAGTGAAGGGCAACACAATGTCACATTCAAGGCTTGTGCTGGGATTGATCGTGTTGGGAGTCACCGTCTGTCTGAGTCCGGGACGGGCTCTACTCTCTCAACGACTGAAAGGTCGCTTTCAGCGAGATCGCAAGAACATCAGACCAAATATTATCCTCATCTACACAGATGACCAGGACGTGGAACTAGGTAAGATGATTCAAGCATGGCACAATGGTTTTCAACATTGAATTCTCCAATTTTAATTAACATCTCTCTTTCCTTGCCCCCCCCCGCCCACCCCCCCCACCCACCCCTCCTCACCCCGTCCCCATCTCACCCCCCCCCCCACCCTCACCCCCTCCCCACCCTCACCCCCCTCCCCCTTAACCCCTCCCCACCCTCTCATCCTCCCATTCCCCACCCCCACCCACCCACCCCTCCTCACTCCGTCCCCATCTCACCCCCCCCACCCTCACCCCCTCCCCCTTAACCCCTCCCCACCCTCTCATCCTCCCCACTCCCCACCCCCACCCACCCCCCTACCCTATCCCCCCTCAACCCCTCCCCACCTCACCCCCCTCCCCCTCCCATCCTCCCCCCCAAACCACCCCCTCCCATCCTCCCCCCTCCCCCTCCCCCCTCCCCACCCTCAGCCCCTCCCCACCTCACCCCCCCCCACCCTCACCTCCTCCCCCCCACCCTCCCCCCTCCCCACCCTCAGCCCCTCCCCACCCTCACCCCATTCCCACCCTCACCCCCTCCCCCCACCCTCCCCCCTCCCCACCCTCACCCCCTCCCCCTTAACCCCTCCCACCCTCCCCCCTCTCACCCCCCTCACCACCCCCCTCCCCCTCCCACAACACAGGACACACACAATTCAATGATTATACGTTTATATCAATTTAATTCAAGTTTATAAGTTTATTGGCCATGTATGTACACATACAAGGAATTTGCCTTGGTGCTCCGCTCGCAAGTACCTCCTTACCTGACACCATTTGTCTCGTTTTTTATCTCCAGCCTTTGGCACTTGCTCCACCCAGCTGTCAATCAACCCCCCTCTTAGCTGTATCCACCTATCACTTGCCCCAACCCTATCACATTTCCAGCTTTCTTCCCCCCCCCCCCCTACTAATACCAGTGTGAAGAAGACAAAACATCTCCTGTCCCTCCTTTCACAGATGCTGCCTGACCCGCTGAGTTAAGGGCCTGTCCCACCAGCATGCAACTCTATGCGATTAGCGTGACCTAACGCGGTCGCTTGAGCCGGTCCCACTTCGATCGCCGGAGCCGTGCGGAATTGTGCGGAGTTCGTCCCGAGTTCGTCCCGACACCGCGCGGGGCTCCGAAAAACCGACTATGTCCAAAAATTCAGCGCGGCAACGGCTTGTCGGTTCGCAGTCGCCTCGACATTTACACACCGCCCCGACATCGTGCCTCTGTGACCCTCTATGTGTGTGGCTCCGTGGCCCTGTGTGTGTGTGTGCCTCGGTGCCCCTCTCGGTGTGCCCCTCTCTGTCCTGACGAACTTACCTTGGACTTCGCTCCAAGTTCGCCTCACTTTGCGCCGCGTTGCGCCACTCACCCGACCTCTGCGCGGCCCCCACTGCCGGTTTGGTTGCGCTTGCTGCATGCAGGCGCACGCTGGTGGGAACGGCCCTGTACAGGGGATCAACCGACCTCCGCGCGGCCCCCGCTTCTAGTTTGATCGCGTTCATCGCATAGAGTTGCATGCTGGTGGGACAGGCCCTTTAGTCCTGTACTTTTTTTTGGGCTATGCAATGGTAAAAATATAAATTCTACAATGAATCCATTCGTATTATCTTTCCAACTGCTTTAGATTAGGGATATCGTATAAGATACAATTACCTCCGGCAGAGTAGAACTACACAATTTTTATGTTCATTTGTCGCTTCTTTCAAACCGGGTTCCATTTTCATTTTTTAGGTAAAACACAAAGTGCCAGAGTAACTCAACGGGTCTGCCATCTTCTCCTTGCGTGTGGCGTGCACAGCCTAAAGTTGTTGGTCAACTTGTTCTATTTGATCTTTTGTTGGTGCATGTCGGGTTGATCGCATTAAGGGCCTGTCCCACTTGACCGTCATTTGCGCGTAATTTACGCAACATCATTTACGTGTCACGACGGCACGACACGCGCGTCGTGACACGCACGTGATGCGCGCATGATGCGTGACGACATAGGCAGTGACGCGCAGCTGCGCGCGGCGTCGTAGGATTTTGTGACATACAAAATCTTCGTGCGCCATCTGCGTGACGCACAAATGACGGCCAAGCGGGACAGGCCCTTTAGTCGAAACAGGGTGGCCCACGTGAAGGTTGCAATCTCCCACCCCGGCAGCATCTAGTGGAAGGAATGGATGGGCGACGTTTTGAATCAGGACCCTCCTTCAGATGGAAGAAGACTTCTGGACCAAAGCAGCGCCTTTGCATTCCTTCCACGAGCGCTGCCGGTCCCATGAGTTCCTCCAGCACCTTGTGCTTTACTCAAGATTCCAACATCTGCTGTTCCTTGTGCGTCGGTCATGAGGTCATAAGGTCATAAGGGAGTACAGAGAGGGAGTACAGAGAAGGTTCACCAAACTGATTCCTGGGATGGCAGGACTTCCATATGAAGAAAGACTGGATAGGCTTGTACTTGCTGGAATTTAGAAGATTGAGGGGGAATCTCATATAGACTTATATAATTCTTAAGGGGTTGGACAGGCTAGATGCAGGAAGATTGTTCCCGATGTTGGGGAAGTCCAGGACAAGGTGTCACTGTTTAAGGATAAGGGGGAAGTCTTTTAGGACCGAGATGAGAAAATCATTTTTCACACGGAGAGTGGTGAATCTGTGGAATTCTCTACCACAGAAGGTAGTTGAGGGCAGTTTGTTGGCTATATTTAAGAGGGAGTTAGATGTGGCCCTTGTGGCTAAAGGGATCAGGGGGTATGGAGAGAAGGCAGGTACAGGGTACTGAGTTGGATGATCAGCCATGATCATATTGAATGGCAGTGCAGGCTCAAAGGGCCGAATGGCCTACTCCTTCTCACCTATTTTCTATGTTTCTATGTTTCTATAAGGAATAGCAGTAGAATGAAGCCATTCGACCCATCAAGTCTACTCCGCCATTCAACCATGGCTGATCCGTCTCTCCTTCCTAACCCCATTCTCCTGCCTTCTCCCCATAACCTCTGACACCCGTACTAATCAAGAATCTATCTATCCCTGCCTTAAAAATATGCACTGACTTGGATTCCACAGTCTTCTGTGGCAAAGAATTCCACAGATTCACCGCCCTCTGACTAAAGAAATTTCTCCTCATCTCCTACCCAAAGGAACGTCCTTCAATTCTGAGACTATGACCCCTTAGTCTTGGACTCTCCCACTAGTGGACACGTCCTCTCCACACCCACTCTATCCAGGCCTTTCACTGTTCTTGCTCTTTATCTGCCCACCAAACAGCAAGCATGATTACATGATTCTCAGCTGGGACAAGCGTTGCGAATTAGCTTTGGCTAAAGACACTATGACGCATACATCAGATGACTGTTTCAAGTGTATCTATGTTTTTGTATCTGTCCCTATTTAAATAAACCTTAAAAAAATAAAAAATAAATTTTAAATGTTGAGAAGACCAAAGAGATAACTCTCGGCATAACTCGCTTCTAGAGATAATATACAAATTTGATATTGATATTTTAAATAACCATTTAGAAACACAATTAAAACACATGCATTTTCGGCATTAAACTGCGGTGGACATGGATTTCATGTTAATGACGTTAACTGACCTAAAGCTAGTTTGCTTCCATCACTGTGATATATATTGACTTAATGTGTATCCTGCAAACTAATGTCTTTGCATCAGTTTGAAATATTGCAATAATAATTTACTAACTTTTTTTATTACCAAATATATAACAGCCCCTCCAGATTCATTCAGTTAGTCCCATAGCAATGAAAATGTCAGCATTTTTATTATATTTCAACACAAATTATATATGATGGGGATTCTGCTCAGTGACAGACCTTTACTAAAATAGATTATGGCTTCTTTTAGGATTTTGATACAATTGCAAATGCATCAGCCATTTGTCACTTACAGTGAAGAGTCATGCTTTATTTTTTAATAATTAAGGTCAGCCGATTTAATACTTTGACCCATAAAGAAAACAAAGCAGTGTTATATTGTGTTTAAAAAGACCATTGCAAAAATATTAAGGAGGTAGAGTCCTTAGGTTCGGGGGGGGGGGGGGGGGGGGGTATGGGCCAAACGCAGGCAGGTGGGACTAGTGTAGCTGGGACATGTTGCACGGTGTGGGCAAGTTGGGCCGAAGGGCCTGTTTCCGCACTGTATCGCTCTGTGACTCTGTGACTCAGGCAAGAGTGACATTTAGACATGCGAGCATTATTTCAATAGCTAAAGCTAATCACATTTATTAAATTTTATCAAATATTTCCAAAAATTGTGCATATGGGAAAAGAAACGAGAGGCTGTAATTAGACGCACTATTAAATTCAGAGGTGAGAAAAGAGTCAATGGCAATCACCAAGACATGTACCATTAGTCTCGCTGTTTGAGATGGGATTAGAACCGCAAAAGGTGCTTGTAAGGGTTTGTCGTGCCATGCAGCACAGGAACAGACTCTTTAACCCACTGAGTTCTTGTTAACCATCAACTAGCCATTTGCACTCACCTTATTTTAATCCCAATTTTTTTCTAAATGGTTACATCATTTGATATGTCCAAAAATAAACTTTTATCGAAATACAACAATATACACAAAACAAGAACAGCGCAAAAACTCTTCTGACATTCTCAGCATCTTTAGTTTAGTTTAGCGATACAGCGTGGAAACAGGCCCTTCGGCCCACCGAGTCTGCGCCGACCAGCGATCCCCCGCACATTAACTCTATCCTACACACACACACACACACACACACACACGGGACAATTTAACATTTATACCAAGTCAATTAGCCCACAAACCCGTCGTCTTTGGAGTGTGGGAGGAAACGTGTCTGTAAGTGCTGTTGAGGGCCTGTCCCACTGTACGAGGTAATTCAAGAGTTATCCCGAGTTTCCCCTAATTCGAACTCGGAGAATTACGGTAATAGCCGTTCGTAGGCACTCGGGGCTCTCGTGGACATTTTTCACAGTGTTGAAAAAACTTCACGAGCTTACTGCGTTTCCCGAGTACCTGTCATTAGCGTTATGAGCCACTAAGAGACGTCCCGAGCTCCAACTTACCCGCTACGTACATTCTACGTACTTACCACGAGTTTGATTTTTTTTAAACTCGTGAGAGCTCTCGGGTAAACTCGTATAGTGGGACAGGCCCTTAAGGCAGCAACTCTACCGCTACGCCACCGTGCCGTCCTTTGTATCTGCATACATTGGTGTCACACTCTTGTGGTGTTCGCCACTGTTCTTAAACTAAGTACCCTTTGTCGGTCTTGCGGCCCCCAAGGGGTGATATCCCTCGTCAACTATTTGCAAACCCTATGCTTTACGTTATTGTCCCGTGTACCTTGGGTACAGTGAAATACTTTTTTTTGCATACAATACACAAGGTATGCAAACAGCTGCCACGTAAAGGGCACCGACAAACACAAAAGTGTTCACTACAGTCCTGATAGTCCCCCTTTGTTCTCGGCACTCTACTCACCCCACACTGGGTCCATCTTTGTTCTCAGCGGCTCCTCACCCTCCCCCCCACATCCCCCCTCCCACCCCCCACCCCCCCACCCCCCACCCCATCTGTGTATTTAGAAACTGTGCACCAACCTCCCCAATAACAAAATCCTCCACTGCAATCTTCCTCTAAGGTTGCAAGGATGGAAGGGAAGATTAATTATTACAACTGCTGACTTGAGCAACGCTTAAGAGCCAAATACATATTTTCTTCATCTGCGGCTAAGTTACGGTGCAGGTTAATTTGATTTTGAAATTTGGCAGTTTTTCTTTTCAATATTTAGTGTGGCAAGTGATACATATTTTTGGAACGTGTGTGTGTATGTGTGTGTGTTCGTGGGAGACATGGCCAGAATTAGGCCATTCAGCCCATCAAGTCTACTCCGCCATTCAATCATGGCTGATCCATCTTCCGCTCTCAACCCCATTCTCCTGCCTTCTCCCCATAACCCATGACAACCGTACTAATCAAGAAACTATTTATCCATATCTTAAAAATATCCTTTGACTTGGCCTCCACAACATAGCATTGTGGCAAAGAATTCCACAGATTCACCACCCTCTGACTAAAGAAATTTCACCTCATCCCCTTCCTAAAAAAAAAATCCTTGAATTCTGATGCTATGTCCTCTAGTCCTCAGACTCTCCCATGAGTGGAAAAATCCTCTCCACATCCACTCTATCCAAGCCTTTCACTATTCTGTATGTTTCAATGAGGTCCCCCCTCATTCTTCTAAACTCCAGCGAGTACAGGCCCAGCGCCGACAAATGCTCATCAAAGGTTAACCCACTCAGTCTTGGAAATTTTTGAATAATATTGCATATACTAAAGCTCTTCTTCATTACAACACGAACACTAACCTTTTAAACATTTTACTAACCACTCACTGCCTGTGGTGAATACTTGATTCACCTATGCATAATATTTATTCCGAGCTCCTGATTATCATACAGTAACGAAGCAGTAGCATCTTCCAAAGTCATTATAATGTTTAATAATCAAAGAATTGTTGGCTGCTAAAGTGCAGCTGTATTTAACTTTAGGCTCTGCAGTGTAATTATTTTGCCTTTCTGCAACAATTAGAAACTAATTTTATATTGGTAACCCTGTAATAATGTATTGGGCAGAGTGATTTTATCTTGCAGTCAGGAAGAAGCTATTTTCTTTTTTATTTTTCTTAACTCTGCTATAGAACTCTGTTATAAATGGGCAACAATGTGAAATGTAAATGGTGATATCTATTGGCTTTGTTTAAAGATGAATAATATGTGTTTACATGGAATGTCATTTTATTAAAAGCACAGCGTGTTAAACATGGAATAGTCGACATCATAATAAACATTGAAAAATCAACCAGAACGCTTTGAATCTATTCCTTCCCTTTCATATATATGCACACTAGACTAAGCGGGTCCCGTTGGGTCCCTGTCACACTGGTCCTCCAATGCAACCCGTTCCCCCAACGCAATATTCCACCACTCACCCATAGCCCCCAACTGCGCAAGCGCGCCTCATTTCCCCTCATCCCCCAGCACTCTCTCCCCCTCCTCTTCACCCTCACTTGTCTTTCCACTCCCCTCCACCAATCCCTCCCTCTCCTTTCCCCTAACCTCAGTCACTCCCTCCATAAAGGGCCTGTCCCACTGTACGAGGTAATTCAAGAGTTCTCCCGAGTTTCCCCTGATTTGAACTCAGAGAATTACGGTAATAGCCGCTCATAGGTACTCTCGTGGACATTTTTCAACACGTTCTTTCACGAGTCTTACCGCGTTTCCCGAGTACCTGCCGTTAGCGTTACGAGCCGCTAAGAGACGTCCCGAGCTCTGACGTACTCGTTACGTTCATTTTACTTCCTTACCACGAGTTTGATTTTTTTTTAAACTCTGGAGAGCTCCTGAATGAACTCGTATAGTGGGACAGGTCCTTAACTCCTCTCCCCTCCTTCCCCCCCCCCCCCCCCCATCCATTCCTTCCCTTTCATATATGCACATCCATTCCATTGTCAGGTTCCATGGGTGAAAAATAAAGTGTTACCATTTCAAGTTCAATGCTAACCTTTTTCTCTTTCCAAATTCTCTTTGCACAGATGCTGCAGAATTTCCAGCATTTTCTGTTTTTATTTCAGATTTCCAGCGTCTGCAGTTTTTGTTAATTGTCAATTCCTGATTCAAATGGGAAGCTGCACAGATTCCAGAGAGAAGTGTTGAACAATTTCCCAGGATAAATACTAGAGGGCCTGTCCCACTTTCACGACCTAATTCACGACCTCTGCCGAGTTAGCCCTTGACTCATACTCGCAGCGTGGTCGTCACGAGGTTGCAGGTGGGTCGTAGGTGGGTTGTGATGCCAGTCGTAGGTACTCGTGGCATCAAGAAGGTCGGGGCATTTTTCTAGACTGATGATAAATGTCCACGAGTAAAAAAAGGTCGTGAATTGGGTCGTGAAAGTGAGACAGGCCCTTTTGGAATCACAGCAAACTCCAGCTTTGGCATAAATTCCTTCAGCAACTCAACGGCACAAAGAAGCTGGGAACTCATCGATGGAACTTGTTATCTTGCCCCTATCTCACAGGAAACCCAAACCTTATTGTCGTCAATGTTGTAAAATCCCAAGAATCCATGCAAAATATAGAGTCTTACAGTGTGGATCCAGGCCCTTCAGCCCATCTTGCTCACGACAAACAACGTGCCCCATCTACTCTTGTCCCACCTGCCTGCGTTTTGTCCATATCCCTCCAAACATGTCCTATCCATGTACCTAACTGTTTCTTAAACGATGGGATAGTCCCAGCCTCAACTACCTCCTCCGGCAACTTGTTCCATACACCCACCACCCTCTGTGTGAAAAAGCTACCACATCAGATTCCTATTAAATCTTTTCCCTTTGACCTTAAACCTATGCCCTCTGGTCCTCAATTCCCCTACTATGGGGCAAGAGACTCTGTGCATCTACCCGATTTATTCCTCTCATGATTTTAAACACCGCTATATTGTAGAAAAATACAATTAATAGTGCCTCTCACCTGCAGGACTTCGCACTTAATAAAATGTTTATTTGGGGATCGCGCGTGCCACAAATATTGTGAGTCAAGGGGCCTCTCCCTGTGGTGCTTTGCTCTATGTTCTACGTTAATGTACTGTGGGTAAGATGAATAGACATTGCTGGAAAAACATAGACACCTGTGGAAAGAGAAACAGCCGACATTTGAGAACTGCGGGTTACACAAAAAGCTGGAGAAACTCAGTGGGTGCAGCAGCATCTAAGGAGCGAAGGAGAACTGCGATTGCTTGTTTGGTAATGCTAAGATCAATAATACAAACACAAAGAACTGAAGGCGCTGGTTAATACACAACAGGAGACAAAGTGCTGGAGTAACTCAGCAGGTCAGGTCAGGTTGCTGGAGAACATGGATAGGTGACGTTTTGGGTCCAGACCCTTCTTCAGACTGAGAAGGGAATTAGGCGGCACGTTGGAACAGCGGTAGAGTTGCTGTCTTACAGTGCCAGAGACCCAGGTTTTATCTAGGTTCATCAAGGACCACCCAGCACTCAGACCGTTCTCCTTGTTACCGCCAGGCAGACGATACAGGAGCAAGGCTGCACGTACCACCAGATTTAAGAACAGTTTTTATCATCATGCCATCAGGCTTCTGAACTCATAAACGCATCATATATGTTGATTATTTTATTTATCATTGTCTTTTATCTACCAATGTCACTTTTATCTTTTTTTAGCCTTAATTTTATCCGTGTGATATCATTGCTGAGGTAACCCGTTGTCTTGTCAAACACATTACATTGTACCGTTGACCCTGTGTTAACCTACATATGACAAATAAAACTGAACTGAACTGAACTATGGGGCGCTGTCTGTACAGAGTTTGTATGTTATTCCCCGTGACCTGTGTGGGTTTTCTCCGGGTGCTCCGGTTTCTTCCAACACACTCCAAAGCCGAACATGTTTGTAGGTTATTTGGTTTGGTAAAGTTGTAAATTGTCCCTGGTGAACGTAGCGGGATAGAGTAAAGGGCCTGTCCCACCAGCATGCAACTCTATGCGATGAACGCGATCAAACTAGAAGCAGGGGCCGTGCGGAGGTCGGGTGATCCCTTGTATAGGGCCGTTCCCACCAGCATGTGCCTGCATGCGGCAAGCGCGACCAAACCGGCAGCAGGGGCCGCGCGGAGGTCGGGTGAGTGACGCAACGCGGCGCAAAGTGAGGCGAACTTGGAGCAAAGTCTTAAAGGTAAGTTCGCCAGGACAGAGAGGGGCACAGAGGCACACACAGACACAGGGCCACGGAGCCACACACATAGAGGGTCACGGAGGCACCTACAGATAGGTTCACGGAGGCGCGATGTCGAGGCAGTGTGTAATGCATCGAAACGACTGCGAGCCGACAAGCCGTTGCCGCGCGGAATTTTTGAACATAGTCAGTTTTTCGGATCCCCGCGCGATGTCAGGACAAACTCCGCACAATTCCGCACGGCTCCGGCGATCGAAGTGGGACCGGCCCCGTGACGCCGGACGGCTCAAGCGACCACATTAGGTCATGCTAATCACATAGAGTTGCATGCTTGTAGGACAGGCCTTTAAGTGTGGGAGTATTGCTGGTCTGTGCGGGCTGATTTCCTCACTGTGTCCCTATACTAAAGTAAACTCCTTCAAGGTAAGCACACCTTGAGGAGATTTCGCAGTGGAGCATTCAAAATGTAGAGACAGGGAACTGCAGATGTTGGTTAATACACAAAAAGAGGCAAAGTGCTGGAGTCACTCAGCCGGCCAGGCAGCACCTCTGGAGAACATGGACGGGTGACGTTTCGGATTGAGACTCCGATCAATAATTCTCAGTAATGATCTGATCATTTTGACTGCTTCCAGGCTCATTGGAGGCGATGAACAAGACGCGGCGGATAATGGAACAAGGAGGAGCGCATTTCACAAACGCTTTTGTGACCACGCCCATGTGTTGCCCTTCGAGATCGTCCATGCTGACGGGGAAATACGTCCACAACCACAACACCTACACCAACAACGAGAACTGCTCCTCAACTTCCTGGCAGGTCACACACGAACAGCGCACCTTTGCCGTGCACCTGAACAGCACTGGCTACAGGACAGGTAGGTGATTATTACAGAAAATTATTACAACGGAGGTGATTGTAGGAAATAATAAACCGAACAAAACTGCAAATCTGTAACCTCGTTCGTGCCAAATGTTAAAGGTCAACTGGACACTTTAGTTTAATTTAGTTTAGAGATACAGCGCTGAAATAATAGACAATAGACAATAGGAGCAGGAGTAGGCCACTCGGCCCCTCGAGCCAGCACCGCCATTCAATGTGATCATGGCTGATCATCCCCAATCAGTACCCCGTTCCTGCCTACTCCCCATATCCCCCGACTCCGCTATTTTTAAGAGCCCTATCTAGTTCTCTCTTGAAAGCATCCAGAGAAACTGCCTCCACCGCCCTCTGAGGCAGAGAATTCCACAGACTCACCCACTCTCTGTGAGAAAAAGTGTTTCCTCGTCTCCGTTCAAAATGGCTTACTCCTTACTCTTAAACTGTGGCCCCTGGTTCTGGACTCCCCCAGCATCGGGAACATGTTTCCTGCCTCTAGTGTGTCCAAACCCTTAACAGGCCCTTCGGCCCACTGAGTCTGCACTGACCAGCGATCCCCGCACATTAACACTACCCTGCACACACTAGGGAGAATTTAGGGGGGGGGGGGGGGGGAACCGAAGATCTCGGAGAAAACCCACGCAGGTCACGGGGAGAAGGTACAAATGGGGAAAAGGCCTACAGGGGAATGAGGAAAGAAAATCTTTCAAGCAATGATGGCCAGGAGTCAATGTGATGGCACTTCAGTGGCGGAACTGAAGGATAGTGGGCCATATCATTTATAGAATATATATTGATAACTCCGCCTAAGAAAATGTATTTGAGAGCAGTAGAAACATAGAAACATAGAAACATAGAAATTAGGTGCAGGAGTAGGCCATTCGGCCCTTCGAGCCTGCACCGCCATTCAATATGATCATGGCTGATCATCCAACTCAGTATCCCGTACCTGCCTTCTCTCCATACCCTCTGATCCCCTTAGCCACAAGGGCCACATCCAACTCCCTCTTAAATATAGCCAATGAACTGGCCTCAACTACCCTCTGTGGCAGAGAGTTCCAGAGACCCACCACTCTCTGTGTGAAAAAAGTATTTCTCATCTCGGTCTTAAAGGATTTCCCCCTTATCATTAAGCTGTGACCCCTTGTCCTGGACTTCCCCAACATCGGGAACAATCTTCCTGCATCTAGCCTGTCCATCCCCTTAAGAATTTTGTAAGTTTCAATAAGATCCCCTCTCAATCTCCTAAATTCTAGAGAGTATAAACCGAGTCTATCCAGTCTTTCTTCATAAGACAGTCCAGACATCCCAGGAATCAGTCTGGTGAACCTTCTCTGCACTCCCTCTATGGCAATAATGTCCTTCCTCAGATTTGGAGGGTGTTTCCATTAGTGGGGGAGTCTAGGACCAGAGGTCACAGCCTCAGAATAGAAAGGAGGTGAGGAGAAGTGTGGTGAATCTGTGGAATTCATTACTGCAGACGGCTGTGGAGGCCAAGTCAATGGATATTTTTAGGGTGGAGATCGACAGGCTCTTGATTAGTGCGGATGTCAGGGGTTACGGGGAGAAGACAGGAGAATGGGGTTGAGGGGGAAAGATAGATCAGCCATGATTGAATGGCGGAGTTGATTCGATGGGCCAAATGGCCTAATTCAGCTCCTAGAAATGATGAACATGAATGATGCAATGAGAGAGAGGTCTGATCGACATACAATCTGTCTCCACTGCATAGTTTCCTCCAACGCTCAGACTTGCTAACACTCTCACCAGCACACATGTCTGGTGGCACTTGCCCCACTGATAAGCAGACAAAGCACAGAATCCATTTGGGTCGCTTAAGTGTTCGCCTGGCACCAAACCCGAACTGTGTTTTGAGTTCAATATCTCCTCAGCACTTCATATACAGCCATAAACTATAAGGGACAAATCTTCCATGTATGGCTTTGATTTAAATTAATCGAAAACAGACTTTTGTTAGCAACTGTGAATTACACCACGTTATTTATAGATATCAAATGTGCCGGCTCAAAGGGATATAAAGATTTTTTAGCCGAGGCAATTAATTATTCCTTGGCTATCAGAAAAAATGACAATATGAAGTTCTGGTTGCAATCATCAATAGTCTGAGCTTTAATTAGAATAAGGTCTTATCAGAATACCATTAACCTCTTGAAACTTTTATCTTACCGGAACAACATGAGCAGAGTTCACGTTGTCTCTGGGGTTTGTTCGAAGTTACTCTTTTTTTTAAATGGCTTCACAACCAAGGAATTTCAGGTGCTTGGATTGTGTGTAAATCACAAATGTGCTAGCCACACAGCGCTAGAGATTCGGGTTCGATCCTGGCTACGGGTGCTGTCTGTACGGAGTTGGGACGTTCTCCCTGTACCCGCTCGGGTTTTCTCCGGGTGCTCTGGTTTCCAAAGACGCGCAGGTTTGTAGATTCATTGGCTTCGGTAAAGATTGCAAGTTGCCCCGAGTGTGTAGGATAGTGCTGATGTTTGGGGTAGACAAAAACGCTGGAGAAACTCAGCGGGTGAGGCAGCATGTATGGAGCGAAGGAATAGGCAACGTTTCGGGTCGAGACCCTTCTTGTATGGGATGGTTGCTTGTCAGCGCGGACTTGGTGGGCCGAAGGGTTTGTTTCCACGCTGTATCTCCAAAGTCTAAAGTCTAAACAGGTCGGGTAGCATCTCTGGAGGACATGGAAGCTGAAAGATTTCATGCAGCATCCAAGTAACTTCACATTTACAGAAATATAATTCAGACTGTGCATTTACATTAGGAATCACTTTACAATGATAGGTTTAGTGATGCACAGTGTGCGTTGTGACTCCATAAGCAGCAACTGCATAACATAAAATATGTGACTGTCCTCTAACAATGGATCTGCCAACAAATAATCTCCAATAAGCAAATTAGAGGCAATTAATGAATCTTATTTAGTTCCTATTTTCAAATTGGTTCACCAAATATGACAGCAAAGGTGAGCCTTCAAGTTCAAGTTCAAGTGAGTTTATTGTCATGTGTCCCTGAAATTCAATGAAATTCTTGCTTTGCATCAGCACACAGAACATAGAAGGCATTTACTACAAAACAGATCAGTGTGTCCATAGACCATATATAAATATATACACACATGAATAAATAACAGATAATGGGTTATTGGTTATCAGAGTTTTGTCCGAGCCAGGTTTAATAGCCTGATGGCTGTGGGGAAGTAGCTATTCCTGAACCTGGTCATTCCAGTCTTCAGGTTCCTGTACCTTCTACCTGAAGGCAGCGGGGAGATGAGCGTGTGGCCAGGGTGGTGTGGGTCCTTGATGATGCCAGCCTTTTTGAGGCAGCGACTGCGGTAAATCCCCTCGATGGAAGGAAGGTCAGAGCCGATGATGGACTGGGCAGTGCTTACTACTTTTTGTAGTCTTTTCCTCTCCAGGGCATTCAAGTTGCCGAACCAAGCCACGATGCAACCGGTCAGCAAGCTCTCTACTGTGCACCTGTATAAGTTAGAGAGAGTCCTCCTTGACAAACCGACTCTCCGTAATCTTCTCAGGAAGTAGAGGTGCTGATGAGCTTTCTTAATAATTGCATCTGTGTTCTCGGACCAGGCAAGATCTTCACAGATGTGCACGCCCGGGAATTTGAAGCTCTTGACCCTCTCAACCATCGACCCGTTGATATAAACAGGACTGTGGGTCCCCATCCTACTCCTTCCAAAGTCCACAATCTGTTCCTTGGTTTTGCTGGTGTAGAGGGCCAGGTTATTGTGCTGGCACCATATGTACAGTCGCTCAATCTCTCTTTTCTACTCCGACTCATCCCCATCAGTGATACGTCCCACAATAGTGGTGTCATCTGCGAACTTGATGATGGAGTTCGCACTGTGACCGGCTACGCAGTCATGAGTACAGCAGAGGGCTGAGCACGCAGCCTTGAGGTGTTCCCATGCTGATTGTTATCGAGTCGGACACATTTCCACCAATATGGACAGACTGGTCTGTGAATGAGGAACTCGAGGATCCAATCGCAGAGGGATGCGCAGAGACCCAGTTCTGCAAGTTTGGTAACCAGCTTGGAGGGGATGATAGTATTAAATGCCGAGCAGTAATCGATGAATAACAGCCTGACATATGAGTTTTTGTTGTCCAAGTGGTCCAGAGTGGAGTGGAGAGCCAGCGAGATCGCGTCCACCGTTGATCTGTTGTGGCGGTAAGCGAACTGCAGTGGGTTCAGGTTTTTGTCGAGGTAGGAGTTGATTTGCGCCATGATCAACCTCTCGAAGCACTTCATCACCACAGGCGTTAGTGCCACAGGTCGATAGTCATTGAGGCACGTCACCTTGCTCTTCTTGGGCACCGGTATTATTGATGCCCTTTTGAAGCAGATGGGAACCTCAGACCTCAGAAGTGACAGGTTGAAAATGTCCGTAAAAACTCCAGCCAGTTGGTCCGCACAGGTTTTTAGAACATGACCAGGTATACCATCAGGTCCAGATGCTTTTTGAGGGTTCACCCCTCTGAAGGATTTCCTGACGTTGGCCTCTGTGACTGAGACTGAAATACCATCACAGCGAATGGGGGCTCGGGAAGGCACATCGGTGTTCTCCCTTTCAAGGCATGTGTAAAACGCATTGAGCTCATCAGGGAGTGATGTTTCCCCGACATTCGAGCTGCCTCCTGTTTTTGCCTTGTAAGAGGTGATTGCATTCAGGCCCCGCCACAGCTGCCGAACATCTATCTCATCCTCCAGCTTGGAGCAGAACTCCCTTTTGGCCTTTTTGATGGCTTTTCCAAGGTCGTATCTGGACTTCTTGTAGACCACTGTGTCATCAGACATGAATGCCTGGTGTCTGGTCTTCAGAAGAGTGCGGATCTCAAAGTTGATTCAAGTCCGTTGCTGAGTCCTTGGACATTGCCCAGTCTACAGACTCCAAACAGTCCTGTAGTTGTTCCTCTGCCCTGCCCCCCCCCCCCGATCAGTTCTGTACTGCCCTCACCTCTGGGGGTGCGCTCTTTAATTGCTGCCTGTAGGCAGGAAGAAGCAGCACCGCGGTATGGTCGGATTTACCGAAGTGAGGGCGAGGGATAGAGCGGTAGGCATTCTTGATGGTGGTGTAGCAGTGGTCGAGGGTGTTTGGTCCTCTGGTGCAGCAGGAGACATGTTGGTGGAAGTTGGGGAGTGATTTCTTTAGGTTTGCCTTATTGAAGTCCCCAGCAATGGTGGAAAAAGCCTCGGGGTAAGACGTCTGGTGTTTGTTGACCACGGCGTGCAGCTCCTCCTGTGCCAGACGGACGTCTGCCTGGGGTGGGATGTAGACCGCGGTCAGGATGATGGAGGTGAATTCCCTCGGTAGATAGAAGGGACGGCATTTCACCGCCAGATGTTCGAGGTGTGGAGAGCAGGAGTTGGACAGGACTGCCACGTCTGAGCACCACGCAGAGTTGACCATGAGGCAGACTCCCCCTCCTCAGCCTTAACGGGCCTGTCCCACTTGGGCGTCATTTGCGCATCATTTGCACGACAGCATTTACGCGTCACGACGCATGACGCGCGCGTCGTGACATGCACTTGTTGCGCGCATGGCGTGCATTACGCGCGCATGGTGCGTGGTGACGTTGGCAGTGACGCGTGGTCACGCGCGGAGCCCCAGGATTTGGGGATTCACAAAATCTTCGTGTGCCTCCTGTGTGACCCGCAAATGACGCCCAAGTGGGACAGGCCCTTAATTCAAGCACAAACCTTGTAATAAACCCGAGTCTCTTGGTCAGTAGTTTTTGAAGATTGCTCCGAAACCAAAATTCATATATTTCTTAATATATCTCTTTTCTTGGCTTTCAATTCAATCTTCACAAATAATACTGCATGCAGTTCAGGGCCAATGCCAGCGGCACTCAAATTGGCAATTGTTACGCACGGCGCTTCAAAAGATACGTTCGATCAGTTGAAGTAATTCCCAGCTTATTTGTTGTCCGTACTTGATGCTTTAGATGAGAAATATGCACAAAAGCCCTGAAGCTCCTTTCAGCGTACCCAGTTACTTGCACACCCTAGAGTCATGAGTGTTTAATCAAACAATGGAATTGTTACTAGCGGCAGTAAAACAGGCTTGTAAACACAACACATATGGATAATAAACAAATAATCAGTGTATTATTAACCCCAATACTTCAGCAAAAAATCGCAAAGTCCTTAATGTAATCAAAGACAATCCAATGATACTTGTAGCTGAGGTTTCTGTCGTGCAGTATTCACAAGCCTGATTTAGACTTCAGAGAAACAGGCCCTTCGGCCCACCGAGTGGCCACCGACTAGTGATCACCCCGTACACTAGCACTATCCTACACAGTAGGGACCGTATACAATTTTTACCAAAGCCATTTAATCTTCAAACCCGTACATCTTTGGAGCATGGGAGGAAACTGGAGCTCCCAGAGAAAACCCACGCAGGTCACGCACGAGGAGAACGTACAAACTCCGTACGGCCAGCAGCCATAGTCAGGATTGAACCCGGGTCTGTGGTGCTGTGAGGCAGCAACTTTACCGCTGCGCCACTGTGCCACTCTGAATTATTGATGGAAAAACAGTGCCTCGTGATATCAATAATTGAATGGTTCTTTCCAGCAATCGTTTTGATAACTATTCACAAACAATGTTGCTGTAATTATTCTCATTGCACTTAGTCAACCGACAATAACGTTTTTTTTGTAACTGAGGTAAATCTAAAAAATATCAGTCGTGAGTTAAATTCACACTTCTGTCTTCACATGTCGGGCAGTAAAGACACAACAAACTTGACCGTATATGTAAATCGGTTTTAGGAAATCAGTTCTAGAAAGGATTAAAGAGGTCCTTCTGCAGTTGTACAGGGCCCTGGTGAGACCACATCTAGAGTATTGTGTGCAGTTTTGAGGAATGACATCCTTGTGTGAGGCAGTGCAGCGTAGGTTCACGATGTTAATCCCTGGGATGGCGGGACTGTCATATGAGGAAAGATTGGAAAGACTGAGCTTCTATTCACTGGAATTTAGAAGGATGAGAGGGGATCTTATAGAAATGTATAAAATTATAAAAGGACTGGACAAGCTAAATGCAGGAAAAATGTTCCCAATGTTGGGGGAGTCCAGAACCAGGGGCTACAGTCTAAGAATAAAGGGGAGGCCATTTAAAACTGAGATGAAAAAAACATTTTCACCCAGAGAGTTGTGAATTTGTGGGATTTTCTGCCACAGAAGGCAGTAGAGGCCAATTCACTGGATGGATTTAAAAGAGAGTTAGATAGAGCTCTAGGGGCTAACGGAATCAAGGGATATGGGGAGAAGGCAGGCACGGGTTACTGATTGTGGATGATCAACCATGATCGCAATGAATGTGCAGGCTCGAAGGGCCGAATGGCCTCCTCCTGCACCTATTTTCTATGTTCAATGTTTCTATGTTAGTCACCCTGTGGGAACAGTTAATGAAAAGACCTGAAAAGTCTAAGATAACATTTGATAACTTGCCGACAGCTCAGCGACTTTTCTTGCTGAGTCGCTGACTCTTCCCGACTCTGAAGCTCCCTGATTCAATTAGAACAATTGCAATTCAAGAAATCCAAATGTATTCACATCTCACTGGATGTACTCTTGCCAGAGGGTTAATATTACGGCCTTGGCGATGTAAAATTATGAATATCATAACATGTGGCATTTATGAGCATAACTCTGAAAAATGATCTTGCAGTAATTATTCCCATTTTGCAGGAGAGAGTGTCCGAGAGTCACACAGCGTGGAAACAGGCACTTGGGCTCAACTTGCCCACACCTACCAATGTGTCCCATCTACACTAGTCCCACCTGCCTGCATTTGGCCCATGTCCCTCTAAACCTGTCCTATCCATGTACCTGTCTAAACGTCTCTTAAACGTTGCAACAGTCCCTGCCTCAACGACCTCCTCTGGCAGCTCGTTCCACACAGCCACTGCCCTTTGTGTGAGAAGGTTATCCTTCATATTCCTGTCTTTCCCACCTCACCTTAAACCCACGTCCTCTGGTTCTCGATTCCCCTGGGCAAGAGACTCTGTGCGTCCACATGATCTATTCCACTCATGATTTTGTAAGAGTGTTCTCATCAAATGTAGATATTCAGTTAATTCCATCCTTATAAAGCTTTCTGAAGAATGCTGGTCAGTAAAATCAGTCTGTGAATAAGCATGCCAGATGGAGACCTGTGTGTAGCTAAAATGAAAACAGACTTTGCCACATCTTTCACAGTTAGACAAAAACTGGTTGATGCAATTTGCTTCCTGTTGCTATGTGGTGAGAATCCAAACTTCCTAGTTTTTAACAAAAGATTAAGCCACAGGATGCTTTATGGTCAGGTGTCTGTGTCTTGTCTCTTTGGCTCTTAGCCAGAATAATATCTATTGTAAATAATCTTCTCCGACGGAATCATTACCTTATGCTGTAGGGAATCAAGGAGCTGAAAAATTAATAACATAATCATCTGTTACTAGATATTTGTGCAAGTATGATCTATGAATATTTCTCCTAAGAAATAAAGGGCCCTCTGAAGAACGGTCTCAACAAAAAATGCCACCCGTTCCTTCTCTCCAGATATGCTGCCTGACCCGCTGAGTTACTCCAACTTTTTTGTGTCTATCTTCAGTCCAAACCCCCATCTGCAGTTCCTTCCTACACAATAATTCTCCGAAGGTTTGTCAAGCAGTGATATCGCAAATACATTGACCTTGGAAGAGGTGTAGTGTAATGTTAAGCTTTATATTGGAGACGCAAGGAACTGCAGATGCTGGTTTACCAAAAAAAGACACAATGTGCCTGAGTAACTCAGCGGGTCAGGCAGCATCTCTGGAGAACACGGACAGGTGACGTTTCAGATGAGGACCCTTCTGAAGACTGGTTGTGGTGAGGGTGGGGTGGGGGGGGGGGGGAAGCTGGAAGAGAGGTGGGGGTGGAACAAAATTGGGCAAGTGATAGGTGGATACAGGTGGGGGGTCGATTGGCAGGTAATTGGACAGGACCAGAGTTGAAAAGACAAAAGGTATGAGATAAGGGGTTATGGAAGAAGAGGTGTGAGTGGTGAAGTCAAAGAAAGGAATGAAGGTGGAAGGAAGTAGGGATAGTGGGAAGGAGAGAAATGGGTATGGATCAAGCTGGTGTACATGGAAGAGAGGGAGGACAACAGGGGTGGGGGAGAAGGGGGGATGTTGCGTATAGGTGAGTTCACTAAAACCAATGAATTTAATATTTATACCATTAGGCTGTAAGCTACTTGAATATGATGTGCTGTTTTCCCAGTGTGTGTGTGTGGCCTCACTCTGGCAATGGAGGAGGCCCAGGACAGAAGGTCAGTGTGGGAATGGGAAGGGGGTTAGCAACCAGGAGATCCTGGTGATCCAACAGGCCTTGGCAGTTGTCAAATATACCGAGATATGGTGAAGAACTGTGTTTTGGCAGCTATCCTGGTAATTCATCCATTTGTGGCTAATATAAAGCCACATATGATTACCACAGGTGCAGGATGACACTTGAAATGTGGTGAATTGTGAACTGGCTCAGTGCAAGCCAGTTTAGTTTAGAGATCCAGCATGAAAACAGGCCCTTTGGCCCACCAAGGCCATTGATCAACCATTCACACCAGATGTGCAGGTTTGTAGGTTAATTGATCTCTTGTAAATTGCCCCCAGTGTGAGAGGGGATCTTATTGAAACATCTAAGATTATTAAGGGTTTGGACACACTAGAGGCAGGAAACATGTTCCCAATGTTGGGGGAGTCCAGAACCAGGGGCCACAGTTTAAGAATAATGGGTTGGCCATTTAGAACGGAGATGAGGAAACACTTTTTCACCCAGAGAGTTGTAAACCTGTGGAATTCTCTGCCTCAGAAGGCAGTGGAGTCCAATTCTCTGGATGCTTTCAAGAGAGCTAGATAGAGCTCTTAAAGATAGTGGAGTCAGGGGATCGGGGAGAAGGCAAGAACGGGGTACTGATTGTGGATAATCAGCGATGATCACAGTGAACAGCGGTGCTGGCTCGAAGGGCCGAATGGCCTACTCCTGCACCTATTGTCTATTGTCTATTGTGTATAGGGAGTGAATGCGTAAGTGGGATAGCATAGAACTAATGTGAAGGTGTGATTGATGGTCAGCAAGGACTCAATGGGCTGAAGGGCCTTTTAGCTAAGCTGTATCTTTAATCAATCAATACTCAATATATATCTTAAACAAAGTATTGTACAGTTGCTGCAGAACACCCCAGCTTAAATGCTCAACACCCTGAACTGTGAAGTATGCTGTACACATTTTTTACCACTCTATTTCCTTGTGTTACAAAAAAGAAAACCACTTTACATATATATTAAAAAAGGTAGGTTAGAATAGCTTGCAGTTGTTAGAAACTAATCTTTAAAAAAAATAAACTGAAGGGAGATTGTTGAAACATAGAAACATAGAAATTAGGTGCAGGAGTAGGCCATTCGGCCCTTCGAGCCTGCACCGCCATTCAATATGATCATGGCTGATCATCCAACTCAGTATCCCGTACCTGCCTTCTCTCCATACCCTCTGATCCCCTTAGCCACAAGGGCCACATCTAACTCCCTCTTAAATATAGCCAATGAACTGGCCTCAAGTACCCTCTGTGGCAGAGAATAGTAAGATTGAACGAGAACTTACCAGTTCGAAGGTTGATCTTTATTTCATGAGGAGTCGAAGTGAGGGATTTCGTGAAGAGCCCGCCGGCGCGCATGCTCGACATACTTCAAAGTAGCGGCGTGGAATCACAGAAACCAATGAAAAGAAATGACTTCACATAGTAAGAATGAGAACGACTAAGATTACCAGATGAAGGTGATTGAGGGTTGGGCGAGGAGGGCACGAAATCCCTCACTTCGACTCCTCATGAAATAAAGATCAACCTTCGAACTGGTAAGTTCTCGTTCAATCTTACTATTTCATTTCGGAGTCACGTGAGTGACTTCGTGAAGACTTCAAAGCTTCTGTGATGACACGCCCTGGACCACGTCCATGCTGTCACACCACTACCAGGGATGGATGGGAGGAATAACGTGCTGACTAGTCCATACTGCAAAACAAATCATATTTATTAACAACAAATCAAAAACCCCTTATTCGGGGACATCTTCACGTTCTTGCCCCGCATCTAATACGGCTTCTGCGAACTGTAGAGGCGCAGCAACGGGCCGGTTGTAGAAACGCTGAAACACCGCTTCATTAGCCCATCCTGCTGTGGCGAGAATATGGTCCATGGGCACCTCCATGACCCTCGCCGCCGACGTCGATGCAGCCCTGGTGGAATGAGATTTGAACACATTAGTGTTGATACCTGACTTACCCAAGACGACTCGAAGCCACCTGGATATCGTCTGTGTTGTCACTCGATGGTGAGGTCTCTTATGAGTGACAAGCAGGTATCTCTCTTTTCCTCTGATGCTTGCCGTCACCTTGACGTAGTAACGGATGTGGGAGGCTAAACATAGCCTAGCATCTGCGGGGTATGCCGGGAACTTCAGCTGCAGCCCTGTGCACCCAGGTCTATGCTGCTTTAGTAGCTCGTCAACAAAGAAAACTACTTCTGTGGGGGTAGACATCATTCTGTCGACACGTAGTTTATGGAGTGTCTGTACCCTCTGTGCTGAAGTCAGCGCTAGTAACATCACCAGCTTCATGGTGAGTTTGTCCAGCTGGAGCCCTTCCATGGGGGACCACGTCCTGAGCAGAGCTAAAACTACCCTGACATCCCAGGTGATATTGTAGCGTGGTGTAGGCGGATTCGTATTGAAAATACCCCGCATGAGCCTGGACACTAGCTTGTTGGATCCCACCTCAATATTGAGGTAGAATGATAGAGCGCTCCTGGCGCTGTTGATGGCACTGTAGCTTAAGTGTTCATCATGGTGCAACCCCGCGAGGAATTCCAGGACATCGGTTATAGTCACGGCATCGTACGTGATGCGAGAGCGGCTGCAGAAGGCTTCCCACTTCCTGATGTGAGAGCGGTATCTTCGCCTTGTAGACTCTCGGCACAACGCTGCAATGGTATCCATGGTCCGGGTAGAAAGGCCGTATCCAACTAAAGGCCGATTCAGAATCTGCAAGCCAACAAATTTAAATAGCCATGGCAGGGATGTGGCTCCCCTGATACAGGGTGAGTAACTAATTCTGGGCTACCCTGCAAACGGACCCAAGGTTCACTGAGCGTGTCAAAGACCATCGGATACCACGGCTGTGTAGGCCAGTCGGGTATGATAAGGATGCCCTTGGCACCATCATCTGAATTTTTCGTAATACCCGACTGATGAGGCAAAACGGAGGGAATGCATAGAAAAAGCAATTCCCCCAGTCTAGCGAGAATGCATCTAACGCTATAGCCCCAGGATCTGGTTCCCACGAGACGTAGGTTGGTACCTGATGGTTCAACCGGGACGCAAAAAGGTCAATATCCGGTTTCCCAAATTTGGCTGTGATTTTTGCAAAAATTTCAGGATGTAACATCCATTCAATATTATCATTGAACTTGCGTGACCTGGCGTCCGCCACAAAATTAAGCTCACCTGGCAAATAGGTGGCTGAAATCCAAATGTCTCTCTTGACACACCAGAGCCAAATTGAATTAGCCAATTTATCACATGAAACTGACCTGGTACCGCCCATGTGATTTAAATACGCCACCGCTGTGGTGTTGTCTATTTGGAGCCGGACATGTGCTCCAAAGATCTTGGAACAATATGCACGAAGTCCGTGAAACGCTGCAAGCAGCTCCAAATAGTTGATCCCTTGTGATACCAACATTGTATTCTCAAGGGTATCCCATCGGCCCCCACAACTAGAATGCTGATTCGTAGCTCCCCAGCCATCAGAGCTCGCATCAGTTTGTAAGTATATCATCGGTTTCGCCTCAATAATAGTTTTAAACGAGTTACTAATGTGGCAAACCCACCATCGTAACTCATCCAATGCTGCAGGCGGCAGCTGTATTGATCGATCATAATGACCAGCGTGCCGCCGCAGCGCAGCAATCTTGGCTCTCTGCAAGTTTTGATAATGCAGAGGTCCATACCGGGCTGCCGGAAACAAAGCCACAATCTTGCCAATGACAGTAGCTGTGTGACGAATCGATGGTATACGAGTATTGAGTAAATCTGTACACACCTGTGTTACCTCCTCAACTTTGTTAATTGGTATGGTGACTCTCATGCTAATGGAATTCACCTGGAACCCCAGATAATTAATTACCTGGGTGGGGCAGAACTTAGATTTTTCTGGATGAACAATGAACCCAAGCTGTTGGAACAAATTGACTGCAGCTGCAACCCCTTGTTGAGCTGATTCCAAGGTGTGTCCGATAATTAAAATATCATCTAAATAGGCCATCACGACATGATGTCGTTGTCTTAAATAAGCCATAATTGGCTTCACCAATTTAGTAAATAATCTAGGGGCTGTGGTGAGCCCATTAGGCAATGCCCTATATTGCCACAGCTGGTCCATCCAGATAAATTTTAAGAACCTTCTGTAATATTTTTGCATGGGTACGGTATAGTACGCATCCTGTAAATCAATACATGCCATAAAGCACCCTTGTGAGATCAATGATTTGGCCGTTTCAAACGTGTCCATTTTAAAATGAGTATATGTTACAAAGTTATTCAGAGTGGTCAGATCAATAATGACTCTACAGCCTCCATCTTTCTTAGGTCGGGTAAAAATATTGGAAACAAATTCAACGGGCTCATGAACCGTTTTCTCTATGACCCCTTTCTGTTCCAACCTTAAAATTTCCTTATAGCCTACGGACTGTTCCGCAGCCGTTAGTTTAAACATACGACCCGGTCTATGCTGAGACGGAGGGATGTCCCCATTAATAAACTCAATGCTATGGCCCTGAATATTCCGTAACACATACTCATCACTGGTAATATTACCCCATGCACCCGCAAACAACCGCAAACGCCCACCAACATGTGAAGTTAAACAAAGAGAAAAAAGAGAACCAGACCGCCTCACCTCTGTGGTTACCGGCGGTCCCTGACACGAGTGGGTGGACGTAGAGGTGCTGGGTTGGTTTGAGGTCGTGGCGTCCTCATTTTCCATCTCGGCTTCTGCCGAGCCTGTCCTAAAAAAGACCCCTGTGGTTGGGGTGGCTGATATCGGTTTGGACCTGGAGGGTAATTCCTGGTAGACATGCTGGCAGACCCTCGTGAGCGGCCAAGCGAAGCTTTGGAGCTCGATGGCATGGGGGCACTCTGAGAGCGCATGAGCCCCACGGTCTTGGCTTGTTCATCAAGCTCTCTGACCCTTTTGGAAAGGTCTTCGCCAAAGAGCTGACGGGGCGGCGGCGGCGGCGGTGGTTTGCACAACCCTGCAAATTTGGGGTTGAGCGCTGGGCGGATGCTATTTTTCCGAAAGCCGTTAATTTCGTTTTGAGTAGCGCATAGAAGCGCCAGAGCATCCTCCTGGTCCAAATTAAGCTCCTCTCCATCGACCGACCGCACAAAGGCAGTAATCCCGGCCGTGAGGAGTTTCAGGATCCGCTGAATCTTCAGCTCCTGCTGACGGATAGCCGCACTGATGTTGCCCCATATCGGCGTATTTTTCCACAGGCACGTTGAGGGAGTTGCAGTTTGATGGAGCCTTGTGACGGCTCATGGCTTGTAATAGAACTTCCTCCTGAAGCTGGTGATTATTTAGGAAGTCCACAGTGGCTGCCAGCTTTGTATTGATAGGAAGCCCCAAGGAATGAGGGGCTGCAAACTTGGTGGCCACATCGAGGAGGTCCTCCGCCGGTAATTCAGGCGGGGGTGGGATGGGGTCGCCCACGGCCTCCTCGTCCTGCTGCTCCAGGCTGGTGTATGAAGCTGGTGATGAAGCCCTGTGCCTGTCGCTGCTGGATGCCTGTTGATGTTGGATGAGACGTTCCAGCAGCCGCTCTATACGGTCAATACGCCCTTCACCCTGAACACTCAGGTGGTCGGAGTCCTCCAGCTCTGAAAATTGGCCAGGGCTCCTGTCATCGGCCCGCACCTCGTCGAGGCCCTGCCGGTGCCGGTAGTTGTCGTCGACAGCCGCCGAGGCGAAACTGCGCGATTCCTGCACGGGCGTGTTCAACCGCCTCCGTGTAGCGGGAGCGGAAGCCGTTGCCTCTAAGGACAGATGCGGCATAGTGTCGGCACCAGCCGAAGCCTGGATACCTTGGGCCCGTGCAGGCTTGCCAGCTGCCCACATCGTGGACCTTGCCGACGCATGGTCTCGCCCACCCATCCATGGGGGGCTCGGCGACCGTGACGGGACCCCCAACTGACTCGTCCCGGCGTCGGAAGTTGGGGGGCGACGGCTGGACCTCACAGCTGCCTCGGGTCCCGTCCTGGAACCTGACCGCTCCTTAGCGGCAGGCAGAGCCTTAGCCCCGACAGGGTTAGGCGTCTGGGCTCCTGCCCTTCCCCTGCGCAGGGGGCTTCGTGAAGCGGGCCGTGCAGCCACACGGACCCGTCTGCTCGAGGCCGTCAGCAAGCCTGCTGACGACCGGACTGCCATGGCAGGGTCGTCCTGCTCTGGCGGCACACCACACTCCCCCTCGTCAAACTCCTCCGAGCTGTGGTGTGCGGGCGGGTCCGGACCTGAAAAGACAGAGCTCACCGACATCTCCGCCCTCGTTCCGGTCTGCGTTGCAGGTACCCCCGACAACTCTCGCTCCGGAACTGCTGGCCGGCGACTTCTTCCCGATCTCCGGCCTCTCAAACTCCCATCCATGTTCTTGCTGTGAAGCAAACACAACAAGAACCACCAACTTAAGGTAGCATACTTACCTGCGTGGTTCCCTTATGAAGGGCTGGCGAGGAGCACGCTCCTCCGTCAGCCGTCGCAGCAACGCGTTACGACGATATGTCGAGCATGCGCGCCGGCGGGCTCTTCACGAAGTCACTCACGTGACTCCGAAATGAAATTCCAGAGACCCACCACTCTCTGTGTGAAAAAAGTCCTTCTCATCTCGGTCCTAAAGGATTTCCCCCTTATCCTTAAGCTGTGACCCCTTGTCCTGGATCTCCCCAACATCGGGAACAATCTTCCTGCATCTAGCCTGTCCAACCCCTTAAGAATTTTGTAAGTTTCTATAAGATCCCCTCTCAATCTCCTAAATTCTAGAGAGTATAAACCGAGTCTATGCAGTCTTTGTTCATAAGACAGTCCTGACATCCCAGGAATCAGTCTGGTGAACCTTCTCTGCACTCCCTCTATGGCAATAATGTCCTTCCTCAGATTTGGAGACCAGAACTGTACGCAATAAAAGAGAAAAAGAAAGTAAATTAGCAGTCTTCCGGTTTAGTTTAGTTTAGCGACGCAGCGCGGAAACAGGCCGATGGTCCACCGAGTCCGCGCCGACCAGCGATCACCCCGAACACTAGCACTATTCCACACACTAGGGACAATTTACAATCTTACTAAAACCAATTAACCTTCAGACCTGCACGTCTTTGGAGTGTGGGAGGAAACCAGAGCACCCGGAGAAAACCCACGCGATCACGGGGAGAACGTACAAACACCATACAGATAGCACCTGTAGTCAGGATCGAACCCGCGTTTTTGGCACTGTGAGGCAACAGCTCTACGATTACACCACTGTGCCGCCCGTAATGATCTGTTCTCTGTTGCTTGCCATTTTGAGCTGCTTTCGTTCTGGAGTGAAATATCTGCAGATATACATTCACCAGGCTTGAAGAAAATAAATGACCTTCCCACTCACCCTCTGCCTTGTCAAGATGTTACGATGTAGCAATTGGCTTAATAACGACTTATTGCATTCTTAATCTACCGTGGTTACTGCCCTGACAAGCAGTTTTCTGGTCTTGTTAACAAATAGTTATAACTCATTTTTTTTAAAAAACATTATTTCTCTGTAAGCATTGAAAATATTAATCCAAATTGTAACATTTTGCAAACTTCCGAAATATTAGAAATATATATTATTTTAAATGTCTTCTACATGGGAAAATGGGTTTTGGAGTTATCTCAAAACATACATTAAAAAAAAACAGATATTCACTTGGTAGAAACAAAGAACTGCAGATGCTGGTTTATCCCAAAGATAGACACTAAGATGGTGGTGGGTGTGTGGAACGAGCTGCCAGAGGAGGCAATTGAGGCAGGTACAATAACAGCATTTAAAAGACACTTGGACAGGTATATGGTTAGGAAAGATTTAGAGAGATATGGGCCAAACGTGGGGAAATGGGACCAGCTTAGATGGGGCATTTTGGTCGGCATAGACAAAGTCGACTGAAGAGCCTGTATGGCTCTATGAATCTAAATCCACAATTGGCACAATAGACACAAATAGCTGGAGTTACTCAGCGTGGCAGGCAGCATCTCTGGAGATGAAGGATGTGACGTTTCGAGTCGAGACCCTTCTTCATTCTCTTGGCGTTGAATTATACTTTGGAGCTGAACTCCAGGTTAAATTCCAGTTGGAATATTTTGGAGGACCAAGTAACCAAGAACCAAGAACCAAGAACTTTTCTTCCCAATTCGTTGAGCTTTACTTAAACCTGAGCTCCTGCTGATGTTTCCATTCATTCAGTGCACAAAGAAATTGAATAGTTTAGTTTAGTTTAGTTTAGTTTAGTTTATTGTCACGTGCACCGAAGTACAGTCAAAAGCTAATGTTGCGTGCTAACCAGTCAGCGGAAAGACAATATATGATTGCATTCAAGCCATTCACAGTGCACAGTTGCGCGATCAAGGGAATAATGTGAATAACGTTCAGTGCAAGATAAGGCCAGTGAAGTCCAATCAAAGATAGTCCGAGGATCTCCAATGAGGTAGATAGTAGTTCAGGACCGCTCTCTGGTTGTGGTAGGATGGTTCAGCTGCCTGATGACAGTTGGGAAGGTACTGTCTCTGAATCTGGAGGTGTGCATTTTCACACTCCTGTACCTCTTGCCCGGGGGAAAGGGGAGAAGAGGGAGTGACCGGGGGTGAGACTCGCCCTTGATGATGCTACCGGCCTTGCCGAGGCACGTGAGGTGTAAATGGAGTCAGTGCAAGGCAGGTTGGTTTGTGTGATGGTCTGGGCTGTTCATTTGTGAATAAAAGCGTTTAAGTCTTTGGCTTACAGTGAAACATATGACCGTTCTCTCTGGCCTTTGAAATTTCCTAAAATGTTTACTCAGTGTCAACGACTGTAACAGTCCCCACTGAAATATCTGTGAGGATGTTTGCTTTGGCATCCAGAGCTGGAATCGTTTATTTTTACAGTACTAAATGCTTTGATTTGAGAGTTAAATATCTCTATTGAAAGAATTAATGGCATGTTCAGACATTGCAGAAAAATGTTCTAAAGATGTAAATACAGTTTGAATCAGATAACTGGGCACTGATAACTTAGTTACCGGACTGCATTTTGACATATTATTTAAGCTCTTAAGATTGTGCAAACTCTTACTATATATTAATAGAGATAAACTTCCTTCACTGGTCAATGTCTGGCCTACCCCCGGTGATAAATGCTAAACCCATGCTAGCTTTTAAAAGATAAAGAGGGATGTTTGTTTAAGTAAGAAAACCTTAAAAAGATTAAAGGGCCTGTCCTACAAGCATGCAACTCTATGCGATTAGCGCGACCTAACGTGGTCGCTTGAGCCGTCCGGCGTCGCGGGGCCGGTCCCACTTCGATCGCCGGAGCCGTGCGGAATTGTGCGGAGTTCGTCCCGACACCGCGCGGGGCTCCGAAAAACTGACTATGTCCAAAAATTCCGCGCGGCAATGGCGTTGGCTCGCAGTCGCCTCGACGCATTACACACCGCCTCGACATCGTGCCTCCGTGAACCTATCTGTAGGTGCCTCCGTGACCCTCTATGTGTGTGGCTCCGTGGCTCTCTCTCTGTGTGCCTCTGTGCCCCTCTCTGTGTGCCCCTCTCTGTCCTGGCGAACTTACCTTAGACTTCGCTCCAAGTTCGCCTCACTTTGCGCCGCGTTGCGCCACTCACCCGACCTCCGCGCGGCCCCTGCTGCCGGTTTGGTCGCGCTTGCCGCATGCAGGCGCATGCTGGTGGGAACGGCCCTGTACAGGGGATCACCCGACCTCCACGCGGCCCCTGCTTCTAGTTTGATCGCGTTCATCGCATAGAGTTGCATGCTTGTAGGACAGGCCCTTAATAGTTAAAGGGAAGGTAGATACAAAAAGCTAGGTATTTAAAGATACAATAGGCAACACCATGCGTTCTTAGCCAATTATCTACACCCGCACTTGGCATATTGAATGAAGTACAACCCTATATGCTGTTTAATATTGTCCTTGAAGTACTGAGTGATTCTATGATAGGAAATTCTCCCATGCAGACACAAATGCTGGAGTAAAGGGCCTGTTTACCCAAGAGCGCTCCCGAGTTTTTTAAAAAATCAAACTCGTGGTAAGTACGTAGAATGTACGTAGCGGGTATGTCGGAGATCGGGACGTCTCTTAGCGGCTCGTAACGCTAACGGCAGGTATTCGGGAAACGCAGTAAGCTCGTGAAGTTTTTTCATCGTGTTGAAAAATGTCCACGAGAGCCCCGAGTACCTGCGAGCATGTATTACCGTAATTCTCCGAGTTCGAATCAGGGGAAACTCGGGAGAACTCTTGAATTACCTCGTACAGTGGGACAGGCCCTTAACTCAGCGGGACAGGCAGCATCTTTGGAGAAACGGTATGGGTGACGTTTCAGGTCGAGACCCTTCTTCAGACTGAGAGTCGGGGGAGAGGGAAACGAGGGATATAGACGGTGATGTAGAGAGATATAGAACAAATGAATCAATAGCTTCTTCACAAAGTTGATCCAATGACAAAGATCATCATCCTACTTTGCTCTGCAGGTCTATTACTCTTTTACACAATCTGCATTGGACACGGCACACACTCTGATGTCTATGTTCAGGCAAGGGATCAAGTGAGCTGCTGTTATCTCAAGTATTAAATACACAGCAAAACACAAAGTGCTGGAGGAGACAGCAGATACTAATAGGGCGACACAGTGGCATAGCTGGTAGAGCTGCTGCCTCACAGCGCCAGAGTCCTGAGTTCGATCCTGACCTTGAGTGCTATCTGTGTGGAGTTTTCACCTTCTCCATGTGACAGCGTGGGTTTCCACCGGGTACTCCGGTTTCCTTCCACATGCCAAAGACTTGCAGGTTTGTAGGTTAATTGGCTTCTGTAAATTGCCCCTAGTGCTGTGAAAGTGGGAACATAGAACTAGTGTGAACGGGTGATCGATGGTCAGCGTGGACTCATTGGGCCGAGGGAACGGTTTCCACGCTGTATCTCTAAACTTAAACAAACTCCCCACCCTAGTCATCCTGCTAGTTCCACTGTCCGCATCCTTGTATCCCTGTGTTATCACCTCTTCCCCAGCCAACGATGGGCTCCACTCTTCCTTGATCACCCATTGCCAGCCTTGCTCTGTTCTGGCCTTTTTTTACCTCCATTTCCCTCCGCTCGACCTTCAGTCCGAAGAAGGGTCTCAACCCGAAACGTCACCCGTCCTTTTTCTCCAGAGATGCTGCCTGGCCCGTTGATCCAGCTCTTTGTGTCCATCTTCTTAAACTTAACCCAAGCAGTGCTCTGGATGCTTTCAAGAGTGAGCTAGATAGGGCTCTTAAAAATAGAGGAGTTAGGGAATATGGGGAGAAGGCAGGAATGGGGTACTGATTGGGGATGATCAGCCATGATCACATTGAATGGTGGTGCTGGCTCGAAAGGCCGAATGGCCTACTCCTGCACCTATTGTCTATTGTCTATTGTGTGTAGGGAGTGAATGCATAAGTGGGATAGCATAGAACTAATGTGAAGGTTGAATATACTGCACCTATTGTATATTGTCAGGTCGGGCAATAACATGGAGAGGGAATGGACAGATGACGTTCCGGGAACTAAACCGGGAAGGGAAGAATGGAGCAGCTGGGCCTGTATACTCTGGAGTTTAGAAGGATGAGAGAGGATCTTATTGAAACATATAAGATTATTAAAGGTTTGGACACGATAAAGGCAGGAAACATGTTCCCGATGTTGGGGGAGTCCAGAACCAGGGGCCACAGTTTAAGAATAAGGGGTAAGCCATTTAGAACGGAGACGAGGAAACACTTTTTCTCAAAGAGAGTGGTGAGTCTGTGGAATTCTCTGCCTCAGAGGGCGGTGGAGGCAGGTTCTCTGGGTACTTTCAAGGGAGAGCTAGATAGGGATCTTAAAGATAGCGGAGTTAAGGGAGAAGGCAGGAACAGGGTACTGATTGGAGATGACCAGCCATGATCACATTGAATAGTGGTGCTGGTCCGAAGGGTCGAATGGCCTACTCCTGCACCTATTGTCTATTGTCTATTCTTTGGACTGATTGTAATTGGGGACAGAAAGCTGGGTGAGGGACAACGCCTGGTGTGTGACAGCTTAGGGGGGTTTGATTCGCAGAAGCTAGTTTTTAAGTGTCAGCAAACTAACCTGAATCACAAAGATAAACAACTCTCTTTACTATCCTAGTGTGGACTGTGTTCCACCTATTGCTACCAGCTACATGCAGTGATCAATGATCAGCATTAGGTTTTCAGGATCTTACAACTCACGCACTGTACTAGCTGTGAACCTTAAGGCAAGTACATGTGAAGGCATAGGAATGCTGAAAGTAGAGGGTTTTCTATCTGCACCTCACAAAGGGTGGCACGATGGCACAGCGGTAGAGTTGCTGCCTTACAAGGTCACGGACCCGGGTTCGATCAGGACCCCGGGCGCTGTCTGTACAGAGTTTGTACATTCTCCCTGTGATCACATGGGTTTTCTCTGGGTGCTCCAGTTTCCTCCCACATTCCAAAGACGTACAGGTTTGTAGGTTAATTAACTTCTATGAATTATAAATTGTCCCTAGTGTGTAGGATAGTGCGAGTGTATGGAGTGATCGCTGGTCGACATGGACTCGATGGGCCGAAGGACCTGTTTCTGTGCTGTATTTAACCATATAACCATATAACCATATAACCATATAACAATTACAGCACGGAAACAGGCCTTCTCGGCCCTTCCAGTCTGTGCCGACCATTTATTTTCCCCTAGTCCCATCTACCTGCACTCAGACCATACCCCTCCATTCCCTTCCCTTCCATATACCTATCCACCTATATTTCTAATGTCTGAAGTCATAAGTTCATAAGTTCTCGAAGCAGTATTAGACCATTAAGCCCATGAAGTCTACACCATCATTTAATCATGACTGATCTATCTCTCCCTCCTAGCCCCAATTCTCCTGCCTTCTCCCCGTAACTCCTGACACTCATACTAATCAAGAATCTATTTATCTCTGCCTTAAAAATATCCATTGGCCTTGGCCTCCACAGCCTACTGTGGCAATGAATTCTCCACCCTCTGACTAACCAAATTCCTCCTCATCTCCTTCCTAAAGGACCTTCCTTTAATTCCGAGGCTGTGACCTCTGGTACTAGACTCTCCCACTAGTGGAAACATCCTCTCCACATCCTCTCTATCCAGGCCATTCACTATAGTCTAAAACGTCTACAGTCTAAAACAGGGGTTGCCAACCTTTTTCGTCCCGTTTTCCCCAGGCAACTTTAATAGCACATAACAATGTTATTTCACTTATTTATGAACAACTAATGATGAACAGATACCGGTATACCAGGACCAAACACAGTCAGTCAATGAGAAGAAATATGTACAAATCCAGAATCAAGAATTTTAGAATTTAGAAATCCAGAATTTACCCCAAGTTGGGAGCCCTTGGTCTAAAACCACCTTAGTTTAGTTTAAGAAAGAACTGCAGATGTTGGAAAAATCGAAGGTGGACAAAAGTGCTGGAGAAACGCAGTGGGCGAGGCAGCATCTATGGAGCGAAGGAATAGGTGATGTTTTGGGTCGAGACCCTGAAGATGCTGCCTCACCCGCTGAGTTTCTCGAGCATTTTTGTCTACCTCAGTTGAGTTTAGTTGATTGTCACATGTACCTGAGAAATTTCGCCCAGCATAGCTGTCATGTTGGCAAATGCCAGCCAACTTTATTACCATATAACCATATAACCATATAACAATTACAGCACGGAAACAGGCCCGCTCAGCCCTTCCAGTCCATGCCGACCATTATTTTCCCCTAGTCCCATCTACCTGCACTCAGACCATACCCCTCCATTCCCTTCCCGTCCATATACCTATCTACTTTACTTTTAAATGTTAAAATCGATCCTGCCTCCACCACTTCTGCTGGAAGCTCATTCCACACAGCCACCACTCTCTGAGTAAAGAAGTTTCCCCTCATGTTACCCCTAAACCTCTGTCTTTGAAAATCTACTTCATTATCCACAGCACCCCCTCTCTTAGTATCATCTGCATACTTACTTATCCAATTTTCCACCCCATCATCTAGATCATTGATGTACATGACAAACAACAGTGGACCCAACACAGATCCCTGAGGCACCCCACTGGTCACCGGCTTCCAACCTGACCAACAGCCATCCACCATTACTCTCTGACATCTCCCATTCAGCCACCGTTGAATCCATCTTGCTACTCCGCCATTAACACCCAGAGATTGAACCTTCTTAACCAACCTTCCATGGGGAACCTTGTCAAAGGCCTTACTGAAATCCATATAGACAACATCCACTGCTTTACCCTCATCAATTTCCCTAGTAACCTCTTCAAAAAATTCAAGAAGGTTTGTCAAACATGACCTTCCAGGCACAAATTACATGGTGTACATTGCATTTCAAAGGTGTTTTGCTCACTTTTACGACTGTGAAGTTGATTATGGGGTCAGTGTATCAGTCTTGAAAACAACTCATACATAACCTTAAGGGCCTGACCCACTTGGGCGTCATTTGCGCGTCATGCAGATGGCGCGCGAAGATTTTGTACATCCCAAAATCCTGGGGCGCCGCGCGCGACCGCGCTTCACTGCCTATGTCACCATGCACCGTGTGTGCGTAAGGCACACCACACACGCATCACGTGCGTCGTGACGCGTAAATGATGTTGCGTAAATGACGCACAAATTACTTTCCAAGTGGGACAGGCCGTTAAGTGTATTAGCCTTAAAAACAACTCATACATAGCCTTAAGCTGATGGTTTAGTTCTGGGGAGAGCAAATGGATCAACACTCTACATTTTGCTAATTTGTTAACTGGTGCAATTGCATCAGCAGGATTAATGCGCAGCCCGTCCGCATGGATGGTATTTAATCTCGTCCTTTTGTGTTACAGCATTCTTTGGAAAGTATCTGAACGAGTACAATGGCAGCTACATTCCACCTGGTTGGCGTGAGTGGGTTGGATTAATAAAGAACTCTCGCTTCTACAATTATACACTTAATAGGAACGGCGTGAAGGAGAAGCACGGATTTGAGTATTCAAAGGTACTCGTCTCTAGCAGTGTTGCATTATGTTCAAGCATTGGCATGAAAAAACTATGCGCCTCACTTGTGCTCTCAACACAAATGTTGTGCTTCCATTAAACGTGACGTTGACCCTGAATGTTTAAGAAGGAACTGCAGATGCTGAAAAAAAATCAAAGGTAGACAAAAAATGCTGGAGGAACTCAGCGGGAGAGGCAGCATCGAAGATCGAAGATGCTGCCTCACCCGCTGAGTTCCTCCAGCATTTTTTGTCTACCTTCGATTTTTTGTCTACCTTCGATGCTGCCTCACCCACTGAGTTCCTCCAGCATTTCTTGTCTACCTTCGATTTTGTCTAACAACATTTACCATCTATGATGCTGCCTCACCCGCTGAGTTCCTCCAGCATTTCTTGTCTATCTTTGACCCTGAATGGCACAGTTTTACTTTCCAGTTATGTGTTTGTCTTTAAACTCAACATAGACACAAAATGCTGGAGTAACTCAAGTTCAAGTCAAGAGAGTTTATTGTCATGTGTCCCAGATAGGACAATGAAATTCTTGCTTTGCTTCAGCACAACAGAACATAGTAGGCATTGACTACAGAACAGATCAGTGTGTCCATACACCATTATATAAATATATCACACATCAATAAACAAGCAGATAAAGTGCAAATAAACAGATAATGGTCTATTAATGTTCAGAGATTTCAGTTCAATTTAATAGCCTGATGGCTGGGGGGAAGTAGCTATTTCTGAACCTGGATGTTGCAGTCTTCAGGCTCCTGCACTTTCTACCATTGGAAGCATTGGGGTGAGGGGAAGAGAGAGAGAGTTAAGAGATGTGTCTCCAAATCTGAGAAAAGACATTCTTACCATAGAGGGGGTACAGAGAAGGTTCACCAGACTGATTCCTGGGATGTCAGGACTTTCATATGAGGAAAGAATGGATAGACTGGATAGACTCGGCTTGTACTCACTAGAATTTAGAAGACTGAGAGGGGATCTTATAGAAATTTACAAAATTCTTAAGGAGTTGGATAGGCTAGATGCAGGAAGATTGTTCCCGATGTTGGGGAGGTCCAGAACAAGGGGTCACAGTCTAAGGATAAGGGGGACTTCCTTTAGGACCGAGATGAGGAAATCATTTTTCACACAGAGAGTGGAGAGTCTCTGGAATTATCTGCCACAGAAGGTAGTTGAGGCCAGTTCATTTGCTATATTTAAGAGGGAGTTAGATGTGGCCCTTGTGGCTAAAGGGATCAGGGGGTATGGAGAGAAGGCAGGTACAGGATACTGAGTTGGATGATCAGCCATGATCATATTGAATGGCGGTGCAGGCTCGAAGGGCCGAATGGCCTTTTCCTGCACCTATTTTCTATGTTTCTATGTTTCTTTGTGTAGTAAGGTACTGCTGATGCTGGTTTACACCCAAGATAGACACAAAATGCTGGAGTAACTCAGCGGGACAGGCAGCATCTCTGGATGGAAGGAATTAGTGATGTTTCGGATCGAGACCCTTCTTCAGCCTGTATTGTCTTTCCACTGACTGGAGTGAGTCCCCTGAGTCTTAGTCTGAAGAAGGGTCTCAACCCGAAACGTCACCCATTCCTTCTCTCCGCAGGTGCTGCCTGTCCCGCTGAGCTACTCCAGAATTTTGTGTCTATTTTGGGTGTAAACCAGTGTCTGCAGTTCCTTCCTACACATCTCTTAACGCTCTCTCTCTCTCTCTCTCTCTCTCTCCCTCACCCCAACGCTTCCAATTGTAGTTATTTCGATTTTGGAAGCTGTTCAAATTGCCGGGCCGTTTATTCCCAGCTAAATTCCCATCAGATACTAAAATCTATGTCATCTTCACAAAGTGAACCAAATTTGATGTAGGTCACTGCGGATATTTATCAGGTTCAAAATAGTCAGAAAGAACATGTACATAAATCCGCAATGCTCCATGTGAATCTTAGAGAGACAACCAACCCCTTAATAACTGTGCAAGAAAGAACTGCAGATGCTGGAAAAATCGAAGGTTGACCAAAAAGCTGGAGAAACTCAGCGAGTGAGGCAGCATCTGCTGAGCGAAGGAAAAGGTGATGTTTCGGGTCGAGACCCTTCTTCCCTTAATAACTGTAATATTTTACACCTAATAAAAAAATAGAATTGATTAAATATTTATACACGAGGTCCAGGAATGGCCAAAACTGGGATGGTGGCTTGAATGTTTAATTCTAGCTTTGCATATCCTTATATACTATTACCTAAATTTAGATATGTAAATTATTAACATGAGCAAAGTTATTGGGGAAGTAACCTGCATAAGAAGAAGGGTCTGGACCCGAAACGTCACCTATTCCTTTTCTCCAGAGATGCTGTCTGACCCCCTGAGTTACTCCAGGTTTTTGTGTCTGTCTAAGATAAGGCAAATTTGAGATGTGATCTAATTGCATAATGACAGAGACGCAAGGAACTGCAGATTCCTGAACAAAACATAGAGTGTCATAGAGTGATACAGCGTGGAAACAAGCCCTTCATCTCAACTTCGTCTACACATGCCCATACTAGTCCCACTTGCCCGCGCTTGGTCCATATCCCTCTAAACCTGTCCTATCCATGTACCTGTCGAACTTTTTCTTAAACGTTGGGATAGTCCCAGCCTCAACTACTCAACTCTGGCAGCTTGTTCCATACACCCACCACCCTTTGTGTGAAAAAGTTACCCCTCAGATTCCTATAAAAACATTTCCCCGTCACCTTAAATCTATGCCCTCTGGTCCTCGATTCACCTACTCGGAGGAAGAGACCCTGTGCATCTACCTGATCTATTCCTTTAATGATTTTATACACCTCTGTAAGGTAACCCCTCATCCTCCTGCGCTCCAGGGAATAGAGTTCCAGTCTACTCAACCTCTCCATATAGCTCAGACCCTCTAATCCTGGCAACAGCCTTGTAAATCTTCTCTGTACCCTTTCCAGCTTGACAACATCTTTCCTGTAACATGGTGCCCAGAACTGAAAACAATACTCCAAATGTGGCCTCACCAACGTCTTATACAACTGCAACATGACCTCCCAACGTCTATACTCAATACTCTGACTGAACAAAACCAATGTGCCGAAAGGCTTTGGACAACCTATCTACCTGCGAGTCGACCTTCAAGGAACCATGCACCTGCACTCCTAGATCCCTCTGTTCTGCAACACTCCCTGGAGCCCTATCATTCACTATGTAGGTCCTGCCCATGTTAGACTTCCCAAAATGCAGCACCTCACACTTCTCTGTATTAAGTTCCGTCAACCATTCCTCAGCTCACCTGGCCAATCGATCCAGATCCTGCTGCAAATTTTCACAGCCATCTTCACTATCTGCAAAACCGCCCAATTTTGTATCTGCAGGGGGAATGGATAGGCAATGTTTCAGTGTCATTTCAGAAGCACCTAAAACGTTGGTGATCCATTGCCTCCACCGATGCTGTCTGATCTGCGGAAAAATACTCCAGAACTTTATGTTTTGCACATATAATTCAACTTTGGATACAAGTGAGAAATAATATCATCGAAAAGGGAAGAACTGGGTGAATATCGAGTACATCGATAGGGCTGTACCATCTTGTCACCTGATTGAAATGTAGTCCAGTATTTAACGGCTTTAACAATTACCAGCTGGGACTTACATCTTGTTTCAAATGTAAAAAGGTCCATTTATCTACAGTGCAGTTGTTCCATCGATGGCCGGAGAGATATGTGCACTCAGCACTGTGGGAAAGGGGGAAAATACTTGCTGGTTATTTTCCATGATATCCTGCTGCCATAATAGCATCAAGAGTGACACAAAAAGCGCGAGTAACTCAGCGGGTCAGACAGCATCTCTTGAGGAAAGAGATAGGTGGTGTTGCGAGTCGAGACCCTTCTTCAGACCGAGAGTCAGAGGAGGAGGGAACGAGAGGTATAGGCGGTGATATAGAGAGAGATATAGAACAAATGAATGAAAGATAGACTAAGAAAGTAATGATGATGAAGGAAACATGCCATTATTAGCTGTTTGCTAGATGTGGTTGGATTTCATAAACTCTTACGACTATTTTCCAAAATATGTGTAAAAATAAGTGAATAGAATATTTGACTTTCAGCTGAAGATAAAGATCATTATTGTTCGATATTCTCTTGCATAAAGTAGATGTGATGCATGTTTCCACAAGAATGGTTCCTGTGTTCATTGGGTAATTGAAGTGAACATCATATTTGCCTTTGATCTTCAGTTCTTTCAATTATTTAATGGATCCCTATTTCAACCAAAGACATTTACCCAATGCCATGAGTCGTTGAAATGCTGCCACAATAGGTGGATAGGAGGAGGGTCCCGACCCAAAGCATCACCTATCCTGTATCCTCAGAGATGCCGCCTGGCCCACTGAGTTATGCCCCTGTCCCACGTAGGCGATTTTTTAGGCGGCTAGGCTGTCGCCACATAGTCGCTAGGGACTGGTGTCGCCTATATGGCCGTGAGTAGTCTCCTCAGTCGCCCAAAGTGTCGTAGCGTTTTTCTGGTCACCTCTGGATTTTGAAATGTTCAAAACTTTTCGGCGACTGTTGGCGAAGGTTGGCTTGTCACCAACGAGCGTAGCTTGACTTCTCCTGACGTAGGTGCTGTCGTAGGTTGTCGATAGGATGACGTAGGTTGTCCCCGGTGCTACAGGGCCTGTCCCACTTACGCGACTTTTTTCGGCAACTGCCGGCCCTCGTCATAGGTCGTTGCAGGTCGCCGAAACTTTTCAACGTGTTGAAAATCCAGCGGCGACCAGAAAAACGCTACGACTCTTTGGGCGACTGAGGAGACGACTCACGACCATACAGGCGACACCCTGGCGACATGTCACGGGGTGAAGCCTGTATGGTCGTGAGTAGTCGCCCAAAGAGTCATATCTTGTTTCTGGTCGCCAGTAGATTTTCAACATGTTGAAAATTTGCAGCCACCTGCCGGCAAGTCACCGAAAAAGTTGCGTAAGTGGGACAGGCCCATGACTTCAGTGATTTGCAATGGCGACTACCTACGTCAACCGGCGACAGGTACCGGCGACTGAATTGTCTTACCTTTTCGTAGCTTGTGCGGGTGGACGTAGGTTGTCGTAGGTGTGGTCGTAGGTGGACGTCCTAATGGGTCGCCAGTTGTCGGTAGTTTGCCGTAGCTTGACGTCGTGGTAGGTTGGTAGGTTGTTGTAGACATTGTCGTAGGAGGATTCTAGTCGCCGGTTTTTCGGCGACCTGCTACGACTATGACAGTCGCCGGCAATCGCCGAAACAATCGCCTAAGTGGGACAGGCTCTTTAGTCCAACACTTTGTGTCCATCTTGGGTGGAAAGCTTACAAGATCCTCAACACCTAGCCAAAAGATATTCTTTGGCAATTTTGAGATCTAATAAAAGTTTGAATGGTAGTTTACCACCGTCATTTGACACATAACCACTTTATGTGATGAAAATAGTTTTTTTCTTCACTGCTTGGAAACACACTGACCTCTATTTTTAAAGTCGGGACCCTTCTTCAGACTGAATTTGGAAGGATTAAATTCATTGGAGTTTAGAAGGCTGAGAGGGGAGCTTATAAAAAAGATATTAAATTCTGAAAGGATCGGACAGGCTAGATGCAGGAAAAGTGTTCTCGATGTTGGAGGAGTCCAGAACCAGGGGTCACAGTTTAAGAATAAGGGGGAGGCCATTTTGGACTGAGATGCGGAAAAAATGTCTTCACCCAGAGAGTTGTGAATCTGTGTGGAATTCTCTGCCACAGAACGCAGTGGAGGCCAATTCACTGGATGCCTCCAAGAGAGAGTTAGATTTACCTCTTAGGGCTAGAGGAATCAAGGGATATGTGGAAAAAGCAGGAGCGGGGTACTGATTAGTGGATGTAGAGCCATGATCATATTGAATGGCGGTGCTGGCTCGAAGGGCTGAATGGCCTATACCTGCACTTATTTTTCTAAGTTTCTATGTTTCTAAATATGTTGCCTATCCATGTTCCCCAGAGATGCTTCCTGACCCACTGAGTTATTCCAGCACTTTGCATCTTTTTTTTTCATAAACCAGCATCTGCGATTCCTTGTTTTAGGTGTTGGAGCTGTCCAAAAATTTAGCGGGGTATTTTCAAATGTGTCACCCTTGTGATTCTGATGAGATTTCTGTATCTGGATCATGGATAATTTAATTCCCATGGTGCAGCAGGTAGAGCTGCTGCCTTACAGCGCTTACAGCGCCAGAGACGCGTGTTCGATCCTGACTACGGGCGCTGTCTGTATTGAGTTTGCACGTTCTCCCCGTGACCAGCATGGGTTTTCTCCAAGATCTTCGGTTTCCTCCTACATTCCAAAGACGTACAGTTTGGTCAGTTAATTGGCTTTGTATAAATGTAAGCTGTTCCTATTGTGTTAATGTGCGGGGATCGCCGGTCGGTGTGGACTCGGTGGGCCGAAGGGCTTCTTTCCACGCTGCATCTCTAGATGAAATTAAACTACATACTCCTTGAGGCATTGCAGGAGCATGTTGCCCTGGGAACAACCATGCAGCAAGCTGGTAGTGAGCTATGCAGTGCTGGTCTGGGAAACTTCCCAGATAAATTCCATGCATTCCTTTGATCATTGAGTTCCCACCCAAATCTCATCAGTACATTGAAACCTCCCATGATGAAACCTCCGTCGTTGACCAATTCAGTTACAGAAATCAAACATATCATTGGCTCTGGGTTTACAATTTGTTGTGTACAGTGAAGTCTCTGTGAACCAAGGGTGTACAAATTAAGTGTACAAAATCATGAGAGGAATAGATCGGGTAGATGCACTGAGTCCTTTGCCCAGAGTAGGGGAATCAAGGGCCAGAGAACATTGTTTTAAGGTGAGGGGGGTGGGGGGGGATGGGTGAGCTTCAATAGGAATCTGAGGGGTAACCTTTTCACACAAAGGGTGGTGGGTGCATGGAACGAGCTGCCGGAGGAGGTAGTTGAGGCAGGGACTATCGCAACGTTTAAGAAACATTTAGACAGGTACTTGGATAGGACAGATTTAGAGTGATATTGAATTGAATTGAATTGAATTGAATTGAATTGAATGCCTTTATTGTCATTCAGACCTTTCGGTCTGAACGAAATTTCGTGCCTGCAGTCATACATATATAAAAATAACAATACCATACAATAAACACAAAATTAACATCCACCACAGTGAGTTCACCAAACACCTCCTCACTGTGGTGGAAGGCAAAAGTCTTAGGGTCTCTGTCTTTTCTCCCCTCTTTATTCTCCCTCTGCGCTGAGGGGATCCAGGCCGCCGCCACCGCTGACGCCGGAACGCCGGAACACCGCCACAGGGCCCACCGCCGGAACGTCGCTGGAGCACCGCAGCTCCCGAAAGCCAGGCCGCCGCTGGAGCATCGCAGCTCCCGAAACCCAGGCCGCCGCTGGAGCACCGCAGCTCCCGAAACCCAAGCCGCCGCTGGAGCACCGCAGCTCCCGAAACCCAAGCCGTCGCTGGAGCACCGCAGCTCCCGAAAGCCAGGCCACCGCTGGAGCACCGCAGCTCCCGAAAGCCAAACCGTCGCTGGAGCACCGCAGCTCAGAGGGAGCCAGGCCGCCGCTGGAGCACCGCAGCTCCCGAAACCCAGGCCGCCGCTGGAGCACCGCAGCTCTCGAAAACCAGGTCGCCGCCGGAAGCCAGGTCGCCGCTGAAGCTCTGAAAGCCGTGCCGCCGCCGCTGGAAGCTGGAAGGCCGTCACCAGGGCCTCAGCACAGACGGAGACGGTGTCGGGGGACACGACAGGAAAAGTCGCATCCCCCCGAAGGGAGAGACTAAAACCCCGTTTCTCCCACCCTCCCCCCCCCCCCCCCCACACACATACACAACCCAACAAACCAAAAATAAACACCAAAAACAGGGACGAGGACAAAAATAAAATAAAAGACAGACGGACTGCAGGTGAGCCGCAGCTGACAAGCAGCGCCGCCACTCCGAAAGATATGGACCAAACGCGGCCATGTGGGACTAGTGTAGCTGGGACAATGTTGGCCGGTGTGGGCACGTTGGGCCGAAGGGCCTGTTTCCACGCTGTATCACTCTGTGACTAGTGTAGCTGGGACATGTTGGCCGGCATGCACAAGTTGGGCCGAAGGGCCTGTTTCCACGCTGTATCACTCAATGACTCAATGACATATATTCGATGCAGGTGATTTTTGAGGTTACGACATTTTGTTTTACTTTTCGAGATACAGCGTGCAAACAGGCCCTTCGGCCCACCGAGTGCAAGCCGACCAACGATCGCCCCATACACCAGCGCTATCCTACACACACTAGGGACAATTTACACATTTTTTACCAAAGCCAATTAACCTACGAACCTGTAAGTCTTTGGAGCGTGGGAGGAACCCGCAGCGTCCAGAGAAAACCCTCATGGTCACAGGGAGAACGTGCAAACTCCGAACAGACAGCACCCGTAGTCAGGATCGAACCGGGGTCTCTGGCGCCGTGAGGCAGCAACTCTACCACTGCGCCACCGTGTCGCACAAATGTCAGGTTGTCTGACATATATTGAAAATATACCATTATACTGCACATTATACTGTACTGGAGGAATTACAATGCAGGGAACTTCTCTTATGGTAGAGATATATTCTGACAGCGCTACACGTTGTCCCTATCAGCGAAGTCCAGGCTCATTCTTTATATGATCGCAAGCAATATTGATTGGATTTGCAGAACATTAAAAACTCGCAGTTGAATTAATATAGTAACAGGACCTGCCACCGGCTGCCTGAAGATATCATAAACCTGACTTCACATTCAGCTGAAGTTTTAATTCCTCACACTATTTATTTTGAATGCATTGGGATCAGAACCTGATGCTCGAGATTTCTCATTTTGCCTATTTATTCCTAAATATTCCTCATATTTCGCTTGGGCAGCTTGCAACCCAGCGGTCTGAATATTGTGACCCTTGCCTTCCCTGCCTCTCCACCCCTCCCCCATCCTCGTTCTCCGACCAGTCTGACTGCCCTCCTGATTAAATTTTACATCATATTCCTCGTTGCCACCTTCCCCTCAACTAACAATGATCTATGACGGACACAAAAAGCTGGCGTAGCTCAGCGGGACAGGCAGCATCTCTGGAGAGAAGGAATGGGTGATGTTTCGGGTCGAGTCGACTTCTTCAGAACAATGATCTAGTCTATATTTTCCCTGATCTCCGTCCCCATTTGATCTCTCGTTTTCATACCTTACCTTTCTAAATCTCTCGTTTTCCTCTCCCCCGACTCTCAGTCTGAGGAAGGGTCTGGACCCGAAACGTCGCCCATTCTTTCGACCCAGAGATGCTGCCTGTCGCGCTGAGTTACTCCGGCATTTTGTGTCTCGCTTGAGATTTTTATCTGAACTAATGTGGACCCAATATAATCGCTGCAATATAATCAGTATATCTGCAGCCTAATCATGAGTGGTAATGCACCTTCAACTTACTTAAACCAGTGATTTATTTTCCCTCTGGGTGTTTTTAGGGACATATAAAATTGGTTATAAAGTCAATAGACAATAGACAATAGACAATAGGCGCAGGAGTAGGCAGGAGTTGGCCATTCGGCCCTTCGAGCCAGCACCGCCATTCAATGTGATCATGGCTGATCATCCCCAATCAGTACCCCGTTCCTGCCTTCTCCCCATATCCCCTGACTCCGCTATCTAGCTCTCTCTTGAAAGTGTCCAGAGAACCGGCCTCCACCGCCCTCTGAGGCAGAGAATTCCACAGACTCACAACTCTCTGTGAGAAAAAGTGTTTCCTCGTCTCCGTTCTAAATGGCTTACTCCTTATTCTTAAACTGTGGCCCCTGGTTCTGCACTCCCCCAACATCGGGAACATGTTTCCTGCCTCTAGCGTGTCCAAACCCTTTACAATCTTATATGTTTCATTAAGATCCCCTCTCAAGCCCAGCTGCTCCATTCTCTCAGCATATGACAGTCCCGACATCCCGGGAATTAACCTAGTAAACCTACGCTGCGCTCCCTCAATAGCAAGAATGTCCTTCCTCAAATTAGGGGACCAAAACTGCACACAATACTCCAGGTGTGGCCTCACTGATTTCTAGTGCTAAAGATATAGGCCAGTGAAATGCAACTGCTGCATTATTCAGCACAGTTGCTCAGAGTCCTTAAAATGAGCTCGGGTGAAGCATTCACTTTGCAACACTTCCAATTCACGTTAGGTATTAGTAAAAAGAAAAATCGTAAAGGTTAGCAATTAGGCGATGTGTATAAAGGTGTTAATGGATTAAACTGTTCAGTTCTAATAACTGTTCAGTTCCACTGAATTTTTTTCATTTGATTTCAAGAGTCAAGAGTGTTTAATTGTCGTACATACCACCAATGAAATTCTTACTGGCCGCAGGTTTGCAGGCCTATTAACAAAATGATGCATAAATTAATATATAATCATCAAAAATACAGTAATACACAGTGTTGTGTTGCTGCCGTACAGCGCCAGAGACCCGGGTTCGATCCTGACTACTGGTGCTGTCTATACGGTGTTTGTACGTTCTCCCTGTGACCTGCGTGGGTTTTCTCCGGGTGCTCCGGTTTCCTCCCACACTCCAAAGACACACAGGATTGGAGGTTCAGTCAGCATGCGGTAAAGTGGTAAATTGTCCCTAGTGTGTAGGATAGTGTTAAGTGTGTGCACCGAATCCCTAAAACAAAACTAAACTAAGGACTAAATAATCAGTGATCCTGGGTAACCAGACCATAATAGTACTAATCGAAGTACAGAGTGCAACTAAAACCAAGTCCATGGTAGATCCTAGTTACTGAGGCAGGGTTGGGTGCAGTGTTGAAGAGCTGATTGGAAGGAGCTGTTCGTTAACCTGGAGTGTACAGTTTTCTGGCGTCTGTACCACCTTCTCAATGAATAGCAACGGGATGAGAGCATGGCCAAGCTGCATGGGCCTTTGATAATATCAGCTGCCTCTTTGAGGCCGTGTCCCCAGTAGATCCCTTCGAAGGTGGGGAGGTCAGTGCCCGCCCGTGATGAACATCTACCACTTACTGCAGCCTTCCTCATTCCTGGGCGTTTTGGGGGCCGCAGCCTCCATTTGTGAAGAGAAGTAACTGATAGCGTACTACGATTGAAGGAGGCTGCCACCAATGCCTGCAAATGCAGATTGATTAAATACTTTATTGTCACAGGTGGCAAGTCACAGTGAAATTCTTTGCTTGCACGCCGTGCTAAGGTATGCAAACAGTCGCCCACAAAGGGCGCTTGCATAGTTACAAATTCCCCTCCCCACCCCCTTTGTTCTGCCCATGGCGGTCGCCCACACGCCGGCTCCCGCTATGTTCCTTCCCCCGGCAGCGGCGTCCTCACTTCCACGCGCCCGTCCTCGTCCGTCGGTTGACGCCATCATCGACCGCCGTGCCAGCCTCACCACTATCGTCCTCTCCGCACACCCCCGTTCACAGTGCAGTGCAAAGTTCGAAAGTTGCTGTTTAGTGGCTCACTGTTGCTCGGCGACTTCTGAAGACTTTGCTGGAGTCAGCACATCCAGCAACATCCCCGGACGCTGGTCACCTGGTGAACATTCTCTGACCTAGAAATTCTTCAGCATCCAAGAGAGTACGTTAAACTGGTGCAATCACGCGCCTGGCTTGTGTACGAATGCCAGTAGATTATTTACTCACGAAACCCAGTATGAAGCAATAGAAATGATTGGTGCATAAAGGCTGTTGAGGAGATCATTGAGTCACTGAGTCGTACAGCGTGAAACTTGCCCGCACCGAACAAAATGCTCCATCTACACTAGTCCCACCTGCTTGCATTTGGCCCATATCCCTTTAAACCTAACCCATGTACCTAACCACATTGTTTAAAATATTGTGATAATACCTGCCTCAGCTACCTCCTGCAGCAGCTTGTTCCATACACCTTTGCACCTTCCATCATTTGTGTAAAAACAATTGCCCCTCAGGTTCCTATTAAACCTCGCCCCCCCTCCCCCCCCCCCCCCCCACCTCAACTTAAACCTATGTCCTCTGGTTCTTGATTCACCACCCTCTAGCTAAAGAAACTCATCCTCGTCTTAATTTATTAATATAAGAAAGCATATATTTCATAATACAACAGAGCTGACACAACAATTTTGTTTTTTGAAGATTTAGAAAAATAACATATTGCAATGAAATGCTGCAAATCTGAAAAACCTGTCACTGTGCATCTCTCTATGATTATTTTGAAATATTGCCCAGAGGAGGTGAATCGAGGACCAGAGGTTTAAGATGAAGGGGAAAAGATTGAAGAGGAGTCTATGAGGGGTAACTTTTTCACACAAAGGGTGGTGGGTGAATGGAACGAGCTGCCAGAGGAGGTAGTTGAGGCTGGGATTATCCCAACATTGAAGAACTTGAATAGGACAGGTTTGGAGGGATATTGGCCAAGCGCGGGCAGGTGGGACTAGTGTAGCTGGGACATGGTGGCCGGTGCGGGCAAGTTGCGCTGAGCAGCCTGTTTCCACGCTGCATCACTATATGACTCTATTTAACATTCAATGCTTTACTTTTCTGTTTCGTAGGACTACCTAACGGACTTGATAACAAATGACAGCATCAATTATTTTAAGTTATCGAAGAAGGTTTATCCGCACCGCCCGGTGATGATGCTTATAAGTCACGCTGCACCTCACGGGCCGGAGGACTCTGCGCCACAATTCTCCAAACTCTTTCCAAATGCCTCCCAGCATATGTGAGTATTACTGTGATTCTACAAGTCTAGAAGCTATTCAACTGATGATGTAGACGGCCATTTTCTCATTTTAGTCCTTCATGTGACTTAACCAGCAGGACCATTATTCCGTTTATTTTAGTTTGGAGGCACAGCGGACACAGGCCCCTACGGCCCACCGACCAGCGATCCCCACACGCTAACACCGTCCTGCACACACTAGGGACAATTTACACTTATACCCAAGCCAATTATCCCGCAAACCTGAACGTCTTTGGAGCATGGGAGGAAACCGAAGATCTCGGAGAAACCCCACGCAGGTCACGGGGAGAACGTGCAAACTCCGTACAGACAGCACCCGTAGTGTCTCTGGCGATGTGAGCGCTGTAAGGCAGCAACTCTACCGCTGCGCCACTGTGCCACCCCAACGGCATGCCGCCTAATATAAATTTACATTTCATCAGCTTTACGATTCCCGATCATAATATAAATGGGGCAAGAGTTTTGTCGCACAACTAAGCTGTACGGATCAGCAAGGACCCATATTCACTCTTAACATTATTGCTGAGTTAGCCAGGGGTGGGCCAACAAGCCTGTTTCTGTGCTGTGTGACTCCATCACTCAAATATCAATGGACAATAGGTGCAGGAGTAGGCCATTCGGCCCTCCGAGCCAGCACCGCCATTCAATGTGATTATGGCTGACCATCCCCAATCAGTACCCCATTCCTGCCTTCTCCCCATATCCCCTGACTCCGTTATCTTTAAGAGCCCTATCTTGCTCTCTCTTGAAAGTATCCAGAGAACCGGCCTCCACCACCCTTTGAGGCAGAGAATTCCACAGACTCACAACTCTCTGTGTGAAAAAGTGTTTCCCCGTCTCCGTTCTAAATGGCTTACCCCTTATTCTTAAACCGTGGCCCCTGGTTCTGGACTCCCCCAACATCGTGAACATATTTCCTGCTGCTAGCATGTCTAAACCCTTAATAATCTTATATGACAGGTTACTCGTCAGGTCAGGCAGCATCTAAGGAGGGAATGGACAGGTGACGTTACAGGTTGGGACCCTTCCTCAGACTGATTGTAGTAGGGGGAAGCAAGCTGGAAAAGAGGTGGGGGTCGGGCCACAGCCTGGCAAGTGGACGGTGTCTCCTGGCTGCTTTAGACTTCGGAGATACAGCGTGGAAACAGGCCCTTCTGCCCACGGAGTCCATGCGGACCAGTCATCTCCTCCATGCACTATCCTACACATGCTGGGGACAATTTACAATCTTTACTGAAGCCAATTAACCCCCAAACCTGGAGTGTGGGAGGAAACCGGAGCACCCGGATAAATCTCAGGCAAGTCACGGGGAGAACGTGCAAACTCCGTACAGACAGCAGCCGTAGTCAGGATCGAACCTGGGTGTCTGGCGCTGCGCCACCATGCCGCCTCCTAGACCGCTGCTCCTAGAGTTACTCTCCTAACGAGGATGTAAGAACCTGCTGAGCCTGACATAGGACAACCCGAATAGTGTGTCCGAAGAAGGGTCTCGACCCGAAACGTCACCCATTCCCTCTCCCCAGCGACGCTGCCTGTCCCGCTGAGTTACTCCAGCATTTTGTGTCGATGTGTCAGTGGGTGTCGGACGCACCCATCAGGAGGGATATGAGTTCTTTGAGCGGGGGGGAGCGGGAGGAGGAGGAATGAAGAATGTCAGCATTGAATGAAGAGCAGCACGTGTTGTACAGAATGCCGAGGTTGCCGCGGCAACTGCCGCATCCAGTCAGTCCTCAGCAAGGCTAACAAATTACTTTTAAGTGGAACGTCTTCCACAGACGAGCTGATAATCAACATGTGGCCGCAGTCTCCGCGTGGCACATGCTAACAATTGCAACGGCCGAGCCAGAAACTAATACCAGATGCTTATTTTTAACGTAAACGCAAGCGTTGAAAATGCAGCACTCTCCACAATAAACCTACTCTCATGCAACGATCATGAGGGCTAATGGTAGAATCGGCAGTCGGAACCTTATTCCCAGTGTGGAAATGTCAGAGACCAGAGGCCCCAGCCTCACGTTGAGAGGCAGTTTTCCTACATTGAGTTTTGCGTGCCTGGATCGCGTTGCCAGGGGTGGCGGTGGAGGCAGATACGTTGGGTAGCCTTGAAGATGATTGTGTATAGACATGTGGGTATGAAGGGAACGGAGGGATATGGATTACATGCAGGTAGATGCGGTTTACCTCAGCATCATGTTCGACACAGATATTGTGGTCACGGGGAGAACATAGAAACATCGTACAGGCAGTTCCCTTTATAACAAGAGGAATCGAATATAGGAGCAAAGAGGTCCTTCTGTAGTTCTACAGAGCCCTAGTGAAAACACACCCGGAGTATTGTGTGCAGTTTTGGTCCCCTAATTTGAGGAAGGACATTCTTGCTATTGAGGGAGTGCAGCGTAGGTTTACCAAGTTAATTCCCGGGATGGCGGGACTGTCATATGCTGAGTGAATGGAGCGGCTGCGCTTGTACACTCTGGAGTTTAAAAGAATGAGAGAGGAACTCATTGAAACATATAAGATTGTTGAGGGCTTGGACACACAAGAGGCAGGATGTTCATGATGTTGGGGGAGTCCAGAACCAGGGGCCACAGTTTAAGAATAAGGAGTAAGCCATTTAGAATGGAGACGAGGAAACACTTTTTCTCACAGGGAGTGGTGAGTGTGGAATTCTCTGCCTCAAAGGGCGGTGGAGGCAGGTTCTCTGGATGCTTCCAAGAGCGAGCTAAATAGGGCTCTTAAAAATAGCAGAGTCAGGGGATATGGGGAGAAGGCAGGAACTGGGCACTGATTGGGGATGATCAGCCATGATCACATTGAATGGCGGTGCTGGCTCGAAGGGCCAAATGGCCTACTCCTGCACCTATTGTCTATTGTCTATAAACCGAGGTTTGAAAAGGAACTGCAGATGCTGGAAAATCGATGGTAGACAAAAATGCTGGAGAAACTCAGCGGTGAGGCAGCATCTATGGAGCGAAGGAAATAGGCAACGTTTCGAAGCCTATTTCCTTCGCTCCATACATGCTGCCTCACCCGCTGAGTTTCTCCAGCATTTTTGTCTACAAACCCAGGATTAGTTTAGTTTAGAGATAGAGCATGAAAATAGGCCCTTCGGCCCACTGAGTCCATGCCGGCCAGCGATCACCCCGTACACTATCGCCATCCCACGCGCTCGGGACAATTTACAACATAAACAAGCCAATTAAACCACCAATCTGTACGTCTTTGCAGTTTGGGAGGAAACCTGAGCCTCCCGGAGAAAACCCACGCAGGTCACAGGGGAGAACGTACGTGCAGACAACACCCGTAGTCGGGATCGAACCCGGGTCTCTGACGCTGTACGGCAGCAACTCCACCGCTGAGCCACCGTGCCACAACTCACTGTTACTGAGTGAAAGTTGGGGTTGTCTATCAGATGTTGCTGGCTTCAGGTACTACACTGGCCAACTTCATGACAGCTGTCAGCTGACTGACATAGTCCTTTACCTGTTAGCTACCGGCTTCCTGAAGAAATCATTTGATGTCACACAGTCTCAGCTCGAGTCTCTTTGTTCTCAGAGTGTCTGAAAATCATTGAAATGTCTGCACAAATAGACAATTTAGTTAAACCTGTAAAAAAAAAGCATACTTACAATAAAAGGCAAAAGATACTGCAAAAGGCAAATAGATACTGTTCTGTACTGGCAGATATCGAGTGGATTATGTAAAGATTCCAATAGCGGGGATCATATGCAGTATAGAAATCAGCACGATATTTTGGGATTATTATGGTTTTTTTATCGTCCACAAGACCTTAGGCCTGTCCCACTTACGTGATTTTTTTCGGCGACTTGCCGACACCCGACATAGTCACAGCAGGTTTGCCAAAAATGTTCAGGTCGCTGAAAATCGTCAACAGTTTGAAAATCCAGCAGCGACCAGAAAAAGGTTCGACTCTTTGGGCGACTACTCACCAGCAAACATGTCGCTGGGTGACGCCTGTATGGTCGTCAGAAGTCGCCCAAAGAGTCGTACCTTTTTCTGGTCGCCGCTGAATTTTCAAACTGTTGACGATTTTCAGCGACCTGCTGCGACTATGACGGGTGCCGGCGAGTTGCCGGAAAAAATCAAGTAAGTGGGACAGGCCCTTAATGAAAGCTTTGCAGATAAAATGCAAAAACTGACGTAAAAAGGAGCTATGAGTGCTGATAGACACAAAATGGTGGAGTAACTCAGTGCGTCAGGCAGCGCCTCCAGAGGATATGGATTGGCCAAGTTTCAGGTTTGGTTTGATTTAGTTTAGTTTAGAGATACAATGTGAAAACAGGCCCTTCAGCCCACTGAGTCTGTGCCGACCAGCGATCCCTGTACACTAAAACCATCCTACACACAAGGGACAATTCATAATGTACGGAAGCCAAATTAACCAACGAACCTAATCGTCTTTGGAATATGAGAGGAAACCGGAACACCGGGAGATAACCCACGTGGTAACAAGGAGAGCGCACATACTCCGTATAGACAGCACCCATAGTCAGGATCGAGCCTGGGTCTCTGGCGCTGTGAGGCAGCAACTCTACCGCATTAATGAAACTTGAATGAAAGCACATTTGCTACATGTGCGAGCTACACGGTGGATGTAGTTTATACAGGAGCACTGATTTGTTGAACGTTCTACCTGCTGGGCGGATGAGGCAAGTGGCAGGTGGTAGGAAGATGCAATTTATACTGGCAACCAACCATATGTTTCAATCTGTGCCAGTGTTAGATCTACCATTGAGATGTGCCTTATCTGTCTCAGTGCCAATTTGGAATTAATTCTTAGATCATTTATACGCTCTCACTTGCCCATTCTCTTCATTTGAAACATTCAGTGGAATTAAGCTGATACAGCTGCCATTCAGACATCCTGTAGATGACAGGTATGTAGGAAGATTAAACACAGACATGCATTTGTTTAGTTTAGAGCTACAGGACAGAACTTGGCTCTTCAGCCCACTGAGTCCGTGCCGACCAGTGATCCCCGTACACCAACACACAAGGGGCAATTTACAATTTACAATTTGCAGAAGCCAAATTAACTGACAAACCTAATCGCCTCTGGAGTGTGGGAAGTGTGGCTGGAGTTGCTGCCTCACAGCGCCAGGGACCCGGGTTCAATCCTGACCTCGGGTGATGCCCGTGTTAAGTTTGCACGTTCTCCCTGTGGCCGCGTGGGCTCCCTCCAGTTGCCCCGGTTTCCTCTCACACCCAAAAGAGTGAGAACAAAGAGACTTGAGCTGAGACTGTGTGACATTAAGTGATTTCTTCACGACGCTGGTGACAGGTATAGGATTATGTCAGCTGACAGCTGTCATGTCGTTGGCAAGTGTGGTCCAGAAACCAGAAACAAATTGTCGTCTGATAGACAACCCCACCTTTCCCTCAGTAACAGACGTGTTTGCACTAATCACAAACCTAATGCAAATAGTACTTAGGGACTTCAGTATTAACCGACCTCCACAAGAGATAGGAAAGGAAGCTTTCATGACTTAAATTTGTGAAACTTGGCCTCAGTATCCCGTGTGACACAGTGGTGCAGCCTGTAGAGCTGCTGCCTCACAGCGCCGGAGAACCGGGTTCGATCCTGACCTCGGGTGCCAACTGTGTGGAGTTTGCACATTCTCCTTGTGAATGTGTGGGTTTCCACCGGGCGCTCCAGTTTCCTCCCACATCCCAAAGACGTGCGGGTTTGTAGGTGAATTGGCCTTCTGTAAATCGCCCCTAATGTGCAGGGAGTGGACGAATAAGTGGGATAGCATAGGGCTAGTGTGACTGGGCGATCGATGGTCGTGTGGACCCGGTGGGCCGAAGGGCCTCTTCCCGTGCTGTATCTCCAAACTAAAATAAAGACAGCAGCAAGCAATGCTCTGTAAATTAGCACCATGGATACATCTTAGGCACGTTGTTCAAATATGCAGTTAGACTGAAAATCGTTGTTCAAAACAATGAAAAATAAAAAATAAAATTGAAGCATGCAAAATTTGTGATTTGGCCAACACATCAAAGACCACCTCGACAGTTAATATATATCTGCTAAATGTGAGATACAACTGTCATTTAAATGATATCCCATTTCCTTGGGCAATTTCAAACTTCCTGTGACTACATTCAGGCAAGTTAAGACAAAGAGCACAAGTAAAATAAATGACAGCATGAAAATGTAATTAGCTTGGAGGGATTAAACTCAAAACTATACGAACTGCAATGATCGCTGAAAGATTTAAAACAAGGAAATGATTCTTCCTGTTACACAGAGGGTGGGTGGTGAGTGCTTGCAACATGCTGCCTAGGGTAATGGTGGAGACAGATATGAAAGGGGCATTTAAGAGACTTTTGGATAGGCGCATGGATATGCAGGGAATGGAGGGACATCGATTAGGTGCTGGCAGATAAGAGTTGATCTTGGCATTGTGTTTGCACAGACATTGTGGGCCGAATGGCCTTTTCCTGGGCTGTACTGTTCTGTGTAGGAAGGAACTGCAGTCGCTGGTTTAAACCGAAGGTAGACACAAAATGCTGGAGTAACTCAGCGGGACAGGAGCATCCCTGGATAGAAGGAATGGGTGACGTTTTGGGTCGAGACTCTTCTTCAGACTGAAGAAGTGATGGGTGACGTTTCGGGTCGAGACCCTTCTTCAGACTGAAGAAGGGTCTCGACTCAAAACGTCACCCATTCCTCCTATCCAGAGATACTGCCTGTCCCAATGAGTTACTCCACCATTTTGTGTCTATCTTCTGTACTGTTCTATATTCTATGTTTTACCTTCCTAAGATACTGAACATTTGGAATAATATGAGGTAATAGTTAATGATTCTGAGCTAGTCGAGAATGTTAAGGGCATTATTATCATTGTACTTTAATTATAATGTACATGAGTAACAGATTACAACAATAAGAGCTGATTTTTAACTGGAAACATAGAAACATAGAAAGTAGGTGCAAGAGTAGGCCATTCAGCCCTTTGAGCCAGCACCGCCATTCAATATGATCATGGCTGACCATCCACAATCAGTAGCCCGTTCCTGCTTCCTCCCCATATCCTTTGATTCCGTTAGCCCTAAGTGCTAAATCTAACGCTCTCTTGAATACATCCAGTGAATGGTCTAGTGAATGGATATGCAGGGATGTCTGGTGATGGTTCTTATTCAATCAGCAGTCAACTTTGAAGGGTTTTTATCCTGAAATAATCTTACATTGACATTGGGTGGAGAAACATTGAGAGACAAACTTACTATTCGCACTTTGAATGTCCTTGTATTTTTTTTTAACTTCCTTATTTAGTTGTTGTTTTGATGCAGTTCTGCTTTGGAGAATAGATTTATTAATATATTTTGGGTATTCCAAAGACAAGAATTGATGTTGCCTGATTGCGTGTCGGAAAACGGAGTGAATTTTCAATAAGCTGTTAAATAAATGAGGCTTTTAACGATTTGTGCTCCTGGAGTGTTCCAAATATTCTATCACTGTGACAGGTTATTTCTTTATCAATCGTTCAATGTTTCACTAATATATACATTCACAAATATCAATCATCAAAACAATGTACTTCTCTAACCAGAGTCAAAGACAATCTGCCTCTCACTAGGTTGCTACATCTATATATATATATATATATATATATCAATATCTATTTCTCTTTATCAATGACACTAGATATCTCATTATTAGCAACTTTCTGTATCTCTTATTTTTAGCTTGCTCTTCTTCCCTCTCTGTTAGCCGGGTTTTGAATGCTGCTTTCCCAGTCTGATGCACTCGTGACATATGATGAGCGTTTGTCGGCGCTGGGCCTCCTCCATTCCCTGGCGTTTAGAAGGATGAGGGAGGACCTCATTGAAACTTACCGAATAGTGAAAGGCATGGATAGAGTCGATGTGGAGAGGATGTTTCCACTGTTGGGAGCGTCTAGGGCCGGAGGTTATAGCCTCAGGATACAAGGACGTTCCTTTACGGAAGATGAGGAGGCTTCTGGGGGACCTCATTGATGCTTACAAAATAATGAAAGGCATAGATAGAGTGGATGTGGAAAGGATGTTCCCACTGGTGGGAGAGTCTAGGACCAGAGGTCACAGCCTCAGAATTACAGGGTGCTCTTTTAGAAAGGAGATGAGGAGCAACTTCTTTAGTCAGAGGGTAGTTAATCTGTGGAACTCATTGCCACAGAGGGCTGTGGAGGCCAAGTCAGTGGATATTTTTAAGGCAGGGATAGACTATTTCTTGATTAGAACGGGTGTCAAGGGATTATGGGGAGAAGGCAGGAGAATGGGGTTGAGTGTGAGGGGTGATTGAGTGAGAATCCATGATTGAATGGCAGGGTAGAATGGCCTAATCCTGCTTCTATCACCTATGAACATGAACTTATGAACGTATTCAGTTCAGTTTAGTTTATTGTTACGTGTATCGAGGTACAGTGAAAAGCTTTTGTTACGTGCTTTTCAGTCAAGCAGAAAGACAATACATGATTACAATCGAGCCATTTACAGTGCATACCCCATTGTGGACATTGGACTTTGTCTATGGAACTGGTGTCTTACAATGCTGAAAAAACTTCACGAGTTTCCGCGTTTCCCGAGTACCTGCCGTTAGCGTTACGAGCCGCTACGAGACATCCACGAGCACCGACGTACCCGCTACGTACATTCTACGTACTTACCACGAGTTTGATTTTTTTTTTATTATTCGGGAGAGCTCTTGGGTAAACTCGCATCGAGGGACAGGGCCTTAAATCTGAAGAAGGGTAGCAACCCGAAACATCGCCTGTTCATTTCCCACACAGATGCGGCCTAATTGGCGGAGTTATTCCAACACTTTGTGTTTTGCTCAAGATTCCACCACCTGCAGTTCTAGTGTCTATATCTTTAGAGTCTAGAGATAAAGGCCCTTCAGCCCACCGAGTCTGCACCGACCAGTGATCCCCGCACATTAACACTATCCTGTCCACACTAGGGACAATTTTACATTACACCAAGCCAATTAACCTACAAACCTTGGAGCGTGGGAGGAAACCAGAGATCTTGGAGAAAGCCCACACAGGTCACGGGGAGAACGTACAAACCTCGTACAGACAAGCACCCATAGTCAGGATCGAACCTGGGTCTCTGCCGCTGTAAGGCAGTAACTCTACTGCTGCGCCATCGTGCCGCCCCATGCAGTTCTTGTCTCTACATCCTATAAATCTATTCTTTATCAAATTTGAGCATATGTCTGAAGCTATCAGAGTTCAACCTTGCTATCTCTCCATGTATCCAATATTATTTCCACCTGTCACAACCGGTGAGAAAATTATCTGCAGGAAATGGCAACAGATCTAAAGAGATCAACTGAAAAAAAAATCGACAATATCACCGGAAAATTTATAACCCGTGGTGGACTTCATCCGCAAGGTGTAAGTCAGGCAGAAAGGAGGGTAATTTGCCTTCCACGTTCTCCAGAGATGCTGCCTGACCCGCTGAGTTACTCCAGCACCTTGTGACCTTTTTTTGGTAAAGCAGCATCTGCAGTTCCTCGTTACCAGGAGCAAGTTAATGTTTATGAGTTGGCAGGATGTGAGTTGTGATGCCCCATAAGGGTTTACACTGGGCCATCTGTTATTTTCTATTTATATAAGTGATTTTGGCAAAGGCAGACATTTTACTGAAGGCACTACATTAGGTGTCATGGCAAACTGTAAAAGTTGCAAGATAGTGCAGAGAGTCGTCGAAGCCCCAGCTGAAGAAAGGGTCTTTGTCGCAATACATGTCATGTTTTTCTTCACTCCTTACAAAGCCACGTACGACAGAGATCGCAACTTCTACTGAAGTGTGGATGGCCGTTGGCTCGCTAGGAGCTCATCCGCCCTTTGACAGGTCTTGCTTTTGATCTTGCTGGGGGTCCACAGCCCCCTCCTCACCTGGCAAACCAGGTGGGGGAGACGGTTTAGGCGCCGACTATCCGACCATGGAGCAGGTGGCGCGGGATTACATGGTGCCCCCATGTAACTCCCCCCGACCTGAATGCTGCCTGGATTAGAGGCTTCAGCAACATGGAGAGGTTGGAGAGACTTGTTTTCACTGGAACCAAAGGTCCAGGCAACACCTGACGGAAGTATAAATAATTATGAGATGCGTAGATAGGGTAGACAGTCAGAACCTTTTTCTCAGGGTGGAAGAATGCAACACTAGAGGGTATAGCTACGAATTTCAATGGAGTTGGGGGCACAGTGACACAGCAGCAGAGACCCAAGTTAGATTCTGTCCCCGGGTGCAGTCCATGTGGAGTTTGCACGTCCTCCCTACAACCACGAGGGTTTCCTCCGGGTGCTCCAGTTTCCTCCCACATCGTTGCGGTTTCAGGTTAACTGGCCTCTGTAAATTACCCCCTAGTGTGTCGGGAGTGGATGAGAGAGTGGGATGACATAGAACTAGTGTGAACGGGTGATTGGTGGTCGGCAGGGATTCGGTGGGCTGAAAGGCCTGTTTCCATGCTGGATCTCTAAACTAAACTGAACAAAACAAACGGGCATCTGCCAGACACAGTTCTCCCCTAAACCCCTGCCCCAACTTTCTCCAGCACCTTTGTGTTTTTGCTCTCAGATGCTGCCAGACTGCTGAGTCCCTCAGTGTTATGCTTGCCTGTTCCCTCCATAGATGCTGCCTGACCCGCCGAGTTCCTCCAGCACTTTGTGCTTTGTTCAAGAGTGCAGCGTCTGCAGTTCCTTGTGTCTCCAGATCGATTTACCTGTCTGTCTGTCTCATCACTAAAAGCCTACGTATGTGATTAAGACATGTGGATCATTGAATGTCAGAAGAGGACTGAACTTTCTGATGCTGTTCCCCACAGTGGAAAATGTTGATTCTGGTGTGGGGGACGTTCACGTTGAATTCTATGATGGGTTGTGTCATTTTTCTTTTTTTTTAATTTTTCTATGGATGTACGGAAACTTAATTATTTTTTCTATGTAAAGCACCTTGGTTTCAACGCGAGTTGATTTAAATGTGCTATGTAAATAAAATGTACTTACTTACTTACTTGCAGCACGCCCAGTTACAATTATGCTCCCAACCCCGACAAGCATTGGATCATGCGGTACACTGGCCCCATGAAGCCCATCCACATGGAGTTCACCAACATGCTACAGAGGAAGCGACTGCAGACCTTGATGTCCGTCGATGATTCCATTGAAAAGGTGAGTCGTGGCAGTAGATCAGGAATTGTTAGAATTATCATCATACAAGAGACGTGAGTGTCAGGGGTTACGGGGAGAAGGCAGGAGAATGGGGTCAGGAGGGAGAGATAGATCAGCCGTGATTACATGGCGGAATAGACATGATGGGGTGGCACGGTGGCGCAACGGTAGAGTTGCTGCCTCTCAGCGCTTACAGCACCGGAGACCCGGGTTCGAACCCGACGACGGGTGCTGTCTGTACGGAGTTTGTACGTTCTCCCCGTGACCTGCGTGGGTTTTCTCCGAGATCTTCGGTTTCCTCCCACACTCCAAAGACGTGCAGGTTTGCAGGTTAATTGGCTTGGGTATAAGTGTAAATTGTCCCAAGTGTGTGCAGGATGGTATTAATGTGTGGGGATCGCTGGTCAGTGCGGACTTGATGGGCCGAAGGGCCTGTTTCAGCTCTCTATCGCTAACCTAAACAGATGGGCCGAATGGCTTAATTTTACTCCTATCACTTATGACTTTATGACCTTATGATATCAGAGATCAGATATCCAGAGTATCAAATCCAAGGAGGGCCACATGAGCGTTTTGTGTACAGATCGTTTATGAACACTACCGAATATAAGACTAATGAATGTACAAACATTGAGAATGTCAGAAGAGATCTTGCGCTGTTCTTATTCTGGAGATATTTCATTATTCTGCACAAAGATTAAATTAAAGAAAAAAAATTAACAATGTCGGTCAGGCAACATGTGCAAATCTGAGAGACAGTTATTTATATTAACCTTCGCTGGCAGAGAAAAATACTGGTAGTGCTTTCATGTAGTGAAATGTTCACAAAGGTTCAATGTGTTCAATACAGAACTTGGGAATAAAAAAGGTCCAGAGGAGTTTGACGGGTAAGATCCCAGGAATGATTGGGTTAACGTATGATGCCCCAGAAATATGACCAATTGTTCAGCTTGCGAGACCACATTTGGAGTATTGTGAGCAGTTTTAGGCCCCATATTTTGTGGATGGATGGAGAAGGTCCAGCAGAGGTTTACATGAAAGATCCCAGGATTGATTGGGTTAACATATAATGAACGTTTGACGGCACTGGGCCTGCACTCGCTGGAGTATAGAAGGAGGGGGGGGGTCCTCATTGATACTTACCAAATCAGCCATGATTGAATGGCGGAGTAGACTCGATGGGCCGAATGGCCTAATTCTGATCCTATCACTTATGTACCAAAAGGAACAATGAAATTCTTACTGGGTGACCCGCTGGGCCGAATGGCCTGCTTGCATGTTGTAAATGTGCATCAAATGATTTCAAAGTCATCCTATCTCTTTCAATACATTTGGATCCAATTGTTCTAAATAGGCACATCCTGAAATCACTTCAAGGTTGATTGCTTTTGCATTGAGTGGGACTTGATTATATTTGTGGATAGTATTATCTGATCTGTTTGGATAACCCACAACACAAGTTTTTTCACTGCAGCTTAGCACAGCGGTGAAGTTTCTGCCTTAATGCGCCAGAGACCCGGGTTCGATCCTGACTTTTCTGTACGGAGTTTGTACGTTCTCCCCGTGACCTGTGTGGGCTTTCTGCAAGATCTTCGGTTTCCTCCCACACTCCGAAGACGGACAGGTTTGTTGGTTAACTGGCTTGGTACAAATGTAAATTGTCCCTAGTATGTGTAGGGTAATGTTAATGTGCGGGGATCGCTGGTTGGTGCGGACTCGATGGGCCGAATGGCCTATTTCCGCGCTGTATCTCTAAACTAAACTAAACTAAACACGTGACAATAATAAATTTCAACCTTTTATTTTCAACAAAAATGTGTTTAGTTTAATATAGTTTAGAGATACAGTGTGAAAACAGGCCCTTTGGCCCATCGAGTCTGCACTGACCAGCACATTACCATTACCCAACACACACAAGGGACAATTTTACATTTACCAAGCCAATTAACCTACAAACCTGTATGCCTTTGGAGTGTGGGCGGGAACCAAAGATCTAGGTGAAAACCCACGCAGGTCACGGGGTGAACGTACAAACTCCCTACAGACAGCACCCGTAGTCGGGATCGAACCCGGGTCTCTGGCGCTGTGAGGCAACAATTCTACTGCTGTGCCGCCCTAATTGATGTTTAATTGATGTTTCAGGTCTTTAATATGCTGGTTGAATTGGGCGAGGTAGACAACACGTACATCATTTACACGGCCGACCATGGCTACCACATCGGACAGTTTGGCCTTGTGAAAGGAAAGTCCATGCCGTACGAGTTTGACATCCGCGTGCCGTTTTTTGTGCGGGGACCAAACGTGGAGCCAGGATCAATGTAAGACCTCATTAAATAATTATTTACAGTCGCGCACGATACAGAGTTTGTTTTGGACACGTGATCCAAGCTGGCAGATGTTGTACTGAGAAAGTGGTGGTTCGCAGGTGAATACACTTCTGTGGGGGAAGTGTGAAGCCAAAAGTCAATTTGGCATTTCAAACATATCAGGCTCATCGCAAAGTTCCAATGAAACAACTTGGGAAGTAGACCCTGGAGATTAAACTTATGTTACTAATGTGTAAACACGTTGCTGAGGCCACATTTAGACTTCAATTCTGGGCACCATGTTGTAGGAAAGATGTTGTCAAGCAGGAAAAGGTGCCGAGAAGATTTCCGAGGATGTTGCCAGGACTCGAGTGCCCGAGCTACAGGGAGAGGTTGAACAGGCGTGGACTTTATTCATTAGGAGGATGCGCAGGGGGATGAGGGGCGATCTTATAGAGGTGTACAAAATGAGGATTAATGGTTGTCTAACACAACACTTCTCTCAGACTTCAAAAGATCGTACAAGAATGTAAACTAATGGGGAGCATAATAAAAATCACACACTTGTTTCACAGAGTATTGATTTATGTGGTTTCGTTCCCGCTGATTCTTGAGGAAAGGTGATAGTGAGTGAATAAAGGCAGGATATGAATTCTGCTAATAGTGGACGAATAAAGAACATCTTCCTTTTTTCCACTTTAGTTTTTACTGCTTTTATGTATACACAAATAAAACACAAATATAACAACGAAACATACAACAATGCAGTGAAACGTCCATCAGTGCAGCGGGGGGTTCAGTTTACAATCAATGATGCAGTATACAGAACTATTTTCATATTAAAACATTTTCCAATAACTTACATTATTGCCTATATAATTATACAGTCTTTATTTCTATACCTAATCCATTTTCCCCGTTTTCTATTAAACCCGTCTTCTTTCACACTTAGAGAATATGTCATTTTCTCCATGACAAATATTTCCTGTACTATGTCTAACCATTGTCTAAGTCTGGCTGTGTCCGCTGGAAGCCAGTTTCTTGTAATGGCCTTTCTGCCAGCTGTGAGTAGGATTTTAACCAAGTAATGGTCTTCCTTCAGCACCACTGTAGTTATATTACCCAGGTATAAAATGGAACACTTATATGGCCCATTCCTCCTCTCCAGAGATGCTGCCTGTCCCGCTGAGTTACTCCAGCATTTTGTGTCTACCTTCGGTAACAGATTGGTTCTACCAAGATGTAAGACAGAACGCCACAGGAGATCCTTCTTCCCTGTGGCCATCAAACTGCACAGCTCTTCACCCTTGTAGCATGGGGGAGACGGACTCCCCTTCCCAACCCCCCCCCCCCAATCTTTACACACCCCCAATCCTGAACTTTCAACTCGTCACTTTAATTTCATGCTTCATGTATCTTGTTGTGTTTTATGACTGGGATAAATTTCCCTCCTGGGATAAATAAAGTTGTATCGTATCGTATTGTAATTACATTCTTGGCATTTCGATCAGTGAGATTATCCCGTACCTGAAGGCAATCCCCGATGAAGTACCCCATGCACAGGAACAGCCCACTGAGTCCACATGGAATAGTCACCAGATGGTGGCTCCATTTTGCACAGTCCAGGCTGCAGCTGTTCGTAAAGGCCCGTTACAGCCGTCACCAATATTCAGATCTCCAGCAAGCCGTCGTTCTCTCCTCTCCAGGCCCTCTGCCTCTGTGTCCCAAGAAGGTGCCTCCTGCAGCTGACCTTGGCGACACAAGGGTCTTGTACCGGTCCTCTCTCCAGTGTCTGCTGATGGTGCCAACTCTCTCCTCCTTCAAGAGTGGCTTCCTCAACAGGCTACAGTCTGCTGGCCTTCCAGCTTCCAGCCACGCTGGCCTTCAACCAGCGGAAATAGCAGGACTGCACTGACCCACATGGTTATTCTTTGATCACCAGTCAACCGTGTTCATGACCTGAGTTACATACATTCGGAAAACATGAGAGAAACGTCGTAATGGTTGAATGAAAGAGACAAAATGCTGGAGTAACCTGGAGCAGCAGAGCTGCTGCCTCACAGCTCCAGAGATGTCTTTAGTCAGAAGATGGTAATTTAGTGGGGAAAATTAGGGCACATGGTACTGGGGGTAGAGTGCTGACATGGATAGAAATTTGGTTGGCAGACGGGAAACGAAAAGTAGGGATTAACAAGTCCCTTTCACAATGGCAGGCAGTGACTAGTGGGGTACCGCAAGGCTCAGTGCTGGGACCGCAGCTATTTACAATATACATCAATGATTTAGATGAAGGGATTCAAAGTAACATTAGCAAATTTGCAGATGACACAAAGCTGGGTGGCAGTGTGATCTGTGAGGAGGATGCTGTGAGAATGCAGGGTGACTTGGACAGGTTGGGTGAGTGGGCAGATGCATGGCAGGTGCAGTTTAATGTGGATAAATGTGAGGTTATCCACTTTGGTAGCAAAAACAGGAAGGCAGATTATTATCTAAATGGTGTCAAGTTGGGAAAAGGGGAAGTACATCGGGATCTGGGGGTTCTTGTTCATCAGTCAATGAAAGTAAGCATGCAGGTATAGCAGGCAGTGAAGAAAGCGAATGGCATGCTGGCCTTCATAGCAAGAGGAGTTGAGTATAGGAGCAAAGAGGTCCTTCTGCAGTTGTACAGGGCCCTAGTGAGACCACACCTGGAGTATTGTGTTCAGTTTTGGTCCCTTAATTTGAGGAAGGGCATTCTTGCTATTGAGGGAGTGCAGCGTAGGTTTACAAGGTTAATTCCCGGGATGGCGGGACTGTCATATGCTGAGTGAATGGAACGGCTGGGCTTGTGTACTCTGGAATTTAGAAGGATGAGAGGGGATCTTATTGAAACATATAAGATTGTTAAGGGTTTGGACACACTAGAGGCAGGAAACATGTTTCCGATGTTGGGGGAGTCCAGAACCAGAGGCCAAAGTTTAAGAATAAGGGGTAAGCCACTTAGAATGGAGATGAGGAAACATTTTTTTACACAGAGAGTTGTGAGTCTGTGGAATTCTCTGCCTCAGAGGGCGGTGGAGGCCGGTTCTCTGGATACTTTCAAGAGAGAGCTAGATAGGGCTCTTAAAGATAGCGGAGTCAGGGGATATGGGGAGAAGGCAGGAACGGGATACTGATTGGGGATGATCAGCCATGATCACATTGAATGGCAGTGCTGGCTCGAAGGGCCGAATGGGCCTTCTCCTGCATCTATTGTCTATTGTCTTACTGTGAATCTGTGGAATTCTTTGCCACAGAAGGCTGTAGTGGATATTTTGTAAGGCTGAGATGATAGATTCTTGATCAGTACAGGTATCAGAGGTTATAGGACGAAGGCAGGAGAATGGGGTGAGGAGGGAGAGATAGATCAGTCATGATTGAATGGCAGAGTAGACTTAATGGGCCGAATGGTCTAATTTTACTTCTATTCCTCATGACATGACCTTATGAGTCCCCGGTTCAATCCTGAACTTTGGTGCTGTCTGTGTGGAGCTTGCATGTTCTCCCTTCATGGGTTTTCTCTGGATGTTCCGGTTTCCTCCCACGCTCCAAGGACATGCAGGTTCGTAGATTAATTGGTTTCTGGAAAATTGACCCTAGTGTGTAGGATGTGAATGGAGCATGGCATAGAACTAGTGCAAAATGGGTGATCGATGGTCGGTGCGGACTCGGTGGGCTGTAGGGCCTGTTTCCATGCAGCATCTCTAAACTCAAAAGCAGATTATTTGGCATCTTCTGTGTGTGTCAGGGTGCAAGAATCAATGCAAACTTCCATAGAAATCGTCGTCTATTTGTTGTTTATTCCCAGCATTCCTCAACTCGTTCTAAACATAGATCTGGCACCAACGATATTGGACATTGCGGGCCTGGACATTCCAGCTGACATGGACGGCAAATCGATTCTGAAGTTGCTCGACACTGAGAAACCAGTGAACAGGTACGTACATGAGCCCAGTTTCACTGTTATTAAATAAGTCAAGTCATATTTTTTTCCTGTCGAAACAAAGAACTGCAGATACTGGTTTGTACAAAAAATGCCGGAGTAACTCAGCAGGTCAGTCAGTAATTCTGGAAAGCTCGGATAGGTGGCGTTTCGGGTCGGGAACCTTCTTCATTTGTCTGAAGAAGAGTGCTGACCCGAAACACCACCGGCCCATGTTCCCCAGACTTGCTGCCTGACCCGCTGAGTAACTCCAGCACTTGGTGCCCTTTTCCTTTTCTTCTCCGGAACGTTACCGACATTGTTCGTGAATCTTTTGCTGTGACTACCCCTGCTTACCATTAGAGCCCCTGTTGGAATAAATGGATGAAAAATTTATACACATTGTGGAATTAATTTTAGCAGGATTTTTCTCATTATTTCTAGGTTTGGATTAAGTGCTCTTTGTCGTGGTAAAATTGAAAATATGACTTTAGGCTTTTCAAAAACCCTAAGGCTACAAGGCATTTATGGTTTTTAATCAGATGGACAAAATAATGAAAACAGGCCCCCAGATGAATAATAATTCATATCTACGATTCTTTAGGCCCATTCAATCGCTTCTCCTGAAGTTACTTTAATCAACTTTTATTAATATTGCTCATCCTGATAAAAGGGCTGATATATGCCACGGAAAGGTTAGCTTTGTTGATTTTGTGCAATTATATCCAGGAAACTGTGCCTAAGCCGACACTCTGCAAATATCACGCAGCAACTAAGGCGAAGAGAGAAAGTATTCAAAAATGCAGTTTACAAATTAAATACCCTGTGTTGAAATCAATGGGACAAAGTTGGCCGCTTGTGCTAAGGAATGATGATTCTGAAGAAGGGTTTCGGCCCAAAACGTTGCCTATTTCCTTCGCTCCATAGATGCTGCTGAACCCGCTGAGTTTCTCCAGCACTTTTGTCTACCAAGGAATGATGATTAACAGGATATCTGATGAGCCTCCTCGATTTTTAGTTTTCAGTTTTCTAGAGATACAGCACGGAAACAGGCCCTTCGGCCCGCCGGGTCCATGCCAACCAGCGATCTCCACATACTAACGCTACCCTACACACATTACAATTTACAATTGTATTTACAATTATACCAAGCCATTGAGCCTACAAGCCTGTACGCCTTTGGAGTGTGGGAGGAAACCGAAGATCTCGGAGGAAACCCAGGCAGATCATAGAAACATAGAAACATAGAAATTAGGTGCAGGAGTAGGCCATTCGGCCCTTTGAGCCTGCACCGCCATTCAATATGATCTTGGCTGATCATCCAACTCAGTATCCCGTACCTGCCTTCTGTCCATACCCTCTGATCCCCTTAGCCACAAGGGCCACATCTAACTCCCTCTTAAATATAGCCAATGAACTGGCCTCAACTACCCTCTGTGGCAGAGAGTTCCAGAGACCCACCACTCTCTGTGTGAAAAAAGTCTTTCTCATCTCGGTCCTAAAGGATTTCCCCCTTATCCTTAAGCTGTGACCCTTTGTCCTGGACGTCCCCAACATCGGGAACAATCTTCCTGCATCTAGCCTGTCCAACCCCTTAAGAATTTTGTGAGTTTCGATAAGATCCCCTCTCAATCTCCTAAATTCTAGAGAGTATAAACCGAGTCTATGCAGTCTTTCTTCATAAGACAGTCCTGACATCCCAGGAATCAGTCTGGTGAACCTTCTCTGCACTCCCTCTATGGCAATAATGTCCTCCCTCAGATTTGGAGACCAGAACTGTACGCAATACTCCAGGTGTGGTCTCACCAAGACCCTGTACAACTGAAGTAGAACCTCCCTGCTCCTATACGCAAATCCTTTTGCTATGAAACGGGGAGAACGTACAAACTCTGCGCAGAGAAGCACCCGTAGTCGGGATCAAGCCCGGGTTTCTGACGCTGTAAGGCAGCAACTCTACCGCTGCGCCACCTTGCCGCGCTACTCCATACCGACTTTCTTAAAAAAAGAGATGATATAGGGTGAACATTTTCTCCTGTTCTTCTGAGCCACTGACTCCAAGTTATGTGCCGTGCTGCCCTGATTTTTATAATTATACCACCTGGGATTTGTCTTATTTCCATGACAATTGCACAGGTTGATTCTTTACTGGCCACAATCTTTAACAATATATGTTTCAAAAGTGAAATAAATAGTGTAATGGCATAGTATGCAGCTAACCAGATACAGTGCAAAGTAACCATGTCAAGGAGGTCTAGAAAACAGAGGAGGTTTGTCGATACCGACTACACAATAAAAAAGATACATCCAAGAACCCTTTCTGTCAATGGTAAGTCTAAATGTTCTATCATTGCCCTTGGAAAATAAACTAAATCTAATTAGTCGTCACACAACATTCACTGGACCTTAGTATAGTATGAAAGAGCTGCAGATGCTGGTAAAATCAAAGTAGACACAAAATGCTGGAGTAACTCAGTGGGTGAGGCAGATAATTCACTGAACCTTATTCCTTCTGAAAGCAGCAACAAGCTTTGATTCCTCTGTTCAATCCGGTCTAAAAAGGAATTAACATTGGGGACCGCACAGAGACGCAGCTGGTGGACCTGATGCCAGAGAGTGAGGGAGGGAGAGGGAGAGGGAGAGGGAAGGGGAGAGAAGAGAGGGAGGGAGAGGGAGTGTGAGTCACAGAGTGAGAGAGGGGGAGGGAGAGGGAGCGAGAGACAGAGAGAGAGAGAGAGAGGGAGAGGGAGAGAGAAGTAGAGAGATACAGCTGATACCTCACAGCACCAGAGACGCTGGTTCAATCCTCACCTCGGCTGCTGTCTACGTGGAGTTTGCACGTTCTTCCTGTGAATGTGTTGCTTTCCTCTGGGTTTCTTCCCACATCCCAAATAAATGTGTGTTTGCAAGATAATTGGCCTCAGCAAATTCCCCTCGTGTGTCGGGAGCGGCTGAGAAAGTGGGAAAACGCAGAACTAGTGTGAACAGGTGAATGAAACATAGAAAATAGGTGCTGGAGGAGGCCATTCGGCCCTTCGAGCCAGCACCGCCATTCAATATGATCATGGCTGATCATCTAAAATCAGTACCCTTTGATTCTGTTAGCCCTAAGAGTTATATCTAACTCTTTCTTGAATCCATCCAGTGAATTGGCCTCCACTGCCATCAATGGCAGCGAATTCCACGGATTCACAACTCTCTGGGTGATGGTCGGAGTGGACATGGTGGGCCGAAGTGCCTTTTGCCAAGCTGTATCTCTGAAGTCCAAAAGACCCGTTTCTGTCCTGTATCTCGAAAACTAAACTAGATTGCACAGGCTTCACTGACGCTGTGAGACACACACAGGTTCCCCGTTTACTGACGTTATCTTTGTGATATTTGCAGGTTCAACTCAAACAAGAAGACCAAGGTTTGGCGAGATTGCTTCCTGGTGGAGAGAGGGTATGATTACGAATACTTCTCTTTAACAATAGCTGCGCAGGATGACGTTCAGTAAAAAAAAAAAAACGTACAGTGCTAACAGGGGCCGTGTCTTTATTTCATCAGCAAGCTGCTGCACAAAAGGGACGACATCAAGAACATTCAAGAGGAAAACGTCCTCCCTAAATATGAAAGAGTGAAAGACCTTTGTCAGAAAATGGAATACCAGACACCTTGCGAGCAGCTCGGCCAGGTACAAACAAACCTTCTCCGAAATCTGTGAACTGCAGAATAGATCAGTAAACCCCCATCGTAGAGGTAACCTTCTACAAAGCACATGCCCAGGCTTCTGATTAATTCTCTAATTCAGCGACTTGCGTAAATGTACGGCAATTACCGTGATTATGGAAATTTCAAATGGAAGACTAAAGGGCCTGTCACACTAGCGCGCGATTAGACGCGATAAGCGCGACCTACTGTGGTCGCTTTAGTCGTCCGGCCTCGCGTGACCCTGTCCCACTGCGATCGCCGGAGTCTGGTGGAGTTCCGCGGACTCGTGTGTAGCTGGTGTCGACATCGCGCGTAGTGTCCAAAAACCGACACTGCTTAAAAATTACGCGCGGCAAAATCCTGTCGCGCGGAACGTGATGACGTTTTGACGTTGTGCGTCTTCAGCGTGGCGTTGCGTGATGACGTCACTGCCCGACGTCGTGCAACGCGCATGCTCATGCGCATCGTCACGTGATTAAAAATAACGTCCTTCCTTCGGACGTCGCGCGTGTAATCGCGCGCTAGTGTGACAGGCCCTTCACTCGCACCGGGATCGCCTGACCCCCACGCGACCCCCGCGTCCGAATTTGTCGCGCTTATCGCGTCTAATCGCGCGCTAGTGTGACAGGCCCTTTACAATATTTGACTACTGTGGTCCCCACTTAAACGATTGGGGACGTGGATGGATGTGAATATGGGATCCAAAAAGGTAGAGGATTTGGACTGAGCGGAAAAGAGGAAACATGTTGGAGGCGTGAGAAAGAGTAAGCTTAGGCAGCTTACCACCTCGCCTTTCATTACATGTAAAATTCTTAAAGGATTGGACAGGCTAGATGCGGGAAAAATGTTCCCGATGTTGGAGGAGTCCAGAAACAGGGGTGACAGTTTGAGAATAAGGGGATGGCCATTTAGGACGGAGACGAGGAAAAGATGTTTCACCCAGGGAGAGTTGTGAATCTGTGGAATTCTCTGCCGCAGAAGGCAGTCGAGGTCAATTCACTGGATGTTTTCAAGAGAGAGCTAGGGGTGGAAGATTGCAACCTTCACGTGGTCCGCCCTGTGTCGACTAATGCAATCAACTCGACGTGCACAAACGGAAGATCAAATAGAACAAGTTGTCCAACAACTTTAGGCTGTGCACGCCACACGAAAGAAGAAGAAGAAGACAGAGTTAGATTTAGCTCTTTGGGTTAAACGAATCAAGGGATATGGGGAGAAAGCAATAGACAGAAAATAGATGCAGAAATAGGCCATTCGGCCCTTCGAGCCAGCACCGGCATTCAATGTGATCATGGCTGATCATCCACAATCAGTGCCCTGTTCCTGCCTTCTCCCCATATTCCCTGACTCTGCCATCTTTAAGAGCCCTATCTAGCTCTCTCTTGAAAGTATCCAGAGAACCTGCCTCCACCGCCCTCTGAGGCAGAGAATTCCACAGACTCACAACTCTCTGTGAGAAAAAGTAGGAATTGGGTACTGATAATGAATGGCGGTGCTGGCTCAAAGGGCCGAACGGCCTCCCCCTGCACCTACTTTCTATGTTTCTATGTCTATGTTTCAAGTAACCCTTGCATTCCCTCTCTCCCTGCCCCTTCCCCTAGTTCTGCTAGTTCCACTGTTCGCCTCCATATACCCCTTCGCTATCTCCTCCTTCCACAGTCAACATGGATTTAAGAGAGAGTGAGATAGAGCTCTAGCGGCTAGTAGAGTCAAGGGATATGGGGAGAAGGCAGGCACGGGTTATTGATAGCGGACGATCAGCCATGATCACAATGAATGGCGGTGCTGGCTCGAAGGGCCAAATGGCCTCCTCCTGCTCCTATTTTCTATGTTTCTATATTTTCTATGTAACAATGGACCATTGTGGGCTCCACCTTTCCTTGCTCATCGGTGCTGGCTCTGATTTGTTCTGAACCTTTAAATTCCCTCCTCCTCACTCTCAGTCTGAAGAAGGGTATCAACCCGAAACGTTGCCTATTCCTCTTCTCCAGAGATGCTGCCTGACCGGATGGTTATACTTCAGCAATTTGAGTCTGATATCAGAGAGAAATGATCGACCACAGTGTTGGCAACTACTGTTGCATCCCCTCTCCCTCCATCCCTCCCCCACCCTAGTTGTTGTACTCCTTTCAATGTTGGCCTGGTCAGTTTCATTGTCAGTTACTAGTTTTCACCTAGCCCACAGTTACCAATGGCCTGGTCCCATTGTCATCGTTACTTTTTTTGCATGTCTCTCGTTCATTTGTTCCATATCTCCCTACATCACCATCTATACATCTCTAGTTTCCTTCTCCCCTAACTCTCAGCCCGAAGAAGGGTCTCGACCCGAAAAGTCCCCTATTCCTTTTCTCCAGAGATGCTGCCTGGCCCGCTGGGTTACTCCAGCACTTTGTGTCTAAAGACAATAGATAATAGGCGCAGGAGTAGGCCATTCGGCCCTTCAAGCCAGCACCGCCATTCAATGTGATCATGGCTGATCATCCCCAATCAGTACCCCGTTCCTGCCTTCTCCCCATATCCCCTGACTCCGTTCTGTTTAAGAGCCCTATCTAGCTCTCTCTTGAAAGTATCCAGAGAACCTGCCTCCACCGCCCTCTGAGGCAGAGAATTCCACACTCACCACTCTCTGTGAGAAAAAGTGCTTCCTCGTCTCCGTTCCAAATGGCATACTCCTTATTCTTAAACTGTGGCCCCTGGTTCTGGACTCCCCCAACATCGGGAACATGTTTCCTGCCTCTAGCGTGTCCAAGCCCTTAACAATCGTATATGTTTCAATGAGATCCCCTCTCGTCCATCTAAACTCCAGAGTGTACAAGCCCAGCCGCTCCATTCTCTCAGTATATGACTTTGGTTTAAACCAGCATCTGCAGTTCCTTCCTACACAAAGAGTTAGCATTGTCAGGTCAGGCATTACACCGCAGAACAGTGTGTAAGAATACGCTCTTTGGGATTTGGAGTTTATTTCGGATATGACCCATTTTATTTTGTCAATTTACATTGAATGCTTTAGAACGTGGCATTTGCTTTCAATCCAGTACTTAGGATTTATAAAAATGGAATACCAGACGGGAAATCTGAAGATTAAACAGTACTCTGTCACATTGTTAAAAAAGAAATGTCAGGCCAATCTTCTTGTGAAGACAGGATTGAATCAGCCTTGGTTTATCTCATTGCACACCATTAACAATTGGCAGATTGAACGAAGGGCACCTCATTTTGTATCTGACTGGATTGGATTTGAACTCTGTTTAAAGTAAGCTGTGAAATACACTGCAGCACAAAATCATTATTATCCATTGCCCTTCACACACAGCAACCGATGTCCTTGCCCTTAGAATATAATGCAGGATATTGTAGTGAGACCAGGCAGGTTGAGCAAACTATTCTTTATTAGCACAGCAAAAGCTCGACACAAAGCGTGCCAAGTCTAGAACTAACGCTGGCAGCTCCTGTCGATGCGAGGAGCAAGAACTACTAATTACTCTGAAAAGCCCGCGGACCGACCCCCGGCCACGGGACAGTCCCGACCGATAACGAGGGTTCTGAATACCCAGCCCCGCCACTAGGTGCCGCTACAATATGAATATTTTCCTCAGACCACACTCACTTTAAAAGAAAATGTGAGAAGTGGGCACGGTGGCGCAGCGGTAGAGTCGCTGCCTCACAGCGCCAGGGTCCCGGGTTCGATCCTGACTACGGGTGCTGTCTGTACGGAGTTTGTACGTTCTCCCCCGTGACCTGCGTGGGATTTCTTCGGGTGCTCCGGTTTCCTCCCACACTCCAAAGACGTGCAGGTTTGTCGGTTAATTGGCTTGGGGAAATCTGTAAATCGTCCCTAATGTGTAGGATAGTGCTAGTGTAAGGGACGATCGCTGGTCAGTTGGACTTGGTTGGACCGAAGGGCCTGTTTCCACGCTGTGTCGCTAAAGTGTAAAGTCTAAGGTAAAGTGACGGGTCTCGACACAAAACCTCACCTGTCCATTCCCTCCACAGATGCTGCATGACCTGCTGAGTTACTCCAGCACTTTGCTCAAGATTGCAGCATTTAAAGTTCTTTTTTATATTCTTTTCATGGTATCTGGGCATTGCTGGCAAAGCTAGCATTTATCATCCAACCCTGATTCCCATTGAGAAGTTGGTGGTGAGTTGCCTCGTAGCATAGAACAGAACAGTACAGGACTCCCTACACTCAAGGGAAACGTACGGAGGTCAATTAATCAACAAATCCGCAGGTCTTTGGGAGTGTGGGAGGAAACCAAAGGACCCGGAGGAAACCCACACAGTCACAGGGAGAACGTACAAACTCCCTACACCGTAGTCAGGATCGAACCCGGGTCCCTGGCGCTGTAAGGCAGCAACTCTACCGCCCGTTGCAGGGGTCGGCCTGTCTTGGCGGTCCTGTCGATATCCTCCACTACTGCTCCGTGCCTCTACCAGCCGCGTCCGACCCACACGCTCGGCCTCTTGGAGCGGCACCCGATCCAGTCGAGCCCCAGGCTGCTGCGGGGCCTACACCAGCCCTGTCCACCGACGCATCGACCCGGGGCGGCACGGGTGGCGCGCACGGCGCGGCGGTAGAGTTGCCGTCTCACAGCTCCAGGGACACGGGTCCGATCCCGACTACGGGTGCTGTCTGTACGGAGTTTGCACGTTCTCCACGTGACCTGCGTGGGGGTTTTCTCTGGTATCTCCAGTTTCCTCCCACACTCCAAAGACGTACGGCTTTGTAGGTTAATTGGCTTTGGTGTAATTGTAAATTGTCCCTGGTGTGTGTAGGATAGTGTCAGTGTGCGGGGGATCACTGGTCAGCACAGACTCGATGGGCCGAAGGGCACTGTATCTCTAAACTAAACAAACAGGTCCTGTGAATGCCCCGTCTCTCGTCTCCTACTGCCAACACTGCACGTCGCTCCATTTGGAATTAAACATTGTGGAAACCCTGGGAGTTTCCACACTCCTGGCTCTCTAACCTGTAACGCAAGAATTATTGAATTTCTGTTAGTCTTGATCCGAGTTATTTCCCTCAAAGCCAAAGGGAAAACATTCTGGCAGTATTTTGCGTCCATGTTGTCCCACCGAATCCAGATGATTCAGTGCAGAGCACGGGAAGAACATGCTGGCTCTGTGCAAATGAAAGCAAGCTTGATCATGTGCCGGCAGAAACAACCTATTTGAAGAACTGTTGATTGCATTTTGCATGCGTGTGGAGGATGTTCACAATGAACGATCATCGTGGATGCGAAATAACAATTCATCAACATTTTACGCTGAAGAGACAATGAATCTCAAATTCACTAGATTTTCCAATTGCAATGTGCCAAACAAAACATATATTTTTTCACTTTTCTTTTCTATGTTTATATTTCAAGTGTACTTTGTAGTTTCAAAGTGTCATTTGCCGTTCACAATCCAAAGTGTGAGTGAATGTAGATATATGGCTGGCCACCACTTCAGTTAAAACCATCCTTGAGTATTTCAGTCCATTGGCTGAAGAGGATATCCTTTGGGATGATCTGTGCAGGCTTATTGCCTTTGGCTTTTTATATTCAGCCCCATATCTGAGGAAGGATGTGCTGGCATTGGAGAGGGTCCAGAGGAGGTTTACGAGAATTATCCCGGGGATGACATGCGATGAGTGTTTGTCGACACTGGGCCTGTACTTGCTGGAGTTTAGAAGGATGAGGGGGGATTAAGCCTCATTGAAACGTACAGAATACTGAAAGGCTTGGATAGAGTGGATGTGGAGATGATGCTTCCACCAGTGAGTGAGTCTAGGGCCAGAGAGCAAAGATTCAGAATAAAAGGACGCACCTTCAGAAAGGAGATGAGGAGGAATTGCTTTAAGTCTTTAAGAGGGTGGAATTCATTACCACATAAGGCTGTGGAGGCCAAGTCATGGGGTATTTTGAAGACGGAGATTGACAGATTCTTCATTATGGTTGACAGGAGTTATGGGGAGAAGGCAGGAGAATGGGGTTGAGAGGCGGAGCCATGATTGAATGGCGGAGTAGACTCGATGGGCTGAATGGCCTAATTCTGCTCCTCTGACTTATAATGGCACCAAGAATGTCGGCTCCAGCATGTGTGGTGTATGCAAAAAGAAATGTAATTGTGCAGTTGCATGCGTGACAAGTAAAGCTGACGAAACCATGATGCGGTTTTTACAAGGCGGTTATTATTTCCAGAAATGGCAGTGTGTAGAGGACGTCACGGGAAAACTTCGACTGCACAAGTGCAAGAGAGCGGTGGAGGCTGCAGCCACCGACAAGAAGAGCTCGGGCCGACTGCAGGCCAAGTACTACCACGCTGACGGGCGAGACTGCGACTGCGAGCAGAACGGGTACAAAATGAGCCCGGCCGCCCGGCAGAAACAGAAACTACTCTCCAAGAGAAGTAAGCATTTCCCCATCGTGACAAGGACCCGCAGATGCTGGTTCATACCCGACTTAGACCAGAGATGCCACATCTAGAGAGCAGTCCCGAACTACTATCTACCTCAATGTTGACCCTCGGACTATCTTTGGCCACATTTTACTGGCTTTACTTTGCACTAAACGTTATTCCCCTTGATCATGTATCTGTACACTGTTTAGTTTAGTTTATTGTCACGTGTACCGAGGTACAGTGAAAAGCTTTTAGATTCATAGAGTGATACAGTGTGGAAACAGGCCCTTCAGCCCAACTTGCCCACACCGGCCAGCATGTCCCAGCTACACTAGTCCCACCTGCCTGTGTTTGGTCCATAACCTTCCAAACCTGTCCTATTCATGTATCTGTGTCTCAAACTTTGGGATAGTCCCCGCCTCAACTACCTCCTCCGACAGGTAACTATCTGGCAACTGCCTCCCTTTCGTTGCGTGCTACCCAGTCCCCAGAAAGACAATATTACATGATTACAATCGAGCTATTTACAGCGTGAAGGTAAATGTAATATTGTACATGGCTTGATTGTAATCATGTATTGTCTTTTCCGCTAACTGGTTAGCGCGCAACGTAAGCTTTTCACTGTATCTCGGTAAACGTGACAATAAGCGAAAATGAGCTAGACACGATCGCTGGAGCAAAGCCCCTGTCCCACTTTCCCGAGATACTCACGAATTCTCCCGAGTTTTCCCCTTGCCTCAAACTCGGAGAATGTGCGTAGGAGTCCGTAGATATTTTGTAGCGGCTCATAATGCCAGCCGTAGGTACTGGGGGCATCAGGTAAGTCGGGACGTTTTTTCAGCACGTTGAAAAATGTCCCCGAGTAAAAAAAATAGCTCCGAGTACCTACGGCTGGCTATTACCGTAATTCTCCGAGTTTGAATCAAGGGGAAAACTTGGGAGAATTTGTGAGTCTACTCGGGAGAGTGGGACAGGGGCTTAACTCAGCGGGTCAGGCAGCATCTCTGGAGAACATGAATAGGTAACATTTCGGGCCGGGACACTTCTTCAGGCTACGCATGCTCTTATGCTCCTTAAGCAGAATATGACCTTCGTTCAAGAGCGTGAGTTTAGTTTATTGTCACGTGTAGCGAGGTACAGCGACAAGCTTTTGTTGCGTGCTAACCAGCCAGCAGAAAGACAACACATGATTACAGTCAGAAAGTACAACTTCCTGGGGGATAAAATGGCAATGTTGCCAAAAATAAAAATAAAACATTGTGAATGCATTAACTAGTTTAAGTTAGTTTAGTTCTATTTCAGTAAAAAAAATTGATCAGCCATGATCAAATGGCGGAGTAGACTTGATGGGCTGAACCACCAAATTTTGCACCTACAGTATGACTTATGGGCTTAAGTTTAAAGGTACAGTATGGAAGCAGGCCCTTCAGTCCATGCTGACCATCTGTTCACCTGTTCACACTGGTTTTATGTTATCCCGCTTTCTCATCCATTCTCCACATACAAGGGGCGATTTACAGAGGGCAAATTAACCTACAAACCCGCACATCTGTGAAATGTGGGAGGAAACCGGAGCACCCAGAGGAAAAACACATGATCACAGGGAGAACATGCAAACTCCACACAAACAGCACCCGAGGTCAGGATCGAACCTGCGTCTCTGGCACTGTGAGGCAGCAGCTCCACCAGCTGCACCACAGTGCCGCCCTGTGATGGACGAGTACAGGCCTTCACTTTTGGCTCCGTTTAGCTGCCTTCTAGTGACACCTAGGGGATTCCCTGTAAAAGAGCAACATTCATTCGTCATATGGTTACACAAAAAGCTGGAGAAACTCAGCGGGTGCAGCAGCATCTAAGGAGTGAAGGAGATAGGCGACGTTTCGGGTCGAGACCCTTCTTCATTCGTCATATATCAGAGGAACAGAGAAAGGTTTGCAAGAATTATTAATCAGGATTTATTAAAATAAAAAAGCCTTAAATAGCGGCCCTTCCTGGAAACGTGGGTTGTGCCTCCAAGGATGTAATGGCGAGGTTTTATAAGACACTGATCAGGCCACATCTGGAGTATTGTGAGCAGTTTTGGGCACCGTATCTGAGGAAGGATGTGCTGGCACTGCAGAGAGTCCATAGGAGGTTTATGAGAATGACCCCAGGAATTAGTAGGTTAACGTATGATGAGCGTTTGACAGCACTGGGCCTGTACTCGCTACAGTTTAGAAGGGTGAGGGGGTACCTCATAGAAAATTACCAAATTGTGAAAGACCTGGATAGGTTGGATGTGGAGAGGGTGTTCTCACCAGTGGGAGAGTCTAGGGCTAGAGGTCATAGCCTCAGAATTAAAGGTTGTTCCTTTAAAGCCCTGTCCCACTGTACGGGTTCATTCAAGAGTTCATCTCCCGAGTTTGCCCTGATTCGAACTCGGAGATTTATGGTAATGGCCGTTCGTAGGTAATCGGGGCTCTCGTGGGCATTTTTCAACACGTTGAAAAATCTTCATGAGTCCTCCCGAGCTTACCGCGTTTCCCGAGTACCTGCCGTTAGCGTTTACGAGCCACTATGAGACATTCCCGAGCTCCGACGTGCCCGCTACGTTCATTCTACGTGCTTACCACGAGTTAAATTTTTTTTTTAACTCGGGAGAGCTCTTGAATGAACTCGTACAGTGGGACAGGGCTTTAAGGAAGGAAATTAGGAGGATTTTCTGTAGTCAGAGGGTGGTGAATCTATGGAATTCATTGCCACAGACAGCTGTGGAGGCCAAGTCAATGGATATTTTTACGGCAGAAATAGATGGATTCTTGATTAGTACAGGAGTCACGGGTTATGGGGGAAAGGCAGGAGAATGGGGTTAGGAAGGAGAGACAGATCAGCCATGATTTGTGATGTAAATATTTTAAAGATAGCAGAGTCAGGGGATATGGGGAGAAGGCAGGAACGGGGTACTGATTGTGGATGATCCGCCATGATCACATTGAATGGCGGTGCTGGATTGAAGGGTCGAATGGCCTACTCCTGCACCTATTGTCTATTGTCTATTGATTGGCAGACTAGACTGAATGCCCTAATTCTGCTCCTATCACTTATTTGGCTAGGAGGCAGCGTGAAGTGTAGATGGCGTCGATGGGATTGGAGGTCGGTTTGTGTGACGGTCTGGGCTATGTCCACAATTCTTGGCAATTTCCCGCGATCTTGGACAAAGCTGTTCCCAAACCATGTTGCGATGCATCCTGCTAAGATGCTTGCCACGGCACTCCTGTATGGGTAGCTGAGGGTCGTTGGGGAGATGCCGACAGGGCACCTCTCCGTCCAATCTCATTTAATACTTTTTTTTGATGGTTTCAGAATTTAAGCAGAGCTACATACGCAACAGATCAATCCGTTCTGTCTCCATTGAGCTGGAGGGAGAGGTTTACGACCTGGATCTGGACGAGGGGTTCGACCCAGTTGTGCCGAAGAACGTGACCAAGCGTCACGACGTGGTGGACGAGGAAGACGAAAACATGAGTGAGAGCAGCGGCACCGGCAACAGCAACGAACTAATGGTGCCGACTTCAATTAAAGTCACGCACAAGTAAGTTGCCGCAGCTTCCCCTCGTCATATATTAGAACGACCATTTCACGTTTATAGGGTTCTTAACATGGAACAGCACAGCGCAGGAACAGACCATTCGGCCCACAATATCTGTGCCAAACACTATGCCAAGACAAATGTGGCACGGTGGCGCAGCGGTAGAGTTGCCGCCATACGGCGCCACGGACCCGGGTTCGATCCCGACTGCGGGCGCTGTCTGTACGCAGTTTGTACTTTCTCCCCGTGACCGCGTGGGTTTTCTCCTGTTGTTCCAGTTTCCTCCCACACTCCAAAGACGTACAGGTTTGTAGATTGGTTGGTTTGGTAAAGTTGTAAATTGTCCCACAACATGTAGGATAGTGTTAGTGTACAGGGATCGCAGGTCGGCACAGACTCGGTGGGACTGTTTCTACTAAACTAAACTAAACCGTATGATTGTGTCACATTGAACGGCAATGCTACTGCCTACCTTAGAGCTAACGTAAGCAATACACTATAATATGAATGCATGGATGAGGGGTGATCTTATAGAGGAGTATAAGATCATGAGAGGAATAGATCGGGTAGATACACAGAATCTCTTGCCCAGAGTAGGTGAATCGAGGACCAGAGGACATAGGTTTAAGGTGAATGAGGAAAAAAATTTAATAGGAATCTGAGGGGTAGCTTTTTCACACAAAGGGTGGTGGGTGTATGGAACAAGCTGCCAGAGGTGATAGTTGAGGCTGGGGCTATCCCAACATTTAAGAAATAGTTAGACAGCTACATGGATAGGGCAGGTTTGGGAGGGATATGGACCAAATGCAGGCAGGTGGGACTAGTGTAGCTGGGACATGTTGGCCGGTGTGGGCAGGTTGGGCCGAAGGGTCTGTTTCCACACTGTATCACTCTGTGACAAATAATTGTTCTGGTTTGTTATAGGTGCTTCATATTGGCCAATGACACTGTCCAATGTGATGATGATTTGTACAAATCACTTCAAGCATGGAAGGATCACAAATTACATATTGACCACGAGGTTAGTAACAGAGAAACAAGTTGCAACTTATGTCACTGCTGCAAAATGTCAATGTTTTCAAAGTTCTCAGAATCAATTCTGAAAGCAATGTGGAAGTTGTCTCAACCCGGTTGTCCCGCTGAGTGAAGGGATTGTCCCACTTTCACGACTGAATTCACGACCTATTTATTCGTGGACATTTTTTATCATGCTAGAAAAACGCCCCGACCTACCTGAGTTAAGGAGGCTGTTACCCTACTGAACTCTGCACCTTGGTGATTGCCAGTCACCCCCCCTCGGACACTCCTTCTCCCAGTGACTGATCTCCCCCCCCCCCCTCCCGAAAATTGCACTACTGCTACTGTATATATATATATATAATTCTGTGTTCGCACTTCTGGGGGAGATGCTAACTGCATTTCGTTGTCTCTGTACTTGTACGCTGCACAATGACAATAAAGTTGGAATCTGAATCTGAATCGGATGCCACGAGCATCTGCGACTAGCATCACGACATCCTACAACCTGCCTATGACCTCCTACGACCTCGTGACGACCTTGCTGCGAGTATGAGTCAAGGGCAAACGCAGCAGAGGTCGTGACAGTGGGACAGGCCCTTTACTATAGCTTTTTCTGTCTTCCTTCCATGCAGAATGTAAAGTTTCGAATAATTTTGCGTAAAACGTTTTTTTAAATTTCTAAATGATTTTATTCAATTTTATAAATGCAGATTCTGACCTGGAGATAAAAGTGAATCGTATTAATAAAACCAATGAATTAAATTGAACCAAACTTTTGTCAGATGTAATGTGAAGGAAGGAAGTGTAGATGGTCGATTATACAGAAGACAGGCATGAAAAGCTGGAGTAACTCAGTGGGACAGGCAGCATCTCTGGAGAGAACGAATAGATGACGTGTCGGGTCAAGACCCTACTTCAGACTGAGACTATTCCCTCTCTCTCCACACCTCCCCCACCCTAGTCGTCCTGTTATTTTCACTGTTTGCGTCCCTTCGTCATCACCCCTTCCACAGCCAACAATGGACCATTGTGGGCTCCACCATTCCTGGATATTCGGTGCCGGCTCTGAACATTTTCACACCTCCAGTTTCCCTCTCCCCTGCCTCTCTGTCTGAAGAGGGGTCTCGACCCGAAACGTCACCTATGCCTCCTCTCCGGAGATGCTGCCTGACCCGCTGAGTTACTCCAGCTTTTCGTGTCTGTCTTCTTTTGCCAAACATGACTTCGTAAGAGAATGTAGTCAACAATTTCATTGGAATGTCGAGATACTTTATTTTTCTAATTATACTTTTTACTCTTTTTAACTCGAACCGGAAAGCTACAGGAAGGGGGTTTTAAATGGGCACATCTCATCTTCAGCACCTCTGAACTGAAGCCTATTTCAACATCGAACTGGAACTGCAGGGAATAGATGCATCAGTTAATGCTGTATTAGTGTCTGACGTAACAGGGGGCTAAAAGAATTCTTAGTGAAGAAACGCATTAACGATTGTAAATTTTGCTAACATTTTGTTAGGGATCACCTTAACTTGATCTTAACTGCATGGGTGCCTATGAATTATGGTCCGTCAGCATTGAGCGATGGCTTGTGTCATTATTATACTGATGCCTTTTGCTTGATTACCTTGAGTCTGAAGAAGGGCCTCGACCCAAAACGTCACCTATTCCTTCGCTCCATAGATGCTGCCACACCCGCTGAGTTTCTCCAGCATTTTTGTCGACTTTCGATTTTTCTTTCCAGCATCTGCAGTTCCTTCTTAAACATTGAGTTTTCAGTGAATCATTTAGCAGAGTATTAACCTGGAGCTTTTCCTGTTAAAGGAACCAGCCAGTCTCAACATGAATAGGGAAGTTAGACACAAAAAGCTGGAGCAACTCAGCGGGTCAGACAGCACCTCTGGAGAAAAGGAATTGGTGACGCTTCTTCAGACTGAGAATCAGGGGAAAGGGGAAAGGAGAAATGTAGATGGTGATGTAGGGAGATATAGAACAGATGAATGAAAGATGTGCAAAGACGTTACGATGATAAAGGAAACAGGCCATTGTTTGCTGTGGGCTAGGTGAAAACGAGTTACTGACAATGAGACTCAACAAGAAGACTTTGATGCTCGTGCAGCAACTTGGGTGGGGGAGGGATGGAGAGAGAGGGGATGCATGGGTTATTTGAAGTGAGAGAAATCAATATTAATTCCATTGTATTGTAAGCTGCTTTGATTAACTGAAGAATGTAATGTTTCTTTTATTTTATTAATTGTGTCCCAGACACGATATATCATTTAAAATGCAATAGACAGAAATGTATCGCAACCTTTGGCACAGTGCGGTTTGCAATCTGCACCGCAGGAAAGCTTGATCTTGGCGGTTTAATGCTATAAGCCGGTAATCCTCACTTAACCTTTATCCTTAGATTGAAACTCTCCAAACCAAAATAAAGAATCTACGAGAGGTCAGGGGTCACCTGAAAAAAAAGAGACCTGAAGAATGTGACTGTTCGAGGATGAGGTTTGTTCTGGAATCGCACGTGTCACTGGATGAGTCGTCTTTGCGTGCGCAAGCGCTCAAGTAGGGTTCCCCGCCATGCTCGATTAACGAGACATTTTGAACAATTCCTGGCATTCTATTTTCCATTCATGTTCGTGGCGTGTGACTTTCATTTCATCCCGTCCCCCACTTGCGTTATTTTTGTGGGTGCTTTTGACCGGAGTGACGTGGACATTTTACAGTTAAGAGGTCAAAGATGACGGGCAAAGCTACCGAGGCGTGGGAAGAGTTGACCCGCTAAGGCAACCTTTCATCATTCCCATTGAGAATGTGCTCCACTCATTCGTGATGAGTTCATCGCATGAGAATGGTACCTTTAGTTTAGTTTAAAGATACAGCGTGGAAATAGGCCCACATCGGCCTGCTGAATCCTCGCCGACCAACGATCACCTGCACGCCAGTTGTATGCGCTACAGACGATTTACAGAAGCCAATTAACCTCCAAACCTGTACGCCTTTGCAGTGTGGGTGGGAAACCGGAGCACCTGGAGAAAACCCACGTGGTCACTGGGAAAACATACAAACTCCGTACAGACAGCACCCGTAGTCAGGATCAAACCCGGGTCTCTGACACTGTAAGGCAGCAACCCTACCGCTGCACCACCATGCCACCCCTTAATGTGATGTTTTTATTTTATTTTTAAATAGAAGCAGAATTAGGCCATTTGGCCCATCAAGTCTATTCTGCCATTCAAACATTGGAAGTTTATGTAATCCTGCAGCAACCTGTGTACTAACTGTGGGTACGCATGTACCGATCATTCGATTTCTGGTGACAAAAATAAGGAAAAATACAACTTTGCAGATTAAGGCTGATTTTATTAAATTGGTGTGTAGGGGTGGGGAAATGCATTTAAAAGATTGTGCAAATGGCAGGTTTCAGAGCTCGGAGATCACTCTCCCTAGCATCCATAGTCTCAGTATATTTTTGTGTGTGTGTATTTTGAGGGGATAAACTTGCTGATAATCTTAAAAACTGAAAAGACTAGCCATTGAAATCCTTATTCACATTGCCTGTTAAATATGTCTCTATCATCCTCTTTGTCTTCCATAGTTTTCCCTCGAAGCATAAAGGCATGAAAGGAAAACTCAAGCACAAAGGAGCTAATCATCCCTTCAAGTAAGATCATCTGTCATAGAAGCAGAACTAGGCCATTCGTCCCATCGAGCCTATTCTGCCATTCAATCACGGCTGGTCTATCTTTCCCTCTCAGCCCCATTCTCCTGGTCTTTCAGTCTGAAGAAGGGTTCCGATTCAAAACATCACCCATCCTTCTTCTGCGGAGATGTTGCCCGAGTTACTCCAGCGCTTTGTGTCTACCTTCATTTATAAACCAGAGTTTGCAGTTCCTTTCTAACCATTCTCCCACCTTCTCCAAATAACCTTTGACAACCAACTAATCAAGAATCTGTCAATCACCATTTAAAAAAATACTTTCAAAGTTTGTTATTAACTGGTCCAAAACACCCAGTGATAATTTGCAGAATGTCATAGTGACCCTGTTCAAGCTCACTCCTCGAAGCTATCATTTGTTGTAAATGCAGGGAATTGCCTACGTCGTAATGTTCATCTTTACGGTTTTTGCATGAGCAAAGACTTCACAACGAGCACTGCCGTAAATGGATCACGTTCTCCCAAGCCCCAGCAGATGAGAAGGGCAAAAGGGATTTAAACCAGCAACTGCAGTTCCTTCCTACACAAGGTTTAGATGTATATGGGCCAAATGCGGGCAAATGGGACTAGCTTTGTTCAGCTTCTGTCAAGGAGAAGCTGTATTTCACCCTCGTTAGACCTCATCTGGACTACGCAGTTGCAGCTTGGGACCCATACACAGATAAAAACATTTCATCCATCGAACGTGTCCAAAGACAGGCCGCTCGATTTGTTACTAACACCTACGAGAGAAAAGCGAGTGTCACCAAACTTCTGAATTCTCTGGGGTGGAACCCTCTCCAAGACAGACGTGAAGCTCACCTTTTGACCTGATTTTACAAAATGTTAAATGGCCAGCTAGACATAGATCACAAGACCTACACCAACCCCAAACCAATTAGGAGTAGACGAGGGCATTCGATCCAATTTGTGGTCCCAGCCTCAAAGACAGATGTGTACAGCAATTTGTTCTTCCCACGCACTATTAAAGCATGGAATAATCTCCACCAAGCCACGGTTGCCCAGCCAGATGCAACTAAATTTAAAGTGGCACTTTCTTCCCAACAACCCTCTCTGGCTAAACCCCTCCCTTCACCACCTCCACTTTAAATTCCAGTTGGAATATTTTGGAGGACCAAGTAACCAAGAACCAAGCTTTAATGGGGCATCTTGGTGGGTATGGACAAGTTGGACCGAATTCCATGAATGACTCTAAAAAAGACGCTAAATGCTGGAGTAGCTCAGCAGGTCAGGCAGCATCTTCGGAGAACATTAATGAGTGACGTTTCGGGACGGGACCATCCTCAGACTGGCTGGCTCCTTTTTACTGTGACTATGATTACTTTACTTAGGCTGTCTAAATAGCCACAACATTACTTGTATATAATGAATGCTGTAACAAAACGTAACATTAAGTTAAATGCGTGGATAAATTTGTAGCAATTAGAAACATAGAAACATAGACAATAGGTGCAGGAGTAGGCCATTCGGCCCTTCGAGCCTGCACCGCCATTCAATATGATCATGGCTGATCATCCCCAATCAGTATCCTGTACCTTCCTTCTCTCCATACCCCCTGATCCCTTTAGCCACAAGGGCCGCATCTAACTCCCTCTTAAATATAGCCAATGAACTGACCCCAACTACCTTCTGTGGCAGAGAATTCCACAGATTCACCACTCTCTGTGTGAAAAATGATTTTCTCATCTCGGTCCTAAAAGACTTCCCTCTTATCCTTAAACTGTGACCCCCTCGTTCTGGACTGCCCCAACATCGGGAACAATCTTCCTGCATCTAGCCTGTCCAACTCTTTAAGAATTTTGTAAGTCTCTATAAGATCCACCCTCAATCTTCTAAATTCCAGCAAGTACAAGCCGAGTCTGTCCAGTCTTTCATCATATGCAAGACCTGCCATCCCAGGAATCAGTCTGGTGAACCTTCTCTGTACTCCCTCTATGGCAAGAATGCCTTTCCTCAGATTAGGAGACCAAAACTGTACGCAATACTCCAGGTGTGGCCTCACCAAGACCCTGTACAACTGCAGTAGAACCTCCCTGCTCTTGTACTCAAATCCTTTTGCTATGAATGCCAACATACCATTCGCTTTCTTCACTGCCTGCTGCACCTGCATGCCTACTTTCAATGACTGGTGTACCATGACACCCAGGTCCCGTTGCATCTCCCCTTTTCCTAATCGGCCATCATTCAAATAATAGTCTACTTTCCTGTTTTTGCCACCAAAGGGGATAACCTCACATTTATCCACATTATACTGCATCTGCTATGCATTTGCCCACTCACCCAGCCTATCCAAGTTACCTTGCAGCCTCCTAGCATCCTCCTCACAGCAAACACTGCCCCCCAGCTTTGTGTCATCTGCAAACTTGGAGATGTTGCATTGAATTCCCTCATCCAGATCATTGATATATATTTTAAATAGCTGTGGTCCCAGCACTGAGCCTTGCGGTACCCCACTAGTCACTGCCTGCCATTCTGAAAATGACCCATTTACTCCTACTCTTTGCTTCCTGTCTGACAGCCAGTTCTCTATCCATATCAATACTGAACCCCCAATACCGTGTGCTTTAAGTTTGTATACTAATCTCTTATGTGGGACCTTGTCGAAAGCTTTCTGAAAGTCCTGAAATAACACATCCACTGGTTCTCCCTTATCCACTCTACTAGTTACATCCTCGAAAAATTCTATAAGATTCGTCAGACATGATTTACCTTTCGTAAATCCATGCTGACTTTGTCCAATGATTTCACCACTTTCCAAATGTACTGCTATTCCATCTTTAATAACTGACTAGCATTTTCCCCACTACCGATGTTAGTCTAACTGGTGTGTAATTCCCTGTTTTCTCTCTCCCTTCCTTTTTAAAAAGTGGGGTTACATTAGCTACCCTCCAATCCTCAGGAACTACTCCAGAATCTAAAGAGTTTTGAAAAATTATCACTAATGCATCCACTATTTCTGGTGCCGCTTCCTTAAGTACTCTGGGATGCAGCCTATCTGGCCCTGGGGATTTATCGGCCTTTAATCCATTCAATTTACCTAACACCACTTCCCGGCTAACCTGGATTTCGCTCAGTTCCTCCATCTCATTTGACCCCCAGTCCCCTGCTATTTCCGGCAGATTATTTATGTCTTCCTTAGTGAAGACAGAACCAAAGTAGTTATTCAATTGGCCTGCCATGTTCTTGTTCCCCATGATCAATTCACCAGTTTCAGAATGCAAGGGACCTACATGTGCTTTAACTAACCTTTTTCTCTGCACATATCTATAAAAACATTTGCAGTCAGTTTTTATGTTCCCTGCCAGTTTTCTTTCATAGTCTATTTTCCCTTGCCCTTTGTCTTCCTCTGCTGGACTCTGAATTTCTCCCAGTCCTCTGGTAGGCGGCTTTTTCTGGCGAATTTGTATGCTTCATCTTTTGTTTTGATACTATCCCTGATTTCCCTTGTTATCCACGGATGCACTACCTTCCCTGATTTATTATTTTGCCAAACTGGGATGAACAATTGTTGTAGTTCATTCATGCAGTCTTTAAATGCCTTCCATTGCATATCCACCGTCAACCCTTTAAGAATCACTTGCCAGGCTATCTTGGCCAATTCACTTCTCATATCCTCAAAGTCAACTTTCTTTAAGTTCAGAGCCCTTGTTTCTGAATTAACAATGTCACTCTCTATCCTAATGAAGAACTTAACCATATTATGGTCACTCTTGCCCAAGGGGCCACGCACTACAAGTCTGCTAACTAACCCTTCCTCATTACTCAATACCCAGTCTAGAATAGCCTGCTCTCTCGTTGGTTCCTCTACATGTTGGTTTAGAAAACTATCCCGCGAGAAGTCTTGCATCAAAGGTTCTAGAATAAGCCAAGATTTTGTCTCTACTTCTGTTTTTACTCGTAGGAAAGGAGGCCAGGATAAAAGTGAGAATGCCTGGATATTTAAGGATGAAAGGAGAAAAAAGAAGATGCGAAAACTGCTGAAGAGGCTGAAGAATAACGACACGTGCAGCATGCCTGGCCTCACCTGCTTCACCCACGACAACCAACACTGGCAGTCAGCCCCATTTTGGACATGTAAGTGTACAGGGCAGTGTATTATTATTGTATACATTATAATCTGTGGCACAGTGGTGGCACGGTGGCGCAGTGGTAGAGTTGCTGTCCTTACACGTACAACACTTGCAGCGCCAGTGACCCGGGTTCGATCCCGACTACGGGTGCTGCCTGTACGGACTTTGTACGTTCTCCCTGTGACCGCGTGGGTTTTCTCCGAGATCTTCGGTTTCCTCTCACACTCCAAAGACGTACAGGTTTGTTGGTGAATTGGCTTGGGTTTGTATACTTGGTATGAGTGTAAATTGTCCCTAGTGTGTGTAGGGTTGAGCTAATATGCGGGGATCGCTGGTCGGTGCGGACTCGGTGGGCCGAAGGGCCTGTTTCCGCGCTGTATCTCTAAGCTAAACAGTGGTGCGGCTGGTAGAGCTGCTCCATCACAGCCTCGGTGATCTGGGTTCAATCCCGATCCCGGTAGCTGACTGTGTGGAGTTTGCATGTTCTCCCCGTGACCACCTGGGCTTCCTTTGAGTGCTTCGGTTTCCTCCCTCATCCCAAAATCGTGCGAGTCGGTAGATTGCCCCGAGTGTGTGGGCAAGCGATAGAATCTGAGGGGCGCTGATGAGAATGTGGGGGGAATAAAACGCAGGATTATAGCAGATGAGATGTTGATAGTCAGCATGGATTCAATGGGCTGAATGGCCTTGGCTGTGACACTCTCACACTAACGTTAACATGTAACCTATGTGGCCCACATAAATCAGACTTGTTTAGTGAACTGAACTAACATTCCTCTAAGAGATTAATAGTAAGATTAAACGAGAACTTACCAGTTTGAAGTTTGATCTTTATTTTATGAGGAGTTACGATGAGGGATTACGTGAAGACCCCGCCAGCACGCATGCTCGACATTCTTCAAAGCAGTGGTGTGAAATCACAGAACAAACAGTCACAATGACTAATATAGTAAGATAAAAAAGAGAACTTCCATACCAGGTGATCTTTATAATAGAGGGTTGGGAGCGGAGGGCACGTAATCCCTCATCGTAACTCCTCATAAAATAAAGATCAAACTTCAAACTGGTAAGTTCTCGTTTAATCTTACTATTTTACTTCGGAGTCACGTGAGTGACTACGTGAAGATTTCAAAGCTCTGTGATTTCATGCCCTGGAAGCTCCATGCTCACACACCGCTAAAGTTGGGATAAGAGGATGAACGTAATTCAGACAAGACACTGGCTGAAAAACAAAAACAGGTATTTATTCATACCAAACAATATAGTCCCAAAAGGGTACTATCTGGCAGTACTTAAAATCCTCCCTGCAAAAGTATCAGGGGAGGTCACGGGTTTAAAGTAAAAGCGGTGGGAGGTCTTTTCGTTCCTCCAACCCGCTGTGGCCAGGATGTGATCCAAAGGTACTTCCATCCTTCTAGCCGCCGAGGTGGATGCTGCCCTGGTGGAGTGAGATTTATAAATGTTAGTATCCACCCCCGCCGCATCCAATACCACCCTTAACCATCTGGAAATGGTTTGCACCGTGACTCTATGATGGGGTTTCTTGTGACTGATGAGCAATGCTGTCTCCGTGCCCCTTAGATTTTTAGTAACTGAGATGTATCGTGAGATTAATGTAACGATACAAAGACGAGAATCTGTTGGGTAAGCCAGAAACTCTAATGTATGACCAGACACTCCGGGACGATCTTGTTTCAATAGTCCCTGCACATAAAAAGTGACTTTATCACTGGTGGAGGTCATTGCATCCAGATTGAGTTTGTGCAGGGACTGGACCCGTTGTGCCGTGATAAGTGCCATAATCATGACCATTTTGTACGTGAGTTTTGCCAAAGGGAGTCCCGTGATAGGCGTCCATCCTCGTAGCATAGTCTAAACTGTGCTGATATCCCAAGTATGGCTGTATCTAGGCCTGGGGGGATTGGAATTGAATATTCCCCTCATAAATTTGGACACTAGGGGATGTGATCCAATGCCCAATTGGTCACTTCCCTGGCCCAGGTAGGATGATAGGGCACTCCTGGCACAGTTGATGGCACTGTAACTCAAACCCTCATCGAAATGAAGGGTAGCCAAAAATTCCAGCACTTCCGTAATAGTGGCGGTTTCATAAGTGGTGTTGGCTGAGACGCAGAATCCTTCCCATTTTCTGATGTAGGTCAGATACTGCTTCCTTGTGGACTCTCTGCAGGCTGCTGTGATGGTGTCAATGGTCCTGTTGGAGAGTCCGTATCCGTGAAGTGGCCGTTTTAAAATCTGCAAATTAATAGATCCATGCGATCATGACATGGGTGATGTTCACCCGGAAACAAGGTGAATGAGCAGACTTGGTCTTTTGTTCACCCTGATGCAGGGTTCTGTGGCCATCTTCCGTACCATAGGGAACCATGGTTGGGTAGGCCAGTCGGGCACCACCAAAATTCCCGATGCGGAGTCTTGCTTAATTTTCTGCAAGACCCAACTGATGAGGCAAAAAGGGGGAAATGCATAGCAAAATAGATCTCCCCAATGTAGCGAGAATGCATCCATCGCTACTGCCCCCGGGTCTGGTTCCCAAGCAACATATGTTGGTAGTTGGTGATTAAGCCTGGACGCGAAAAGGTCGATATCTGGTGTTCCATACCGTTCTACAATATCTGTAAACACACTCCGATCCAACATCCATTCTATGTTGTCGTTGAATTTACGTGATCTGGTGTCTGCCACTGTGTTTAGCTTCCCTGGAAGGTAAGTAGCTGATATCCAGATTTCTCTTTGCAGACACCAGTGCCAGATATTGTTTGCCAATTCATCACATGATATCGACTTAATACCGCCCATGTGGTTAATATAGGCTACCACCGTGGTGTTGTCAATTTGTATCCTTATATGGACTTTGTGCATATTAGTGCAGTATGCTTTAAGGCCGTGAAATGCTGCCAGCATTTCCGAATAGTTAATCCCCAAATTTTTGAAATGGGTTAACTCCTGTGCACTCCATCTACCTCCACAACTAGAGGTAGTGTTAGTAGCTCCCCACCCTTTGGCACTGGCATCTGTTTGTAAGGTGACCGAGGGATTGATGATAGTGATTGGTTTAGAGCAGTTTTGGGCATTGCCCATCCACCAATATAATTCGGCTTTTGCCTTCTCCGGTATTGTCATGGGCCTATCAAAATGGCCAGCATGATTTTTGAGCGCTGTAATTTTTGCTCTTTGTAAGTTTTGGTAATGTAAAGGCCCAAATTGTGCTCCAGGGAATGCAGCTACTATCTTTCCAATCACCCTGGCCACCTGTCGAATGGATGGATCCTTAGTGCCAAAGAGGCTCCAGCAAGCCTCTATCAGGTCCTCCACCTTGCTTGGTGGCAACGTGATAGACATTTGCCCAGAGTCAATGATGAACCCCAAGTATTTCATGGTAGTAGAGGGTTCCAATATAGATTTATCTGGATGTATAATGAAACCCAGCTTCTGAAAAAGCTGTTTAGTGGCTGTTACCGCCAAAGTGGCCGTTTCCAAATTTTCCCCCACAATGAGGATGTCGTCTAGATAAGCCATAACAGTATGGTTCTGTTTCCTTAAACAGGCCAAAGCTGGTTTCAATATCTTGGTAAACAATCTGGGTGCTGATGATAACCCATTGGGCAAGGCTTTGTATTGCCATAATTGTCCCATCCAGATAAATTTTAAGTATTTCCTATGATCCTTGTGTATGGGTACTGAATAATATGCATCCTTGAGATCAATGCATGCCATGTAGTACCCATGACCTATTAACTGTATAGCAGTGTCGAAGGTGTCCATTTTGAAATGAATATACTGGACAGAAGTATTCAGTTCAGTTAAGTCAATAATGATGCGGCAACCGCCGTCTTTTTTATTTTTGGTGAATATATTGGACACGAACTCCCGGGGTTCTTTGGTGGCTTTCTCCACTACTCCTTTCTCTATTAACCTAAGAAGCTCAGCATGTCCTGCTGCCTTCTCTTGTTGAGAAAGGATAAATTTCCGGCTAGGGACATGCTAAACCGGAGTAGGGAGTTCGTGAATAAATTCAATTTCGTAGCCCTGAATACTCCTGAGTATATAAGGATCCGAGGTAACAGTGAGCCAATTCTCGTAGAACAAGTGCAACCTGCCCCCCACATACAGTGAATTTAGACAAGATGTGTTTCTGGGGACTCCAGACCCACCTACCTCCATGGTTACTGCCGGTGTTGAGGTCTCTGCCCTCGCTTCCTTGGCTGGTTGGGGGTGTTCTGGGAGTGGCGCATCTTCCAAGAAGGCCGGCCTGGGCCATGGCCTAAAAAAGACCTTTGTGCAGGATTGCCGGCCTTCGAGCTTTCACCACCTGCAGACCTGGAATGGTAACTCTGCCTGGTGGATGTGTAGGGGTGCTGTCTTTGCGGGTAGTGGGGTTTAGGGAAGCCAGGTATCTTTATAAGGCCCAAAGCCTTTGCCTCCTCATCCAGGTCTTTAACCTGCTTAGGGAGATCTTCCCCGAACAGCAGGCTAGGAGGCGGAGTCTTCCCAGGCTTACACAACCCCGCAAACTTGGGGTTAAGCGCCGGCTTTATGATGCTTTTTCTAAAGTTGTTAATCTCGTACTGAGTGCTACACAGCAGAGCCAATGCATCTTGTAATTCCTCCGGCATATCCACACCCACTGCAGTTCTTGCCACTGCCGTAATTCCCGCGGTTAGGAGCTTCAGGATCCTCAGAAGTTTTATCTCCTGTCCTCTGCTCGATGGGCTCATATTCCCCCATATAGGGTTGTTTACTGCAGGGACATTCAATGAACTGCAGTTTGCTGGTGCCATGTATTTATCTGCCGTAGCATTTATGGCCTGTTCCTGCAGCTGGTTTGTTGCCATATAGTTAATACTGGCAGCCAGTTTGGGGTGGATGGGTAAGCCCTTCTGTTCGGGCATGGCATGCTTGTTCACCACATCCATATAGCCTTCACACACCCCTGACACAGTCGGTGATTCAGCCAGCTCCCCTTCTTCTGGGTCAGCCCAGTTCTGACCCTCAATGCTCCCCTGTATAGAGGGGGAGACATTAGGCAGTCCCCGGTAGGAACCTGCCGTGGGCCTGCTAGTAGGCCTACTGTGATCCTGCCCCTGCATTAGCAGGTCACGTTGGAGCAGCTGCTCCATCATCCGCTCCATGCGGGCAAGACGACCTCCGTCGCTGTCCGCGAACGGGGTGTCCTCGGGACCGGACTCCGCTGAGTCGGCCCCGGCCGACTTCCGGGTGGTTTTCCCGCCCGACCGTGGCGTACCAACGGTCCCAACGGGCGAAAAGTCGGGAGCTGCAGGCAGAACCTGTAGCTCTGGAGAGGCGGCTCTCTGCTGGCTGCTATCCTTTGCAGCTGTTTTTGCCGCGGCTCTTTTTGATTTTCTTGCTTCCATCGCTGTCGTCGACTCACTCCTCCGGTGAGACTTACCTGGCGCAAGCTATTTAACTTGCGCTGGAGGAGCCCCGCTCCTCCCGACCGTCGCTACCGCATGCGTACGACGATATGTCGCGCATGCGTGCTGGCGGGGTCTTCACGTAGTCACTCACGTGACTCCGAAGTAAAATCTTGGTTTATTGTACTTATTAATGTAGTGCTGAAAAAATAGTTGGAAAAGCAGACACTAATTATAGCCACTGGTAAATATTTTAACTGACATGGGATATGAAGCTTAGATCTGATTTGAACATAAACAGTAACGTTCATTTGTTTCTGGGAGGGAGGGACAAAAGGATATATCGTCCGACTTATTTGTACTCAATTTGATGAAATCCTGCTTTGTGAACAACTGATAGCTAGCCGGTCTGACATACAAACGCCCTTGTTCAGAATAAGTGGGAGGCCATTTAGGACTGAGATGAGGAAAAACGTTTTCACCCAGAGAGTTGTGAATCGGTGGAATTCTCTGCCACAGAAGGCAGTGGAGGCCAATTCATTGGATGCTTTCAAGAGAAAGTTAGGTCTAGCTCTTAGGGCTAAGGGAATTACAGGATATGTGGAGAAAGCAGGAACGGGGTACTGATTTTGTATGATCAGCCATGATAATATTGAATGGCGGTGCTGGCTCGAATGGGCCAAATGGCCTACTCCTGCTCCTATTTTCTATGTTTCTATGACTAGGCTGAACATACGTTACCACGGCAACACAAGAGTCTGCAACCCTGAGAGGCTGAGATCCTATTTTCTATGTTTCTAGCTTAATGGGTGTGAATCTCCACTAGTGTCTGTGAACTGGCTGGCATCTTTTTACTAATCAATCTGCTCTCTGTTCTAGTGGGGCCATTCTGTGCGTGTACCAGTGCAAACAACAACACCTATTGGTGTCTGAGGACATTCAATGAGACCCACAACTTCCTCTTCTGTGAGTTTGCCACTGGATTCCTGGAGTATTTCGACCTCAACACGGACCCATACCAGGTAAAAGTCACCATCGGCAGCTCGCGGGAGAGTGCCGAACAGCTCTGCAACGTGTCACCGACCTGGGCGGCATGGCGGGGCAACGGGAGAGTTGCTGCCTCACAGCACCAGAGACCCAGGTTGGATCCTGACCAAGGGTGCTGTCGGTACGGAGTTTGTACGTTCTCCCTGTGACCGCGTGGGTTTTCTCCGGGTGCTCCGGTTTCCTCCCACATTCCAAAGACGTACAGCTTTGTAGGCCGGCTGGCTTCTGTAAATTGTCCCTAGTGTGTCGGACAGAACTAGTGTATGGGTCGCTGCAGAGTGAGTGGGCCGAAGGGCCTGTTTCTACGCTGTATCGCTGAACTGAACTGGACTAAGCTATGTTTGCTAAATAACAAGCTTATAAGAACACAAAGTGCTGGAGTAATTTAGCAGCTCAGGCAGCATCTCCAGAGGAAATGGATGGGTTAAGGCTCTGTCCCACTTTCCCGAGTTACTCACGATCTCTCCTGTGTTTTCCCCTTGTTTCGAAAACTCGGGGAATGTCGGGTAATGTCCGTAGCGAGTCATGTTGAAAAATGTCCACGAGTTTAAAAAATAGCCCCAAGTACCTACGGCTGGCTATTACCGTAATTCTCCGAGTTCAAATCAAGGGGAAAACTCGGGAGAGTTTGTGAGTAACTCGGGAAAGTGGGACAGGGCCTTTAGGCGTAGCAAGGAACTGCAGATGTTGGTTTCAACAAAAATAGACAAAAAACGCTGGAGTAACTCAGTGCGACAGGCAGCATCTCTAGAGAGAAGGAATGGCTGATGTTTTGGGTCGAGACCGTTCTTCAGACTGAGTGAGCAAATTGGAGGAACAGCACCTCATTTTTCATTTGGGCAGCTTACACCCCAGCGGTATGAACATTGGCTTCTCTAACTTCAAGTAACCCTTGCTTTCCCTCTCTCTCCGTCCCTTCCCCTTCCCAGGGTTCCGACCAGTCTGACTGTCCCCTGATCACATATCATTTCTATTTGCTTTGTTGTCAGCTTCTCCTAGCTAACAATCGTTTCCTTGACTTCATCTCCTTGATGTCTCATTTTCACACCTTACCCTTCCTTATCTCTGTGTCTCCCTCTGCCCTGACCCTCAGCCGGAAGAAGGGCCTTGACCCGAAACTTCACCCATTCCATCTCTCCGAGATGCTGCCTGTCCCGCTGAGTTACCTCTAGCCTTTTGTGTCTAATTTTGGATAGGTTACGATTCAGGTTGGGACCCTTCTTCAGACCTGAGCTGAAACATCATCTGTCCATGTCCTCTGGAGATGCTGCCTGACCCATCGACTTACTCCAGAACTTTGTGTTCTCTGCGAGATTCTAGTATTTGCAGTTCCTTGTGTCTTGCGTTTACAAGAAAATAGTGTGTCATCTCTTTTCATTATTGTTTAACTCCGGGATGTTTACGAAAGCTGACAAATTGCAACTAAATCAGCACTAATTGTTCATACATTAGTTCTGCTGCATATCCGTAATTGTTACATATTCATGATATGGAAACTAAGCAGCTAATGATTGCCATTAAGTGGAAGCAATGCTTCTGGTTCCATTAATTGACGTTCGTTCTGTTGGATTCTGTACTACAGAAAGCCTGTTCGGCAACACACAGTAACGTTAGAGCTGTGCAGGAAGGAACTGCAGATGCTGGTTTACACCGAAGATAGATACAAAATGCTGGATTAACTCAGCGGGACAGGCAGCATCTCTGGAGAGAAGGAATGGGTGACGCTTCGGGTCGGGGGAAAGGGAGACTGGAGATATGGAAGGATATAAAGATGTCGCCTTCCCCTCATTCTACATTCAGACCCGTCTGAGGAAGGGTCTCGACCCAAAACGTCACCCATTCTTTTTCTCCAGAGTTGCTGTCTGAACCATTGAGTTACTCTAGCTTCTTGTGTCTGTCTTCGGTTTGAACCAGCAACTGCAGTTCCTTCCCACTACATTTCCTTGAACATTGTCCACCTTGAGCTGTTGCTTTCACACCTCACATTCTCTTTGTCCCTTCCATATCTCCAGTCTTCCTCTGCCCTGACTCTCAGTCTGAAGAAGGGTCTCAACCCAAAACACCACCCATTCCTTCTCTCCAGTAATGTTCGAGATATTCTGTTGCACATTTAAAAAACACGTACTGCCGACGGCACATGGTGTTGCTAATATTGAGCATCATAAGGAGCTGCATCAGGTGGAAGGTACAGGAGCCTGAAATCTGCAACATCCAGGTTCAGGAACAGTTACTTCCCCACAGCCATCAGGCTATAAAACACAACTTCAAACAAAACCAGGAACTGTAGCAGCCTATTGCACTTTACCTGTGTATTTATATGTGTACCATATAATTTGGTATCATTTGGAAGAGTGGGCTGAAAGATGGCAGATGGAGTTTAATGCTGATAAGTGTGAAGTGCTACATCTTGGCAGGACAAATCAAAATAGGACGTACATGGTAAATGGTAGGGAATTGAGGAATGCTGTGGAACAGAGGGATCTAGGAATAACTGTGCATAGTTCCCTGAAGTTGGAATCGCATGTAGATATAGATGTAAATCGCATGCGTAGTACAAATCGCATGTTGTGTAGGTAAAGAAAGCTTTTGGTGTGCTGGCCTTTATAAATCAGAGTATTGAATATAGGAGTAGGGAAGTAATGTTAAAATTGTACAAGGCATTGGCAAGACCCATTCTGGAGTATGGTGTACAATTTTGGTCGCCTAATTATAGGAAGGATGTCAACAAAATAGAGAGAGTACAGAGGAGATTTACTAGAATGTTGCCTGGGTTCCAGCAACTAAGTTACAGAGAAAGGTTAAACAAGTTATGTCTTTATTCTTTGGAGCGCAGAAGGTTAAGGGGGGACTTGATTGAGGTTTTTAAAATGATGAAAGGGATAGACAGAGTTGACATGGATAAGCTTTTCCCATTGAGGGTAGGGAAGATTCAAACAAGAGGGCATGACATGAGAATTAAGGGACAGAAGTTTAGGGGTAACATGAGGGGGAACTTCTTTACTCAGAGAGTGGTGGCTGTGTGGAATGATCTTCCAGCAGAAGTGGTGGAGGCAGGATCGATTTTAACATTTAAAAGTAAAGTGGATAGGTATATGGACGGGAAGGGAATGGAGGGGTATGGTCTGAGTGCAAGTAGATGGGACTAGGGGAAAATAAATGGTCGGCACGGACTGGAAGGGCTGTAATTGTTATATGGTTATATGGTTATATATATATTCTATGGTAAATGGACACAATGATCTGATCTGTATTTATGCCTACAATATTCTGTTGTGCTGCAGCAAGCAAGAATGTCATTGTCCTATCTGGGACACACGACAATAAACTCTCTTGATTTGACTTGACATGACATGTGAAGTGGGATCTGTCTGGATGTCAATACCTCGCTGATGGAACCCTGTCCCCTCCACACGCCCCTTAATTATACAAGACTCCTGGTGCTCCTTCCCAGCTACTAATTGCCTAAGTTGGGGTACTATTATTAAATAACATTAAAGCTTTTTATAGGTTTGCACTTTAGACTCATCATTCGCCGCGTCCGCGCTGACCAGCGATCGCCCGTAACCTGGCGCTAAGCGACACACAGGGACAATTTACCGAAGCCAATTAACCTTGAGTCTGAAGGAAGGTTCCAACCCAAAATGTCACCCATTCCTTCTCTCCAGAGATGCTGCCTGACCCACTGAGTTACTCCAGCATTTTGTGTCTATCTTCGGTTTAAACCGACATCTGCAGTTCCTTCCTTACACATTTAACCTACAAACCTGCTCATCTTTGGAGGGTAGGAGGAAACCGGAGCACCCGGAGGAAACCCACGTGGTCACGGAGAGAACGTACAAACTCTGCACAGACAGCACCCGTAGTCAGGATCGAAGCTGGGTCTCCGGCGCTGTAAGGCAGCGACTCTACCGCTGCGCTGCTGCACCGAGCTGTATTGGTGAGAGAGGCTGGTGTGGAACTTTGCATGTGTAATTGTGCGCCAAGAACTTGTGGTGTGAAGTGGTTTGTTTCTGTGCCTTGAATACTTTGTGACACTTTGGCTGAGGATGAGGACAGACGTATTGCTCGGTGCCATCTGCTCCCTCGCACGAACATCCAAGGAACCACACAGCTAGAACAGTTTCCCAATCTCCAGCATATGGATTAGAAGCATATAAGCCATTAGGCTCGGGCATTAGGGGTGGCGCAGCGGTAGAGTCTCTGCCTTACAGCGCCAGCGTCCCCTGTTCGATCCTGATTACAGGTGCTGTCTGTCCGGTGTTTGCATATACTCCCTGTGACAGCATGGGTTTCTCCGGGTGCTCCGGTTTCTTCCCACAATCAAAGATGTGTAGGCTTTTAAGTTAAATGGCTTCCATAAAGTGCCCCCGGTGTGTATGATAGAACTAGGGTTCGGGGATCGCTGGTCCGCACGGACTCGATGGGCCGAAGGTCTTGTTTCCATGCTGTATAGGCTAACCTAACCAAACCAACCCAAACTAAACTAGATTTCAGTTACAATGCTTGGATGATCAAGGAACGGTGAGAGTAGACTTCATCCACTCATTCTAAACAAGTCCTTTTGACATGCTTCCAGGTTGAGACCCTTTGAGCCCAATCAATAGACAATAGACAATAGGTGCTGGAGTAGGCCCTTTGAGCGAGCGCGGCCATTCAATGTGATCATAGCTGATCATCCCCAATCAGTACCCTGTTCCTGCCTTCGCCCCATATCCCCTGACTCTGCTAACTTTAAGAGCCCTATCCAGCTCTCTCTTGAAAGTATCCAGAGAACCTGAGTATAGAAGCTGGGATGTAATGTTAAAATTGTACAAGGCATTGGTGAGGCCAAATCTGGAGTATGGTGTACAATTTTGGTCGCCCAATTATAGGAAGGATGTCAACAAAATAGAGAGGGTACAGAGGATATTTACTAGAATGTTGCCTGGGTTTCAACAGCTAAGTTACAGAGATAGGTTGAATAAGTTAGGTCTTTATTCTCTGGAGCGCAGAAGGTTAAGGGGGGACTTGATAGAGGTCTTTAAAATGATGAGAGGGATAGACAGAGTTGATGTGGACAAGCTTTTCCCTTTGAGAATAGGGAAGATTCAAACAAGAGGACATGACTTTAGAATTAAGGGACAGAGGTTTAGGGGTAACATGAGGGGGAACTTCTTTACTCAGAGAGTGGTAGCGGTGTGGAATGAGCTTCCAGTGGAAGTGGTGGCGGCAGGTTCGTTGGTATCATTTAAAAATAAATTGGATAGGCATATGGATAAGAAGGGTATGGAGGGTTATGGTATGAGTGCAGGCAGGTGGGACTAAGGGAAAAAAGTTGTTCGGCACGGACTTGAAGGGCCGAGATGGCCTGTTTCCGTGTTGTAATTGTTATATGGTTATATGGTTAATCTGCCTCCACCGCCCTCTGAGGCTGAGAATTCCACAGACTCACAACCCTCGGTGTGAAAAAGTGTTTCCTCATTTCCGTTATAAATGGCTTACCCCTTATTCTTAAACTGTGGCCCCTGGTTCTGGACTCCCCCAACATCGTGAACATGTTTCCTTCCTCTAGCGTGCCCAAACCCTTAATAATCTCATTTGTTCAAATAAGATCCTCTCTCATCCTTCTAAACTCCAGAGTGCACAAGCCCAGCCGTTCCATTCTCTCAGCATATGACAGTCCTGCAATCCTGAGTTGTGAACCTACGCTGCACTCCCTCAATAGCAAGAATGTTCTTCCTCAAATTAAGGGACCAAAACTGCACACAATACTCCAGGTGTGGTCTCACTAGGGCCCTGTACAACTGCAGAAGGACCTCTTTGCTTCTACAGTGTCAGAGACCCACGTTCGATCCTGTTTCAATAAGATCCCCTCTCATTCTGCTAAATTCAAGAGTATACAAGCCCAGCTGCTCCATTCCCTCAGCATTTTCCAATCCTCTCATCTTTCCAACTTGCTCCGTCTTTACTCTAGATTAGATTAGATTTAATTACTTGTCATTCGAACCTCAGAGAGGCTCAAATGAAACTCAGTTTCTACAGCCATACAAACAAAACAATTCCCACAAAACATACAAACAATTCAATTTACACATCCATCACAGTGAATCTCCTCCTCACTGTGATGGAATGCAAAGTCTTCTCTCTCCCCTGCACCATTTCTCTCCCGAGGTCGAAGCTCCCGATTACTAGAATGTTGCCTGGGTTCCAGTAACTAAGTTACAGAGAAAGGTTGAACAAGTTAGGTCTTTATTCTTTGGAGCGCAGAAGGTTAAGGGGGGACTTGATTGAGGTCTTTAAAATGATGAAAGGGATAGACAGAGTTGACGTGGATAAGCTTTTCCCATTGAGGGTAGGGAAGATTCAAACAAGAAGGCATGACATGAGAATTAAGGGACAGAAGTTTAGGGGTAACATGAGGGGGAACTTCTTTACTCAGAGAGTGGTGGCTGTGTGGAATGATCTTCCAGCAGAAGTGGTGGAGGCAGAATCGATTTTAACATTTAAAAGTAAAGTGGATAGGTATATGGACGGGAAGGGAATGGAGGGGTATGGTCTGAGTGCAGGTAGATGGGACTAGGGGAAAATAAATGGTCGGCATGGGCTGGAAGGGCCGAGAGGGCCTGTTTGCGTGCTGTAATTGTTATATGGTTATTGAGGCCGCGCCTGGCGATGTACGGCACCGCTCTAGGCCCAAAAGTCACAAAGTTAGAGCCCCCGGCGAGCGCTGGAATGTCCCGCGGCCATTTAAAGCCGCGCCGGGCGATGTACGGCCACGCTCCGGGTCGTTCCAATCCCTCGACACGGGCGGGAGAAGTTGCGTTACGTGAGCTCCAGAAAGCGGTCTCCCACCCGAACCCGCGAGCTCCTGATATCACAGTCCGCCGGCAGCAATCTGCAGCTGGAGCTGGAGCTCCGGAGTCGGGCCGCAGCAGCGAGCCACCACCGCTCCCCACGCTCCGAGGCCGGCCAGCCCCACGATGGTAAGTCCATGGCTGGAGCCCCCAGGTCGTCCCGGTCGGAGGCCGCTCCACAGTACTAGGCCCCAACGACAACGGAGACCCGACAGGGAAAAAGTCAGGTCTCCCGTGCAGGGAAGAGATTTTAAAAGTTTTCCCTTCCCCCCCCCCCCCCCCCCCCACACGCCTCGCATATACACAGTTAGAAACAGTACCAAAAAAAACACGGACAACTACATTTAACTAGACAAAACATTTTAAAAAGCCAGACAGGCTGTAGGGGCCGCCCGCTGCAACGTGTCGCTCCGTAACTATATTGACACTCGGTGATGGGGACAACTCAGCTGAACTGCTGCTTCTGCAAGACCCGGACAAGCTGTCAAAATTCTGCCTCTTTACAAAATCATCACCGCACAAACGTGAAAAAGGGGAAGCAGATTTATAAATAGACACTGAAAAATGAGGAACTTCTATATCAGTGATGTGGGTGAATTTTCAGAGAACATAGAACAGAGCAGTGGTACAGGCCCTTCCTCCCATCATGTCCATGCCGTACATGATGCCAAGTTTAGGTTAGTTTACTTTAGGGATGCAGCATGGAAACAGGCCCTTCGGCCCATCGAGTTGGCACTGACCGACGATCCCCGCACATTTAACAGTACCCTACGCACACTGGGGACAATTTACAATTAAATCATCCAATTAACCTACAAACCCTTACATGCTTGAAGTGTGGGAGGAAACCGGAGCAGTCGGGAGGAAACCCACGCACGTCATGGGGAGAACGTGCAAACTCCGTACAGACAAGTGCCTATGGTCAAGTCTCTGGCTGTGTAAGTCAGCAACTCTACCGCTGCGCCTCACTGCCGTCCAGTTAATGTCATCTCCCTCACGTGATCCATATCCCTCCATTCCCTGCATAACCAGGTGCCTGTCTAGTAGCCTCTCAGATGCCACTGTGGGGTCTGCCTCCTCCCTGGCCACGCGTTCCAGGCACCCACCTCTCCCCACCCTGCGTAACCTCTCCTCCTCCTCTCACCTCAATGCTATGCCCTCTTGTCCTTGCCATCACCACCCTGGCAATACGTTTCTGATTGTCTACCCTATCTGTGCCTCTCGTAATCTTAAATACTTCTATCGTCGCCCCTCAGCCTCCAACGCCCCTTAGAAATCAAACCAAGTTGATATAACAGCTTGTAACGCAGACAACATTCTGGTACAGCTTTCCTTCACCTCCACATTCATCCTGTAATGGAGGTGACCAGAATAGTGCAAATGTTGCCTAACCAATGTCCTACACATGACTTCCTGACACCAATACTCAATGCCCCGACCCATGAAGGCAAGCATACCATACGCCTTCTTTACCATTATGTCTAGAGGGGCACGGTGACGTTGCTGCCTGACAGCACCAGGGTTCGATCCCGGCTACGGGTGCTGTCGGTCCAGCTTGTACCTTCTCCCGGTGACCCGCGTGGGTTTTCCCCAGGTGCTCTGATTTCCTCCCACACTCCAAAAACGTACAGCTTTGTAGGTCAATTGGACATTGGTAAAGATTATACATTTTAAATTGTCCCTACTGTGTAGGATAGTGTTAGTGTCCACGGATCGCTGGTCAACATAGACCTGGTGGGCCAAAGGGCCTGTTTCTGCACTATATCTGTAAACTAAACTAAACTAAACTACTAGCATTGCAACTTCCAGGGAGCTAAGGACTGACATCCCAAGAATCAAGTAAAGTTAACACTGCGGCCAGATTATCACACAAGCTAGTTGATTTGGCAGAGGAACCTAATTCACATTATGTGAATAACGTAAGGTTTGTTCATGCTGGTTTAACCAGCCCAGACTGCACCATTAAATATTGGTCTGTGCTGAACTATGGCTCGTAATACTTCAAGCAAAAACATTGAGCATTGAATGTGCTGCAAAAGATTGTGTTCTCTAAAGCTATGTAGAATTCCAGTTTGAAGATGGACATTAAAAAATGCTGGAGTAACTCAGCGGGACAGGCAGCATCTCTGGAGAGAAGGAATGGGTGACGTTTCGGGTCGAGACCGAATTCTAGCTTGCCTACCCAAGCAATGTATTTCAAAGTAAATTATTTTAATGCGCATGCACGATCGATGAACCATTTAATCAAATTTCATATTTTCCCTTTACAGCTGATGAACGCAGTGAACACACTGGACAGAGATGTTTTGAACCAGCTGCACGTACAGCTAATGGAACTCCGGACCTGCCGTGGCTTTAAGAAGTGTAATCCACGCACCAGGAATGTGGACACAGGTACAATGAATGGATGGATGGGAGAGTGAGTGAGTGAGTGAGTGAGTGATAAATACTTTCTTAACATGTGTGACATATCACTGTGAAACTCTTTGTTTCGCAAACCATACACAAGGTATATAAAGAGTCGCCACCCAAAGGGCATTGACAAAGTAACAAAGTGTTCAATGTGGTCCCAATGGTCCCTCTTTCCTCTCGACGCCCCCTCCCCTCGACGTCCCCCCTCGCCTCGACGTCTCTCCCCCCCCCCCCCCCCCCCCCCCCGCCGGGTCCCTCTTGGTTCGATGGCCAACATCATGATAGATTATAGTGCATGTATGAAAGCTAATTACCAAATACTTATTATTAAGATTAATTACTTATTGTGCAAACAAGTGAAAAAAATGTTTTTCTATATATTTATAATTTATGAATCGATACGGAAAGATTGGTTGAGAGCAGAGTACAGAATATGTTAGATTAATCACAGTAATTACTTTAGGGAGCCATTAAGTTTATAATGCAGCTCATAAAGAAATTAATGCCCTATTTAAAATTTATGGTTGACCGTTATGGCTTATTAAACATTAAGAGTTCATTCCTGGTATGTCATTTATATTGACTTTTACGGGATGCAGCACAAGGGCTGAGCAATTTGTGATATATCTTTGCACTCTTTCACTGAAGGCACTAACATAGGTTGGTGTAGCTATCTGAGCTTAAACTGGACGTGTGTGAGGAAAACACAACAGGCTCATTCTTTATTTGGTTTAGTGATTACGATTTGTTTATTACCGCATGTATCAAGGTACAGGAACAAGCTTTTTGTCGTGTACTATCCAGTCAGCGGAAAGACTACAAATGGACACAGTCGAGCCGTCCACAGTTTACAGATACAAGATAAAGGGACTAATATTTAATGCAAGATAAAGTCCAGTAAAGTCTGATTAAAGATCTGGCGGTCTCCAATGAGGCAATAGTGAAAAGCTTTTGTTGTGCTAAAGGTCCTGTCCCACCAGCATGCAACTCTATGCGATGAGCGCGACCTAACGTGGTTGTGGGGCCGGTCCCACTTCGATCACCGGAGCCGTGCGGAATTGTGCAGAGTTCGTCCCGACATCGCGCGGGGCTCCGAAAAACTCACTATGTTCAAAAATTCCGCGCGGCAACGGCTTGTCAGCTCGCAGTCGCCTCAACGCATTACGCACCGTCTCGACGTCGTGCCTCCGTGACCCTCTCTGTAGGTGCCTCTGTGCCCCTATCTGTGTGTGGCTCCGTGGCCCTCTCTGTGTGTGCCTCTGTGCTCCTCTCTGTGTGCCCCTCTCTGTCCTGGCGAAGTTACCTTTAAGACTTCGCTCCAAGTTCGTCTCACTTTGCGCCGCGTTGCGCCATTCACCCGACCTCCGCGCGGCCCCCGCTTCTAGTTTGATCGCGCTCATCGCATGCAATCGGATGCTCGTAGGACAGGCCCTTAACTAGTCAGCGAGAATACTATCTATGATTACAATGGAGACGTCCACAGTGTACAGATTACAAATATCATCTATCCATGTTGAGAAAGAATTGAGTATGTCATTTATTGGGGTGATAGTTGTGAATTTATGTTTAGACATTTAAGATAAATTACATTTTTCTCATCAGGGAAATAATGGAAATTATGTTTAGTGCAAGATAAAGACTGATCATAGATAGTCCAAGGGTCTCCAATGAAGTCCATAGTAGCTCAAGACTACTCTCCAGTTGTAGGTAGGATGGTTCAGTTGCTTGATAACAGCAGGGAAGAAACTGTCTCTGAAACTGGAGGTGTGCATTTTAAACACTTCTGTACCTCTTGCCTGATGGGAGGAGGGTGACGAGGGAGGGATCTGGTGTTGCTCCACAAACTGCTGGAGTAACTCAGCTGGACAGGCAGCATCTCTGGATAGAAGGAATGGGTGACGTTTCGGGTCGGGGTCCTTGATATGCTGGTGGCCTTGCTGAGGCAGCTTGAAGTGTAGATGGAGTAAATGGAAAGGGAGGTTTCAACATAATTCTCAATTTTCTTGAGTTGCAGTCGACTTCAAACCGTTCATCACAAATTCTAATGGATTTCTCCACATTGAAGTACCAAGGATGATCCCTTGAATGATTGAGATTTTTTTTTTCTTTAGGAGAAAAAGATGAAGAAAAGTTTGATCAATACAGGTAACTGTTTAATCAGACAATACCGTTTCGATGATAGCACTTTACACAATGAAACCGACCGTATTCTTCATGGGAATTTTCACTACTAATTCAGTTATTTTAGCTACATAATTATATTTGCATACAATTACAAATATCTTATATCCACGTAGAGAAATAATTGGCTATGTCATTAATTGGGGTCATAGTTATGACTTTATGTTTAGAAATTAGACAATAGACAACAGGTGCAGGAGTAGGCCATTCAGTCCTTCGAGCCAGCACCGCCATTCAATGTGATCATGGCTGATCATCCCCAATCAGTACCCCATTCCTGCTTTCTCCACTTATTCCCTCTCTTCGCTATCTTTAAGAGCCTTATCTAGCTCTCTCTTTTTTTTTTTAATTTATCAAAAATTGTATTCAATTATTAAAAAATAACATTTACACTACAATAAAACAAACCAGAACCCAGCACCACAATACAATACAAACATATATCCATAATAAACTGCTATACAACTATGTTACAATCCTTATTGAGGATACATTCTACACCCTGCGGTGCCCTGTGGACCCGGAAATCCCCCAGGGTGCCCGTGGACAGCGCGTGGTCCCTCTCTAACCCCACCCGGGCGCGGACGTAACCCCAGAAAAGGGGCAGGGAGCCGGCCCCGTGACTCGCGGATGGCCCAGCTTGGCCAGGCCCAGGAGCAACCCAGCCAGGACATTCTCAGCCCTACCCTCTCCCCTACGCACAGGGTGTCCAAAGTTGAGGATGGTGGGTGAAAAGTGGAGCCAGAAGGCAAGGAGCAGCCCCTTTAGGTATTCAAGCAGTGGCTGCAGCCTCACGCACTCCATGTCCACGTGGTACACAGTCTCTTCTAGCCCGCAAAAGTGGCAGGCGGCTGGCGAGTCAGTGAACCGCGAGAGAAACAGATTGCAGGGAACTCCTCGATGCAATACCCTCCACCCCAGGTCCCCAATCCCCAGAATCCCTGCATAGAAGAATCTCTTGACAGTATCCAGAGAACCGGCCTCCACCGCCCTCTGAGGCAGAAAATTCCACAGACTGACAACTCGCTGTGTGAAAAAGTGTTTCCTCGTCTCCGTTCTAAATGCCTTGCCCCTTATTCTTAAACTGTGGCCAGGGCCGTCTTAACGCATGGGCATGCTGGGAAGTTGCCTGGGGCCCCCACGCTAATCTATGTATTGTAGAATGTTATTGTAGGATATGAAAACGGAGAAGAACATCGCAAACGCATGACAGCATATTTGATTCAACATAAAGAAGCTCGAAGTGTAGGGGCCCAGTGCACTGCTTTGCCCGGGGGGCTATAATGCTGTTAAGGCAGCCCTGACTGTGGCCCCTGGTTCTGGACTCCCCCAACATCGGGAACATGTTTCCTGCCTCTAGCGTGTCCAAACCCTTAATAATCTTACATGTTTCAATAAGATCCCCTCTTATCCTTCTAAATTCCGGAGTGTACAAGCCCAGCCGCTCCATTCTCTCAGCATGTGACAGTCCCGCCATCCCAGGAATTAACCTTGTGAACCTACGCAGCACTCTCTCAATACCAAGAATGTCCTTCCTCAAGGGTTACACAAAAAGCTGGAGAAACTCAGCGGGTGCAGCAGCATCTAGGGAGCAAAGGAGATGGGCGACGTTTCAGGTCGAGACCCTTCTTCAGAATGTCCTTCCTCAAATTTGGAGACCAAAACTGCACACGATACTCCACGTGTGGTCTCACTATGGCCCTGTACAACTGCAGAAGGATCAGCAATTTAAGATACATTACATTTTTCTAATCAGGCAAGACTGTTCAGAGTAAATGCTAGGAATAATCAGGAAGTCAGATAGCATCGTTGCTCTGATGAAACACACTTTCACATTGATGACCTTTCTTCAGAATATTACTTTGCATTATATCTCTCTATTGAAAAGAGCTGAACCCATTGTTTATGCATATCACCGTCAAACTGTGATCAGATAATACGATAAGACTGTGTACACGGACTGATATCAGTAAGTATGTAAATGATCCAGTAATCTAATTCTGGGCCCCCTTCTCTTTACCTTTGTTATCATCCATGATTTGAATTTAAATTCAAAATTAATCAGTTCATTATTTGCTTCCCTGCACGTTCCGCTTTTCAGTTCCTGTTTTATGATGCCAAGCTGTTTTTTGTTTTTTGTCTTTGTCACTTACAAACCAGGCAATATCAGCGTCGGAAATGGCCCAAAACGAAGAGACCACACTCCAAGTCCCTGTGAGTAGAGCGGGAAATGCTTCAATAAGATTTGTCCGCAGCTCTGCGGCCGTGGCAAAGCCCTCATTGTTTCTCGCATGCAAACACTGCTGTTCCTCCATAATACCTCACATTTAGCACATCCGAAAAACGTCTTCTTATATAAACTGTGCACTTGGTGGGATTATTCGAAGAAACAGTTACTCACATAAAAATAAAGTATTGTATTTACCTCGGCATTTAACAAACTGGATATTAACTAGTGCGGCACGGTGGCACAATGGTAGAGTTGCTACCCTACTGTGCCAGAGTCCTGGGCTCAATACTGACCACGGGTGCTGTCTGTACATTCTCCCCGTGACCTGCGTAGGTTTTCTCCGGGATCTCCGGTTTCCTCCCACACTCCAAAGATGTAGAGGTTTGTAGGCCAATTGGCTTGATAAAATTGTAAATTGTCCCTAATGTGTGCAGATTAGGGGTAGTGTACTGGTAGTGGGTCAAAGGGCCTGTTTCCGCGCTGTATCTATAAACTAAAGCAAACTAAACTAGTGGAATTATGCTCTCAATTTGTCCGCAATACGACAAATCAGAGTATTTTACGCAGGGTAGCGGAATCAAGAACAACAGGACAAATGTCTAAGGTGCAAGAGGCAAGAGTTAATACAAACCTGAGGGCCAACTTTTTCACTAGAGGGTGGAGGATGTATGGAACGAGCTGCCAGAGGAGGTATTTGCGGCAGGTACCATAACAGCATTTAAATGACACTACTTGGACAGGTACAAGTCCAGCTAAATGTTTTTTCGAAAAGTAAACTTTATTCAGCATTATAAAAGTATAAAATATAAAAATATTTTAAAATATTCGTACATTGACAGTGTTTTTACATTCACTAGTGTCATAGTCTGGAGTGTTCACGCCTATCTTCAAACAAAGCACCCTTGCTACTCAAAGTCCACATAAATGCTGTTATAGTACTTGCAGTTTATTTTATTAAAAAATCAACATTAACTTTCTTCAGAATAAAAAAGATACAAGAAACAGAAACTGTGCAAATCTTCTATTGACTTTCTTGAATGTTCTACATATATTAACGTTGTATCGTAGTGTCCACAACTATCACTATACCCGGCATCCTTGCCACTCTTCTGGCCACTTGGGGTGAGATCCCTCCCCTAGTTTGAGGGGTTCTCCCACTGGACTCTGCCCCCCAATGTCCAGGTGCGGAAGGACCCTAGACTGCGGTCTTCCCCCACAGAGCCTTGGCACTAAGCTTCAGTGCGTCCCTCATCACGTACTCCTGCAGTCTGGAGCGGGCCAGTCGGCAACATTCCCCGAAGGACATCTCGCTCTGCTGAGGAGCCTTCGGAAGCCCTTGGAGTCTGGTTTGATTAACCAGTTGCAAAAAGACCAATGAATAATGCAAGGTACACAAAAAATGCTGGAGGAACTCAGCGGGTTAGGCAGCATCTACGGAGCGAAGCAGTAGGGTCGAGACATTTCTTCAGACTGACGTTGGGGGGGGAGGGGGGGGTGGGCGGAGGGGGCGGAGACAGTAGGCTTCGTGGGAGAGCTGGGAAGGGGGAGGGGAAGGAGGGAGCGAGAGAGCAAGGGCTATGTAAAATTAGAGAAGTCAATAGTCATACCGCTGGGGTGTAAACTACCCAAGTGAAATGTGAGGTGCTGTTCCTCCAGTGTACGCTGGGCCTCACTCTGGCAATAATGCCAGACTTTTAGAGAATTGGGAATTGCATTCAAAACAAAAAAGACATTGAAGTCCCCGCACTATGCGACATTATCTTACGGAATGTGTGGTAACTGTTTCGTTTTCTGGCTCCAAGATCCTAATGACTGTCTTTTACTTTTCTTTTCATCAGCACTGATTTCTCAGTGAAGGACAACTCAAAATATTCTTTATTTCTCTTCTGCTGCATTAACCTACTCAAACACTGCATGCATTTATAACATTGTGAGTTTGTTTTTTTACTTGAAATGATATTAGTGTGGTTGACCGTTTACTAACCTTCCCCCTGTAATTCATTTAATATCCTGTCATTGTAACCGTGGCCTGGCATTTTTTGTTATTCTTTTAAGGAACGATAGGAAATATCAATAGGAGTGATCAATAAAGTTATGCCTAGTTTCCAAACATGAGCTCTGGGAAGTCTTTTTTTTTTTTTCTTTTTTTAAAAAAATATTTATTTTATTAGAAGCAATTGTACAAAGAGAAAGTAATCGACGTAACAATGATACAATTTTCGTTCAATTTTAACATTTTATAATCTAATAACTAAATCGGGAAACCCCAAAACTAACGAAGAAGTGAAAGAAGTGGATATATTTCATACAAACATAGAAACATAGACAATAGGTGCAGGAGTAGGCCATTCGGCCCTTCGAGCCTGCACCGCCATTCAATATGATCATGGCTGATCATTCAACTCAGTATCCTGTACCTGCCTTCTCTCCATACCCCCTGATCCCTTTAGCCACAAGGGCCACATCTAACTCCCGCTTAAATATAGCCAATGAACTGGCCTCAACTACCTTCTGTGGCAGAGAATTCCAGAGATTCACCACTCTCTGTGTGAAAAATGTTTTTCTCATCTCGGTCCTAAAAGACTTCCCCCTTATCCTTAAACTGTGACCCCTTGTTCTGGACTTCCCCAACACTGGGAACAATCTTCCTGCATCTAGCCTGTCCAACCCCTTAAGAATGTTGTAAGTTCCTATAAGAGAGATATCCCACTACCCTTCCCTATGCCCGCTCACCCGACCCTAGCGTCGGTTTTGAGTTTGTGTTCAACCATTATGTTGTTGAGGAAATTCAATGAAAGGAGACCATATTTTGGAAAAATTGATCTGGTTTGTCATTCAAGACGAGCCTTATATTTTCTAAATGTAGAGTCTCGGTCATTGTGGAGCTGACTCCGTATGGGGCTGACTCCCATATCCCCTGACTCCGCTATCTTTAAGAGCCCTATCCAGCTCTTTCTTGAAAGTATCCAGAGAACTGGCCTCCACCGCCCTCTGAGGCAGAGAATTCCACAGACTCACAACTCTCTGTGTGAAAAAGTGTTTCCTCATCTCCGTTCAAAATGCATTATCCCTTATTATTAAACTGTGGCCCCAGGTTCTGGACTCCCCCAACATCGGGAACATGTTTCCTGTCTCTAACGTGTCCAAACCCTTAATAATCTTATATGTTTCAATAAGATCCCCTCTCATTCTTCTAAATTCCTGCGATCGCTGGTTGCGCAGACTCGGTGGGCCGAAGGGCCTGTCTCCACGCTGTGTCTCTGAAGTCTGGAGAATGACTTATTGCCACCAATGCTGCTACCATCACTCATCATGCATGTTGTATACCTGGGTCAGTAGGTAGCCGTCTAAAACTTAAATTGGCAACACACAGCCCACGGAAGTAGTCCGCCATTTTAGGCAAGACAATCCAATGTGCGCACACTGCTCAACATGTGCCCGCGTCTGTGCTCGCGGTTCTAAGGCCAAGAACAGGAGGATCACTGTCATAATTGCACTGACGGCCAGTGTTAAGGCTTGTTACTTGAAGTGAGGCACCATAACAACAAATACCCAGGAATGTTATGTTTAATCTTGTTTAGTTTAGAGATACAGCATGGAAACAGGACCTTCAGCCCACTGACTCCACACTGACCAGCATTTACCCATACACTAGTTTTATCCTACACACTAGGGACAATTTACAGTAGTCAATTAGCCCGAGTTAGATATACAGTAGCTCTTAGGGTTAACGGAATCAAGGGATATGAGGAGAAAGCAGGAACACGGTACCGATTTTGGATGATCAGACATGATCATATTGAATGGGTCGAAGGGCCGAATGGCCTACTCCTGCACCTATTTACTGTTTCTATGTTGCTACAACCTGCTCGTCTTTGGAATGTGGGAGGAAACCTGAGCACCCGGAGATAACTCCCGTGGTCACAGGGAGAACGTGCAAATTCCAAACGGACAGGCACCCGCGGTCAGGATCGAACACGGGTCTCTGGCGCCGTAAGGCAGCAACTCTACCGCTGCGCCGCTGTGCCATCTGGTCGCTGTTGAAGTCTAGCAAGAATATACTGTACGCCTGTGGTGCATGTTCATCACCAAGTACAAGTTAATTCTGAATATTTTAGTAAGGGTTCGAATCCCACCCCAGGCTTCACTTCAGCTGAGCCGAGAGAAAACACTGATGTTAGCAAAGTAGAGCCTTGCAAAAGTGAATGTAAAATGGAGGAGCAAACAAAGATTCATAAATTAAAATGCATCTAAAATGCAACAGGCTGATAAGTCTTGATGGCTGTATTTTAATGTGGTCCTAAACTAAATATCCCACTGACCTGAAGCTAGCGTGGATCAACGTGCACAAACAGCCCCGTTGCGATTTAATCTTATATTAATAATATTATTTTCTTACTTTCGAGTGAATCTAACTTTTAATAGCAAACATTTTACCTTGTGTTATAATTTAAGGACGTTAGAAATGAGAGGAATTTAATTTTGTTTATTGTCACGTGTTCCGAGGTACGGTGAAAAGCTTTTGTTGCGTGCTATCCAGTCAGCGGAAAGACAATTCATAATTCCACTGGAGTCATCCCCACAGTGCACAGATATAAGGGAATAACGTTTAGTGCAAGATAAAGCCTAGTCTTCCAATTAATGATAGTCCAAGGGTCTCCAATGAGGTAGATAGTAGCTATCTAGGGTGTTGATAGAATGGTTCAGTTGCCAGATTACAGCGGGCAACAAACTGTCCCTGAATCTGGAATTTGGAGGCATTCTTACGATCTTTGGCCTCAATTTGTTTTAAGATGTCATTAATGCCTGTTCATCTTGTCGACATTTAATGCAGATTTGTGCACTTAAGCAAGTCGGGGTAAGGAACATCCTTCCTTCTGTCCCAAGAAAAGGAAATCATCTTGGCCTCCTTACCCATTACCAAAAACCCTATGTTGATTACCAGTAGTTTGTACATCACGCTGCCAGAAATAGACAGAAATGCCGGAGAAACTCAGTGGGTGAGGCAGCATCTATGGAGCGAAGGAATAGGCAACGTTTCGGGTTGTCTCGACCCGAAAAGTCGCCTATTCCTTCGCTCCATAGATGCTGCCTCACCCGCTGAGTTTCTCCAGCACTTTTGTCTACCTTCGATTTTTCCAGCATCTGCAGTTCTTTCTTAAACAAACCAATTGCGGAAGCTATTTATTGCCCGATATCTTTGTGTGTGTTTTTTTTTAACCTAGCTTTGTGGTTTATTTCAGAGGACAACTCTGGGAAGGATGGGAAGGCTAGACTGAACACATGCCTCAGCAGCAAAAATCAACTGGTGACAACTTGATAGTCTCCGCAGACAAGAAGATGATCCTATACGATTATGGACTGAATCTTATTTTCCACCTCGAAGATTGGATAAACTATGGGGCTGATGTAGATAGAACGTTTGCACTGTTGGGGGATTTTAATAGAAACAATAGACTCTGAGGGGTCAAGTATATAAATGAGGGTTAAAGATCGCAATCTACTGGTCATTAGTCTGTCTGTCCAACACATGTCATTACTCTTCACAAACCATCATTTCGGCTTTCCGTCATCCTGAACCATAGCAAAAATACAATTCATTTTAAATGGCGAGCTGGATTTATGGCCTCCTCCCGCTGCTAGTGCTAACTGCAAACTCATGCTAATTCCAGCCACCGCTTCTTTGGAAAGCAAAGAAAAAAGTTGAAGATAGGAACAAAACAAAAAAAAAAATCAGTGTCCACACCGGAAACGTAAGCGGATGGAACAGTTGGAGGTGAAAGCAACCAGAGAAGATCTCGCAGAAAAATGGAATCGGTTTGAAATGAAACAGAACGATATGCTTTGATAATGTTTAACGATTCTCGCAATTACCAGCATAATTCTGAGAATTCTGCTTTGTTGCCATGACTGCATGTTTACTCAGTTTCAGCCCAATCTTTCTACACACCTCGCGATTAAGGAAGAGAACCTTCCGTTCAATAAGTTATATCTTGTAAATATTTTAACCATCAATGAAGTTCATGCGAGTGGTTTAGAATTTAAGCCATGCAAATTGGAATGTCCAAATACATGGAATTACAGCAATTGGATGTTATTTGGAATGTTGCTGTTTTGATTGATCTAATTTTTGTTGAATTTTTAATTCGTTTTTCAGGTTGAACTGTTAACGTTTCATATATTCATGGTCTGGTTGAAGTTTGACTGCACATTGCTGATGAGAGTGGAAGCTGGAAAAAATAAATAAAAATTAGGTGTAGAAATTTGCAGAAGCAGGGAGCCGCAGATGCTGGTTGATACCCAAAAGAGATCAAGATATCTCACCAGAACCTAATAGGCACGAATATTAAACAGATCTGTGTGACCATATACCATTGCATAAAAAGGACACCGAGTGCTGGATAGGACAGGTTTAGAAGGATATGGGTCATAGAAACATAGAAACATAGAAAATAGATGCAGGAGTAGGCCATTCGGCCCTTCGAGCCTGCACCGCCATTCAATATGATCATGGCTGATCACCCAACTCAGTATCCCGTACCTGCCTTCTCTCCATACCCCCTGATCCCTTTAGCCACAAGGGCCACATCTAACTCCCTCTTAAATATAGCCAATGAACTGGCCTCAACTACCTTCTGTGGCAGAGAATTCCACAGATTCACCACTCTCTGTGTGAAAAATGATTTTCTCATCTCGGTCCTAAAAGACTTCCCCCTTATCCTTAAACTGTGACCCCTTGTTCTGGACTTCCTCAACATCGGGAACAATCTTCCTGCATCTAGCCTGTCCAACCCCTTAAGAATTTTGTAAGCCTCTATAAGGTCCCCCCTCAATCTTCTAAATTCCAGCGAGTACAAGCCGAGTCTATCCAGTCTTTCTTCATATGGAAGTCCTGCCATCCCAGGAATCAGTCTGGTGAACCTTCTCTGTGCTCCCTCTATGACAAGAATGTCTTTCCTCAGATTAGGAGACCAAAACTGTACGCAATACTCCAGGTGGGGTCAAACGCAGGCAGGTGGGTCTAGGTTAGATGGGGCATGTTGGTCGACGTGGGCAAGTTGGGCTGAAGGGCATGTTTGCACGCTGTATGACCCTTAACTCAGCGGGTCATGCGGCATCCCTGGAGAACATGGATAGGTGACAAAAGAAAGATTTCAACCCCAAACACCACCTATCCACATTCTCCAGAGGTGCTGCCTGACCCATTGAGTTACTCCAGCATACTGTGTCATTTTGTGTAGAAGTTTGTATTTGGTTTCTGGCATTGGATGGACAATATGCTTACAAGTGTGTTGTGTTCCTCATCCAAATTCGTTTCCATTGACTATAACAGATCTCTAGCCTAATGCTGTCATTGCAATATCATGACAATGATCACCGCTGTGAATTAAACCATACACTAGGTACAGTAATTTACTAATGTACAAGTTTCACAGTTGTCCTGGTGAGTTTCATTGTCATATAACTTGTTTTCACCTAGCCCACAGCAAACAATGGCCCGTTTCCTTTACCATCATTACTCTTTTGCATACTTTAGTTTAGTTTAGTTTAAAAGTACAGGCCCTTCGGCCCACTGAGTCCGCACCGACCAGCGATCCCCACACACTAACTCTATCCTACACACAGTAGTGGCAATTTACATTTATACCCAAGCCAATTAATCTACAAACCCGTATGTCTTTGGAGTGTGGGAGGAAACTGAAGATCTTGGAGAAAACCCACGCAGGTCGTAGGGAGAACGTGCAAACTCCGTACAGACAAGCACCCACAGCCAAGATCTCTGACGCTGCAAGTGCTGTAAGGCAGAAACGCTACCACTGCACCACCATGCTGCCCCGACAGAATTTTGAATAAATATCTTTCATTCATTTGTTCTATATCTCTCAATATCACCGATTATATCTCTCATGTCAGTGTGAGGAAGGGCCTTGACCCATTCCTCTTCCTTTACACCCATTATTTTTGTCCAGAGACGCTGTCTGACCCGTTGAGTCACTCCAGCTTTTTGTGTCTATCTTCAGTTTAAACCAGCATCTGCGGTTCCTTCCTGCGCAGTAATTTAACACGCGCTTATTGTGTGCAGATTAATCCAATTTGGAATAGAAATTGGATCAGTTAGAGATCTGGAATAATCTTGAATGTGCAATGTCACGTAACCTATAACTGGGCCTGTCAAAAATATGTGCACGGAAATATATCTTCAAACACCAGAACAGACGAAGCATGTTGCTTTATTTATGGGCCTGTCCCACTTGGCCGTCATTTGCGCGTAATTTACGCGACATCATTTACGCATCGTGACACGCAAGCGTCGTGACACGCACATATTGCGCGCATGGTGCACATTACGCGCGCATGGTGCGTGACGACGACATAGGCATCTGCGCGCGGCGTCGCAGCATTTTGTGATGTACAATATCTTCGCGCGCCATCCGCGTGACCACGCAAATGACTGCCAAGTGGGACAGGCCCTATAGGCAATAAAGACTAGTCCATCTACAAAATTCAACTCCAGGATTGAGTAACGCCTCAACAACAGCACATCAATTGATATCAACCAGCGATGAATTTACAGGTAACAATCTAGACGACAAAATCAATTACGATCCAGCAGCCTCGTAAAGTGAAAATTTACTTTTTTTTTAAAAGTTCTAAATTGAAGCACAAAGTTTTGCAAATTTCTCACTTTTTTCAAACTAAAATGTCTAATTATTTTCTGTAGAGCGTTTGTTTCCAATACATGGAAAATGAATTATTAACCCTGTGTGTTAATCATTCCGGATTGTAAATAGTCACTTTTTTTTAAATCTATGTAACTTTGTTGGTAGAATTGCACTAAATGCAACGTCGTTTATAAAAATCACTTACCATTGAAGTCACCATTTAAATGAACGGCTCGGCTCGTTCAGAATCTAATTTAGTGATTTCTGCTCCGAGTGAAACGTCCTTTTGAGACGAGCAAACGCCTGATAAAAAGAGCCACAATGTTAAATCTTTCAAACCCTCAGTGCCTTTGTGTGCTGGTCCCATCAGAAGCGGGGATTTTTTGTTAAATTTACTCCAGAAAAAAACATGCTGTAACATTTTTCGTTTAACATTTCTTATGGACGGGATGTGATTTCGGGAAACCCTGTTGCACAAGATGCAGTTTTGCAAACATATCGTCATTATTACAAGTGTTTTGTCTAAGCTTGCGTATTAATGAGATTTTAATTGTTTTGGGTATTTCAAATGAGAATGGGATATCTAATTTTGTAAATTGTAACATTCTCACATTAAAGTTGAAGCAGTCTGTCACCTTAGCACTGATGAATCAACCTTGGCTGTAAAACATCAGTCACAAGACAAAAGACCTTTTAAAAATACTATTAAAATTTTACTGTGATGTGTTAAAAAAGTGACTGTCTCTCGCCTTCATCAACAATTCTTAAACAGCTAACAATGGCCTGTTTCCTTTATCATCTTTACCATTTTGCATATCTTTCATTCATTTGTTCTATATCTCTCTCCGTCACTGTCTATATCTCATGTCTCCCTTTCCCCCCCCTCGACTCTCAGTCTGAAGAAGGGTCTTGACCTGAATCAACATGCGTTCCTTCTCTCCAGAGATGCTGCCTGTCCCGCTGAGTTACTCCAGCATTTTGTGCCTATCATCTTAAACATGCATGGTTTTTTTTTAAAGTGTTGTGGCACATTCTGTTTGCGAGACCAAACGATATTTAGCAGAATTATGAAAGAGGATCAATGTCAGTATCAACTTGAAAAACAAAAAACATGTAATTAATATTTCCTTTCCCTGTTCAATGTCACCTTTATACGGTCATAAGTGAAAGGAGCAGAATTTGGCCATTCGGCCCATCAAGTCCACGCCGCCATTCATTCATGGCTGATCTATCTCTCACTCTCAACCCCATTCTCCTGCCTTCCCCCCCATAACCTCTGACACCCATACTAGTCAAGAACATGTCTATGTCTGCATTAAAAATATTCATTGACGGTCTCCACAGCCTTCAATGGCAATGAATTCCACAGATTCACCACCCTCTGACTGAAGAAATTCCTCCTCATTTCCTTCCTAATACGTCCTTTAATTCTAAGCCTATGACCTCTGGTCCCAGACTCCCCCACTGGTCGAAATATTCACTCCACATCCACTCTACGCCTTTCACTATTGGGGAAGTTTCAATGAAGTTCCCCTCATCCTTCTAAACTCCAGCGAGTAGAGGTCTTTAAAATTAGCAGCTGAATGCTAAACATGTTCTATGTATCTAATCTACCTTTTTTTAGTAAGGGTGATTAGTATGTAGATTAGTGCGGGTGACAGGGGTTATGGGGAGATGGCAGGAGAATGGGGTTGAGAGGGAAAGATATCAGCCATGATTGACTTGATGGGGCAAATGACCTTCTTCTGCTCATAGAACGTATGAAGCTTTGAAAATTGATTTTCTGTCCCTTTATCGTTGGAGTTAAATATCCTAAAGCAGATTTAGAGGAATGCAAAGAGGAAATATTCATCACATAGCATTCTTGAGGTATTATTGAAATTGAAATTGTAATTACATCACGTTTCATAAAATCAGAGAGAAAATATCAGCAGTTCGTAGAAGTTCCAGGTTGAAATATTGCATATTAAACTTAAAGGGTCAAGATATTGTTTTCAATTCCAAAGTGAATGAAGTGTTCATCTTAGTACATGCCTTTGACTATTTGATGCACGCAATAATTGTCCATGTGCGGTGTTATTTAAGATAGACACAAAATGCTGGAGTGACTCAGCGGGTCAGGCAGCACCTCTGTAGAAAAGGAGGGTCGGAACCCTGCTTCAGACTGAAAGTAAAGGGGGAGGGGTGGATTTGAGGTGAGAAAAGGCCAAAACAAATCAGGGATAGCAACGGAAGATCTCAGGAAGGGTGGTGCCCACAATGGCCCATTGTTGGCTGGGGAAGGCGTGATAACAAGAGGGACAAGGATGGGAACAGTGGAACTGGGAGGGGGAGGGGGGCAAGTGTTATTTATATTTAGCAATACTGAACAGCAGAAAGGGGGGGGGGGTGGAAGGATGGGAGGCGGATGGGAGGGGGAAGGGAGGGACAGGGAGGGGGAAGGGAGGGGTAGAAGGGGGAGGGAGGGGGAAGGGAGGGGGGAGGGAGGGGGGAGGGAGGGGGAAGGGAGGGGGGAGGGAGGGGGAAGGGAGGGGGAGGGAGGGGGAAGGGAGGGGGGAGGGAGGGGCGAGGGGGAAGGGACACGGGGAAGAAGAAAGAAGGGAGGGGGAAGGGGGGGAAGGGAGGGGGAGAGAGGGGGCACAGGGAGGGGGGGAAGGGGGGGCAGGGAGGGGGAAGGGAGGGAGGGGGGCAGGGAGACAGGGGAAGGGAGACAGGGGGAAGAAGAAAGAGAAGGAAGCTGGGAAAGGGGGAAGGCAGTACAAAGCACGGCAGGTCAAACCAATATTAGACTCACAAATTTCAAGTATAAATTGCATCCAGAACAAATCAAGTTTCTCGATCTTTTACAACGGTTTGAAGACCAATTGTGGTTTTAACAAAATTGTCCTCATCCTTACAATGAATTAATCACCATGGCAGATTTCCAATAATTGCACCATTTGTAGCCTTTTGAAGAGGCTCTTAAAATTGCGATGGACTTTTTAATGTGCAAGGGCTGCACCAAAGGTCATCTACAAGCCATCATTCATTTTACAAACTGTGAACAAGCTGATGAACAAATATAATGAGCACAAGAATTCTGCTCAGCTTTGTTAAAAATCATTTTTCCTTTGGTTATTAAAGTCAACAGAGAATTTGATAAATACGTGATGAAGAAAAGTTTGCAAGGTTCCGAGAATGGGAAGGAGGTTGGGGATAGAGAGTAAAGGGCCTGTCCCACTTGTGTGTCATTTGCGTGTCATTTACGCGACATCCTAAAAATTGTTTGACGAGACGTGGCGCGTGGTGAGGTGTGGTGGCGTACGCAGTGACGCACGGTAATGCGCGGCGCCCCGGGATTTTGTGATGCTCAAAACCCTCGAGCGCCACCTGTGCGACCTATCCCTCGCGCACACTGACGTACTGACGCCGCACGTGTAGCGCGTAGTGACACGTGGTTACACACGGTGAAGCATGAACATTGCCTATGCTAATTTATTATGTCTCACCGCGCGTCAACGTCTGTAACCTTGTGCCGCCCGTACGCCGTCGGCGCGCCATTTGTGCGTCATTTGAGCACCGCACCACGTGACCACCCGGGTATAAAGCACGTGTAGTTTCGAATTTTTTTTACTGGGAAAATCCTTGCCACGGAACTCAGACTAAGTATGAACCACATCGCAAATGGCTCCCAAATGAAGCTGGGCCGTCGAGCACTTGGCGCGTGACTGTCGTACTGCAGGACGATTTCGCTCGACTGTTGTGCGTCAGTCACTACTGGCCTGTTGCGTAAATGACGCACAAATAACGCCCAAGTGTGTCAGGCCCTTTACACTGGTAGACAGTACCATGTCGAGCTACTGCCTCACAGTGCCAGAGACACAGGTTCGATCCCGACAATGGGTGCTGTCTACGCGGAGTTTGTACGTTCTCCCCGTGACCTGCATGGGATTTCGCCGAGATCTTCAGTTTCCTTTCACACTCCAAAGACGTACAGGTTTGTAGGTTAATTGACTTGGTAAATTGTAAACCTTCCCTAGTGTGCGTAGGATAGTGTTAGTGTGCACGAATCGCTGGTCCGTACGGACTCGGTGGGCTGAAGGGCCTATTTCCGTGCTGTATCTCCGAACTAAAGTAGTGGACTCTTTCTGTCATGTCGGATTCTATGACAATTGACAGCATTTGGTGGCCTGGACATGCTGGTATAGCTGGGTACATTGATATGACGAGGTGAGTTGTGTGTGCTTTGTAAACCTGTGATTAAATCCTGCTGAGAATTGGGATTCTAGATGTGAAATAATCCATTGAACTTTCCCTGCTCAAAATGAAATATGCAAATTACTGGAAAAAGTGCAGACCAAATTTATGAAAGCTTTTGAAAAAATATGTTTAACGTTATTATTGTCACACGTACTGAGATGTAATGCAAAGTTTCGTTTAGTTTGGAGATACAGCGCTGAAACAGGCCCTTCCACCCACCGGGTCCGCGCCGACCAGCGATCCCCACACATTAATGCTATCCTACACCCACTAGGGACAATTTTTACATTTACCAAGCAAACCTGTACGTCTTTGGAGTGTGGGAGAAAACCCACGCAGGTCACGTGCAAACGAGAACGTACAAACTCCGTACAGACTGCACCCGCAGTCGGGATCGAACCCGGGTCTCCGGCGCTGCATTTGCTGTAAGGCAGCAACTCTACCGCTGCGCCACCGTGACAGGTGCTTTGCTTTCCAATCATATACTACAATCCAGTCAAACCCAAGTACAATAGGTAGGCATAGAGGAAAGGGGAAGATGCAGAGGCAGAATATATCACACAATCACAATCACTATTATACTTTATTAGCTAAGTATGTTTTGCAACATACGAGGAATCTCATTTGCCAAGTCAGTCATACAAATAAAATCCAACGGAAACACACAACACATTTTAACATAAACATCCACCACAGTGACTCCTCCACACTCCTCACTGTGATGGAAAGCAGAAGAAAAAAAGTTCAATCTCTTCCTTCAGCTCTCCCGCTGTCGGGGATCCTTGAGCCCTCCGTTGACGGGACGATCTTCACTCCCGTAGCCGGCGGCGTTTTGGGCCCTCCACGTCGGGCGACCCAGCTCCTGCATAGGGGGCGATGTCAGCTCCCCCGCGCTGGGCGATCTCAGCTTTGCAGCACAACAGGTAAAGAGTCAAAGTCCAATGAGCACAATGGGGTAGAGGTGAACCGGACAGTACCCGTGCTTATAGAAGGACTGATAGCATTTGTCAACATATGCAGCAGAACTAATCAACGAATTAATTTGCATAAATGAGTCTCAAGACACAAAATTACAGATGAGACCAAATTATAAAGAGTGTGTCACCACGTCAACTTGCTCACTGCTTCCCAGTGAAACGGCTTTGATTAGAGGGTATTATCTACAGGGAGAAGCTCGGCAAATTTGGATTGATTTCTCTGGTGCATCGAAGGCCGAGGGGAGACCTGATAAAAGTATATGATATTATTAGAGGCATCGATCGGGTAAACATAGTGCAGAAACAGGCTTGTCGGCCCACCGAGTCCGTGCTGACCAGCAATGAGTCTGTTCACCAGCTCTATCCTACTCACTCCTCAAAGCGGGCTGTACTGTTCTATGTTTTATAGATAAAATGGGAAGATATTACTTGTTCCAAACTAATCCAGTAGAATATTATAGTCTGAAGAAGGGTCTCGACCCGAAACGTCGCCTATCTCCTTCGCTCCTTAGATGCTGCTGCACCCGCTGAGTTTCTCCAGCTTTTTGTGTAACCCCCAGTAGAATATTATCTCAGTGCTTCAGATTTAAATGAGTATCATGGGTCCCTTTTACTAAATTCTATCCCACATGTGAACGAAAATAATTCATCCACATCAGTCATTGAGAATTGATTATAAAATGGGGGGAAGGAAAAAAAAGGATTTTAAGTCATCCTTGCAACCAACCCAACAGTTGGCCAAAAGTACATGAGGGACACAAGGAACTGTAGATGCTGGAATACTGAGCAAAACACAAAGTGCTGAAGGAACTAAGCGGGTCAGGCAACATGTGTAAAGGGAATGGACAGGCAGCGATTTGGGTCGGGACCCTTCTTCAGACTGATTGTGTCACAATGTCAGGTCAGGCCAGGTCGGGTGGAGTTCCCCCGGCCACGGGTACCATGTAATCCAGTGCTACCCGCTCCATGATCGGATAGTCGGCGACTAAACCGTCTCCCCCCCCCCCCTGGTTTGCCAGGTGAGGAGGGGGCTGTGGACCAGAAACAAGACCTGTCAAAGGGCGGATGAGCTTCTAACGAGCCAACGGCCATCCGCACTTCAGTGGAAGTTATGATCAATGCCGTACGAGGCATCGTTAGGGACAATGATGAAGCACACACACACACACCAAAAATCCTATACTTCCAGCGGCGGAAGTCCGCAGGAACTGGAGAACAGAGATGTGTGGTGCGTCCGTCACCGTTCCCGTCGGAACCTGGCACCGCTGCATCGCTAATGTTTTCAACGATGACGAATGAATGAATGAATGCCCCCAATGGGTAGGACAGGTTTGGAAGGATAAGGACCAAATGCTGGCAGGTGGGACTGGTGTAGCTGGGACATGTTGGGACAAGGGGTCTGTTCCACACTGCAGGACTCTACAACCCTGCTTGCTACAGTTTTCTACAAATCTAGAACATTTGTCAAACAGAATTTGCCTTTCAAAACAAAGCACATGTTGCCGTCTGAATGCCTTAGGATGATGGGCATGTCCTGTTGGTGTCTGCAACACATTCACTGTCATCTGCAACTACTTTCTTTGAGTTCCAGCAATGCAGCCCATCGAGACCTGACCGCACAAACAGGACCAAAGTTGCTGTTAAGATACAGTACTTAAATGATATCTTCAAGACTGGGGCAGCACAGTGGCACAGCGATAGAGTTGCTGCCTTACAGTGCCAGCGATTTAAGGACCTGTCCCACCAGCATGCAACTCTATGCGATTAGCGCGACCTAACGTGGTCGCTTGAGCCGTCCGGTGTCACAGGGCCGGTCCCACTGCGATCGCCGGAGCCATGCGGAATTGTGCGGAGTTCGTCCCGAGTTCGTCCCGACAAACTGACTATGTCCAAAAATTCCGTGCGGCAACGGCTTGTCGGCTCGCAGTCGCCTCGACGCATTACACACCGCCCCGACATCGTGCCTCCGTGAACCTATCTGTAGGTGCGTCCGTGACCCTCTATGTGTGTGGCTCCGTGGCCCTCTGTGTGTGTGCCTCTGTGCCCCTCTCTGTGTGCCCCTCTCTGTCCTGGCGAACTTACCTTAGACTTCGCTCTAAGTTCGCCTCACTTTGCGCCGCGTTGCGCCACTCACCCAACCTCCGCGCGGCCCCTACTGCCGGTTTGGTCGCGCTTGCCGCATGCAGGCGCATGCTGGTGGGAACGGCCCTGTACAGGGGATCACCCGACCTCCACGCGGCCCCCGCTTCTAGTTTGATTGCGTTCATCGCATAGAGTTGCATGCTTGTAGGACAGGCCCTTAAGGCTCGATCCTGACTGCCAGTGCGGAGTTTGTACGGTCTTCCCATGACCTGCGATCTTCCCCAGGTGCTCCGGTTTCCTCTCACACTCCAAAGACAAAAGGACAAAGACAAAGAACATTTATTGTCACATACACCAATTGGTGCAGTGAAATGTGACTTGCCGTGCAGCACACAGTTAAACATAAGAAACAACACTAAAGAATTAACAATGAACATAAAAACATCCCCCCACAATGGGGGAAGGCACAAAGTCCAGTCCCATCCCCAAGTCCACCCATAGTCAGGCCTATTGAGGCCTCCGCAGTCGGAGCTACGGAGGTACAGGTTTGTAGGCGTACAGGTTTGTAGGTTAATTAGCTTGGTTAAATGTGTAAGTTGTCCCTAGTGTATGTAGGATAGTGTTAGTGTACAGGTGATCGCTGGTCGGCGCGGACTCGGTGGGCTGAATGGCCCGTTTCCGTGCTGTATCTCTAAGCACTAAAGCATCAAGAATGTTTAATTGTCGTAAACAAACAAATGCTGGAGTAACTCAGCGGGTCAGGCAGCATCTCTGGGGAGAAGGTGATGTTTTGGGTCCGAACCAACATCATCTATTCCTTCTCTCTAGAGATGTTGCCTGTTCCGCTGAGTTACTCCAGCATTGTGTGTCTATCTTCAGTAACAAGGGTGTCAGAGGTTATGGGGAGAAGGCAGGAGAATGCAGTTAGGAGGGAGAGATAGATCAGCCATGATTGAATGGCAAAGTAGACTTGATGGGCTGAATGGCCTAATTCTGCTTCTAACGCTTATGATCGCATGATCTTGTGGTATAAACCAGCATCTGAAGTGCCTTCCTGCATATTTAATTGTCATATGTACAGAATTAAATGCTTACTTGCAGTAGCACAACAGGCTTGTAAACACAGTACTCACAAATCACACAATGAACAAAAGAAAATTCAGTAAATTAAAAAATACAATATTCATGCAAAACAAAAGCCCAAAGTACCTAATTCAAACAAAGGACAGGTTCGTAGCCAGTAGATTTGTTGGTGTTAGTGGGGTTTAAGAGCCTGTACCCCAGGATGAGATCACAATGGAAATTAAAATATAACATTAATGGTGTGTTTGAAAATTAAACAATGCATTTTTGTGATAATTCTGGATGAGTAAATATCAAATGTTTGCAAATAGTTTTTCCACATGTGTTGTCAGATGGTTCCTGAAATAAATGAAGATACTCTACCAGTGATCTGCTGCCACCTGGTGCTTGATTGCAAAATAACAGGAGGTAAATACTAAATGGAAAACAGATGGTGCCAGGAGTGTTAAAGAAGGAACTGCAGATGCTGGAGAATCGAGGGTTACACAAAAAGCTGGAGAAACTCAGCGGGTGCAGCAGCATCTAAGGAGCGAAGGAGATAGGCGACGTTTCGGGTCGAGACCCTTCTTCCAGGAACTGGGGTTGCAAGGAACTGCAGACGCTGGTTTACCAAAACATATGCAAAAAGTGCTGGAGTAATGCAGTGGGTCGTGCAGCATCTACAGAGAAAGGGTCCCGACCTGTAACATCACCTATGCATGTTCTCCAGAGACGCTGCCTGACCCACTGAGTTACTCCAGCACTTCGTCTCTTTTTGTTTTCGTGTGAGAATTAAACTTTTTTTTTCAATTCAATTAAATCTTTAATTGTCATTGTGCAGTGTACAATACAGAGACAACGAAATGCAGTTGGTATCTCCGAAGGGCGAACTTACGAATGATGTCTATACATATACAGTGTCTGGGGTGGGGGGGGTGGGGTGGAGACAGGCAGTCATTGAGGTGCAGCGTTGAGAAGTATGACAGCCGCAGGGAAGAAGCTGTTCTTGAGCCTGCTGGTCCGGCAGCGGAGGGACCTGTAGTGTCTCCCGGATGGGAGGAGGGTAAACAGTCTATGGTTGGGATGTGAGCTGTCCCTGGCGATGCTGAGCACCCTGCGCAGTCATCGTTTACTATGGACAGACTCAATGGAGGGGAGTGAGGAGCCTGTGATGCGTTGGGCGATCTTCACCACCCTCTGCAGAGTCTTCCGGTCGGCGACAGAGCAGTTACCATACCATACTGTGATGCAGTTGGTAAGGATGCTCTCGATGGTGCAGCGGTAGAAGTTCACCAGAATCTGGGGAGGCAGGTGGACCTTCTTAAGTCTCCTCAGGAAGAAGAGACGCTGGTGAGCCTTCTTGACCAGCGAGGATGTGTTGTGGGTCCAGGAGAGGTCATCGGAGATGTTGACCCCCAGGAACCTGAAGCTGGAGACACGTTCCACCTCCGTCCCGTTGATATGGATGGGGGTGTGCGTGCAGCCTCTCGATCTCCTGAAGTCCACAATGAGCTCCTTGGTCTTCTTGGAGTTGAGGGCCAGGTTATTGTCGGCACACCATGCTGTTAGGAGCTGAATCTCCTCCCTGTAGGCAGACTCATCGTTGTCGCTGATGAGGCCAATCACCGTCGTGTCATCTGCATACTTGATGATGGTGTTGGTACCATGTGCAGGTATGCAGTTGTTTGAGTGATTGATTGATAGCTGCACCTTGGAAAACAGTCCTTCAGTCCACGCCGACCATTGATCACCCGTTTACTGTCTGAAGAAGGGTCTCGACCCAAAACGTCGCCTATTCCTTCTCTCCGTAGATGCTGCCTCACCCGCTGAGTTCCTCCAGCATCTTTGTCTACCCATTTACGCCGGTTCCGCTAGCCCACTCTCACATCCACTCCTTGCTTACTAGGGGCAATTTAGAGAGGCCAATGAACCTGCAAACTTGCACGTCATTTTGGGCTGTGAGAGCAAACCGGAGCACCCGGAGAAAAACCCCACGCGGTCACAGACAGAACGTGCAGCCTCCACAAGGACAGCGCCCAAGGTCAGGATTGAACCTGTGTGTCACGTGCTGTGTGCGTTGGCAGCTCGACCAGCTGCTCCACCGTGCAATCAGCAAGAGAAACAAAACAAAACATACTAACAAGCCACAGGAGATTATTTGGAACCTGCAATAACCTGTTGTACCAACCCAGGGATGTAATATTCACTGTACCCAGATTCTCGGGTGATGTTTATCTTTCAAAATATTATCGTGAATCTTTCGCTACAAACCTAACCTTGTCCCTCCTGCCTCTGCCATGCGCTGGCCCTTCACCAGATCCTTTGGTTTCTTGGCTGTGTCTTATATCCGAGATCAGTGCATATTCTGGGACCAAGCTACCTTTCCTGCACTGTAAGCATTGCACAGATTGCCTGAAGTAGGGTCTCGACCCAAAACAGCACTTTTAGTTTAGTTGGGCTTAGTTTAGAGATACAGCGCAGAGACAGGCCCTTTGGCCCATCGAGACCGTGCCGACCAGTGATCCCTGCGCACCTGCACTACCCTACACACCCTGGGGACAATTTGTTTACAATGATAACACTGACTGTGTTATTGAGGCTGTTCACTAGTGCAGTGGTAGCGTTGTGTGCTGACACATTCGGGATCATGCGGCAGGTGGTAAGACGTCACATCGGTAGTAAGAAAGGCAAAAGCAATTAGCTTAGTTTAGAGATACGGGTGCAAACAGGCCCTTCAGCCCACTGCGTCCTTACCAACCAGCGATCCCCGCACATTAATACTAATTTACACACACTAGGGACAATTTTACATTTACACCAAGCTAATTAAACTGCAAACCTGCACGTCTTTGGCGTGTGGGCGGAAACCGGAGATCCCGGAGAAAACCCACGCAGGTCACGGGGAGAACGTGCAAACTCCGTCCAGCCAGCACCCGGAAGCCAGGATCGAACCCGTATCTCTGGCGCTGTGAGGCAGCAACTCTACCGCTGTGCCACCGTGCCGGACTTATCCACAATCTCCAGGGACGCTGCCTGCTCCACTGAGTTACTCTAGCATTTGCATTCTTTTTTGTAAACCAGCATCTGCAGTTCCTTGTTTCTGCACAGATTGCCGCATTGTACCTTGGCATTTATGTTAACTTCGGTTCCAAACACAGAACAAGCATAACTGAGTGTCTTATCCATGAATTTGTTAGGTCTACATTCAACCGTTGCAAAACTTGTCTGGTTGGACACTTATGTTCCACGGGACCTCGTTATTGCTTGAACTATCTGTACTGACCTATGCAAACCTCACTATTAAAATTCAGCATTTGATGGCTCCAGGTGAATTCTTGCTGGAGTTTAGAAGGATGAAGGGGGACCTCATTGAAATGTACCAAAGGCCTGAATAGAGTGGATGTGGACAGGATGTTTCCACTAGTGGCACAGTCTAGGACCAGAGGGCACAGCCTCAGAACAAAAGCACGTGCCTAAAGGAGGTGAGGGGGAATTTCTTTAATCGAAGGGTGGTGAATCTGTGGAATTCATTGCCACAGATGGCTGTGGAGGCCACAACGTTAGGCGTTTTTAAGGCGGATAGTGACAAGTTCTTGATTGGTAAAGGGTGGAAAAGGTTACGGGCAGAAGGCAGGAGAATGGGGTTGAGAGGGAAAGATAGATCAGCATTGAAGAGCAGACTATACTCGATGGGCAAAATGCCTAACTCAGCTCCTGTGACATAGGGAATTACGAAACATCACCTATTCCTTCGCTCCATAGATGCTGCCTCACCCGCTGAGTTTCTCCAGCATTTTTGTCTCCCTAGGAACTTCTGAAAATGCCTTGACATTCCCTCATGTCCTCTCGTGTCTCAATCCTTCTGAGACCCAGCCCCACCTCCATTAATCTCTCCCTCTCTTAGATACTATCCCTTTCTTGTTCCACACAGCCATTGCAGTCATACTCAGCTAGTCCCAGTCCAGGGTCAGGAATTTCTACCATAAACTGTAACTTTTATTTCTTCCTTTAAAGACTCTCCATAGGCCCTGCTTCCAGTCGCTTTTTCTGACGAGCCTTTCTTTTGGAGAATGGAGCAGCTGGGCTTGTACACTCTGGAGTTTAGAAGGATGAGAGGGGACCTTATTGAAACATAGAAGATTATTAAGGGTTTGGACGCGCTAGAGGCAGGAAACATGTTCCCGATGTTGGGGGAGTCCAGAACCAGGGGCCACAGTTTAAGAATAAGGGGTAAGCCATTTAGAACGGAGACGAGGAAACACTTCTTCACACAGAGAGTTGTGAGTCTGTGGAATTATCTGAGGCCAGTGGAGGCAGGTTCTCTGGATACTTTCAAGAGAGAGCTAGATAGAGCTCTTAAAGATAGCGGAGTCAGGGGATATGGGGAGAAGGCAGGAACGGGGTACTGATTGGGGCATGATCAGTGTATGTATTTACATTGATCACATTGAATGGGTCGAAGGGCTGAATGGCCTACTCCTGCACCTATTGTCTAGTTTCCCCGAATGCCTTTATTTTATGGCACAGTAAAATATTAAGATCTATTTCTTTGTTGAACAAAAATTGCAACGTAGCGATCCTGAACATATATTAAGTGATGAACACAGAAATTGTGTTCGAAACATGCTCGGTGAGGAAGACTTCTTTAGTCAGAGGGTTTGCGAATGTGGAATTCATTGCCACAGACGGCTGTGGAAGTCAAGTCAATAGATATTCTTAAGGCAGAGATAGATAGATTCTTGATTAGTACGGGTGTCAGGGGTTATGGGGAGAAGGCTGGAGAATGGGGTTAGGAGGGAGAGATAGGTCAGCCATGATTGAATGGCGGAGTGGACTTGATGGGCCGAATGGCCTAATTCTGCTCCTAACACTTGTGAACTTTGGTCAATTGCCAGGAAATCAGTGGCGGGCGGATACTTTGCTCAGAAATGGAAAATAGAAGCCAAAAGTAAATACATACACATGCTTGTATATAGAAAACAAACAATACCTTCTGCACCTTCTGAATTTTGTAGTCGGCCGGGCAGTACTCTGCATATCGCCAACTTGATAGTGTCATAATAACAACAATAGTCTATGTAGTTCAGAGCTTCGTGGATGCTGCAGTGTTCTAACGTAAACGCCAGCGCTGAGTTTCCCGTGATTGTACAGGCCCAGAATGACCAAGAAATGCTTCCCTTGCCCCGGCTGAACCCTGCATCTGAGAGGACTCAACATTGAACAGAAACTGAGCTAACACTGGCCGGGAGTAACCAGAGTCAAGAGAGTTTTATTGTCGTGTGTCCCAGATAGAACAATGACATTCTTACTTACAGCAGCGCAACGGAACATGTAAACCTAGTGCACTGTAAACAATATAATAAACAAGAGAGAAACAAAGTTCAGTGTATGCACATCCACACATACTCACAAATACACATATATACATAGAGTAGCAATGTTACAAAATTTTGAGATTTTAAAAATCAAGTCTGCAATTTATCCCCTCAGATAAAGCATAAAAAGAAGTTTAATTTGACACCTAATTCACTTCCATATCTTCAGTATTAAGAAAGTTATGGCCATTTTCATACTCGGAAATTAGCATCTTGTTCCCCATTGCCTTTCAATTGACTTAACTCAAAAGCTGTGATCTGGAACAGTTAAAAGCCCATAACTTTCTTAAAAATTAAGAGAACTCAATGAAATTTTCAGTTATTATAGATTGAAGCATTCTGAAACAAATATGAAAACATCTCACTTGGATTACCTGAAATTAAAGCATATAATTAGTTGGTTATCTAATAGTAGCTAATTACAAAATTCAATGAGTAGATCTAAACATCTATCCATTTCTTAAGAAAAGATAAACTTTTTTTGAATTGCCTAAGTGTCCAAATAACATTCACACAATAATCCACAATATAACATAATTTTTAAATCTTATTTTCATGAATTTCTGGGCCAAATGGAAGGAATTTAGTGTTTGATTCCTGTAAATTAATGGCCATTTAAATCAACTAGCGAGTGGGTTTTAGTGGAATACGGTGGCTTGGAACGTTGTGGTTAGCGGTGAAGTCGGGAGAAAAAATACTGTTGGTTCATACATTTTTTTGGACCCCATTTCGCACCATGAAAATATGATTAAAGCTTCCCGAAAAACCAACTTTTAATATAAAAATAAACTATTTACCTTTTTTTCTCCCCTACGCAAAATCCTTCTGGTTGTCGGCGTTCACGGCTTTTGAAGGTGATTTTTAAATTACTTTAGATAATAAATAATCTAGCGTAATTTAAAAATACCTTCATTCATGAAATGTCAGAGCGATTTTTCTTCCGCAACGAAATCGCCCGACATGGATCGATTTTCCCAGTCTGCAGGAAAACGGCACTTTAAGCCCGCCCCCCTCTGAAAGGCGCCAAAGTCACGTACACGGGGAGCGGCAGAACTGCAGCGCTGCTCAAGGTAAGTTTTGTAACATACCTACTATCATAGATCACACGTTTGGGAACGGCTCGAGTTGGAGGACCACGCCTCCAGTGGGGGTTACAGGTGCGTTGGGGGAGCAGATGCAACGGGTCTGCACTTGGTCTAGTGTGTGTATAATGTGTGTGTGTGTCTTTCTGTGTGTGTGCATGTGTTTCTGTGTGTGTGTGCGTGTGTTTCTGTGTCTCTTTCTATGTGTGTGTGTGTGTGTGTTTCTTTCTGTGTGTGTGTGTTTCTGTGTGTGTGTGTGTGTGTGTGTGTGTGTGTGTGTGTGTGTGTGTGTGTGTTTCTGTGTGTTTCTGTGTGTGTGTGTGTGTGTGTGTGTGTGTGTATGTTTCTGTGTGTGTGTTTCTGTGTGTGTGTTTCTGTGTGTGTGTGTGTGTGTGTGTTTCTGTGTGTGTGTGTGTGTGTGTGTGTGTTTCTGTGTGTTTCTGTGTGTGTGTGTGTGTGTGTATGTTTCTGTGTGTGTGTTTCTGTGTGTGTGTTTCTGTGTGTGTGTGTGTGTGTGTGTGTGTGTGTGTTTCTGTGTGTGTGTGTGTGTGTGTGTGTGTGTGTGTATACACACACACATGCGTACACACAGCAATGCATACACACAGCAATGTATACACACACATACGTACACACAGTAAACCTGGACGTTACAGGACGTTTGCTGGCTCCTGTACCTTCTTCCCAATGGCAGGGGTGCAATGAGTGTGTGGCCAGGATGGTGTGGGTCACTGATTATATACTGTGACTGTTAGCAACTATAAGTGTACAACTACTTCTCGCCGTTCCTGAACCCATTCTACATTTTGCCACCACTCTCCCACGTGCCAGCTCAACTACGGCACACTGCAGAAACCAGCGCCAGGTTTTAATCTGTTACGCAGTCAGTAAATTGTGAATAAATCAATTCAAACGTTGTTGGAGTCGTTAAGGCTCTCTCCCACATCAGCCATCAGGAAACGTTTGGCAGTGAAACTGTTTATTGCCCCGTAATCTTACATTAACAAAAACAAAGACTCTGCCAAAGTTTCCTTCCACGATACCATTCCAACTGCTCAGTTTATTTTACTGCCTATTGGCATCTGTTGTGAAGTATGTTCATTTTCTAAACTATTGTAGAAAGAGTACCAAGTGCCGGAGTAACTCAGCATGTCGGGCAGCATCTCTGCATGCCATGGATCGGTGACGTTTCATGTCGAGGCCCTACTTCACAACCCGAAACGTCACCTTATCCATTTCCTCCAGAGATGCTGCCTGGCCAACTGAGTTCCTCCAGCACTTTGTGTCTTTTTTGTTTTGTAAATCAGCAGCAGCATTGTGCATCTCATAGAAAAAGCTCTGTAATCTTGCCGCACTATATAAATTCACCGAATAACTAAAATACTGTCGCAGCACGTGTTTGAAATTTGAATACTGCTTTACAATGTTTTAAACATTTCTATTAATATTTAAAATTCATTTAAAAAAAAGTGTTAAATTTAAACTCTTGGTGATTCCACAACTTAAATTTGGCTGACTTCCTGTAAACTATTTGAAAGCTCAATTTACTAACTTTTAAAGGACCTTTACTTCAGACTTTGCAGGTACAGTGTGGAAACAGGCCCTTCGGCCCACTGAGTCCGTGCTAAACAGGGATCTCCCAGCACACAAGCACAATCTTACACACTAGGGTACAAATATAATTTATAAAAGCCAATCAGCCTACAAACCTGCACGTCTTTGGAGTGTGTGAGGAAAACAGAGCACGGGTAAATGTACAACTTCCGTACAGACAGCACCCACAGGCAGAATCAAACCCAAGTCTCTGGCACTGCAAGGCAGCAATGCTACCGCTAAACCACCGTGCCTTTCCAGAGGACTGAACTCAAGATAGTTTCTTTAAGAAACTGGGCAAATGGAGCAGTTTTGTAGATGGTGGATAAGCAAAGTGTGAGGTGAAGGGAGAGATAATAGACATCAAAAACTCAGTCAGCTTTAGCTTATGGACGAGTTAGTGATTTGATGCATTCAGCATGGTCCAAGCTGGGGGGAAAGGCCTTGAAATCAATGCTAATACTCATTGCAAACTCGGTTTACAATAGAGCCCATTTTGCATTTTGAACGAGATACAAGGAACTGCAGATGCTGGTTTGCAAATAAAAGACACAAAGTGCTGGAGTAACTCAGTGGGTCAGGCAGCATCTCTGGAGAACATGGATCTGTAACGTTTCTGGTCGGGGCATTTCCCCCATCCAAAATGTTCCCGATGTTGGGGGAGTCCAGAACCAGGGGCCACAGTTTAAGAATAATGGGTAAGTCATTTAGAACGGAGATGAGGAAACACTTTTTCCCACAGAGAGTTGTTAGTTTGTGGAATTCTCTGCCTCAGAGGGCGGTGAAGGCCGGTGCTCTGGATACTTTCAAGAGAGAGCTAGATAGGGATCTTAAAGATAGCAGAGTCGGGGGATATGGGGAGAAGGCAGGAACGGGGTACTGATTGGGGATGATCAGCCATGATCACATTGAATGGCTTGAAGGGCCGAATGGCCTACTCCTGCACCTATTGTCTATTGTCTGAAATGTCACCCATCCACGTTCTCCAAAGATGCTGCCTGACCTGCTGAGTTACTCCAGCACTTAGTCTTTTTTCTTTTTGCTTTTTGAATATTTGAATGTGGAGTACTAGAGATACAGCGTGGCGACAGGCCCTTCGGCCCACTGTGTCCGCGTTGACCAGCGATCCCCTCACACTAACACTACCCTACACACTAGACACAATTTACAAGTTTACCGACGCCAATTAACCTACAAACCTGTACGTCTTTGGAGCGTGGGAGGAAACCGCAGCTCGTAGAGGAAATCCACGCAGGTCACGGGGAGAAGACACAAACTCAATAGAGACAGCACCCGTAAGGACCTGTCCTACAAGCATGCAACTCTATGCGATTAGCGCGACCTAACGTGGTCGCTTGAGCCGTCCGGCGTCGCGGGGCCAGTCCCACTTCGATCGCCAGAGCCGTGCGGAATTGTGCGGAGTTCGTCCCGACATCGCGCGGGGCTCCGAAAAACTGACTGTGTTCAAAAATTCCGCGCGGCAACGGCTTGTCGGCTCGCAGTCGCCTCGACGCATTACACACCGCCTCGACGTCGTGCCTCCGTGAACCTATCTGTAGGTGCCTCCGTAACCCTCTATGTGTGTGGCTCCATGGCCCTCTGTGTGTGTGTGCCTCTGTGCCCCTCTCTGTCCTGGCGAACTTACCTTAGACTTCGCTCCAAGTACGCCTCACTTTGTGCCGCGTTGCGCCACTCACCCGACCTCCACGCGGCCCCTGCTGCCGGTTTGGTTGCGCTTGCCGCATGCAGGCGCATGCTGGTGGGAACGGCCCTGTACAGGGGATCACCCGACCTCCGCGCAGCCCCCGCTTCAAGTTTGATCGCGTTCATCGCATAGAGTTGCATGCTGGTGGGACAGGCCCTTTAGCCAACAAACCTGTACGTCTTTGGAGCGTGGGAGGAAACCGCAGCTCGCAGAGGAAACCCACGCAGGTCACGGGGAGAAGACACAAACTCAATAGAGGCAGCACCCGTAGTCACAATCAAACTCGGGTCTCTGCCGCTGTGAAGCAGTAACTCTACCACTGGCCTGTTTCCGCACTGTACATCTAAACTAAATGGAGTATTTGCGTAGATTATAATGACTGCATAAACCCACTGAGGCTGCTTTACCCGATGCCCGTCTAGATTCCTATTAACAAAGCACAGTATAATCAGAAGTTAACTTAATGTTATACATTTAATATACAATTCTGTGCACAACAATAATTAAATTTACATCATGTAACAAAGAAAACACAAGATGTAAACTCCCGACAGATTTTAATTGACAAAACAAAGTTTTCAGAAGCATTTACAATTAATTCTCGTTACTTCCAAATGATATTCAGCGTAAACGTAAACTGTGGAAATAAAATGCAAGTCCTGGCCCACTGTGGTCCTAAACTGGGATGCTTCGTGCTTAGAGCAAAGATACCTTACTGTTAATGAGGTTTCAAAGGGCCTACATGGGCTATTCTTCCACTCAACCATCCAGTGTTGACACGGATTATTGGGAATGGCTATTAAGGGGTGTCAGGGGTTATGGGGAGAAGGCAGGAAGGAGAATGGGGTTAGGAGGGAGATAGATCAGCCATGATTGAATGGCAGTGGATCTGATGGGCCGAATGGCCTAATTCTGCTCCTATCACCCATGACCCTTATTGACCACCTTCCTGCACAAAGTCACAATGTTTTTACACACATCATTGAGGTTTTTTTTTCCCCCACAGAGTTTCTTCACAGAGAATTCAAATGTTTCCTTATCAGAATCGCCGGCCACTGCACAGCCGGACAGAAAAGTGCTGGGGGAACTCAATGGGTCAGGCAGCATCTGTGGAAGGAATGAACAGGCGACGTTTTGGGTCGGGATATTTCCAGTCTGCAAAAGGGTCGCAACCTTCAAAATGTCTGTCCATCCCCCTCCATAGATGCTGACTGACCCACTGAGTGCAAGATTTATTTTTATTTTTTAAGTCTGTCATAGACCAGCATCCATCCATGGTTCTGGAGTTGGACTTGTCTAGCTCCCTTTCAACTTACAATACAAATTAACATTGTTTACACCCGATAATCAAAGTTATAAAATGAATGAAACTTTAGGAGAAATATTGAAAGATGCCCTAATTCAGAATACAATTCATTTTGTCTTTGAAAATTAATAAAAGATCTTGGTAGTAAGAGGTTATATTTAGCTTCCAGTCCACAAAGCTCATGGTAGCGTGAAGTGCTCTGTGACGTAGTCCAATATAAGAGAAGATTCTCAGAATCACCCATCCATTACACAATGAAACAAACAGTGCAACTCATCCTTCAAATCAAGAGCTCGACTCAGATTTCACTGCACCTTAATTGGTACATGTGACAATAAACTGTCCTTTAAACCTTGACTCATTTTCAGAAAATGCTAAACACATTGTAACAAGACCAAAATATAAATAAAACGTTTAATCATCATCTCATTCTTCTTTTTCCTATTACTCATTTCTTTTTTTTAGAAAAATAGAACTTTCACACTCGTGCACATTCAGAAGTTTATGGAAATGCGTTTACGGGCTATTTCTCAAGTAATTGTGCAAAAAAACATTCTCCCCCCCACGAGAGAGGTTTTGAATTGAACTTAATTGTCTTTTTTTTTTTAAAGTTAATAACTGTTGCCTTCCAAAGTACAAGTTGACAGATCAGTGCAGAAACCAGAGCAAAAAGAGTATTTCAGATCCCTTCCCCTTCGTTTGTTTCACCACCCCTCCCCCAAATAGTATTACAAAGGTTGCTGAGCACATATTTGGACCAGCGTTTGTTGGATTACGTGCTTTTGATATATTTGTATTCATGTTAGCTGCAATATTATTTGCTTGAGTGGAGAAATTCACACATAACGATGGATAACTCTCTTTACTGTGGATTTATAAAGCATAATTCAGTTATAATTAGATATTTTCTCTTAATTTCTCCAGTGGTTCCAATTCATTTATTGCGCGCACACACACATCTGTTTAACTGAGGTTGTATATTTAAATTCTGCTTTTCTAAATGAGAAATAAAAATATCAGCAGCATTTAATGGCATTACATTTTCTACTCTCTCCCTTATCAATAGCTCCCAGACATGGAAGGCAAAAGGTGTCAGAGGCTGAGAGATGACCTTAGCTCCGACATCTCCATTCAAAGCGCTGTGGATACAGTGAACTGCAGATGCTGGAGTCTTGAGCAAACACAAATTGACAGAGGGACTCGGGTGGGACAGATGTTTCAGGTCGAGACATTTCAAGTGTGAAGAAGGGTCCTTATGTCTGCCTATTCCCTCCACAGACGGAGACCTGACCTAACCTGCTGAGTTCCTGCAGCACTTTGTACTTTGCCCGCAGAACAAGGAATTCTTATTTAACTTTTCCTGCAAGGCAAGACTGAGTTAGCGCATGGTTTGACATATACTAGAAAAACAGGCTTTATTTTAGATTTTTTTTAAACAAACAAAAAAACAAATGTTCTTTATTTTGGTTTCATGTTGTTACGGCCATGGTGGGTGACGAGGTAAGGCTTGGTTTGATCAGGTCTGCTTCAGTCTCCATGTCTCTCTGTGGCAGCTCGGTGACAAGTCTGATTTGGTTCTTTACGGGAGGAACGGCTCTTTGATGACCACTTGTCCTCACATCTGTATTTCAAGAATTCCGCATCTCAATCTTCAACCTGAAGCCAGAATCCACACAAGTCACGGATCTTACAAAGGATTTTGTGCCTTTTATGGTTTCAAAGTGTGTTCTCTTCGAGTTCCACTTCCCAGCTTTTTCTGTCAAAGAAGGGCATTGTTGATTAAAGGGTGACGCGATGAGCAACCGTACACGATCGAGGACAGCAACACAAAGCTTCTCTCTCTGATCTATTCAGTTCCTTCAGCTTCCTTTGTTAGATGGTCGTCATCGGTACTGCCATCTTTATTGCACAACACAATTGCTTACAAGTGCTATGGCCTAATGTTCCTTTGCTAGAACTGTCTTAGTGAAATATGATGTTGTAATCATTAGTGATCAGAGCAGAATTAGGCCATTCGGCCCATCAAGTCTACTCCAACATTCAATCATGGCTGATCTATCTCTCCCTCCTAACCCCATTCTCCTGCCTTCTCCTCATAAACCCCGACACGCATACTAATAAAGTAATTAATTCAATGGCTTGGTGTAAAATGTAATCTTTCTCCCTAGTGTGTGTAGGATAGTGTTAATAAGCAGGTCGGTGTGGGCCGAAGGGCCAGTTTCCGTGCTGTATCTTTAAACTAAAACTAAGTTAAATCAACTCTGGCCAGCGATCCCCGCACACTAACACGGGACAATTTTACCAAAGCCAATTAACCTGCAAACCTGTACGGCTTTGGAGTGTGGGAGGAAACCGGAGCACCCGTAGAAAACCCACGCAGGTCACGGGGAGAACGCACAGATTCAGTGCAGACAGCGCCCAAGGTCAGTATCGAACTCAGGCCCCTAGAGCCGTGAGGCAGCAACTCTACCGCTGCGCAACCGCGCCGCCCCGAATGCGTATCATCCTGTCCTTCCCTCTGTCCGTATGAAGCCGCTGCTAAGGGTACCGTGCCCAGGAAGCCAACTGCACTTGGCCAATCTTCCATCTCTACCAAAAACCCAAGCTAACAAAAAAAAATTACAAAGAGATGAATAGCCCACACGCTTACACAACTCCTTCAAGCTCCATCTTTAATTCTCTTCTCCGCGTCTCGTTTATCGGATAAAAATAAAATATCGCCAATCCGATCAGCACCATCGTTATTGGGACGGGTGCCATCAACACCTTCAGGGTCATTGCCACGGCGGGATTATGTTCGCAGGTTCCCGGTCTGTAACCTGAAAAGCTGAAGACACACAGATGACGTAACCTCCTGTGAACCCTGGGGTGGTTGGCAACATGGCAACTCATGCAATGCTTCAACGCACTAAGGGTTGAACGATGAGGCGCATTGTACGTCCCACCAAGGTGCCGCATGCTACCATTCATGGTACGATCCGGTGGCCATCCAGCTACGACCACCTGAAGCACTCATGTTCCACCACATATGCCTCATAATGAAGCAGCATTCACCTCCTCACTCACGTTAACACAAACTAATTTGACCGAGACGTTTGCAGTTCCCGTCGCTCCATTACAGGGTGGATGTGGGGGATGCAGAAGAGGTTTTACCAGAATGCTGGATTAAAACTGGATTAGGCGGCATTAGCTAAAAGTCCCACCGCTCACATCCTTGTGTCCCCGACGTTCGCACATCTTCCCCAACCAACAATGGACCATGATGGACTCCACCCTTCCCGAGATCATCTGTTGCCGACACTGTGTTGCTCTGGCCTTATCTCTCGCCTTCGCCTCCACCCCCCCACCCCCACACCAACCCTCCCCACCTTTATCTTTCAGTCTGAAGAAGGGTTCCAACCCAAAACGTCACCTATTCCTGGTTAGTGCAGACTTGGTGGGCCGAAGGGCCTGCTTCCACATTATATCGCTAAAATAAAACTAAATTTGGCCTCACGTCGAGCACGGACATCGTGGGCTGAACTCAGTCTGAAGAAGGGTCCAGACTCAAAACATCTCCTATCCATGTCCTCCATAGGAGCTGCCTGACCTGCTGAGTTACTCCAGCACTTTGTGTGTCCTCTTGTGAAGACCAGCATCTCAAGTTCCTTGTTTCTCCACTCTGTCAGACCATACTGTATTGCTAAAGGTATAGGTGCATTGCAAGCATGAGGAACATAACTTAAATCAAGTATCACCACCCGAGAAGTTTGAAATCTAAAATTGATTATATAACTAAAACAGTAACACAAAAAGCAATTTGATGGTTGGAGCGAACAAAAGGGTTCAGAGAAGATTCACGAGGATGTTGCCAGGACTAGAAGGTGTGAGCTATAGGGAGAGGTTGAGTAGGCTGGGTCTCTATTCCTTGGAGCGCAGGAGGATGAGGGGTGATCTTACAGAGGTGTATAAAATAATGAGAGGAATAGATCGGGTAGATGCACAGAATCTCGTGCCCAGAGCAGGGGAATCGAGGACTAGAGGACATAGGTTCAAGGTGAAGGGGTAAAGATTTAATAGGAATCTGAGGGGTAACATTTTCACACAAAGGGTGGTGGGTTTATGGAACAAGTTGCCAGAGGAGGTAGTTGAGGCTGGGACTATCCCAACGTTTAAGAAACACTTAGACAGGTACATGGATAGGACAGGTTTGGGGGGATGTGGACCAAACGCAGGCAGATGGGACTCGTGTAGCTGGGACATGTTGGCCGGTGTGGGCAAGTTGGGCCCGCTTCCACACTGTATCACTCTATGACTCTATATAAAAACGTAAATTGGAAACATACTGCAAACACAAGGTTGAAAAGCCCAGGGAGGCTCCAGCAGCGAATTTAGTGAAGAATACATAGAAGGAATAGAACAAGGGCTCCAGGTCTAAGCAGCGAGGATTCTTTGCTCGAAAATCATCCACAACATCTGGAAGCATTGACCTGGAAATAGAACAATCAGACGGGTTGGCGGAGAAACAAAATTGAGAAAACCACAATAAAATTGAAGCTTAGCTCTGAGTTGCAAAAATGATTGGGGATTGTAATATGCCAATTGAAATAATGACACCAATGGATATTTTTAATGTAGAGATAAATAGATTCTTGATTAGTACTGGTGCCAGGAGTTATGGGGAGAAAGCAGGAAAATGGGGTTAGGAGGAAGAGATAGATTGGATGGCGGAGTAGACTAAATGGGCCGAATGGCCTAAATCTGCTGCTATCACTTACGAATTTATGAAATTAACACAACTGTAATTAGATACTCATTGGAGTACTTACAGCTCAGAAACAGGCCACTCGTCCTTTCTTGCCCATGCCAACCAGGTTGGTACATTAGGCTAGTCCCATTTTGACTGTGTTTGGCCCACAGCCCCCAAAAACCTACAATATACATGTCCAAATGTCATAAAAGACCTTTGTCAAAGGCAGCAAAGAAAGCTCTTTCTAAAACCACACTTCCCTCTGCAAAGAGCGAGACTAGACAGCGGGTAGAGCTGCTACCTCACAGCGCCAGAGACCTGGGTTCGATCCTGACCTCGGGTGCTGCCCATTCTCCCTGTGCCCATGTGGGCTTCCTCCGGGTGCTTTAGTTTCCTCCCAGAGCTCAAAGACGGCGGATTTAGCGGTTCTTTGACCCCTATATAATGGGCCCTGGTGTGTGGGATGAGAAAGCGGGATAACATAGAACTAGCGTGAGCGGGTGATCGATGGTCGGCGTGGACACGATGGGCCGAAGGACCTGTCCCCATTCTGCATGATCTGTAAACCTGGCTAAAACGCAGACTCTTCAGTCGAGGTTTCTGGACTCCATTTCTAATGATAATTTTGGTTTGTTGAACATTTTATACCCCTGTCCATCTGAAGCAACTATGTTAAATGAAAGTAGATTATTGCCATTTAATTAAACAAACTGGTTAAAAAAAGTTGGCGGGTACAGTTGTGAGATGTAGAATAATTAAGTCTATCATCATGAAGGGTGTGTAACCTGGGGCTGGCAAAAAGAGTAAAAAATAGTGGTGTCTTGAAAGAAAGATACTCGACTGTGGATAGGCTTGCTCGGTTATGGAAATTTAATATCCAGCATTTCATTTCTATTTTAACTTAGTTTAGTGTGGTTTCATTTAGAGATACAACAGGCCTGTCGTCCAACTGAGTCCCGGCCGACCAGCGATCCCCGCACACTATCACTACCCTACACACGCTAGCGACAAGTTACAATTTTTACCGAGCCAATTAGCCTACAAAATCTGCACGACTTTTGGAGTGTGGGAGGAAACCGGAGATCCCGGGGAAAACCCACCAAGGTCACGGGGAGAACGTACAGACTCCCCCCGGCCAGGATCGAACGCCGGGTCCCTGGCGCTGTGAGACAGCGACTCCACCCGCCTTTAACAATTCAATAAGCAAATGTTTATCTCTCTCTCTCTCACTCGCTCACTGTCAAGAGAATCTTTGGATCAAAGGTTCTATCTGGAGCGTGACGTCACAGTGACTGGGCAGACTTACCATGGCAACAGGAAGGCAACGGCAAGGCTGACCCCAGTCGCGATGGCCATGACGATAATTACTGGCAGGTTGCCGTTCACCGTGACTATGGTAATCAATGGAGGGATGTACCACTGAGAGGAAGAAAGACGGGAGAAAGACAGCCGTCAGTGTCCAATGTCCTACCTTTGTGTGGTGAGAACACTCATTTCCCTTTAGTAAAATCAATGCAACTGAAAAATAATTGATCAATATACAATGCTAACAGAACATCGAACAGGTTAGAGGCATGGTCATACAGTGTGGAAACAGACCCTTCGGCCCACAGTGTACTATAATATATATATTATTTTATGTGGAAGGAAAGCACAGTTCAAATACATGTGCAAGAAGCCAGATATAGAGTCAGTGTGGAAACAGGCCCTCCGGCCCAACTTGCCCACACCCACTGACATGCCACATTTACACCAGTCCCCACCTGCCTGCGTTCTGTCCATATCCCTCTAAACCTGTCCTATCCATGTACCTGTCCAAATGGTTCTTAAACATTGCAATAGTACCTGCCTCAACTACCTCCTCTGGCAGCTCGTGCCATGCACCAACCAGCCTTTGTGTAAAAAGGTTACCCCTCAGGCTCCTATTAAATCTCCCCTCCCCCTCACAAGCAAACTTATGTGAGTATTTTGGATGAGCTGCTGCCTCACAACGCCAGACACCCCGGTTCAAACCTGACCTCGGATGCTCTGTGTGTGTGGAGTTTGCACGTTCACCCTGTGACCGTGTGGGTTTCCTCTGGGTGCTCTGGTTCACTCCCACATCCCAAAGATGTGCGGGTTTGTCAGCTAATTTGCCCTCGCGCGCGCACGTGTGTGCGTGTGTGTGTGTGTGGGGGGAAAACATAGAGCCGGTGTGAATTCACTGGGACGAAGGACCCGTTTCCTTGCTGTATCTTTCAATCAATCATTAAGTAAGAAAAGCAAAATTAATTTCTCATAACCAGCATTGCTTTAAGGTCAAACGAACGCAGTGACGTATCACGTTTCATCTCAACTGTGATGGCTTTTCACTGTTTTAAAAATCCTATCACAAGTCACGGGGCAGCAGGTAGTGCAGCTGCCGCACAGATCCAGTGACACAGGTTCGATCCTGGCCCAGGGCACCGTGCAGAGTTTACGTGTTACCCCCCCCACCCCCGTAACTAAGTCCAAGTTCAAGGGTGTGTTTATTGTCACTTAACCAGTGAAGTTACAGTGAAGTTTGGCTCTCTTGAGGATGCTCTCGTTTCCTACCACACACCACACACACACCACACACACACCCACACAATTTGAATAGATCCAGGTGTAGGAGGGTGGGAGAAAAACAGGGGCTGGATCTGTAAACAAGTGCATGTGAGAGAATAGAGTGGAAGGAAGTAGGTGAAGATGGGGGGGGGGGGAAGGGAAAACCAAATTAGCCACAATTAAATGGCAGAGCAGACTCGATGGGCCAAATGGCCTAATTCTGCTCCTATGTCTTCTGATCATGTGACGTAACCAGGGGGATTGGATTGACGAGAGAGCTGCCATCGACACAGTGTGCCACACAGTCTCCTCACACTTTGCACGGAAAAATATCACAAATATTTAGATCCTACTGGTGTAGGAAGGAACTGCAGATGCTGCTTGACACCGAAGATGAACACAAAATGCTGGAGTAACGCAGAGGGTCAGGCAGTGTCCCTGGAGAAAAGGAATAGGTGATGTTTCGGGTCCAGACCCTTCTTCAAACTTTAGAACCTGCTTGTTTAGGTTATCTAAGAAATCTGCTCCTAGAGCCATGTCATTCTGACACCAGGCAGCAAGTCCTTCTGGATGGGTCAAACGAGTTTTATTCCTAACTAGTCCTTTTGTCCAGAAATTGATCAAAGGCAGGCAGGTGCATCTGCAGCTATTCAATGTTTCAGTTATTGATTGAAGATCGATTAACTGATTAAAAGATACAGCATGGAAACAGGTCGTTTAGCCAACCGAGTCCAAGCTGGCCACCGATCACCCACTCACACTGGTTTTATGTTATCCCACATTCACATACACAGGTTAATTGGCTTGGTAAAGATTGGGAATTGTTCCTATTGAGTGTGCACGATAGTGTAATTGTACGGGAATGGCTGGTGGGCCGAAGGGCCTGTTTCCATGCCGTATCTCTAATCTAAATTACACTAGACACAATTTTACAGAAGCCAATTAAACTGCAAACCAACGTGTCTTTGGGATGTGGAAGGAAATGGGAGCACCCGGAGGAAACGCACACGGCCACTGGGAGAACGTACAAACTCCACACAGACAGCACCCTAGGTCAGGATCGAACCGGGTCTCCGGAGCTGTGAGGCAGCGGCTCTAGCAGCGGTTCGCCACCCTTCTTCCATTCAAGTCATCAACGGGAACATAAAGAGTTGCGAGCCCAGCACTGATCGCTGTGGCAACGGACGTATTATTGATGGATGCAATCTGAAAATGACCAATATTGCTCCTGGCACTCTATTACCTGTTATAATTTAATGGAAGCTAAAGCAGATTTTCCAAGATACGGGGCAATGGGGCAATAATATAGTTTAACTACAGTTTGTTATTATTACGTGTATCGAGCTACAGTGAAAAACTGTATTGGAACTCAGAGTAAATCATTACATGGGCTCTCATTTGGTGAATACCCCTGAAAGAAATTTGTGTTTATTTTAATGGCCACAATGAGTGTAAGTAGCTCCAGAATCAGGTTGCTAGTGTGATATAAGCCACACGGATATCATATTGATGACAGTATTATATGCATATACTTCAGAAGTGAGGGTGGCCGCACGGTGGCACAGCGGAAAAGTCGCTGCCTTACAGCGTCAGAGACCCGGGTTCGATCCCGACCAATGGTGCTTGTCTGTACGGAGTTTGTACGTTCTCCCCATGACCTGCGTGGGTTTTCTCCGAAATCTTCGGTTTCCACCCACACCCCAAAGACAAACAGGTTTGTAGGTTAATTGGCTCGGTATGAACGTAAATTGTACCTAGGATAGTGTTAGTGTGCGGGGATCGCTGGCCAGTGCGGACACGGTGGGCCGAAGGGCCTGTTTCCGCGCTGAATCTCCAAACTAAACCAAAGCATGCCGAATCAGTAAATAATGTCATCAATATGCATCGTTAATTTTGCGTTGCCTGTTTGACCTCAGTTCCCCACCCCACATCCTCAATTTTAGAAAAAAGATGAGGAGGAAATTCTTTAGCCAGACGGTGGTGAATCTGCGGAATTCATTGCTACATATGCAGTGGGAGCCAAGGCAAGGGGTAATTTTCAACGTGGAGAATGATAGTTTCTTGATTAGTAAGATGTAAAATGGTCACGGGGAAAAAAAGCAGGAATGGGGTTGAGGGGGAAAAATAGATTGGCCATGATTCAATGGCGGAGCGGACTCGATGGGCCAAATGGCCTAACTCTGCCCCTATGGTCATACAATGGAACATAGTCAGCAGTAAGAAAGACCATCTGCCACCATCCTACACCTCCTCCAGCAACAGTTAACAAGCACCGGCTCGATCTGAAACATAATGATCACAGGCGTCGGATGGGAAAAGGACAAAAATCACTCCATGGCAATGAGAGCGCAGAAAGAGAAAGATTTCAGCTTGGTTGAAGGGCATGTTAACTCACGATCAGTCCCACAAAGAGAGCTAATTTCTTTCCAAACTTCACCAGGACCCACTGCCAGAACGGAACCATGATTGTTGCAGAGACCTGGAGAGAGAGAGAAAGAAAATTAATAATCTAATTGCTTTCTACTAGAAATAAAGCAGAGATCTAGGTATATGACGAGAGTAGTATGGAGGGCTATTTGATGGTCAGCATGGATTTAGTGGGCTGAATGGCCTGTTTCTGTTTTTGGTGCTCCATGACTCTATTGAGGGTTATTTGATGGTCGGCACGGGAGCGGTGGGCTGAAGGGCCTGTTCTGTGCTCCACAACTCTACAACCCTCAAAACCAACATCAGGTCAAAGGATGCCAACATAATTTTGCCCAATATTTAATTTGTGTGTGCCTTCTATCAATCACATCAATCATCAGTGGGAAAAGGAGGAGGTAACAATATAAATTGTCCAGCTATTAATGGTGCCGAAATTCATAAAAGGTAGGTAGCATTAATCTTCAAATTGACTGAAATTAATGCAATTAAAAGATCCAAGTGCAAACAAATAAATGACCTCGAATGCAAGAAAAAAAAACCCGTTACAATTGTACATAAAATTGTCCTGTTGCAATGTTTAAGAGGCAATTGGACTGGACAGGCTTAGAGGGGTATGGGCTAAACACGGGCACATGGGACTCGTGTAGATGGGACTAGTGTAGATGGGACATGTTGGCTGGTGAGGGCAGTTTAAATAGACTTATCGTTCACACAAAAGATTTCCTTGAGAAATTACATTTGCCTGTGTGAACATTGATACATACCAAGATGACAAAGATGATGTGCTGGAAGTGATTGCCCAGCCCAGCAGCATGCGTGCAGAACAGGGCAAAATTATTCTGGACAAGCTGTGGACATGGGAAAGCAAAAGGAAGAAGTGTTAAGCATATTATACTTTAGACAATAGACAATAGGTGCAGGAGTAGGCCATTCAGCCCTTCGAGCCAGCACCGCCATTCAATGTGATCATGGCTGATCATCCACAATCAGTACCCCGTTCCTGCCTTCTCCCCATATCCCCTGACTCCGCTATCTTTAAGAGCCCTGTCTAGCTCTCTCTGGAAAGTATCCAGAGAACCGGCCTCCAACGCCCTCTGAGGCAGAGAATTCCACAGACTCACAACTCTCTGTGAGAAAAAGTGTTTCTTCATCTCTGTTCTAAATGGCTTACTCCTTATTCTTAAACTTGACTTGGACCTGGCCATTTGCAATGAAGCGTAATCTTAACAAACACAAATTTCAACAGCAAGTCTCAGCGGTGAACGCAAATCCTGAACGCGCGCTGTGGCTGCAGGTACAAATGTTTGATTTTTCTGCTTTGGTTTCCAGTTTCGAGGTCGTTGCCCTTCGGGTCCCGACAGAAATAGTTGACCTGCATGTGTGTGCCGAGTGTCCAAATACCACGGGTTCATTGGGCTCAGGAGTAGGTGGGGATGCTGGACAAAGGTACATGGGACACATGCCCCGAAGTTCATGGGGTTCAGAGAAGGGGGGTGGGGCATCTGACAAAGAGGCAACGCTCAAAGCTGCTTTATTGTTGAAAGTGCAAAGTGCCAATGCACAGTGAAATTAATTTCTTACAGTCTAGTAGAGTATTGCCGTATCATCCCCGATTAGCAGTTACTGCGGGGCCTCCCGCAAATCGCCTTCCTGGGCCGACCAGCGACTTGGCGGTCGAATTCCATTGCAATTGGTGAATGCACTTAAGACTTTGAGTCTGAAGAAGGGACCCGAGCCGAAACGTTCTCCAGGGATCACCCGTGCACTAGATCTACCCTAGGCACTAGGGAACATTTACGGAAGCCAATTAACGTAAAAACCTGTACGTCTTTGGAATGTGGGAGGGAACCGGAGCACCTGGAGAAAACCCACACGGTCACAGAGAGAGAACATTAAAAATTCTGTACAGACAGCACCTCCAGTCAGGATCGAACCTGGGTCTCTGGCGCTGTTAGGCAGCAACTGTACTGCTGCACCACCATGCCTCTCCTATCTGCTCAAAATTTCAGCATCTGCATTCTCGTACCTCTACTGTGTCTTTCATTCACTCGCACTACTGTTGATTTTCAGCTTCAGATTATGTTTCTTCCAGTCTTATGTGGGGCATATGTTTATGGTGAGGGGGGCTTGATTTTTATTGGGATCTGTGGGGTACCCTTTTCACAGAAAGGGTGGTGGGTGTTTAGTCTAGTTTAGACATACAGCACGGAAACAGGCCCTTCGGCCCACCGAGTCTGTGTCGTCCAGTGATCACCGTACATTAACACTATCCCACATTCACTGGGGACAATTTTACACTTATACCAAGCCAATTAACCTACAAACCTGTGCGTCTTCGGAGTGTGGGAGGAAACCGAAGATCACGGGGTCACGGGGAGAATGTACAAACTCCGTACAGACAGCGCCCGTAGTCGGGATCGAACCCGGGTCTCTGGCGCTGTAAGGCAGCAACTCTACCGCTGCGCCACCGTGCTGCCCGGTGTATGGAATGCGCTGCCGCCGGAGGAGGTAGTTGAGGTAGGGACTAGTGAAATGTTTAAGAAGCAATTAGACAGGTACAATGGATGGGACCCGTTTAGAGGGATGTGGGCCAAACGCAGGCAGGTGGGACTAGTGCAGATGGGACATGTAGGTCGGTGTGGGCAAGTTGGGCCGAAGGGCCTGTTTCCATGCTGTACGACACTATGACTAATACGGAACAACATGATTTCTGGGTTGTTTAGTTTACCAAAGATGCTAAAGTCTAACGGCAACAGATAAATACAACGCAACATAGCCACTCGAGTTACCTGAAAAGCCAAGGAGATGAATAGAAAGCCGAAGGTTAGACTCAGGTATGGTTTGTGACGCATTACTAGCTTCAAGCCCGTCAGGTACGACACATGGAAATGCTCTTTGGGAGTAAAGCAACCTGCAATAACCAAAATAAAAGTAGCAATTAATCTACAAGTAATGTCTTCCAAATACACGTAGACGCAAAGAACTGCAGATGCTGGTTTATAAAACAAGACACAAAGTGCTGGAGTAACTCAAGCAGGCCAGGCAGCATCCCTGGAGGACAAGGATAGACGACATTGTGGGTAAAACAAAAAGGGTTTCAGGATGTTGCCCGACGCGCTGAGTTACTCCAGCAATTGGTGTCTTTATAGCCCTGTCCCACAGTACGAGTTCATTCCAAGAGCTCTCCCGAGTTTGCCCTGATACGCTCGGAGATTTACGGTAATAACCACTCGTCGGTACTCGGGGCTCTCATGGACATTTTTCAACATGTTGAAAAATCTTCACGAGTCTTCCCGTGCTTACCTGCCGTTAGCGAGCCTTCCCGAGTACCTGCCGTTAGCGTTACGAGCCGCTAAGAGACGTCCCCGAGCTCCGACGTACCCGCTACGTTCATTCTCCGTGCTTACCACGAGTTTGATTTTTTTTTTAATCGGGAGAAACATAGAAACATAGATGCAGGAGTAGGCCATTCGGCCCTTCAAGCCTGCACCGCCATTCAATATGATCATGGCTGATCATCCAACTCAGTATCCTGTACCTGCCTTCTCTCCATACCCCCTGATCCCTTTAGTCACAAGGGCCACATCTAACTCCCTCTTAAATATAGCCAATGAACTGGCCTCAACTACCTTCTGTGGCAGAGAATTCCAGAGATTCACCACTCTCTGTGTGAAAAGCTCTTGGAAGCTTTTGGAGAGCTCTTGGAAAGACTCGTACAGTGGGACAGTGCTTATACTTCACCCAAATACACACAACCGGTTCACTGAGCACCTGAGGGTATTTGAATCAGAAATGATGTAAAGTCTAAATTTGTCCAATCTGTTTGCTGCCATAAACAAACTATGTTGTAAATTTCAGTGGCTGGGGTCAGGTATAAAAAGTAGCTGTTCTGGTGAAGCAATAGACTCTTAACAGTTCATCAAGATTGTTTAACTGTCTATGCACTGACAACTAAAGTTCGGACTTGCAGCAGCACAGCAGGCCTGCAAATGCATTAAACACAGAAATATTACAATCAAAAATTCAATCAATTAATAACCATAGCATTGGTGCACAAACAAGAGACAGGCAGACACACACACAGCTTCCTTCACCAGCCCATGTGAATTTTTTAGATTGCGCTCCCCCCGCTTGCCCTGTCTAAAAGATTCACCCAGTGCAAAGCCAAGGTGATACAGACACACACCGCGATGAACAGGAAGGTTGCCGCTGCAATATCCTAGCAACATACCTGCGCGTTCCTTAACTCCAAGTAATAGAATCAACGCACAGAGGAAGTAGAGGCTACTAATCACCATTGCTGCCAGCATGTAGGCCCATTTCTGCGGAAATAGAAAAATACATGTTTCTTGAATTAATATCCCAAGCCCACGGCTCGGGAAAGTCCCTTGACTTCATTACCACTAAGCAGAAAGATCGCAGCTATTGTCTGCTTGAAACAAAATTCAATCTACTCAATGGTTTTACCGTTGAGGGTGGCACGGGGTAGAGCCACTGCCTCACAGCACCAGAGACCCTGGTTCGGTCCTGACCTCCGGGTGCTGTCTGTGTGGAGTTTGCACGTTAGGCCCTAATTCCTAATACATTGAGATAGATCCAACACATCTTTGGATCATACGGCTATAGCACTTTAAAGTTTAACATCTGCATCCGCTACCTTATTTTTACAATTCCCACGGTATATTACAGATATGAATTTGATTTCACAATTTTCGTTCTGTTGCAATTAAACACTTGCGGCATAGAGTCAAACAGGCCCTTCGACCCAACTTGCCCACACCAACCAACATGCCCCATCTGCACTATTCCCATCTGACTGCATTTGGCCTAAATCCCTCTAAACGTGTCCTATCCCATGTACCTGTCGAAATGTATCTTAAATGTTGTGTCAAATTATCAAACCATTTGTTTCAATATAATTATGGAGAGAGTCAGAACTGGACCTAGGGTTGAGATTTTTGATTGGAGAAAGGCTAACTTTGAGGGAATGCGTAATGATTTAAAAGGAGTGAATTGGGACATTTTGTTTTATGGGAAGGATGTAGAAGAGAAATGGGGGTCATTTAAAGGGGAAATTGTAAGAATACAGAATCTTTATGTCACTGTTCGGTTGAAAGGAAATGGTAAAAATCGGAAAGAGCCGTGGTTTTCAAGGGAAATTGGACACTTGGTTCGAAAAAATGCATTTCGTTGTCTCTGTACTGTACATTGACAATGACCATTAAATTGAATCTGAAAAAAGAGAGATATCTACAATAATTATAGGAGGCATGGAGTAAATGAGGTGCTAGATGAGTATAAAGAATGTAAAAAGAATCTTAAGAAAGAAATAAGAAAAGCTAAAAGAAGATATGAGGTTGCTTTGGCAAGAAAGGTGAAAGTAAATCCAAAGGGTTTCTACAGTTATATTAATAGCAAAAGGATAACGAGGGATAAAATTGGACCATTAGAGAGCCAGAATGGACAGCTATCCGCAGAGCCAAAAGAGATGGGGGGAGATATTGAACAATTTATTTTCTTCGGTATTCACCAAGGAGAAGGATATTGAACTCTGTGAGGTAAGGGAAAAAAGTAGAGTAGCTATGGAAACTATGAGATTCAAAGAGGAGGAAGTACTGACACTTTTGAAAAATATAAAAGTGGATAAGTCTCCAGGTCCTGACAGGATATTCCCTAGGACATTGAGGGAAGTTAGTGTAGAAATAGCAGGGGCTATGACAGAAATATTTCAAATGTCATTAGAAACGGGAATAGTGCCGGAGGTTTGGCGTACTGCGCATGTTGTTCCATTATTTAAAAAGGGTTCAAAGAATAAACCTAGCAATTATAGACCTGTTAGTTTGACGTCAGTGGTGGGCAAATTAATGGAAAAGATACTTAGAGATAATATATATAAACATCTGGATAAACAGGGTCTGATCAAGAACAGTCAACATGGATTTGTGCCTGGAAGGTCATGTTTGACAAATCTTCTTGAATTTTTTGAAGAGGTTACTAGGGAAATTGATGAGGGTAAAGCAGTGGATGTTGTCTATATGGACTTCAGTAAGGCCTTTGACAAGGTTCCCCATGGAAGGTTGGTTAAGAAGGTTCAATCTTTGGGTGTTAATGGCGGAGTAGCAAGATGGATTCAACAGTGGCTGAATGGGAGATGCCAGAGAGTAATGGTGGATGGCTGTTTGTCAGGGTGGAAGCCGGTGACCAATGGGGTGCCTTAGGGATCTGTGTTGGGTCCACTGTTGTTTGTCATGTACATCAATGATCTAGATGATGGGGTGGAAAATTTGATAAGTAAGTATGCAGATGATACTAAGAGAGGGGGTGCTGTGGATAAGGAAGTAGATTTTCAAAGTCTACAGAGAGATTTGGGACATTTGGAAGAGTGGGCTGAAAGATGGCAGATGGAGTTTAATGCTGATAACTGTGAAGTGCTACATCTTGGCAGGACAAATCAAAATAGGACGTACATGGTAAATGGTAGGGAATTGAGGAATGCTGTGGAACAGAGGGATCTAGGAATAACTGTGCATAGTTCCCTGAAGGTGGAATCGCATGTAGATAGGGTGGTAAAGAAAGCTTTTGGTGTGCTGGCCTTTATAAATCAGAGCATTGAATATAGAAGTAGGGAAGTAATGTTAAAATTGTACAAGGCATTGGTGAGATGAGTATGGTGTACCATTTTGGTTGCCTAATTATAGGAAGGATGTCAACAAAATAGAGAGAGTACAGAGGAGATTTACTAGAATGTTGCCTGGGTTTCAGCAACTAAGTTACAGAGAAAGGTTGAACAAGTTAGGTCTTTATTCTTTGGAGCGCAGAAGGTTAAGGGGGGGACTTGATTGAGGTATTTAAAATGATGAAAGGGATAGACAGAGTTGACGTGGATAAGCTTTTCCCATTGAGGGTAGGGAAGATTCAAACAAGAGGGCATGACATGAGAATAAAGGACAGAAGTTTAGGGGTAACATGAGGGGGATCTTCTTTACTCAGAGAGTGGTGGCTGTGTGGAATGAGCTTCCAGCAGAAGTGGTGGAGGTAGGATCGATTTAAAAATTTAAAAGTAAAGTGGATAGGTATATGGACGGGAAGGGAATGGAGGGGCATGGTCTGAGTGCAGGTAGATGGGACTAGGGGAAAATAAATGGTCGGCACGGACTGGAAGGGCCGAGAAGGCCTGTTTCCGTGCTGTAATTGTTATGTGTTATATGGTTTAAATGTTTCCTCAACTACCTCCTCCGGCAGCTCGTTCCGTACACCCACCACCCTTTGTGTAAAAATGAGACAATTTGCGGGGATGTTGTCAGGGCTCGAGGGTCTGAGCCACAGGGAGAGGTTGACCAGGCTGGGACTATTCCTTGGAGCTCAGGAGGATGAGGGGTGATCTTATAGAGGTGTACAAATTCATGAGACGAATAGATCGGGTAGATGCACAGGGTCTCTTGCCCAGAGTAGGGGAATCGAGAGCCAGTGGACATACAGTAGGTTTAAGGTGATGTGGGAAAGATTTAATCTGAGGAGGAACATTTGTTGGTTGGAGGTATGCAACGAGCTGCCACAGGAGGTAGTTGAGGCAGGGACAATAGCATCGTTTAAGGAACAATTAGACAGGTACATGGATGGGACAGGTTTAGAGGGATATGGGCCAAACGCAGGCAGGTGAGACTAGTGCAGATGGGACAATAGACAATAGTGGAGCATCCACGATGCGGAGAAAGTCGTGGACAGCACATACAGTGAGTTGGTCACACCACAGGTAAAAGGTAAGAGGACAGCAAGGGAGCGGGTGGCCAATAGCCAGCAAAGCAGTAGGCAGGTAGTGCAGGAGTCCCCTGCGGTCATCTCCCTCCAAAACAGGTATACCATTTTGGATAATGTTTAGGGAGATGGCTCATCAGGAGAATGCAGCAGCAGCCAAGTTCATGGCACCATGGGTGGCTCTGCAGCACATGAGGGGGGGAAAAAGAAGGGAAGGGCAATAGTAATAGGGGATGCAATTGTCAGGGGAATAGATAGGTGTTTCTGCAGCCGCAAACGAGACTCCAGGATGGTATGTTGCCTCCCTGGTGCAAGGGTCAGGGATGTCACTGAACGGCTGCAGAACATTCTGGAGGGGGAGGGTGAACAGCCAGTTGTCGTGGTGCATATTGGCACCAACGATATAAATAAAAAAAAGGGATGAGGTCCTACAAGGTGAATTTAGGGAGCTAGGAGATAAACTTAAAAGTAGGACCTCAAAGGTAATAATCTCTGGATTAATACCAGTACCACGGGCCAGTCAGAGTAGAAATAGGAGGATATTGCAGATGAATACGTGGCTTGAAAAATGGTGCAAGGGGGAGGGATTCAAATTTTTAGGGCACTGGGACCATTTCTGGGGGAGGTGGGACCAGTACAAACAGGACGGTCTGCACCTGGGCTGGAATGGAACCAATGTCCTTGGGGGAGTGTTTGCTAGTGCCGTCGGGGAGGATTTAAACGAATGTGGCAGGGGGATGGGTACAAGAGCAGAGAGGCAGGTGGGTGTAAAACGAGGGTAGAAGCAATAGGGAGCAAGGTGAAAAGTAAAAGTGGCAGGCAGACAAAACCAGGGCAAAAATCAAAAAGGGCCACTTTTCAACATAATTGTATAAGGGGTAAGAGCGTTGTAAAAACAAGCCTGAAGGCTTTGTGTCTCAATGCAAGGAGTATTCGTAATAAGGTGGATGAATTGAACGTGCAGATAGCTATTAATGATTATGATATAGTTGGGATCACGGAGACATGGCTCCAGGGTGACCAAGGCTGGGAGCTGAACATCCAGGGATATTCAATATTCAGGAGGGATAGAGAGAAAGGAAAAGGAGGTGGGGTAATGTTGCTGGTTAGAGAGGAGATTAACGCAATGGAAAGGAAGGACATTAGCTTGGAGCTTGTGGAATCGGTATGGGTAGAGCTGCGAAACACTAAGGGGCAGAAAACTCTGGTGGGTGTTGTGTACAGGCCACCTAAAAGTAGTAGTGAAGTTGGGGATGGTATCAATCAGGAAATTAGAAAAACAGTTATAATGGGTGACTTCAATCTACATATAGATTGGGTGAATCAAATTGGCAGGGGCGCTGAGGAAGAGGATTTTTTGGAATGTATGCGGGATAGTTATCTAAATCAACATGTAGAGGAACCAACGAGAGAGCAGGCTATTTTAGACTGGGTATTGAGTAATGAGGAAGGGCTAGTTAGCAGTCTTGTTGTGCGTGCCCCCTTGGGCAAGAGTGGCCATAATATGGTTGAGTTCTGCATTAGGATGGAGAGTGACATTGGTATTTCAGAAACAATGGTTCTGAACTTAAAGAAAGGTAACTTTGAGGGTATGAGACGTGAATTGGCCAAGATTGACTGGCAATCAATTCTAAAAAGGTTGACGGTGGATGTGCAATGGAAGACATTTAAAGACTGCATGGATGAACTCCAAAAATTGTTCATCCCAGTTTGGCAAAAGAATAAATCAGGGAAGGTAGTGCATCAGTGGATAACAAGGGAAATCAGGGATAGTATCAAAGCAAAGGATGATGCGTACAAAGTAGCCAGAAAAAGCAGCATACCAGAGGACTGGGAGAAATTCAGAGACCAGCAGAGGAGGACAAAGGGCTTGATTAGGAAAGGAAAAATAGATTCTGAAAGAAAACTGGCAGGGAACATAAAAACTGACTGCAAATGTTTTTATAGATATGTGAAGAGAAAGAGATTAATTAAACCAAATGTAGATCCCTTGCAGTCAGAAACAGGTGAGTTTATCATGGGGAACAAGGATATGGCGGACCAATCGATTAACTACTTTGGTTCCGTCTTCACTAAGGAAGACATAAATAATCTGCTGGAAATAGCAGGGTACCGCAGGTCAAAGGAGGAATTGAGTGAAATCCAGGTTAGTCGGGAAGTGGTGTTGGGTAAATTGAATGGATTAAAGGCCGATAAATCCTCAGGGCCAGATAGGCTGCATCCCAAAGTACTTAAGGAAGTAGCTCCGGAAATAGTGGATGCATTAGTGATAATCTTTCAAAACTCTTTAGATTCTGGAGTAGTTCCTAAGGATTGGCGGGTAGCAAATGTAACCCCTCTTTTTAAGAAGGGAGGGAGAGAGAAAACGGGGAATTACAGACCAGTTAGTCTAACATCGGTAGTGGGGAAAGTGCTAGAGTCAGTTATTAAAGATGGGATAGCAGCACATTTGGAAAGTGGTGAAATCATTGGACAAAGTCATCATGGATTTACGAAAGGTAAATCATGTCTGACGAAACTTGTGGAATTTTTCGAGGATGTAACTAGTAGCGTGGATAGGGGAGAACCAGTGGATGTGGTGTATCTGGACTTCCAGAAGGTCCCACATAAGAGATTAGTATATAAACTTAAAGCATATGGCATTGGGGGTTCAGTATTGATGTGGATAGAGAACTGGCTGGCAAACAGGAAGCAAAGAGTAGGAGTAAACGGGTCCTTTTCACAATGGCAGGCAGTGACTAGTGGGGTACCGCAAGGCTCAGTGCTGGGACCACAGCTATTTACAATATACATTAATGATCTGGATGAGGGAATTGAAGGCAATATCTCCAAGTTTGCGGATGAAACTAAGCTGGGGGGCAGTGTTAGCTGTGAGGAGGATGCTAGGAGACTGCAAGGTGACTTAGATAGGCTGGGTGAGTGGGCAAATGTTTGGCAGGTGCAGTATAATGTGGATAAATGTGAGGTTATCCACTTTGGTGGCAAAAATAGGAAAGCAGACTATTATCTAAATGGTGGCCGATTAGGAAAAGGGGAGATGCAGCGAGACCTGGGTGTCATGGCACATTAGTCATTGAAAGTAGACATGCAGGTGCAGCAGGCAGTGAAGAAAGCGAATGGTATGTTAGCTTTAATAGCAAAAGGATTTGAGTATAGGAGCAGGGAGGTTCTACTTCAGTTGTATAGGGTCTTGGTGAGACCACACCTGGAGTATTGCGTACAGTTTTGGTCTCCACATCTGAGGAAGGACATTATTGCCATAGAGGGAGTGCAGAGAAGGTTCACCAGACTGATTCCTGGGATGTCAGGACTGTCGTATGAAGAAAGACTGGATAGACTCGGTTTATACTCTCTAGAATTTAGGAGATTGAGAGGGGATCTTATAGAAATTTACAAATTTCTTAAGGGGTTGGACAGGCTAGATGCAGGAAGATTGTTCCCGATGTTGGGGAGGTCCAGGACAAGGGGTCACAGATTAAGGATAAGGGGGAAATCCTTTAGGACCGAGATGAGAAGGACTTTTTTCACACAGAGAGTCGTGGGTCTCTGGAACTCTCTGCCACAGAGGGTAGTTGAGGCCAGTTCATTGGCTATATTTAAGAGGGAGTTAGATGTGGCCCTTGTGGCTAAGGGGATCAGAGGGTATGGAGAGAAGGCAGGTACGGGATACTGAGTTGGATGATCAGCCATGATCATATTGAATGGCGGTGCAGGCTCGAAGGGCCGAATGGCCTACTCCTGCACCTAATATCTATGTTTCTAATAGGTGCAGGAGTAGGCCATTCAATGTGATCATGATTGATCATCCCCAATCAGTACCCCGTTCCTGCCTTCTCCCCTTATCCCCTGACTGCGCTATCTTTAAGAGCCCTATCTTGCTCTCTCTTGAAAGTATCCAGAGAACCAGCCTCCACTGCACTCTGAGGACAGAGGACATGTTGGTAGGTGTGGGCAAGTTGGGCCTGGTTCCATGCTGTATCACTGAGGGATGTACATATTTAGGTAAATACTGCAATGAAAACAGCAAATTCTTGTAATCTGCAGCAGGGCAAGTTGCAATGCGTGCTGTGGGACAGTGATAAGGTTTTGCTGTTGTCTTCTTACAGCGAGCATCACCACAAACCAAGCAATCTTTTGGCCTCCACCCCATCAACAAACCCTCCCTTCCATTCTATCCGCCCAGCACCGCATGGGCCCCAAACTCATGACTTCCCCGAGAGTCCTGATAAAGGTTCACCAACCTGAACGGTTCATTCTGTTTCACTCCTCACTGATGTTGCCTGACCTGCCGAGTCTACCCAGTATTTTCTGCTCCCTCCTCTCCACTCCCCAAACCAAATTTCCAGCATCAATAATATGTGGGGCCCACAATTGCTCCCAATACCCCAAATGCGGACTGAAACTTATAACGTCTCAGCATTACATCGAAGATAGATGCAAAGTGTAAGTAATTTTTATTTATATAGCACTTTTTAAACCAAATCATGTTGAAGCCAAAGTGCTTTACAGAGAAGAAATTAGATTTCCATAAATCCATATAATAGAAAAAAGAAAAAAAGACAAAATACACTTTATGATTCAACATGAACGTCCCCCCACAGCAGAATCCACTGAGGGAAGGCACCGAAAAGTCCAGTCGAGTTTCAGGTCGAGGCCCTTCCTCAGACTGTCTCGACCTGAAACGTCACCCATTCCTTCCCTCCAGAGATGCTGTCTGTCTCGCTGAGTTACTCCAGCACTCAGTTTAAACCAGCACCTGCAGTTCCTTCCTCAGCATTACATCACTCTTTTTATATTCTAGTCCTCTCAAAATAAATGCGAGCATTGTATTTGCCCTCCTTACTACCAATTCAACTTGCACATTAACCTTTTGGAATCCTGCACCAGCACAGGTTCCTTTCCACCTCCGATTTCTGAATTCTCTCCCCATTTACAAAATAGTCCTTGCCTTTATTCGTACCAAAGTGCATGACTCCGCACTTTGCTACGCTGTCTTCCATCTGCCACAGCTCTGCCCACTCCCCCAACCCAGCCCGAGATGGGGTGCGGTCAGTACGGAGTTTGTACGTTCTCCCCGTGACCTCGTGGGTTTTCCCCGGGTGCTCCGGTTTCCTCCCACAGTGGGCTGAGGGGCCTCTTTCCGTGCTGCATTTCTCTACTAAACTAAGCTACGCTTGCTGAGTAACGGCCTTGCAAGAACACAAAATGCTGGAGTAATTCAGCAGCTACCCGTTTCAAAAGCCACTGGAAGTCGCTAAGTTGATCACTTTGAATCACTTCCCTCTGGAAGGCGACTCCGGACTGTCAAAGCTGCCACATTCAGACAAAAAAACAGTTTTTATCCACGAGTAGTTGCTCTACTCAACAGCCAAAAATCAGTGGCCTCCCTTTGATCTGGTATTTTGTTGGTTCACGTGCTTGATCAATGGTGTTTTATCATTAATGTTTTATTATTATTAATGTTTAGTGTTTTCTGAGTCATTCGTAACTGTCACTGTATGTCATGTTGTTATTTGTGGGCGGAGCACCAAGGCAAATTCCTTGTATGTGAATACTTGGCCAATTAACTTATTTATTTAAGAAAAAATTGATGCTGGCCTCAGAACAGTTATTCACAACATCCAGTAGCACTGAGCTTCACTGTCACGTCCACTCATCTCTGAATGTAGCCCGAGCAGAATAATTGGCAAGACGCCACAGAGAGCACTGAGACCATTCACAAACAACAACAACTGACCGTGTTATTGAGGCTGTTCACGAGTGCCGTGGTAGTGTTGAGTGCTGACACGTTCTGGATCATGTGGCAGGTTTCGATAGTTTGGGTATGGTAGGCTCCCACGATCTGGCCCTGAATAGCAGCTCCAGCCAGAGTCGCGACAACCTCGACTCCCATTCCTGCAAGAAGATGGCAGTAACAATTCAAATAGGTAGTAAGGATGGAGATAGAGATACAGCGCGGAAACCAGCCCTTCGGCCCATCGAGTCCGCACTGACCAATAATCCCCGCACATTAACACTATCCTACTAGGGCACAATTTACACTTATACCGAGCCAATTAACCTACAAACCTGGGTGTGTTTGGAGGCTAAAGAACTCGGAGAAAACCCACGCAGGTCGCGGGGAGAACGTACAAACTCCGTTCAGACAGCACCCATAGTCAGGATTGAACCCGGGTCTCTGACGCTGTAAGGCAGTAGCTCTACCGCTGCGCCACCGTGCTGTAATGCTCGCATTTATTTTGCGAGGACTAGAATATAAAGACAGGGATCTATCGCAGTCACTGCCTCAAAAAGGCTGCCAACATCATCAAGGACACACACCATCCTGGCCACACACTCATCTCTCCGCTGCCATCAGGTAGAAGGTACAGGAGCCTGAAATCTGGTACATCCAGGTTCAGGAACAGCTTCTTCCCCACAGCCATCAGGCTCTTAAACTCGCCATCAAACAAACTCTGAGCAATAACAGCCTATTGCATTTTATCTGTTTATTTATGTGTATATATATGGTCTATGCTATATATAGACACACTGAACTGTTCTGTATTTATGCTTGCAATACTCTGTTGTGCTGCAGCAAGCAGGAATTTCATTGTCCTATCTGGGGCACATGACAATCAGCTCGCCATACATCTCCAGACAAAAGATCATCCACACATTTATCTCCTCCCGCCTAGATGACTGCAACTCTCTTTATACTGGCATCAGCCAATCTTCCCTGTCCCGCCTGCAACTGGTCCAAAACGCCGGAGCGAGACTCCTGACGGGCACCCGAAAAAGGGAGCACATCACCCCGACTCTGGCCTCTCTCCACTGGCTCCCTGTGCGGTTCAGAATACATTTCAAGACCCTCCTCTTTGTCTACAAAGACCTCAATGGGCTTCCCCCCACCTACATTAAAAGTCTTCTCACCCACTACACCACCTCCAGGTCCCTTAGATCGGCTGACTTGGGGTTGCTGAATGTCCCGCAGTCTAGGCATAAGCTCAGGGGCGACCGACCGCGTCTTTGCGGTCGCAGCTCCTCGACTGTGGAACAGCATCCCCCTCCCCATTAGAACTGCCCCCTCCATCAACTCCTTTAAGTCTAGTCTAAAAATGTATCTGTTCTCCCAAGCCTTCCTGACGTCCTGTGAGCGAGGGCTATTTGTATATATATATGTATGTAGCCTGCTTCTGTATACTACTCTTATCACAAATGTAAAGCACTTTGGTCAACAAGAGTTGTTTTTTAAATGTGCTATATAAATAAATGTGACTTGACTTGACTCGGATGTAATGCTGAGGTTTAAGAAGGCGCTGGTCAGACCGCATTTGGAGTATTGTGAACATTATTGGGCCCCATGTCTGACGAGAATGATCCCAGGAATGATTGGGTTAGCATATGGCAAGTGTTTGGGGGCACTGGGCCTGTACTCGCTGGAGTTTAGAAGGATGAGGGGGAACCTCATTGAAACTCACCGAATAGTGAAAGGCCTGGATAGAGTGGATGTGGAGAGGATGTTTCCACTGGTGGGAGAGTCTAAGACCAGAATAAAATGATGCACCTTCACAAAGATGAGGAGGGATTTCTTTAGTCACAGGGTGGTGAATCTGTGGAATTCTTTGCCACAGACGGCTGTGGAGGCCAAGTGAATGGATATTTTTAAGGCGGAGACTGACAGATCCTTGATTAGTACGGGAGTCGGGGTTATGGGTAGAAGGCAGAAGAATGGGGTTGAAAGGGGAAGATAGATCAGCCATGATTGAATGGCGGAGTAGAGTTGCTGGGCTGAATGGCCTAATTCAGCTCCCATAACTTATGATCTTATGAACCCATTTAATGTCACCATTCATATCTCAGTGTTCATATTTTCCCATGTGCCAAATTTTCAGGTTTCAGATTTCTCTTCCTGAAACGTCACCCATCCAGAGATGCTGCCTGACCTGCTGAGCGACTCCAGCGCTATGTGGAGCCTGAAGAAAGGTCCCCAACCCAAATTGTCACCTATAGGAGTCATAGGAGCAAACTAGGCCATTTGGCCCATCTAGTCTACTCCGCCATTCAATAATGTTTGATCTATCTCCCCTCCAACGCTATTAGAAACATAGAAAATAGGTGCAGGAGGAGGCCATTCGGCCCTTCGAGCCAGCACCGTCATTCATTGTGATCATGGCTGATCGTCCCCTATCAATAACCCGTGCCTGCCTTCTTCCCATACCCCCTGATTCCACTAGCCCCTAGAGCTCTATCTAACTCTCACTTAAATCCAGTGACTTTGCCTCCACTGCCCTCTGTGGCAGGGAATTCCATAAATTCACAACACTGGGTGAAAACGTTTTTTCTCACCTCAGTCTTAAATGGCTTCCCCTTTATTCTAAGACTGTGTGGCTCCTGGTTCTGGACTCGCCCAACATTGGGAACATTTTTCCTGCATCTAGCTTGTCCAGTCCTTTTATAATTTTACAATCTCCTACCTTTGCCCTATAACCCTCGACACCCGTACGAATCAAGAATCTGTCAATCCCCGCCTTAAAAATATCCATTAACTTGGCTGCCACAGCCGTCTGTGGCAATGAATTCCACAGATTCACCACCCTTAAAACCTGTGCCATCTAGTTTTGGACTCCAAAATTTGGGTGAAATATACAAAAAAGAAGAAAAAATGCAAAAAGGATACACGATGCAATGAAAGGGAAACCACAGGGTAGAGTCAAAATAATATTAAGCTTTGACAGGGCAAATAGACACCTACTGTACGCTGTTGCAGAATCTCGGTCACGTTGATCACCGCCTAGAAACATGGTCAGTGCAGAGTAGGGGACGTGGAAACACTGTGGGTACAGCAACATTGAAAGCATTAAAACAAATCTTGGCCAATAAACTTACTTACTTCTCTTGATCTCGAATGTCATTCTCAAAAACAGATCCAAATATACCAGGAGTTTATAGTCTAAACAGAATGACCAGTTAAGCATTCAAAATTAAGGGGTTGACTGGGTTTAGAAAACATTTTTACCCCCGTGGAATCAGAATAACATTTCCAGTCTCGGTCAAGAGGGGACGTACTAGAGGGCACAGCTTTAAAATACCAGAGGGCAAAGGTTTAAGGTGAGAGGGAAAAGGTTTAAGGGAGATTTGCAAGGCAATTTTGTTGTTGTTTTACACAGACGGTGGTGAGTGCCTGGAACATGCTGTCAGGATTGGTGGTTGAGGCATATACGATAGTGGTATTTAGGTCATAAATGATAGGAGCAGAATTAGGCCATTCAGCCCATCAAGTCTACTCCGCCATTCAATCATGGCTGATCTATCTCTCCCTCCTAACCCCATTATCCTGCCTTCTCCCCATAAGCCCCCGACACCGGTACTCTGGGCTGCATCCCAGAATACTTTAGGAAGTAGCCCCAGAAATAGTGGATGCATTAGTGATAATTTTTCAAAACTTTTTAGATTCGGGAGTAGTTCCTGGAGATTGGAGGGTAGCTAATGTAACCCCACTTTTTAAAAAGGGAGGGAGAGAGAAAACGGGGAATTACAGACCAGTTAGTCTAACATCGGTAGTGGGGAAAATGCTAGAGTCAGTTATTAAAGATGGGATAGCAGCACATTTGGAAAGTGGTGAAATCATTGGACAAAGTCAGCATGGATTTACGAAAGGTAAATCATGTCTGACGAATCTTATAGAATTTTTCGAGGATGTAACTAGTAGAGTGGATAAGGGAGAACCAGTGGATGTGTTATATCTGGACTTTCAGAAGGCTTTCGACAAGGTCCCACATAAGAGATTAGTAAACAAACTTAAAGCACACGGTACTGGGGCTTCAGTATTGATGTGGATAAAGAACTGGCTGGCAGACAGGAAGCAAAGGATAGGAGTAAACGGGTCCTTTTCAGAATGGCAGGCAGTGACTAGTGGGGTACCACAAGGCTCAGTGCTGGAACAATATATATTAATGATTTGGACAAGGGAATTGAATGCAACATCTCCAAGTTTGCGGATGACACAAAGCTGGGGGGCAGTGTTAGATGTGAGGAGGATGCTAGGAGGCTGCAAGGTGACTTGGATAGGCTGGGTGAGTGGGCAAATGCATGGCAGATGCAGTATAATGTGGATAAATGTGAGGTTATCCACTTTGGTGGCAAAAACAGGAAAGTAGACTATTATCTGAATGGTGGCCGATTAGAAAAAGGAGAGATGCAACGAGACCTGGGTGTCATGGTACACCAGTCATTGAAAGTAGGCATGCAGGTGCAGCAGGCAGTGAAGAAAGCGAATGGTATGGTAGCATTCATAGCAAAAGGATTTGAGTATAGGAGCAGGGAGGTTCTACTGCAGTTGTACACAGTCTGGGTGAGACCACACCTGGAGTATTGCCTACAGTTTTGGTCTCCAAATTTGAGGAAAGACCCAATTCTTGTCATAGAGGGAGTACAGAGAAGGTTCACCATGCTGATTTCTGGGATGGCAGGACTTTCATATGAAAAAAGACTGGATAGACTCGGCTTGTACTCGCTAGAATTTAGAAGATTGATGAGGGATCTTATAGAAACTTACAAAATTCTTAAGGGGCTGAACAGGCTAGATGCAGGAAGATTGTTCCCAGTGTTGGGGAAGTCCAGAACAAGTGGTCACAGTTTAAGGATAAGGGGGAAGTCTTTCAGGACCGAGATGAGAAAAACATTTTTCACACAGAGTGGCGAGTCTCTGGAATTCTCTGCCACAGAAGGTAGTTGAGGCCAGTTCATTGGCTATATTTAAGAGGGAGTTAGATGTGGCCCTTGTGGCTAAAGGGATCAGGGGGTATGGAGAGAAGGCAGGTACGGGATACCGAGTTGGATGATCAGCCATGATATTGAATGGCGGTGCAGGCTCGAAGGGCCGAATGGCCTACTCCTGCACCTGTTGTCTATTGTCTATTGATATCTAATAACTCTTTCTTTGGGTCACTGTTCCCTTATTCCCAATCACCTGCTCCATGATATAAGTCGAGAGGTTTGTTACACTGAATTGCTGACCATTCACTCAGCGGCCATTGTGTTTCACAGAGATGAAGATGTGCAAAATGCATTGGACATTGTTGTTACAAAGGAGCGATCACCCACCCACTCCACACCACCAGAATGGGGAGCATCACATTACATTCCTACACATCATTAGATTTAAGCCCAGCTATGGTCATCTCAAAGACGGCGTGTTTCAATTAATCCAAAGAATACAGAAGGCTTAGTCTTTCAATATTTAAAATGTAGAAAATGCAAACCACAATGCAGACGGCACACTAAGTACAGAATCTCTTCCTCTTCAAGATTGACCAACTTCCTGCGTATGTTGAAACCTTTGCCTCAAATTTTGACATTTTAACTGTGTTTTAACCACCAAATTTTTTTTTTTTAATCTTCAAAGTCCCTCCAATGGTGTCTGCACACCTGCAACTTTATCTGGCAGTGCTGGAAGCTAAACATTAAATTTTCTGATATTTCTTTCTCTCCGCAGCTCAAAGCAACCGGCTACTGTAAAGACACCATATCGATGTTGCAGTGAGATACGGAGTGCGCCTGACTCGTGTACCACTGTCAGTTTTGCTCTCAGTAAACAGAATTGGACCCATTGAGATGTACAACTTTACTGCTGTGCCACTGTGTCGCCCCAAGATATTATTAGGATATTGTTAGGGTATTATTTTGAACAATTTAACACTTGCCCCATGCCTTTGTATTTCACAGCAAGGAGGAAAAAGGACCCAACCTTCAGATCCAGGGATGATGGTATTAGATATTAGTTTATTGCATAACCTTGGAGTTTAATCCAATTTAAATGAACACTTACACTCATGCAGGTATGAAATGCACAGTAGGTCATAAGGTACCAGAGGAAGCTGTATTCCCGGGACATCGTGTAAGAAGGACTGAACCACAATAGGAAGTAAGAAGCAACTCCAAACGGCATGGAGAACAGAATCCTGGAAAAATCACAATGTCAACATTATTCAGTTGTGACAAATTTCTTTAAAATCAAATCCAAAAACAAAGTCGCAGGATATTTTCTTCCAGAGCCAATTACTCTCGACTTAATTTCTGGGATTTTAGGGGCTGTCCCACTTGGGCGACCTAATCTGCGAGTTTACAAGAGTGTCTTCGACCTTCAAACTCGCAACATGGTTGACACGTGGTCTTAGGAGGTCCTATGCAGTGGAGTGGGTCTTTTTAACTCGTAGTGCAGTGGAGTGGGGTCGCTATGTAGTTACAGGCAGTCGAGGGCAGCCGTAGGCAATCTCCTTCGCTGACCGGGCATTTTGTTTGGCTCATTGGAGTTTTCAGGACCAAGGAAAACCAAAGAGTAGGTAAAATGCCAGTTAAACTTTATTATACTTCTTAAAAGTGTCTCCACTTTTCTCGCTCCCTCTCTCCTCCTCCCTAAAGGACTTACCGTACACGGTGCCAGCCGTTTTACCTTACAGCATGGAAACAGGCCTTTCGGCCCACACCAACCACTGATACCCCATTCACTCTATGTTATCCCACGATCGCATCCTATACCCCAGGGGCAATTTACAGAGGACAAATAACCTACAAACCCAAAGGTCGACGGGTAGGTCATTGGTAATGAACATCATGCATGTTCTCACAAATGAACGTATAAATGATTTATTGACAATCACCACCACCTACTAATTAATGTATGGTATTGATATTGAGAACAAGTATTGGTGGCAACTTCGAAAATCATCTCTGCATTTATCCCAGCTTCAACCAGTGTTTCAGTGAATGTTCATTCTAGTTCATTTTTTAAACTACGTATTCTTCTCTGTCTGCAAGGATGCCAATTTATACCAGAAAATTAAGCAGTGTAAATCTGGGGCACAAAGTAAGAAAATGTTTTTAATTGTACAACGAAACGTGTACAGTATAAGATCGTAGCGTCAGATAGAGGGAAGGCACACGAAAGACTTTCCAGGCCGTCCCAGCTACACTAGTCCCACCTGCCTGCCCACCCATATCCCTCCAAACCTGACCTATCCTTGTACCTGTCTAACTGTTTCTTATACGTTGGGATAGTCATTGCCTCAACTACCTCATCTGGCAGCTTGTTTCGTTACACCCACCAGCATTTGTGTGAAAAAGTTACCCCTCAGATTCCTATTAAATCTTTCCCCCCCCCCTCACCTTAATTTTCCCCTGTCATCAAATCTCCCCTGAAGCCACCACTCACCTGCACATGGACAATACCAACCTAAATATCTCAGTCTGAAGAAGGGTCTCGAGCCGAAACGTCACCTATTCCTTTGCTCCATAGATGCTGCCTCACCCGCTGAGTTTCTCCAGCATTTTTGTCTACCTTAAATATATTTGCGGTGTGGGAGTGCCACACAACATGTGACAAAAAGCTTTTCACCGTACCTCGGTTTACGCGACAATAAACTAGACTGGAGGCCGTGCAGCAGCCTGAGGCTCTCTTAGGTCGGGAGCCGCTCGCAGGATCAGACTCAACAGCACAGAGTGGGGGAGCAGTGGGCGGAGGACACCCACACATCGACAGGCCTGGCCAGGCCGGCCCCAGCTACTCCGGCCCAGTGTCGCCACCAGGACAACGGGCCTTTATGGCCAAGGTAAGACTCTAACATTTTTATAAAGCTTTGGACTTGAATTGAATTGAATACTTTACCATCTCAGTGAAATGCTTTGCTTTGCATACCTAACAAAGTTACAAATTCCCCCGCATCCACCGGCACCAGTCCCCCCCCATTGTTCTTCCCCCTCCCGCGGCGTGTGTCCCCCCCATGCCGGCTCCACCTTTGTTCCTTCCTCCCCAGCAGCGGCGTCCTCACTTCCACGTGTCCGCGCTCGTCCGTCCGTCGGTCGGTCGGCGCCACCATTGGCTGCCGCACCGACCTCTCTGCTATCGCTGCCGGGTCCTCTCCAGACCCGGGTACAAGGATGGGTGGGTACAAGGTGGCACCTCCTGAAACATGGCAACTCAGTGTGATCTACTATCTGACACTCTTGTCCTTAGCATAATTCTGCCTAATGTGTGGTAGAATTGTCACTGGAATATCTGCATAAAAATGTCCCCGCTCTTAGATACATGTGAAAATAAAGTTCCATATCAAAGTACCATTGAACTCCACACAGACAGCACCCATAGTCAGGATTGAACCTGGGTCTACGGAGCTCTAAAGGGCCCGTCCCACTTGTGCGTCATTAACGCGACATCGTTTACACGTCACGATGCTCACGTTGTGACGCACACGTGATGCACGCATGGTGCTCGTTTCGTGCGCATGGTGCGTGGTGATGTAGGCATTGACACGTGTTCGCGCGCGGGGTCCCAGGATTTTGGGATATACAAAATCTTTGCTCGCCATCTGCGTGACGCGCAAATGACGCCCAAGTGGGACAGGCCCTTAAGGCAGCAGCTCTACCACCGCGCCACCGTACCGCCCAAACCGGTTTCAATTAACAGTTGGTTTCGTGTTAAATGCTTCCAGAACAAAGCACGTATAACTAACTCCCGTGACCACAGCGTTCATTGCAGGACCCAAGTCCAAATGTACCGCTTTGTGTATTTCCCCACAAATTAATATGATTGAGGGTATCCTCACCATGGGAGCAACTTGCCAAATCTTGTTCTCCTGCTTTTGCTGACAAGGAAACCAACACCTGGATCTGTGAACGCGTCCCAGACTCGACCAATGAATAAAATAAGAGATGCATAGAAAGCCTCCATCTGATGAAGAAAGAGTTACAACACATATTACTGTGCAAGTTTCAATCAAGAATAGTTCCCAAGTTACAGAGCCCTCCATAATGTTTGGGACAAAGACCCAGCATTTATTTATTTGCCTCTGAACTCCACAATTTGAAATTTGTAATTAAAAAAATCACACGTGGTTAAAGTGCACATTGTCAGATTTTATTAAGGGTATTTTTATACATTTTGGTTTCACCATGTAGAAATTACAGCTGTGTTTATACATAGTACCCCCCATATTCAGGGCACCATAATGTTTGGGACACACGGCTTCACAGGCGTTTGTATTTGCTTATATGTGTTTAATTGCCTCCTTAATGCAGGTATAAGAGAGCTCTCAGCACCTAGTCTTTCCTCCAGTCTTTCCAGCACCTTTGGAAACTTTTATTGCTGTTTATCAACATGAGGACCAAAGTTGTGCCAATGAAAGTCAAAGAAGCCACTATGAGACTGAGAAACACGAATAAAACTGTTAGAGACATCATCCAAACCTCAGGCTTACCAAAATCAACTGTTCGGAAAACAATTAAGATGAAAGAGAGCACTGGTGAGCTTACTAATCGAAAGGGACTGGCAGGCCAAGGAAGACCTCCACAGCTGATGACAGAAGAATTCGCTCTATAATTTAAAAAATCCGCAAACACCTGTCCGACAGATCAGAAAAACTCTTAAAGGAGTCATGTGTGGATTTGTCAATGACCACTGTCCGCAGAAGACTTCATGACCAGAAATACAGAGGCTACACTGCACGATGCAAACCACAGTTCTGGAAAAAGGTCTTGTGCACAGATGAGACGAAGATTAACTGGCAAGAGCAATGTATGGAGGAGACAAGGAACTGCCCAAGATCGAAACCATACCACCTCATCTGTGAAACACAGTGGTGGGGGTGTTATGGCCTGGGCATGTATGGCTGCTGAATGTACTGGCTCATTTATCTTCATTGCTGATACAACTGCTGATGGTAGTAGCATAATGAATTCAGAAGTGCATAGATGCATCCTATCTGCTCAAGTTCAAACAAATGCCTCAAAACTCATTGGCTCAATGACGGTTCATTCTACAGCAAGACAATGATCCCAAACACACTGCTGAAGCAACAAAGGAGTTTTTCCAAACCAAAAAAAGTCAATTCCTGAGTGGCCAAGTCAATCACCCGATCTGAACCCAATTGAGCATGCCTTTTAAATGCTGAAGAGAAAACTGAAAGGGACTAGCCCCCAAAACAAGCATAAGCTAAAGATGGCTGCAATACAGGCCTGGCAGAGCATCACCAGAGAAGACACCCAGCAACTGGTGATGTCCATGAATCGCAGACTTCAAGTAGTCATTGCATGCAAAGGATATGCAACAAACTACTAAACATGACTACTTTCATTTACATGACATTGTTATGTTCCAAACGTTATGGTGCCCTGAAATGGGGGGGGGGGGGGGGACTATGTATAAACACTGCTGTAATTTCTACATGGTGAAAACAAAATGTATAAAAATGGTCTTTATTAAAATCTGACAATGTGCACATTAACCACATGTGATTTTTTTTCTATTACATATCTGAAATTGTGGAGTACAGAGGCAAATAACTAAATGATGGGTCTTTGTCCCAAACATTATGGAGGGCACTGCATTTAAGTTCCCAAGTTAAACTTTGTGTTGCAAAGTAAAGAAACTTGAAGGCACGAGACCCTGCAAATAGATTGATACAAAATAATGCGGACTAATATATAATAAATATACAACACATTCACACTCTTTGCCTTCATCCATCCATCCAGATCTATCCATGCTAGTATCATTCCTCTATTCTGCGGCACGGTGGTGCAGCGGTAGAGTTGCTGCCTCACAGCACCAGAGACTTGGATTCCATCCTGACTACGGGTGCTGTCTGTGTGGAGTTTGTACATTGTCTCCGTGACCACATAGGTTTTCGCCAGTTTCCGCCCGCACTCCAAAGACGTACACGTTTGTAGGTTAATTGGCTTCGGTGAACGTTGTAAACTGTCCCCGAGTGGGCAGGATAGTGTTAGTGTACGGGGATCGCTGGTCGGCGCGGACTCGGTGGGCCCAAGGACCTGTTTCTGCGCTGTATCTTTCAAAGAATTAAATAAAAACTAAAAACTCTACTTTTTTTATCTTCTTTAGCAGCCTCGTGTGGCTACGTTTTGGTTGAGTGAAGAATCATATGCCATTTTGCTGGCTGTATTGAACAAACTTTGACATCAAACATCAAAAGGGGACAAAAAATCATATTTGGGTACATCTTACAAGTGAGAGAGTCATGTTGGGGAAATGAATGCCAGAGCATCGTGTCGGGAACAAGATAACATAACTGCCACAGTGCAAGCAATCCGTGCAGAAAGCTAGAAATGGTTCAATCCTGACTATGGGTGCTTGTCTGTACGGAGTTTGTACGTTCACCCCGTGTCCGTTTTCTCCGAGATCTTTGGTTTCCTCACACACTCCAAAGACGGACATGTCTGTACGTTAATTGGCTTGGTATAAATGTAAATTGTCCCTAGTGCGTGTAGGATAGTGTTAGAGTGCGGGGATCGCTGGTCGGTGCGGACTCGGTGGGCCGAAGAGCCTGTTTCCGCGCTGTATCACTACACTAAACGAAACAACAGTCATGGGACTCATTTGGCTTTTGAAGTCAGGCAGTTGTCTTCCTCTTCCAAAAATGCTTCAGAGCTCAAAGGCTATTTCTGTGCCTGAACACGCTCATTTGTCACGTGGAATGAACCGTGGAAACTAAAATTATAAGCGTGTCGAGTGGGAACATCCTCTTTTCTATCTCCACTTCCCATTAATCAAATTTGGTCTCTTAGCTCGAAGACTGGTGAAGTAAGTCATGTTTCACCATGTGAAAGTTCTATTATTTACATGGTTTGGGTTTAACATTGTCACGTGCTCCTGGGATGGCGGGACTGTCATATGAGGAAAGATTGAAAAGACTAGGCTTGTATTCACTGGAGTTTAGAAGGATGAGGAGGGGATCTGATAGAAACATATAAAATTATAAAAGGACTGGACAAGCTAGATGCAGGAAAAATGTTCCCAATGTTGGGCGAGTCCAGAACCAGGGGCCACAGTCTTCGAATAAAGGGGAAGTCATTTAAGACTGAGGTGAGAAAAAAACTTTCTCACCCAGAGAGTTGTGAACTTGTGGAATTCCCTGCCACAGAGGGCAGTGGAGGCCAAATCACTGGATGGATTTAAGAGAGTTAGATAGAGCTCTATGGGGTAGTGGAATCAAGGGATATGGGGAGAAGGCAGGCACGGGTTATTGATAGGGGACGATCAGCCATGATCACAATGAATGGCAGAGCTGGCTCGAAGGCCAAATGGCCTCCACCTGCACCTATTTTCTATGTTTCTATGTACAGAGAAAAGTTTTGTTCTGTATGTTATGCAACCAGGTCAGGTAAATACAGGCATAAATGCAGTGGTCAGTCTCAAGCAATACAGATAGAGCAAAGGGGAAGATACAGGGAGCAGAATATATAGTTCTCAGCATTGCAGACTTATAGGTAGAAACGAGGTTTAAAAGAGTAGAGCCATGGTGTGGATGATAGTAGATCCTTCTCTGGGAAGAGCACATGAGATGCCGTACTCCAGCGCCATCTTTAGAGGCACCGTGCGGAAACAGGTGCTTCGGCCCAACGAGTCCCTGCCAACCAGCCATCACCCCGTAGACAAACACTATCCTACGCACTCGGGACAAACCTGTACGCCTTTGAAGTGTGGGAGGAAACCGGAGCACCCGGAGGAAACCCATACACACACACACACACACACACACACACACACACACACACACACACACACACACACACACACACACACACACACACACACACACACACACACACACACACACACACACACACACACACACACACACACACACACACACACACACACACACACACACACACACACACACACACACACACACACACACGGAGAACGTGCAAACTCTGTACAAACAGCACCCGTAGTCAGGATTGAACCGGGGTCTCTGGTGCTGTAAGGCAGCAACTCCCCCACCATGCCACTGTGTCGTGCAGTGGATATCAGTGAATATCTCTCCAGCCACCAGTGGGTTGTTAACCCCTTTCAAAGAATGTAATAACTAAACAAGTGGATAGGCACAAACTGCTGGAGTAACTCAGCGAGCCAGGCAGAATCTCTGGAAAAAAGGAGTAAGTGTCATTTCGGGTTGAAATCCCTCTTCAGACTTCAGTCTTCAGCCTGAAGAAGGGTTTTGCTCTGAACAGTCCCCTATTCCTTTTCTCCAAAGGTGCTGCCTGACTCGCTGAGTTACTCCAGCATTTTTGGTCTATCTTCAGTGTAAACCAGCATCTGTATTTCCTTCCTGCACCGCTGAGCAAGTGGAGCAGACTGAACGTTAAAGAAGGAACTGCAGATGCTGGAGAATCGAGGGTACACAAAAGGCTGAAGAAACTCAGCGGGTGCACTCCTTAGATGCTGCTGCACCCGCTGAGTTTCTCCAGCCTTTTGTGTACCCTGGAGCAGACTGAATATGGATGCCAAGTTCCATTTTCTGAAGGTCATTTATGAACTAATGGGGTTTTGAAACTGAAAGTTGGGAGACTTGGATAAATGTACTGGATTTTATTAGACGATTTGCCAATTGGGCGATTCTACTGACCATTTGTGGGCTGGAGTAACTCAGCGAGTCAGGCAGCACCTCTGGAGAAAAGGAACAGGTGACATTTCACATCAAAGCCCTTCCTCAGGCTGAAGACTGCCTGTACAGAGTTTGCACGTTCTCCATGTGACTGTGTGGGTTTCCATCGGGTGCTCCGGTTTCCTCCCACACTTCAAAGACATACAGGTTTGTAGTCTGAAGAAGGGTCTCGACCCGAAACGTCGCCTATCTCCTTCGCTCCTTAGATGCTGCTGCACCCGCTGAGTTTCTCCAGCTTTTTGTGTAACCCCCAGGTTTGTAGGTTAATTTGTAGTGTGATCTGGTGACTAGTGTGTGCTACGTTCCTCGGTCATGGCTGCACATTTGGAAATGGGGAAAGACCCATCTGTTTAAGTCCTACCTGAACCACATCCAGCAGGAAGATCTGGAGGAAGAATCCAATGGCGTTTCCTGTCATTTGGTACGGAGCACCTCCCATGGCAAAGCAGAGCTTCTGGATAAATGGCAGCCCTTGCCGATTGCCCTTCTGCGGAGAGAGGTTCGATCGGTCAAGGTCTGGGATGGAGACCCATGGCTTCGGCGAAGATAGTGGTGTGGAATAACTCAGCGGGTCAGGCAGCATCTCTGGAGAAAATGGATGGGTGAAGTTTCGGGTCGGGACAAAAACCTTTCTCGCCTCCAGCTCTTCAGCTCCACCACCTCCTACTTTCAGTCTGAAGAAGGGTCCCGTCCCGAAACGTCACCCTCCAGAGATGCTGCCCGAGTTACTCCAGCATTCTGCGTGTATCTTTGGCGTAAACCAGCATCCGTAGTTTTTTTGTTTCTATAGTATCAGGTAACAACCCAACCCCCTACCATGCCTTTTCCCACCCCCTCTATTCTCTATAACCCACTGGACGCACATCCCCCCCCCCCCCCCCAATTATTTTTCCTTCCCCCGATGTTCCTTCCTCTGGTTTCACTCCTCATCTCTCTTTGTCTCACAGCCTTTCACCTTTTTTTCCATCTCGGGTTTTTGTCCATGCATCTGCCGATCAACCCCCCCCCCCCTCCCCATGTATCTGCCTATCACTTGCCAGGCTTTGATCCACCACCCACCTCCTTTCTGCTTTCTCCCTCTAACCCCCACCCCCCCCCACCCCACTCCAATCAATCTGCATATGGGTCCCGATCCCAAACGTCGCCCATCCACATCCTCCAGAAATGCTGCCTGACCCGTTGAGTTAGTCCAACACTTTGCCTTTTGTTTGTAAGATTCCAAGAAAGGTTAAGCTCAAACAGACAGTTCTAAGGAAAAAAAGTGCTGGAGTAACTCAACGGGTCAGGCGGCATTTTTTCTCAAGATCGCAGAATATGCAAATCCTTGTTTAGGATTATTGTAACGTGTGCCGAGATAGAGTGAAAGATCCTCAATAAACTGAACTAAATGCTTTTTGCCGCGTGCTATCCAGTCAGCAAAAAGACTGCACATCATCACAATCAAGTTGTCCACAGATACATGAAAAAGGGAATAACGTTTGGCGCAAGATGAAGTCCAACAAAGTCCGATTAAAGATCGTTTAAAAGGACTACCTCAACATTCTGTGTCTCCAGTTGTATTCTATGGCCTTTCAAAAGTACTGTCTCTTCACAAGTAATAGGAGCAGAATTAGGCCATTCGGCCCATCAAGTCTACTCCACCATTCAATCATGGCTGATCTATCTTTTCTCTCTCAACCCCATTCTCCTGCCGTCTCCCTGTAATACCCTAATGGGCCTGTCCCACTTAGGCAACTGCAGGAGACTACGCAGTCGCCATGTGTTCGCGGGTGGTTGCCGGGGAGTCGCCTTCATGGCCGTGAGGAGTTCCCGCATTCTGGGAACTAGTCACGGTTCTGGGAACTCGTTACGGTCGCTGCGGTTTGTTTCAACATGTTGAGAAATTAGCGGCGACCAGAATGAAGCCGACACGGAGAGTAGTGGGTCGCCAGGAGGTCGAAGGTTGTCGGAGGTTCGCGTAGGTTGTGGCCGGTGCTGACCGGTGAATTTCATTGGTTCATTGGGGGGAAAAAAAAACGTAAGCAGTAGTTTTCAGAACCGGGGATAACCGACCGGTAATGTTAAATGTCCGCCGTGTATCTCTGGCTTCTTAAAAGTTGTCTCCACTCCTTCTCTCCCCCCCCCCCCCCCCCCCCCCCAAGGACGTACGTGACCCTTCCCGTACAATGTGCATTCACCGTCTTAATTCCAGCACCAACCTTCCTGTTCATCGCGGTGTGTGTATCACATTGGCTTTGCACCGTGTGAATTTCACTCAGACAGCGCTCCCCCCGCTTGCCCTGTTCCCGCCTGCATAACGGGCTGGTGAAGGAAGGAAGGAAGGAAGGAGGATGTACGTGCGTGTGTGCGTGTGTCACTCTGACAGTCACCGTTTTTTTAGGTGACTGCTGGCGACTGTCAAGCCCGAGTGGGAAAGGCCCATCACTAATCAATATTCTCTGTCAATCATCATCAAAATATCCACTGGCTAGATCTCTGCGGCAATGAACTCCACACATTCACTGCCATCTGACTGAAGAAACTCCTCCATCTCTTTCTATATGTGCGTGCTTTTTATTCTGCTCTGGGCTCTGTTCCTACACTCGCCCACTAGTGGACACACCAGTGCCACTTCAGGAGATGTTGTTTTTCGATCATCAACAAATCCTTGGTAACTCGACCACACCATCGTCCCTGGTTTATCAAGTACTTCACTACAAAATATTTCACATTTGGTTCCTGACCTGATCTCAGTCCACATCAATTCAGGAATGCACTGAGTGAACACTGAATCATCTGTAATTCTCGTTGCAGCTTTGGCCGATTCGCTTAAACATGGACAGAAGTGGTTAAGGATGTCAAAGCATGGAAACACAGGAGTAGGCCACTCGGGCCTTCGAGCCAGCACCACCCGTCAATATCTTCCAGAATCAGTACCCTGTTCCTGCTTTCTCCCCATATCCCTTGATTCCGTTAGCCCTAAGAGTAGTGCTGGACTTACCTACAAGCTAAATAAGCTATAGCTTAGGGCCACACACCCTCGGGGGCCTCATTTTTTTGAAATATATTTTTATTTTATCATTTTTTACCCGAATTTGTTTAGAGAAGGGCATCAAATTTCATACGGCTTAGGGCCTCAGCAGGTGAAAGTCCGGCCCTGCCTAAGAGCTATATCTAACTCTCTCTTGAATACATCCAGTGAATTGGCCTCCACTGCCTTCTGCGCCAGAGAATTTCACAACTCTCTGGCTGGAAAAGTTGTTCCTCATCTCAGTCCTAAATGGCCCACCTCTTATTCTTAAACTGTGACCCCTGGTTCTGGACTCCCCCCCCCCCCAACATGGGGAACATTTTTCCTGCATCTAGCCTGTCCAATTACTTAAGGATGTTATATGTTTCTATAAGATCCCCCCTAATATCCTTCTAAATTCCAGTGAATATGAGCCCAGTCGACCCATGGACACTTTTCTCTGCTGTTTAGTGAAAGTGACAACACTCTAGAATGTATTGCCGACCGACCGCGATCAGACCTGTGGAAGGCGCGTTTTTGGACCCCGCACTAACTTGTCTCAAAACCTCTTTCAGCTGGCTACTTCCATCTCTCTGCTATTTAATATTTCCCCCCTCTCTCTCTGCGTCTTAAAACGCCCCTCTTGCTTTATCCAGCGCTTGATCTCATGAATAATTACTCTACGCAGATGGCTCGCCCACAAGCTGCAGAAATCATCAGCATGTTGTTATTGTGCAAGAGTTACACAGCTCTGTCTGTGTTTCAGATACTAAGCGACCCACACAACATATTTAAGACGGGGCTCTAGAGTAGCTGCTACCCAACCTGTTCAACACCTGGTTTGCAAGGTGTGCCTCACCTGCAGGACTCGCACTGATCCCCCGGGCTCGGACTCGGACTCCTGCTCCTGCTCCTGCTCGGCCTCCTGCAGTAGTTTCTCCCCCAGACTGCGCTCCTCGGACCCCATCCCGCTCGCTGGACAAAGCAGCCCGGGGCCGCCTCTCGCACCAAGCTGAGCCGGGAGGAGTTGGTGCCGCCTCGTCACAGCGCCCGGGGATTGTGATCGAGCCGCGGCCAGGACAGCGTCACCCTTTGAATGAACAGCCAGCTGATACACTCAACACAATCGCCGCCTGTGCTCAGCCCGCAGCCGGAGCAAAGAGGCAGCCAGCCCCGCCACAACTTCACTGCAAGCACCAGCTCTTCCGCTCTCCCTCCAGAGGGGTGGAACAAAGCTTGAATGCATACACACACACACACACCCCTGTCACACGCCGCTCAATAATGCATGCATGCACGCCCACCCCCCTGTAAGATGACAGAGTCTGGACAGGTTTGTGTTGACAATGTGCGTCTTCAATACAGTCTATGATGAATGCATGCATGCATAGAACCACTCGCTCACTTGTGGAGATGTACTTCAAGATGGACAATTTTGAAAAGACTTGGAGAACTCAAAACAATTTAAATTAAACTGCAATATTGTGGACGATCAAAAACACAAGATGACGCTCGGTAAACATTGTGCTGCAGGTGAAAGTGATGCATTGTTTGGGTCTGCCACGATTTCAGCTTCATTCCATTGCTACTGAAGTGTTGTTACTAAACGCTTCTGCTCAGAACTCCCCCCGTTGTTGTGCTGCAAGTAAGAATTTCACCCAGAGAGTTGTGAATGTGTGGAATTCCCTGCCACAGAGGGCTGTGGAGGCCAACTCACTGGATGGATTTAAGAGAGAGTTAGATAGAGCTCTAGGGGCTAGTGGAATCAAGGGATATGGGGAGAAGGCAGGCACGGGTTATTGATAGGGGACGATCAGCCATGATCACAATGAATGGCAGTGCTGGCTCGAAGGACCGAATGGCCTCCTCCTGCACCTATTTTCTGTATTTCTATGTTTATATTGTCATATCTGGGACATGTGACAATTAAACACTCTTGACTGGTGTAGGAAGGAATTGCAGATGCTGGTTTATAGCCACAAAGTGCTGGAGCAACTCAGCCGGGTCAGGCAGCATCTCTGGAGAACCTGGATAGGCGATGTTTCGGGTCGGGACCCTTCTTCAGACTCCCAAGATGCCGCCTGAGTTACTCCAGCACTTTGTGTCTTTTATTCTTTGTAAACCAGCATCTGCAGATCATTGTGTTGAGACCATTTTCATTCTCGGCACTCCGTGAGAGTTTATAAGGGGAGGAAGGAACTGCAGGTGTTGGTTTACACCGATGATGGACACAAAATGCTGGAGTAACTCAGCGGGTCAGGCAGCATCTGGAGAAAAGGAATAGGCAACATTTCGGGTCGACTTAGTGGATTTAAAGTAGAGGGGGAAGGGCGGGATATATATTTTTCTTGGAGGTGTGTACGCCTCTGGCTGAATTGGACAGAGAAATCTTCCATTGGTGGTTGATGCAAGAACTGGCAATACTTCTGAAATTGTTCCAGCAAAAGATCTAAAGGGAGAAGAGTTTGTTTTTTTGTTTTTGTTTTACTCGCCTCAGTTAGTGGAAGCTGGGTTAATAAACGCCCTCAAAATGAAGTTATTATCGATAATATGTGGAGGAAGGAACTGCAGGTGTTGGTTTCCACCGAAGACAGACACAAAATGCTGGAGTAACTCAGCGGGACAGGCAGCATCTCTGGAGAGAAGGAATAGGTGACTTTTCAGGTGGCTTCAGGTCTGAAGAAAGGTCTCGCCCATAAATGTCACCTTTTCCTTTTCTCAAGGATAAGGGGAAAATCCTTTAAGACCGAGATGAGAAAGACTTTTTTCACACAGAGAGTGGTGAGTCTCTGGAACTCTCTGCCACAGAGGGTAGTTGAGGCCAGTTCATTGGCTATATTTAAGAGGGAGTTAGATTTGGCCCTTGTGGCTAAGGGGATCAGAGGGTATGGAGAGAAGGCAGGTACGGGACACTGAGTTGGATGATCAGCCATGATCATATTGAACGTCGGTGCAGGCTCGAAGGGCCGAATGGCCTACTCCTGCACCTAATTTCTATGTTTCAAGAGATGCTGTCTGACCCGCTGAGTTACTGCACCTTTTTGTTTCATCTCGATAGTAATTTTCTGGGGAACAGAGGAAGTGCAGGAGGGATAGCATTTTCGATTTACTGTGACTCGATGGGCCAGATGTCCTGTAATGTAACACTTTGGATTCAATCCAAGCAGTCCCAATGTTTATGGCACATTCCTTATGCCAACATCTTTCACATTTAGGTATATTATTGTCACGTGTACCGAGGTACAGTGAAAAGCTTCAATTTGCAAGCTATCTAATCAGATCAGATAATATTTTACACAAATAAAAATCAAGCTACACTCAAGTACAACAGGTAGAACAAAGGGGAAGACACAGTGTAGAATATAGTTCTCAGCAGGTGAATTATATTCACCTGAAGTAAGCATGCAGGTACAGCAGGCAGTGAAGAAAGCGAATGGCATGTTGGCCTTCATAACAATTGGAGTTGAGTACAGGAGCAAAGATGTCCTCCTGCAGTTGTACAGGGTCCTAATGAGACCACACCTGGAGTATTGTGTGCAGTTTTGGTCTCCAAACTTGAGGAAAGACATTCTTGCTATTGAGGAATTGCAGTGTAGGTTCAAGACGTTAATTCCTGGTATGCCAGGACTGTCATATGTTGATAGAATGGCTGGGCTTGTACACTCTGGAATTTAGAAGAATGAGAGGTGATCTTATTGAAACATATAAGATTATTAAGGGTTTGGACATGCTAGAGGCAGGAAACATGTTCCTAATGTTGAGGGAGTCCAGAACCAGGGGCCATAGTTAAAGAATAAGTGGTAAGCCATTTACAACAGAGATGAGGAAAACGTTTTCACACAGACTGTTGGGAGTCTGTGGAATTCTCTGCCCCAGAGGGCGGTGGAGGCTGGTTCTCTGGACATTCTCTGGATGCTTTCAAGAGAGAGCCAGATAAGAGCTCTTAGGGATAGCAGAGTTAAGGGTTACACAGAAAAGGCAGCAACAGGGTACTGATTGTGGATGATCAGCCATGATCACATTGAATGGCGATGCTGGCTCAAAGGGCCGAATGGCCTACTGCACCTATTGTCTATCTAATTCAGGGACAGTTTCTTCTAAGTTGGTATCAAGCAACTAAATTATCCCACCACAACCAGAGGGCAATACTGCGCTATTATCTACCTTTTTGGTGACCCTCAGTCTATCCTTTAAGAAAGAACTGCAAATGCTGGAAAAATCGAAGGTAGACAAAAATGCTGGAGAAACTCAGCGGGTGAGGCAGCATCTATGGAGCTAAGGAATAGGTGACGTTTCAGGTTGAGACCCTTCTTCAGACCGATGTGGGGGTGGGGGGGGGCAGGAAGAGAAAGGAAGAGGCGGAGACAGTAGGCTGTGGGAGAGCTGGGAAGGGGAGGGGGAAGAGGGAGAAAGCAAGGACCACCTGATATTGGAGAAGTCAATGTTCATACCGCTGGGGTGTAAACTATCCAAGCAAAATATGAGGTGCTGTTCCTCCAATTTGCGGTGGGACTCACTCTGGCCATGGAGGAGGCCCAGGACAGAAAGGTTGGATCGGAATGCGAGGGGGAGTTGAAGTGCTGGGCCACCGGGAGATCAGGTCAGTTAATGCGAACTGTGCGGAGGTGTTGGGTGAAGCGATCGCCAAGTCTCACTGCGCGCTTGGTCTCACTGCAAGCGCAGGCTTGGCGATCGCTTCGCCCAACACCTGCATCTGTACACTGTAAACGGCTCGATTGGAATCATGTATTGTTTTTCTGCTGACTGGATAGCACGCAACAAACGTTTTTCACTGTATCTGACATGACAATAAACTAAACTGAACTGAGCATTGTGGTGTATCCATTCCATATACAAAGTCCAAATGTCCACAATTGGGTGGAGGTGAATTGGTCAGTACCCTAGCTTGTGGAAGTGACATTCAGAAACATGATAACAGAGGGGAAGGGGCTGTTCATGAGTATGGTGGTGGTGCATGTACCTTCTACCTGGGAACAAAGAGAAGGAGAAATGACCTGTCTTTGCTTATGGTGGCTACTTTTCCAAAGTGGTGTGTTTTAACGGTGTTATGCATAGGAATAACTGCAACGCACTCTACAATTTTCCCTATTAGTTATATATAAACCCTAAATTGAAACTTTGATGCTGAGGGCCATTTAAGATGATTATGCACCACTGCCATCTTTAAGTTATCCTGCACCAAAATCTACATTGCATTTTACCCTTGATCTAGGATTGGGGCTGCAGGTTTCATATAAACCCGTAAACTGGCATGTGGTTAACACTGCAACATAAGGTCAAAATTTCAAGCATTCTCAAATAGCGAATACTATTTAACCCAATGTCCATTTAAACTAATCATATTAAATGAAAATGTCCTTAGACTGTGCCTCAGGGTCAAGGCTGATTTGCTTCCATTCCCGTTCTGCAATCATAATTTCATGTCATAGGAGCAGAATTAGGCCATTCAGTCCATCGAATCTACTCTGCCATTTGATCATCGCTGATCTATCTTTCCGCCTCAACACCCTTACTAATCATGAGTCTGTCAATCTCTGCTCTAAAATTACCCAATGAAGGCCTCCACCACCAACTGTAGCAATTAATTCCGCAGATTCGCCACCTTCTCCAAAGAAAATCCTCCTCATCTCCTTTCCAAAGGTACATCCTTTTATTTTGAGTCTGTGCCCTCTGGTCCTAGACTCTCCCACTAGTAGAAACATCCTCTCCACATTCTACTCTTCTTCTTCTACTTTCGTGTGGCGTGCACAGGCTAAAGTTGTAGGACAACTTGTTCTATTTGATCTTCCGTTTGTGCACGTCGAGTTGATTGCATTAGTCGACACAGGACGTGAAGGTTGCAATCTTCCACCCCCACATTCTACTCAAACCAGCCCTTTTACTATTTGGTAAGTTTCAATGAGGGTCCCCCCTCATCCTTCTAAACTCCAGTGAGTACAGGCCCAGAGCCATCAAACACCTAAATGACTGCATATGGTCAAAGTGTGATTTGTAATCTGTTCCACAGATGGTTGTGATTGCACCTAACAAGTGAGGTGATCAGATTCCCAGCAATGATGGGGGACTACCATGCACAGTACATGAAATAGGCATGAATCGTGGCTGTTGCAACCAAGGCGTAGCAAGATGCTAAAGGATAGCTGTGCAGACCAACAAAGCCAGCCTTCATCACCCTCATTTCAGCATGGCTTACAACAAATGGTATTTACATTGGCACCTGTACATAGGGGGGACTTGGCAGGGGGTCTGCTGCCCTTGTGGCTGCAGGCGTTGCTCACCGCTACGTGCAGAAGACTGTTTGATGAACATTTTGTGACTTTGTCAGTGCCAGAAACAGGTGGTTCATTGTGTACTGTCTAGGTGAGGTGTGCTGGATCATTTTACCAGATTGTATGCAAAACAAAGAATTTCACTGTACCTAGGTACGTGTGAGAACAAATTATCATTGAATCATAAAGAAACATACCAAAGCATGCCGGTTGTGTTTTCAAATTGTAAATTATCCCCAGTGTGCAAGATAGCTAGTGTACAGTGATTGCTGATTGGTGTGGACTCAGTGGGTTAAAGGGCCCGTTTCCACACTGTAACTCTAAAGTGAACACTTACACGTGAGGTAATTTGCTCATGAAGTTACTATCCAGCATATTCCCACGGTTTCTTCCCACATTCCACAGACGTTTGTAGATTAATTGGCCTCTGAAAATCCCCCGTGTGTAGGCAGTGGATGAGAGAGTGGGCTAACATAGGACTAGTGTGAACGGGTGATCGATGGCTGCCATGGATTCGTCGGGCCAAAGGGCCTGCTTCCATGTTACATCACTCAGCTACGGATACAAAAGTGGAATCGTTGGCAGATCAATTATTTGGTTTATGACAAAACCCAAATACAAGGTCCATCTTTACCGTACACCCACCAGCTGATGTCTCCCAACTCCACCTCTCCCTGATTCAGTACCATCTGCCCATCATTCCTCTCCTCACCCAGTTTCACCCAGTTCCTGCCCGCCACCGCCTCGCCTCACCCTCTCAGCCTTCTATTCTGGCCATCTCTCCACCACAATCCCCCTTCTTGATGCAGAGTCTCGAGCTAAAATATTGACCATCTCTTCACCTGATCCGCTAAGATCTTCTAGCAGTTTGTTGTGCGATTACGATTGTAGCATCCATCGTAGGTGTCACGATGAGCTACAATTTCAATCTTGGCTCTGAATAAGGAATATCCATGATGGAAAGCTTTAAGAACCATGTTCATAAGTGATAGGAACAGAATTAGGCCAATTGGCCCATCAAGTCTACTCCACAATTCAATCAATAAACAATAGACAATAGGTGCAGGAGTAGGCCATTTGGCCCTTCGAGCCAGCACCGCCATTCAATGTGATCATGGCTGATCATCCCCAATCAGTACCCCATTCCTGCCTTCTCCCCATATCCCCTGACTCCGCTATCTTTAAGAGCCCTATTTAGCTCTCCCTTGAAAGCATCCAGAGAACCTGCCTCCACCGCCCTCTGAGGCAGAGAATTCCAGACTCACCGCACTTTGTTTCCCCGTCTCCGTTCTAAATGGCTTACTCCTTATTCTTAAAATCATGGCCGATCTATCTTTCCCTCTCAACCCTACTCTCCTGCCTTCTCCCCCTAACCCCTGACACCCCTATAGGTCCAAAGACAAGTTTGTTCACTACTACATACACACTTAAGTGTGCTACAACCTACCGAACACAGTGTATCTGAACATTTTACTTCCGAGAAGGAATGATCTAATTTATTGATATAAGACATGATTCAATAGAGTGCATGTTTAATTCAATGTCACGGAGAAATACACGTTGATACATGGCACGTTATGATGTCTTGAACGAAGACTAACTTTCCTATTTATCCAGAATTAACGCTAGTTAAAAAGTACACTGGGCGACAAAGGGGCGGAATCTACTTTAGCAACCACTGGTGACTTGGAGACAATAGGTCTGGTATAAAAGCACACACAATGAATATGTATTTTCATTCTCTTGCCTAAAGGTACGCCAACTTCTCACTTTAACCTTCTTTAAATAACTAAATACCACCCACTGGAATCACGGTACCAGGTTACATATCAAAGATTACCCAATATGAACAGAACACTGTTAATTGAGAAAAGATTTTCTAAACACTCGATAGTACGTATATTTCTGGAGCATTGCCAAATGTTGGTTCTGGCGTGCACCTGCTGTTAATAAATAAAGCATGCAAAAAGATCAAGTTAAATGAATCGAGACTTAGATTCAAGGGGTAATTAGTAAACAGTTTGCCTTATGGCAGATCGTCGGAACAAGTTCGTTAAGGCTTAATGTTGCTCTTGCAGTGTACACTTTGACAAATATTACCAAATTGTAGGTTGTTCAACTTATGTCAAGTTTTGAGATGAAAACACCAGTAACAATGAACTACAAGTTGCTTTGGAATTTTGTAACTTTATCAAACTTCAGATAAATGATCACTCCCCAAACCACCCCCACCCCATCCTCCTCCCCATAAGGTGGTAATTGTTTTTATTTTTGTTGCAAAGTTGGGTAACTTGTTTGGTTCCTGTTAGACAAGCTGATAAAATGGAATTACAAAGTAAGCATTTTAATAATCCTTCACCTGTGAATAGCCCTATAAAACACTGAAAATACATGTAAAATTACAGCAAGCCATTTACCATATCTTGTGTTCTTCACTTTCTTGGTAACTTAACTACACATTACAGCTAAAACTTCAGTTTGAAGAACTATCCTGAATGAACATAAACTAATTTCTTCCAAATGGAGGAGTGGTCACGATAGATCTTGGCATAAATTATTCTTAGGGTTCACTATTGCGGATGTTCTATTGACACGTGAACTGTTCAACATGGTAATCTTTTGCTTTGGATGCTACTTATGCAGAGAATAATAGTTGCAACCAGGCTAACTAGCAGAAAATGATCATTTTAATGGTGTGATCTGCTTACATTTTCCAAATGGCGTGGCATCACCAAAAACCTTCCACAATTCTCTTAAAACCCCAGGATCATCACATCTCCATTCTGCTCAGGATGAAACTGCAGATGCTGGTTTAAACAAAATGCTGGAGTAACTTAGCGGGACAGGCATCATCTCATGGGAGAGAAGGAAAGGGTGACGTTTCAGGTCGAGACCGTTCTCCATCCGAAACGTCACCCGTTCCTTCTCTCCAGAGATGTTGCCTGTCCCGCTGAGTTGCTCCAGCATTTGTGCCTATCTTCTATTCTGTTCAGCACTGTTTTCCTCCATGACGTACCCTGGGGTATTTTTTACCATTAAAAAAAATGTTAAAGTATCTTAACACAAGAAACTGCAGATGCTGGTTTACCAATGAATCCGCTCATTTTAGGTAACAAAAAAAAACCCAACCCCCTCCCCTTTCATTCCTGCACCTCTCTCCTTGACCTACATGGACCCCCACCTATTTCTCCCCTCTCCATCGACATCCTTTCCTCTAGCTTCACAACGCTCCCATACTTCTGCCTCACGCCATCTGTCTTTTAATCTCTGGCCATTGTCCAGCCAGCTGCCTCAACTAGGCTTTGTCCTGACCCCCCCTCCTCTCTTCCAGTTCTCTCCCCCCACAACCCAATCCCTCCACAAGCAGCCTGAAGAAGGGTCCGGACCCAAATCGTCACCTGTCTATGTTCTCCATTGAAGCTGTCTGACTCGCTGAGTTTCTCCAGCATATTGGATCTTTTTTCTTTCATTAAAGTAAACTGGTTGTTTTTTTTAAAAGCCATCCTGGGTTGCTGTGGTGCCCGTTATATGTCTGGTCAGAGAGAAAGGCACTTTCTATTAAAGAGACAATAATACCAAACTCAAAAGTCCACAACCTCCGTCATCGTTACTCTTCAAGGAGAAAACTGACGGGCTTTGATTCCGATTCTAGGTCCAATTACTACGTGAGGCTTTCGAGAGAAAGAAGTTATACCTTTCTTGGGTTCTTTCCACTGGTTAGTGAATGTCCACATACAGAAAGCAAAAAAAATGTCTTCAGTCAAAATGGAAGAAATTCTAAGTCGCAAATCATTGCTAAAACGTAACTTAAATGTCAACTTGAGGAGGATTTTCGGAAAACGAACTCATTTTATGATCTAATAAATGGAATTAGATTAACCAGAAAAAGCTCCACCAACAAGATGGGGGGGATGAGGACAATCTCTCTATTTGTCAACAGCAACTGAAGTTCATTCTGAAACTTCAATGGACATGGGGGGAAAAAATAAAAAATAAAATTGGTGATCATTTTTCCGCAAACCATTCTACAAAGAAAGTCATAACCCAGGCTGAAAATAAAACGCACAATAACGTTGTTGTCAGATTATTCATTCAATGTAGCAGTGTACAAAATGAACAATGCTTGGTACAGGACCCATTTCACAAACATAGTATGTTTTAAATTTGATTTGATTTTTAGAATGCAATGTTCTATCAAGGTACACCTTCTCCTATACATAGCAGTCACAGAAAATTAGAGTTAGTTGGGATGCATCAACTTATATTGGTGAATTTGAACTTCAAATGTGTAATGTTTTCACTTAAAAACGGCAACAAAAAAAAATGTGTAAATCAAATGCGCAATTAAAGTTTTATCACAAAGTCACGCCGAAAGCTGTGTAACCGAATGAGCACATGAATAACCTCAAGGGTAAACAGTTTTGTCTAAAAGCATTGTCTCCAATTTATCACAACCAGTGAGTTTAACTAATGGAAAGTCTGAACAGTTCAAGTACTCCACAAACGGAAGGTTTGACGGAGGTGGCGTTCATTTCAGCCTCTGTACTATTACGGCATTCATCAGGTTGGCATCTTTTAGGGTTTTGTCCTCGTTTGTCAGCTCTTCACTGGGGAAGGTGGTCATCAGCACAAATGGAGTATAAGCCAGAGCTGGGCGGGCATCGATAATAAAATGCCGAATATCCTGAATCCTGCAGGCAAGAGGAAAACACCCATTACGTTTCTTCACACATGTTTACTAAAAATTCAAGGCTCTGTACAGATTGAATTCTTTAAGATTTCCAGACTGTTAAGGGCTTGTCCCACTTGGCCGTCATTTGCGCCTCATATGTAAAATAGGTCGACGCGTTGTTACGCCTGACATCGCGCGCAAATCACGCATCATCGTGCCGTCTGGTGCGCGTGACGTCATTAGAATACCCTACAGCGCGTTACGCACGGTGAAGTAACCATGCATCACCACGCAATACACGTGAGACATCGGGACGCAGCGTGCGACGCCAATGCATCAGCGTGCGTACGCGATACGTCACGCAAGTGGCGCGCGAGGATTTTGTGCAGCACAAAATCTTGGGAGCGCCGTGCGATACCGCGCGCCACTCCATACTCCACCACGCCTCTCCGTGCGCCCGTCCCGCATCACAACATGACGACCTATTTTACATATGACGCGTAAATGAGACGCAAATGATGGCCAAGATGGCCATGTAAGTTCCGTTACATGGGACTTGAAAATATCACCAAACTGACGACTCTGTATACTGTCTCAGTGTTCTACTGCTATACATTTATAACGTGTAATGTGTATCTAAGTGTTTATGTGTAGTGAAGGAAGGAGATGCAGATGTTGGTTTAAACCAATGATAGACACAAGAAGCTGGAGTAACACTTCAGGTCAGACAACATCTCTGGAGAAAAGGAATAGGTGACGTTTCAGGTCGAGTCCTTTCTTCAGACCCTGAAATCTCCTGATGTTTTTTTCTGGGATATTTAGATGAGAAATTCCATTTATCCGAGTGATCCCATCTTATAGACTCAGTTGTCCACTAGTGTCAGAGATTTGCTGCAACAGACTGTATCATTCTCGTCACACGAGGAGAAGCGGTGCCAAATGTGTATACTGTCTCAGAGTGCTACTGCTATAGACTTGTACTGTATCTGAGATGCTTACCTACGATGTATATAAGTGCTTTTGTATAGTGATACTTGTACTGAACTGTATACAAACATGGATTTCACTGTACCTCTTCAGTGGGAGAGTCTGGGACTGGAGGTCATAGCCTGAGAATAAAAGGACGCATGTTTTGAAAGGAGATGAGGAGAAATTTATTTTGTCAGAGGGTGGTAAATCTGTGGAAGTCTTTGCCACAGAAGGCTATGGAGGCCATGTCAGTGGAAATTTTTAAGGCAGAGATAGATTTTTGATTAGTACAGGTGTCATAGGTTATGGGGAGAAGGCAGGAGAATGGGGTTAGGAGGGAGAGATAGATCAGCCATGATTGAATGGTGGGGTCGAATGGCCCAATTCTACTCTTATCACTTATGACCTCAGTACTCGTGACAATAAAGTACCATTGAACATACTCAGCCAGAGTTCTAACTCCATTGATTGAACAGCCTGCAAACATCCAAGATCTTTTTTGTGAGTGAGTGAAATGTTCAATCTAGAATCCTTCAGATTAGATGTCAACTCGAGGGGGTTATGTAAAAAAAACACGAAGAGGAGACTTTTGCGATACTTGACAACAAGAAGACTCTGGTCACAGTGTCCTGGCCAACGCCACTACCTCTGTTGGCATTACAAGATCCAAGATGATTCATTATTTACATCATGGGCAGATTGTGTTTGCAGGCCCAAAATGTCTTTCATGAAAGCATCACTGCATTCATTTCAAAAACAAAACTTTAACAAAGAGCCAATACAATAAAATCATCAAATTCTAATTTCAGATGTAGATCTAGACACAAAAAGCGGGAGTAACATCGAGGGTCAGACAACATCTCCGGAGAAAAGGAATAGGTGACGTTTCGAGTCGAGACCCTTCTTCAGACTGAAGATGTCCAAGGGAGGGTCTTGACCCGAAACGTCACCCATTCCTTCTCTCCAGAGATGCTGCCTGGCCCACTGAGTTACTCCAGCCATTTGTGTCCATCTTCGGTTTGAACCAGCATCTGCAGTTCCTTCCTACTAATTCCAGCTGTCATGTTTAGAAAGCTAGCTCTGTTGTAGAGCATATACAGCGTGGAAACAGGCTCCTCGGCCCAACTTGCCCTCACTGACCAACATGTCCCATCTACACTAGTTCCACACTAGTTCCATCTAATATGCGTTTGCCCCATATCTTATTTTTCCACTTTGGGATTCAAACACAAAAATAAAAACTTTGCTTAGAATTTTGGTGAATTATCTTTGGTCAATACAGGCCCAATTCTGAAATGACGATAAATAAAAAGTGAAAAGGCGAGGGGGCTTGTCTGCATGTTCACTCCCACATCTTGGCACAATAAGTTACAAACCAATTATTTCTATAACCTTATTCACACTGCAGGAAGAATTTATCTTCGAGCCAGCACCGCCATTCAATATGATCATGGCTGATCATCCAAAATCAGTACCCTGTTCCCACTTTTACCCCACATTCCCTTGATTCCGTTAGTCCTGAGCTAACTCTCTCTTGAAAACATCGCACAATAAGGCAAGAGATGACCAGATTATGAGAGGTTCAATTTATTTTTCGATGTTGCTTTATCTAAGCTCCGGTACGAAAGGGGCACAAAACTAACTACTGGTATTCATTCTGAAGGATCAGGGGGATAAATATATACTGCCAAGTTTTCTATGTGAACCTCAGAAGATTCTATCAATTAAATCATAACCATTGCAGAATAGTTCAGCTGCCAGGGTTAAATTTAATCTTGAATTATGACTCCCGGATAAGGTACTATCTGCATTCAGTATGCAAAACAATACAGTTCTATCATAAAGCTACAATAAAGAAGCAGAAAGAAAAATCAATTCCATTTTCCCTTCCCATTTGGTGTCTAAGTCAGCCCAGTGTAAATGTTTGTAGTACTTGTGGCACAGTGGCGCAACGGTAGAGTTGCTGCCTTACAAGCACCAGAGACCCGGGATCGATCCTGACTACGGATGCTGTGTGCACGGAGTTTGCACATTCTCGCTGTGACCACGTGCGTTTTCTCCAAGTGCTCGGGTTTCCTCCCACATTCCAAAGTTGTGCGGGTTTGTAGGTTAATTGGCTAATGTAAATCGCCCCCTAGAGTGTAGGAGCAAACTATTATACAGGGAGATCGTTGGTCGGCGTGGACTCGATGGGCCAAAGGGCCTGTTTCCATGTTGCATCGCTAGACTAAACGTGTGCACGGTTATGCAGGGGCGATGTGGGAACTAACAGACAACAATATCTTATACATAGGCTTCTTTAAGTTAATGAAGACATCAAGAAGTGGTCTTCAAAATAAGGAATGTAGAATGTAGAAATAAAGAACTGCAGATGCTGGTTTACGCAAAGTGCTGGAGTTAGGCAACATCCGCTGAAGAAAATAATCATTCCGAAGAAGGCTCCTGACCCGAAACATTGCCCATCCATGTTCTCCAGAGATGCTGCCTGACCCGCTGAGTTACTCCAGCACTTTGTGACTGTTTATCTTCAAAATCACATTGGTTCCCATCATCCTACCTGTGTGTGAGGTTAAACTTCTGAACAAGACGCCCCCCATCTGCAAGTCGTATCTGGATACTGGTAGTTTGTTCCGATTCACTTAGATTTACAGAAGAACTGGCCTTGGCTTCATTTTCCGCTTGCTGGGCTGGAGTAGTTGTGGTGACCAGCTGAGGAGTGGCACTGCAAACCAGAAACACAAACAGGGTTGTTTGCCCTGTGGTTAATCAGAGCCACTTGGCGACACTAATTGGCGCAACATATAAAGACCAAGAGAGTACAGAAACGGAACAATATGTGGATAACAAGGGAAAGTAACTTGAATCTTTAGGAAGCACTGGTAGGGAATGTGTCTCCAAACTGACTGGAGATACGTTGTGCAAGACAAACAATAATATGGATTTGCTGCTGACCATCAAGTCAAAGGGTGGACATTATCCCACATACGGATTATATTCGACCTACTATACAGTGGCCTGAATCTCAGACAGTACTGCTCCCCATGGCCGTGTGAGGGGTTCCAGGGGAGACATCATTATCTAGTGGATAGCATCTTTATCTAGTGGTATCCCCTGAAACCATGACATGATCAAATGTAAAATAATGGGAATAAAATAATTTTCAGCTCAATGTTTCAAAGGGTCAAGTTCAGGGAGATAGTGATTAAAACCAGATTAAACAACTTCAAGAATTCACCATTATACATATAAATAAATGCATGAATGTAGAAAAACAGTATGATAAGGAAATGTGATAGTCACCTGGTTAAAACGATCCAGGGCAAGATATACCTCATTGAAACTTACCGAATAGTGAAAGGCTTGGATGGACTGGATGGGGAGAGGATGTTTCCACTAGTCTAGGACCAGAGGTCATAATCTCAGAATTAAAGGACGTTCCTTTAGGAAGGAGATGAGGAGGAATTTCTTTAGTCTGAGGGTGGTGAATCTGTGGAATTCTTTGCCACAGAAGGCGGTAGAGGCCAAGTCAATGGATATTTTTACGGCAGAGATAGATAGAGGCGTGATTAGTATGGATATCAGGGGTTATGAGGAGAAGGCAGGAGAATGAGGTTATGAAGTAGAGATAGATCAGCTATGATTGAATGGCGAACTAGACTTGGTGGGCCAAATGGCCTAATTCTGCTCCTGCCAGTTATGGCCATATGATATTTTCATACTTGTGGCTAAGTAGTGTAATTGTAGTCATAGCCATGGCTAATCATAGCATTAACTGGACCTTCAACCAACTGACAAGCCATGGAAACTCAACAACTTTCATGTTTTGCAGTGTAAAAGCACGTGGAAACAATGAATAAAACATCCACATTTAGAGAACAGCCAAGAGGCAAATACCAAAAACTGAATTACTAAGGATTATTCAAACTTAAAAAACACAGACACACGGCAACCTATTGATTACAAAATAGATTAGAAAGGGTTAAATCAAAACCTGTACTTCAAGTTAGACTACTTCTGCCAGACGAGGAAGCAAAGATCATAGAGCTCAAGCAACCACTAACAAAAGGCAACTTCTCCACTTACACTGTGATTAATAGCTGGAATATCATCCTATCTTAGAACTGTAGGAAAGCATGTCATAGTCATAACAAGTTGCTGCATGTTTAATTGTTTGGGGAAAGGCTGCCGTTGATCTAACTAGTTTATATGGAAATAACTCAGATGCCCCATCACATACAGCACTTTGGCTTCAACGTGATTGGATTTAAAAGTGCTATATAAATAAAAATTATTTACTTACTTCCATACATTTTGAGCAGCTTTATTACAGAGGCTCTATGTATGCAGTCGTTGACAAGATTTAAAAAATAACCATTTCCTGATGCTATCTCTCCATTAACCAGCGACCTGGACCCAGGGGTCATCTGATGACCACGAGTACATTACGCCATTATCTCAGATTCAATCTTCCTGGGTAACCAGCACAGCTTTAAACGGCTTCGGGTTAAACCACCATCTGCAGTTCCTTCCTCTACAGCTTTAAAATGTGTCAGGAAAGGGGCAAAGTGCAATAGTTAAATTGATTTTAAAAAACAGATCATTCCTTGGACTTAAACTGAGCACAAATGTAACTTTCCGAAAACAGGCATCAGATGAGATGAAATAGGGCACATATAGTGAGCTTAATGAAAAAAAAAAAATACTATACCCATATCCAGTTTTTTCCTGGAATCTGAAGAGACACTAAAGATATGGGGTGTCTTTAGTTGCAATCTCATATTTGTTCTGTTTAGATGTTGGCATTAACTTGACCACACTTCTTCTGAGACTAGCCAAAATGTGTAGGAAGGAACTGGAACTGAAGATGGACCGTGCTGGAGGTCCGACTCAGCGTGGATTTACGATGGGGGAAATCACGCTCGACTAATCTTCTGGAATTTTTCGAGGATGTAACTAGGAAAATGGACAAGGGAGAGCCAGTGGATGTAGTGTACCTGGACTTTCAGAAAGCATTTGATAAGGTCCCATATACAAGATCAGTAGGCAGGATTAGAGCACATGATATTGGGGGTAGGGTACTGACATGGATTGAAAATTGGTTGGCAGACAGGAAACAAAGAGTAGGAATTAACGAGTCCCCTCAGAATGGCAGGCAGTGACTGGTGGGGTACCGCAAGGCTCGGTGCTGGGACCGCAACTATTTACAATATACATCAATTATTTAGATGAAGGGATTCAAAGTAACATTAGCAAATTTGCAGATGACACAAAGCTGGGTGACAGTGTGAACTGTGAGGAGGATGCTATGAGAATGCAGGGTGACTTGGAAAGGTTGGGTGAGTGGGTAGATGCATGGCAGATGCAGTTTAATGTGGATAAATGTGAGGTTATCCACTTTGGTGGCAAAAACAGGAAGGCAGATTATTATCTAAATGGGGTCAAGATGGGAAAAAGGGAAATACAATGGGATCTAGGGGTCCTTGTTCATCAGTCAATGTAATTAAGCATGCAGGTATAGCAGGCAGTGAAGAAGGCAAATGGCATGTTGGCCTTCATAACAAGAGGAGTTATGTATAGGAGCAGATAGGTCCTTCTGGAGTTGCATAGGGCCCTAGTGAGACCACACCTGTAGTATTGTGTGCGGTTTTGGTCCCCTAATTTGAGGAAGGACATTCTTGCTATTGGGGGAGTGCATCGTAGGTTTACAAGGTTAATTCCCAGGATGGCAGGACTGTCATATGCTGAGAGAATGGAGCAGCTGGGCTTGTATACTCTGGGGTTTAGAAGGATGAGAGGGGATCTTATTGAAACATATAAGATTGTTAAGGGTTTGGACACGCTAGAGGCAGGAAACATGTTCCCGATGTTGGGGGAGTCCAGAACCAGGGGCCACAGTTTAAGAATAAGGGGTAAGCCATTTAGAACGGAGACGAGGAAACAATTTTTCACACAGAGAGTTGTGAGTCTGTGGAATTCTCTGCCTCAGAGGGTGGTGGAGGTCAGTTCTCTGGATACTTTCAAGAGAGAGCTACATAGGGCTCTTAAAGATAGCTACGTTAGCGGATATGGGGAGAAGGCAGGAACGGGGTACTGATTGTGGATGATCAGCCATGATCACATTGAATGGTGCTGGCTCGAAGGGCCGAATGGCCTACTCCCGCGCCTATTGTCTATTACTCAGCGGGTCAGGCAACTTCTCTGGAGAAAAATAATGGGTAACATTTCGGGATGGAACCCCTCTTCAGTCTGAGGAAGGGTTCTGGCCCAAAATGCCACTCATCCTTTTTCTCCAGAGATGCTTGCTGACCCACTGAGCTACTCCAGTATCTTGTGTCTTTCCTCAGAGGCTATATGGGAACTGCAATAGGCTAGAGATCAGATTTGCGGGGCGTACAACTTGACAATTCATAAACAGAAGAAAACAGGAGGATTTGGGAAGATGGAAAAAGTATACCTGACTACAGGAGTGGAGGTGACTACTGCTTTAAAAAAGTAGGAATGGATAGATGCATTATAGGCCAACTAGTTTGACTATTGTGGGGGGAAATTATTGGAAACAATTCTAAGGGACAGTGAACTTTTAGATGAGAAAAGATTAATCATAGGGTGGGGAAATAAAGAACTCGAGGACATCGATTCAAGGCGAGGGGGAAGATTTAATCGGAACTTGGGAGGAGAAAGAATTTATTTTGTTTTATTTGAGACTTATCCCAAATGCATTGGTACAATTTGTAAAGCTGACCAGTGTTGTCCAAGCATCTTAGGTCCATGTAATTCTCTATAAGGTGCTGCCGATTTATCAACCAGGAGACAGCTACTGCATCAACTCACTCCATTTCTCGAAGGAGAAAGTTACACTAAAATAGCCAGCATTATTCTGCAGTCGACCTTCTGTAGAGACATGCTGTGGCAATTTATGTTGTCTTTTATATTTAATCTCCCTAAAAGTGTTTAAATTATTGACTTTGTAAGAAACTTGAGCAAATTATCGCCATTACCTCCCCAACTTTTGTCCTTCGCCTCCAAATGCCTTAAACGCTGCCTTAGACTTCACAAAGTCTTGGTCGCGATGGTCCTCCATGTCCAAGTTCACCTGCCCACCTCGAGCCAATCTCCGCAGCTCCAGCGGAATCTCACTGCCAGAGGCAAAAGAAAGAGATACTCACTCCAATAGATTTAAATGAGGACCTACCTAAACATTTTATATATCCTTTTACTCGATGTTCCATTGCAAAGTAATAATAAATAATAGCACGGTTACTTGCAGTGGTAATAAAACAAATGAAACACCATTTATTGTCGTCTCTGTTATTTACAGAAACTTTGAACTTCTTTGCTCAAACTTAGGGTGGCACGGTGGCGCAGCGATAGGGTTGCTGTCCCACAGTGCCAGAGACCCAGGTTCAATCCTGACCAAAGGTGCTGCTTATTTCAATGGAGTTTGTACATTCTCCCGGTAACTGCATGGGATTTCTCTGGCTACTCCGGTTTCCTCCCACACTCCAAAGATGTGCAAGTTTGTAGGTTAATTGGCTTCTGTAAATTGCTCTGTAAAAAAAACTTCTGTAAATATCAACGTTTCGTAGAAGTCTGAAGAAGGGTTTCGGCCCGAAACGTTGCCTATTTCCTTCGCTCCATAGATACTGCTGCACCCGCTGAGTTTCTCCAGCACTTTTGTCTACCTATGAGATAACTCTGCTGTGCATTAATTCATGCCTCCAGTGGCAACATGATGAACTACAAACAATTAGTTCAGTCTCAAGGATGTCCACCAGATGTCACATTTTTGCAAATTGCATCCAACTAGCAAACCAAACTTTAGTCAACTTTAAAACAAATTAGCTGCTGCATTCATAATTTATCTATAACCAATTATCTCAGACGAGTTGGAGACACAAGAAAGTGCAGATGCTGGAATCTTGAGCAAATAAAAGTGCTGGAGGAACTCAGCAAGTCAGGCAGCATCTGTGGAGGGAATAGACAGATGATATTTCAGGTCAGGATGCTGTCAATGTCCATACCCTACCTGACATATGCTACCTGACCCGAGTATTTTTCCAGCACTTTGTGCTTTTATCTCAGAGAAGTTACTTTGCACAAGGACAAACATTAAGGCAGAAAATAAAATCCTAACATACACAATCGTAACCAATCGCAAGCAAAAAGCCACTTACCCTCGCCTAATAGCTTCTAAAAACTGAGCATTTGTCGGGTCAGTATAATTTCTCTGCTCTCCATTATCCACACTGAAACCACTTTTCCAAAGCTTCAGTATAACATGAACCTGTTAAATAAAATCCAAAAATATACAGAATTTGATAAAATATGTATTTTCAGATAATGTACAATCCAAATCATTGTTGGTCTCTATGGAAAAAACGATCCCTTCTGTAAACACTGGAATTTTTCCCAAGTAAACTGTCTAATTATAGCTGATCTACCTCAAAACTTACCAGCAATAATGTTGGCAATTTAAGAAACGCAAGAATGTTTAATATACTGCTCAGAAAGTGCAAGTATTTGCAAACATACCACTTAATCTACTACTTTGAGGAATAATATTTTCACTAAGCGAATTAAATATAACTATCTCCAGGTTCTTAATATTTGAACTTGCTTCAGAGTGTTTTAATGGTTATTTTGTTACTTATTGATCAGAATCAACCAATTACTCTCCTGCTGTTTACAAGCACACATTAGCCTTGTGGTTATAGTAACCCAGAGTTCATGGGATCAAAGTTAAGCCCATGATTAAGCCATGTGGCCTATTCCTGCAGGGAAGGCCTGCTACTGCTAGCTGGTTAGGTACCCACGTGACACTATGCACTTCACTAGAAATGGCTTCAGGTGAATAAGGGTGGGGAATAAATCTTGAGTCTCTCCTCCCCACCTCCCTAATACAAAAATAGATGGAAAAAACATGCTGATTTTGAAGCCTGAAATATAGAATCACAGGTACATACAGCATGAATACTGTTCATCGGCCCAACTTGCCCACATCGGCCAACGTGTCCCATCTTCACTAGCCCCACCTGCCTGCGCTTGGCCCATATCTCCCTGAACTTATCCTATCCATGTAACTGTTTAAATGTTTCGTAAACGTTGCAATAGTATCTGGGTTTTTTTCCTTTTACTCCCAGAGGAGGTAGTTGAGGCAAGTTCTAATTAAAGTCGCATGGGAGTTGATTAGGGTCATGTTATGTCATTAAAATTATAATAGATTAAAATATATACAATTGCACTAAAAAAAAAATTGTTGGACTGCCAACAACTAGAGAGCCGTCTTGAACTACTATCTACCTCGTTGGGAGACCCTCAGACTATCTTTGATCGGACTTTACTGGCTTTATATTGCACTGAACGTTATTCACAACATTCCCTTTATCATGCATCTGTACACTGCAGATGGCTCGATTGTAATCTTGTATTGTCTTACCGCTAACTGGATAGCACGCCACAAAAGCTTTTCACTGTACTCCGGTACATGTGACAATAAACTAAACTAAAGATACTTTTCAGTTTCTCCTCAAAGTGCAAAGGGAATTTTAACAACTAGACAAAGATGCATATCTTTCATTCATTGTTCTTTATCTCCCCACATCACCGTCTATATCTCTCGTTTCCCCTATACCTAACCAGTCTGAAGGGTCTCGAACTGAAACGTCACCCATTCCTTCTCTCCAGAGATGCTGCCTGTCCCGCTGAGTTACTCCAGCTTTTTGTGTCTATCTTCGGATTAAACCAGCATCTGCAGTTCCTTCTCAAACAACTAAATACAAATGATCGGTTTCAAATTTCTCCATACACTTTATTGTTATTATGAAACTTATTCCTGACATTTTATACCAAACTAATGAACCATACTTCCATTGCACTTTTGTCTCCATCAAACAGAAGCTTGGGTTGTACTGAAGACGTTATACATCTTCTCATAAGACTTACATCTTGTGCAGTATCTGGTCTCCTCTCCCCCGTTACATACGCAGACTGTTCCGCCTCAGTCGCTCCCAAACGGTAGCCACCACCACCGAACGGCTTTTGAAAACAAAGAAGTTAAGTGGCACAGCTTGGCAATAAAAAATATGACAGTTTTTTTATTGAAGGCAAATTCAACTCGTTAACTTGCTAAATTACGGAGATAACATCAGGAGCAGCAAAACTGAAACTGAAAGCAAACACACTGATACCAGGGTGCAGCTGTAGGAAATCCAGTGAATGAAAAAATATGTAGTGTGGCACTGATCACTTTCCGTTAACATTATTAAGTGAGGTTCTACAACTGGTCTCAGCGGTTACGCTGAAAGGGGTTCCAGAACAGATTGAACCGCCCATGGAATGAGTGCTTAAGGATAAAGTCTGACTGCAATATCCAGCAAGAATTTTGGTGCAAAGGCAACCCTTGCCTGAAAATAAAAAATAAAAATGGATATACTTGTGAACAGTGAGTTCACAAACAGTTTGAATCTCCATATTGAAGAAATGACAACAAAAAAAGAATAGAATGATACCAATCCAGATATCAATAAAAATATTTTTTTCCAGAGCAGCAAAGGCGGAGCAGAGATTTGATAGATATCACCAGAATTATGAAAGGGTTTGAGAGGGTAAATTTGGAGTATTTCCATGTAAGTAAAATCAGGACAAATACAAGTCAGTCATTATCTATCAGAATCTATTGGGGATGTTTTAGAGAAAACCTTTTACTCTGAGTGGTGAAAAATCATTATCTTTAGGGGAATTTACAAGCAGCGATGGGATACATTAATGTTGAATGGAAAACAAAGGGTTGAGTTTTGTGTGGAGCACAAACATCAACAAGGATCCACACAGACACCACCCAAGGTCAAGTTTGGGTTCCTGGTGCTGTGAGTCAGCAGCTCTACCAGCTGTACCACTGTGCCGCCATAAACAGTGGCCATTCATTTGTAGGCCGTTTCCCAACCTCTGCAGCATTCAGAGTCCAATTTGTTTTTTCTTGTATGTATCCTGTTCCACACTAACTTTCAGAGATATTATGAACGTTTTTAAAACATAATTCTTGAAAAAAGTTTAAAATGTTACTGCAAAATAATAAAGCACTTTTACCTCTACAATTATAACAGAAAGAAAAACTGCTAAAGGAAAGAACACCAATTCCAAGGAACGGGGTACTGATTTAGGATGATCAGCCATGATTGATCATATTGAATGGCGGTGCTGGTTCGAAGGGCCCAATGGCCAACTCCTGCACCTAGTTTCTATGTTTCTAAGACATCACTGTTGGAAGGTATCAGTCCAGTTCAGGAATGTAATTGATCATTGCTATAAAAATTATCATTTGATATGAGATTGGTACACTTACTACATTAAGTGCCTTGCTAATCGCAAGCCTGTAAATCACTCTGATAGCGTGCACACCTTAGATTTACTGGATTCTCCAGGACCTCTGCCAGCTCGTTCAACAGCAACTGCACCATGTTCCTTTGCTCCTTTGAAAAGGTCTTCTACAACTTCATTCGAATTTTTCTTTTTTGGAGGACCGACAATTTGTTGCCCACTTCTTTCAGAGCCACCGGCATAAAACCTTCGAAATATAATCATTCATTGCATACTGATAACATAGAAATTCAAATTGTCGTGTGTTCTAACAATATAATTGCTACTCAATAACGATTTCCTTCATAGGATTCGTCTATGCCTTAACAGCCACAAATATTCAGCGGGTGCCAAATATTTAGTTGTCGTTTTAGTTTTAGAGATAAGGCGTGGAAACAGGCCCTTCGGTCCGTCGAGTCCATGCCGACCCGTGATCCCCGTACACTGTTTCGATCCTACAGGCTCACAGAAACCAATTCATCTGCAAACCTGCGCATCGTGGGAGGAAACCAGAGCAGCCAAAGAAAATCCAACACAGTCACACAGAGAACGTGCAAACTCCGTACAGACAGCACCCTTAGTCAGGATTGAACCCAGGTCTCTGGTGCCGTAAGTCAGCAACACTGCCGCTGCACCACTTCTATCGGCATTAAAGAATGTGCAGGATTCAACAATTAATATATTTCCCTGTGCAGCTAAATGCCAACATTCTTATGATCCTTCATTAAGCTCCATTAATTCATGAAAAAATAAATAAAATGTCTCATAACAGCACACTTAAAACGAGAACATGTACAATGCTGTCTGAAAAGAGTGTTTGTTTCCAATTCCTAACATTCCACTGCATGCGTGTTATAACATTTAAACAACCCAACCTGACCTCCACACAATGAGCCAAAAAGCAAGTGCTTTAAACACATGCAGCCCATACAATAGAAAATGCATTTGAGAAAATAATAATTTTAGTGACTGCAAAGGAAAATTCCAGAAAAGCAAATTATATATTACTTGCTATCTTCATCAAAGGATTGTTTATTGTTCTCTAGAAATGGCTTTAGGTGAATAGGAGGGGATAACAAATCCAGTGTCTCTCTCGCTTCATACCTCCCACACACCCTCAGAGTATCTGAAAATACCTGCTGATTCTGACCGAGTGAACTAAAGCAGGCTGGAAATCTTTTCAGGGTTATCTAATGTCATTGAAATATATACCATTGCACTGTGAAAATCAATATTTTATTAGGACATTAGGGAAGATACTTTTCAGTTTATGCTATGTTTAGGAAGGAACTGCAGATGCTGGAAAAATCAAAGGTAGACAAAAATGCTGGAGAAACTCAGAGGGTGAGGCAGCATCTATGAAGAAGTCTGAAGCAGGGTCTCGATCCAAAACGTCACCTATTCCTTCGCTCCATAGATGCTGCCTCACCTGCTGAGTTTCTCCAGCATTTTTGTCTACTTTCAGTTTATCCTAAGGTTGCAAAGTGAATATATGATTCACAAGTAGACGAAGGTTAGAAAATACAAATCATAGGTTTCCAATTTCTCCATGCACTTTATTGTTACTGCATAACCTATACCAAAAAAATGTTAGACCAAAAAATAATGAATTAACCATGCTTCCATTACAGTTTTGGCACTATCAAGAAGAAACATGGGTTAAATTAAATCTATGGGTTAAATTAAATCTATGCATCTTGTCATAAAACTGTATATTTTAAAAAGGGTTGTGGTTTGGCTCAAAATATATTCATCTGCGTCTTTTAATACATGCTCGGTTAAAGCCCACAAAAGTATTTTTTTTTAACAAGTGTTTTTCTCCTCTATGTTGCTCGCAATTGAAATTATTGACGTGCAAACAATCAAATTAAGCAGGAGTCGTTTTCAGTTCTCCTCCATGTCAGCCTTGGTTTGCATTAGAGGCCATGCACTCAGTACCAGTGCAGCAGTCACTGCTCCCCAGCTGCCACCTCAATTGCCAATTCATTATGTTTGCAGACGCAAGCTAACATCGATTTTGAACTAGCATCTTCTCACATTTCAGAGGAGCATAGCTCCCAACCTCACTACATTTTAACAGTTAAAAACCCCTTCAAGTTAAACTTTTAAAGATGCATTATTCCATTCATATTTGCTAATCAGGTTGAACACACTATGAGTGGTGAAAGTTAATAGTGACTATCTCGCAAAATATGAAGGGAATCCAACAGGAGACTAGCAGACCACACGTAGACGAAGGAACTGCAGATGCCGGTTTACACCAAAGATAGACAGAAAATGCTGGAGGAACTCGGTGAATCAGGCAGCATCTCCGTAGAAAAGGAATAGGCGATGTTTTGGGTCAATACCCTTCTTCAGGCTGAGAGTCAGAGGAGAGAGGTATGCAAAAAGACAAATCAAAGCCAGCAACGGTCTAATATGTAGTTAAAACATAATCAGACAACCGTCACACTTGTCCGAGAATGTGTTGACTACCTTTGACTCACTGCAGAAATCAGAAAATGACAGAGGCACAAATCCATGTTGACGCTTCAGTAGGGGTTTCTAATTAGTCCCAGGACCGGTAATGTTTTCATCTCAGGTATCTATTCAATTACACTGTCTGCATACAAGACATAACATGAAAACGTATATTCCAGAGAAAATTGGAAAGGAAAATCAGAAAAGCCTGGTGGTATTCAGCAGACCAGACGGCATCACTTTCCACAGGTTCCTATATGATTAGCGAGTATATCCAACGCTTCCTTTTATTACATATGATAACATTGGTTTCAAAAACAGGATTTTCATGCGTGCTGCAGAGAACGTCAGAAAATGATCCAAAATAAAGTTTTACAGACCTTTGGCCTTCATCATCATCGTCATCTTTCTCTTCGTTCCACAAATCTCTGAATGAGGTTACTCGGACGTCACTGCAATTATAAGAGCCCCTTTGCTTCAGTTACATAAATTAAATTGCTTCTGATTATCTGCATTTAATTTTATCATATAAATGGCTTAAATCACATGCACACCCGCCTTTCATTCAGCAATATTCAGCACTCATTCAGCAGGTGAGGCAGCATCTATGGAGCGAAGGAATAGGTGAGCTCCATCATTTCAGTCCCCCAAGAAAAATAAAGTGACCTGTCTCACCAACTACAGCCCCAATGACAACCACCCAGAATCTCCAACGTCAATGAAGTGCTCTGAAAGATCGGTAATGGACCAATCTTCCACACATAACGGTGCAGCAGTAGTCCCGGGTTCGATCCTGACCGCACGTACTGACAGCATGGAGTTTGCATGTTCTCCCTGTGAATACTTCAGTGTCCTCCCGCAACCCAAAGACGTGCGAGTTTGTAGGTAAATTGGCCTCAGTAAAATTGTCCTAGTGTGCAGGGAGTGGATGAGAAAGTGGGACAACATGGAACTAGTTCAACTCTGCAAGGTGAACAGATGACCGATGGTCAGCATGGATTTGGTGGGCTAAATGGCCTGTTTTCTTGCTGTATTTCCAAACTAATCTAAACTATCTGGATCCCCAACAATTCATGTACAGGAAAAAACTAGGTCTATGGAGAACACATTCCCTCTTGCACATTCTGTCCTGGATAATATTTGCAATACAAACAGCCATGTCAGGATGCTATTAACTGACTGCAGCTCAACCTTCAACCATAATTGTGAACAAGCTCTGGACCTTGAAGCCTCCATCTGCAACTGGCTTCATTGACCATTCTTCTTCAGTCAGTTAGAATTGGTGGGGTGGGAGATTGCATCCTTCACGTGGTCCGCCCTGTTTCGACTAATGCAATCAACTCGACGTGAACAAACAGAAGATCAAATAGAACAAGTTGTCCTACAACTTTAGGCTGTGCACGCCACACGAAAGAAGAAGAAGTTCGAATTGGTCATAACATTTCCTCTACTCTGACCCTCAAAATCCTTGGATTTTGCACTCAATAACAACATTTAAAAGACACTTGGCCAGAAAAGGTTGAGGGAAATGGCCCAAATGCGGGCAAATGAGACGAGCTTAGATGGAGCATCTTGGTCAGCGTGAATGAGATGGGCCGAAGGGCCTGTTTCCATGTTGTATGATTCAATTTTATGAATCATACAACATTCTATGACTCATTGTTGTATTAATCATTACCGCATGTATATTGTTTACTCGACGAGCATCATGCGAGCACGGAATTTCATTACTCCCTGGTGCATGCAACAATAAGCTAATCCTCTGAGGACATGAAGTTAACTAATGCACGAATGGCTACCATTTAGTACACCAGTGAATGATGTGACGATACTTTTAACAGCAACACACAGAAATAAAAAAACATATTAAAAGCAGATTTTATTTATTTTATTCAGTAGCAAAATAAGTAGGCTCTTATAAAGCAGTAATAAAATATTAGAGGTGAATATAAAAATGCTGCTAGTACTACTCTGGCCCGATTCACAATGGGCGCATATATATTGTAAACAGTTTACTGCTCTTAAATGAGTTCAATCCAGTATAAATATAATCTACCACAGATCAACACACATTTCTCTTCCTTATAGCTCTTTTGCAGATGGACTATTAAATCAATGGGCTTAAATCACATCTGGCTGGATTAAATGGGGTTTATTTTTGAAGTGGTTGAAAAATTGTTCCATATTCCCGCAGGCTTTCAGTCAGCCTAGTAACTGACAATTCTCTAGTGATTAAAACGTTTTAACAAATCAAAGTACATCATACCATAGCCCATGAAGCCTTGTGGGTTATGGGGCGATGTACATTGATTTAAAGAGGACATTTGAAACGAGACACATCAAAGTTCTTTCTGGTTGGAACAGCAAATCAATCTGGAAGGTGTAAAGGTGACGACCGCAGCAGAAAGTAAAGTTACGGTAGAATGAAAGTCAAAACCAAACTGGATATCATTACAAAAGGAAATGTAAAAGCAATTGAATAACAAGAATTGGTGCTGGAACCACTGTTGTTTGACATTTATATTAACAATTTCACTGTGAATGCATGTAGCAGAGTTAGCAAGTTTGGAAATGGCACTATAATTGATGGTTATGTTCATGCCGTAGGAGCAGAATTAGGCCATTCGGCCCATCGAATCTACCTGCCATTCATTCCTGGCTGATCTTTCTCTTGAGTTTAGTTTAGAGATACAGCATGGTAACAGGCCCTTCGGCCCACACTGACCAATAATCGCCCGTGCACGAATTCTACCTTCAAGGGACAATTTATAGATGCCAATTGATCTACAAACCTGCACATCTTTGGAATGTGGGAGGAAACCAGAGCACCCAGAGAAAACCACATAGTCACAGGGAGAACGTGCAAACTTTGTACAAACAGCATTGTGGTCAGGATCGAAACTGGGTCTCTGGCACTATAAGGCAGCATCTCTACCACTGCGCCACTCTCTCAATCCTGTTTCCTGCCTTCTCCAAGTAACCTCTGACACCTTACTAATGAAGAACCTCTCAATCTCTGCTTTAAAAATACCCAATGACTCGGTCCCTACTGCCATCTGTTCTCATTAATTCCACAGATTCTCCACCCTCTGGCTAAATAAATTCCTCATCTCCTTTCTAAAGGTATATAATGGACAGTGACAAAGGTTATCCAAGATTACAGCAGGAGCTAACAATAACAGACGGAGGTTAATTTGGACAAATATGAGGTGTTGCGTTTTGGTAACACAAATCAAGGCAAGATTTACACAGTAATGGTAGGACCCTGGGGTGTGTTGGAGAACAGGAAGACCTGGAGGGTGCAGGCAGGTACATGGTTCCATGAAAATGAGTACAGTTAGAAAGGGGAAGGAAGGTTTTTGGCATGCTCATCTCCATCGGTCAGGGAACCAAGAAAAGGAATTGGGGCATTGTGTTACAAATATACACGATACTAGTACACAGGGCTCGAAATTAGCGGTTGCCTGGGTGCCAATGACCACCCAAAGTGCCGTCGGGCAACCTAAACGCCGACTCATTTTGCCCGGCGTGGCAAGCAAATACTGGTTTATACCAACAGACACAAAAAACTGGAGTAACTCCGTGGGTCAGGCAGCATCTCTGGAGAATAGGAGCGTGACGTTTCGTGTCGACGGCGGCGGCTGTATTCCTCTAGTATCTTTGATTGCGGGGTAAAGATACCAGGTGCTTGGTGACGAAGGGTTGGAGCGAATCACGGGCTCCGAACAGCGGCAACAGCGGCTCTACCACCTCCTCCTCCCGCACCCCCGCCCGGCAGAAGGAGACCTCTCCCTTCCTCCCGGCCTCGGCATGATTTGCAGCAGTAGCTTTTGATTCCAGGCAGTGGCCGCTATCGCCCTGAAAACGGCCGCTGCCTGCAAACCCGTTAATGGCGCTTTCAATACAACCCCTCTCGCAAGGCGAGGCCGGGAGGAGGGAGGGAGAGGGAGAGAGGGAGGCGGAGGCTTCCTTCCGCCGACTGAAGCAGATGCACCAAAGATCCTATAGCTTTCGGATCTTTGAGCTGCACCGCTCGGCCCCGCACCTTGCTGTCGTCTGGCGGAGGAGGGGAGGCGGTGACGACGAGTTCCCAACCGCCTCCCCCTTTGGTGGCGGCACTTTGGCGTTGGACAGGGACGGCCAAGGCAGCGGGGCCATGTTGTCCGAGGAGCGCTGACCTTCCTTCCTCCCCACCTCCTTTGTACCTTCTACCCCCATCTCTCTCTCGTACACCCCCCCTCCACCCCTCTTATCCTGGAACCCCTCCTCTCCATCCCGCACTGATCCCCATTCCCTCCTCTATTCAGTCCTCACTGACATCCTCTGTGCTCCCCCCCCCCAATCTGTTCATCACCCTCCCCTCCTCGCATTGATTCTCCTGCCCCCCCTCCCCATCCATCCTACACTGGTCCTCCAATTCATCCTGTACTGACCACCCTTCCCATCCATCCTGCACTTCTCCCCATTCATTCTGCACTGATCCACCCATTCATCCCGTACTGAACCACCTTCCATTTATCCTGCACCAAACCCCCCATCCATCCTGTAGTGATCTACCCATTCATATTTTACTGATTTCCCATTCATCTTTTACTGATCTCCTCATGCATCCTGTACTGATCCCCTCATTCATCCCGTACTGATCCACCATTCATCCTGTAGTGATCCCCTATTCATCCTGCAGACACTCCGATCCACACTGTCCTGACCCCCCCCCCCCCAAATTCATCCTGTACTGATCCTCCCATTCATCCTGTACTGACCCCCCCATCCATCCCGTACTGATCCCCCCCCCATTCAACACCACTGACATCCCCCGAGTTCTCCCCTCACAATTTTGATAACGGAATGCAATCAAATGTGTTTTAATTCCAAATGTTATTATTTGTTTTGACACCTTTAAACATATTACCAAAAGAACATTTGCTGCAGTTATGTCCTTTGGCCATCTCTTGTCAGTTAGTGTAATGTTTAACCTGTCAGATGGGTATAGTCAGTTTTAACAGCTATTATAATAAAATGACTTTAGAAATGTCCTTGCAACCTGTATATTTTGTTATGGATAAATTATGTGGGAAGCCAGAGTGTTTCTGTGCCAATAGCAATAACGACACATGCTATGGCCATGTCACGGTAATTTTCAGTCCTTCACAGAAAACATGCTTGCATCAATCTGTAGTGTGCATGGTCCAGGATTTATTGACACAGGTTGATCATTTGCTGATTAATCCAACCACATTTATGTTTGGAAGTGGAAAGAACTATTAGAAATTGCATTAATTGCAATGTGTAAAAAGAGTTGAGATATTGTATTATAATTTTGCTGCATGTCATTTTGCTGCATATATCATGTCTTGATTGGTAAATATGTTTAGTTTGTGAGTTATTGAAGCTGAAATAATATGTGAATGTAGACAAAAGTGCTGGAGAAACTCAGCGGATGCGGCAGCATCTATGGAGCGAAGGAAATAGGCAACGTTTCGGGTCGAAACCCTTCTTCAGACTGATGTGTTTCGGCCTGAAACATTGCCCATTTCCTTCGCTCCATAGATGCTGCTGCACCCACTGAGTTTCTCCAGCACTTTTGTCTACCTTCGATTTTCCAGCATCTGCAGTTCCTTCTTGAACATAATATGTGAATGCATCATTGAGCATTATTCTGACTGGTAACTACGCACTTCGTCCGAGCACATTATCGCACGCGTCATGCAAACCGTTTTAAATGACCACCTAAACTGTCATTTGGCAACCTAAAAAGCTGTCAAGGTTGCCCGGCTGGCAACAGGGAAAAAAAGCAAGCGGTGGAAGCAAGGTTCATAAGATAACGAAATAAACATTTTCAAATCATAGCCATTTTCATTATAGATAGGCATCATTTGTAATACCAGCGAGCAAAAGGATTAAACATGTTATGTGGCCACTACAAGTTTCCTATGTTCAGTCACCACGCAGAAACAAGAATATTGGATTTAATCTTTCGGTACTCATTGAGTATCAAAACCCCCCAGAAATAATGGCAGGCTACAAGAAATATAGGACAAAGGGGTTCTGAAGCACACATCCACAAATCTCTGAAGATCACAAGACAAATAGATAAAGATTGTTAAGAAGGTATACAGCTAATTGCTTTCATTGATTGAGGCACAGAATACAAAAGCAAACGGGGCATGATGAATTGGACTAGAGCTCAAACACCACATACAATTCTGGGCACGTCTCACAAAGAATATTTCAGCTCAAGAGAGGCTGCAGAGATTTGAAGATGTGCCCAGACTGGAAAATTGTAGTTACATGGAGGGATTCTCGAGGCCAAGGTTGTCCTCTTCAGGATTTAAAAAAAAGACTGAGGGGAAGATTTGATTGAGATACACAAGTAGTAAAGATGGAAAAAAAATGTCCTCTTAAATCAATTAATTAAATAATCTAATCAATAATTAGAATGCGTAGATTTGTGTATATCAGTGGAAGGATTGCAGCAGAGTTGGGAAAAACATTAATTCACTCCATGAGAATCTAGACTTTGCTACGAGAATGAGTATCAGAAACAGAAAACGCGATCACCATTAAAAAGTATGTGGTGAACACAGCAGAGCTATGGGAGAAGAGCAGGGAATTGGGATGAAGACAAAGGGTATTTTGATCAGCAGTGATACTTTGGGTAAAATGATCTCCTATATCAACTTCCATGATTCCACAAACCTATTTAAAAAGCAGATACAGTGGCATATCAATACCTCAATAAGCATCAATGGTTAAAGAGAAGATAGAAGGGAATAATGTGCGAGTGATAAAATAAAGAATGACAATGAGAAGACGATAATACTCTCACCTTGGCACAGTTCTGGAACTGGTGCTGGATTCAGGCTGAGGAAGGGTTATAACATCATCATCACCACCTTCTTCAAAAAAGCTGCCTAGAGCCAGCTGCAAACAATGAGAAGCACAGAAGACTGGATTATCTTTCTAGGAGCATCAAATTAACTTATTGCAATTGGGTTGTTTTTTTAAAATCACCAGTTTTACTTCAAAACTGGCATCATAACATCCATGTGAAGGAAAGAACTACAGATGCTGGTTTAATGCAGATGACGTGTCGACAATCCATGACTCCTTGGATCAAACAGCCCAATATTACGAGGCCAGCATTGCACGAAGGCAAAGTGATTAGAAAATCCTGCACAGTTGAAACCTTGTCCAAAGTCCAGCAACTATAAATCAGTAGTACATTAGCAATTAAAGCCAACAATCATTGTATCAAGAATGAGCCTATTCATGCCATCAAACCAATAACAGCATTTTGAAGTCCTTGGTGCTAAGATACAGCCATGCAAATTCCCCTCATCACACATAAAATGTTCTTAAAACATAAAAGTGACAACTTTTAAGAATTTGCTACCACCACCCTTTCTGCCAGTGATTTCCAGATCATAACTGGGTGAAAATGTTTTATCCTATGTTATCTTTTCCTTCTTTTGCCAATTACCTTAAATTTGTCCAAGTGATCTTAATCTTTCACCAGTGACATAACTTTGTTGTAGTGTAGTTTAGAGATACGCCGTGCAAAACAGGCCCTTTAGCCCACTGAGTCAACACCCACCAACGATCACCCGTACGCTAGTTCTATCCTATACACTAGGGATAATTTACAGAAGCCAATTAACCCACAAAGCTGCATGTCTTTGGAATTTGGGAGGAAAATCGGACCACCTGGAGAAAAACTATGCAGTCAAAGGGAGAATGTAAAACACCGTAGACAGCACCCATAGCGAGGATCGAAAATGGGTTTCTGGCGCTGTACGCTGCAACTCTACGGCTGCGCCACTGTGCCGTCCAAATTTACTTCATCCAGGCCCTTCATGAACCTCAGCATCTCAAATTACACCTCAACGTATATAGTATCTTTGGTGAAGAGCAGCACGGTGGACAGCGATAGAGTTGCTGCCTTACAGCGCCAGAGACCCGGGTTAGATCCTGATTACGGGTGCTGTCTGTACGGAACGTGTACGTTCTCCCCGTGACCTGCCTGGGTTTTCTCTGAGATCTTTGGTTTTCTCCCACACTCCAAAGACATACAGTTTTATAGGTTAATTGACTAGGTATAAATGTAAATTATCTCTAGTGCATGTACGATAGCGTCAATGTACGGGGGTCGCTGGTCGTTGCGGACCTGGTGGGCCGAAGGGCCTGTTTCCGCGCTGTATCGCTAAACTAACGGGCCTGTCCCACCAGCGCAACTTTTCAGCAAACTGTCTGCGACCTTCAAGCTCGGGGGCACTCGCCTGAAAAACCGTGAGCGAGATCGACCGTCAGCGCTGAACACACACACGCACACATCGCAAAGGCGGGGGCCAGGAAAAACGGGGGAGCGCTGTCTGAAATTCACACGGTGCAAAGCCAAGGTGATACCCGCCATGAACAGGAAGGTTAAAGACGGCTGGCACAGTGTACGGTAAGTCCTTTGAAAGAGCGGGTAACATTAAAACATTACCGATCAGTTTTCCTTGGTTCTGAAAACCCGTGCTTACGTTTTTTTGTTGCCCCAATGAGCCAATTAAAATGCCCGGTCAGCAAAGGCGATTACCTACTGCTACCTCGACTACCTACAACGACATGGCAATCCCACCACCACTGCACTACGAGTTCAAAAGTATGGATTTTCTCCTTGCCGACCAATTTTTCCTCGCAGAAAATGTTTCAGCTTGTTGAAAATGTTTCCTCGACCAAACTGAGACCGCGAGCAGTAACCACTTTGCGGGAACTCCTCTCGACCATGAAGGAGACTTACCAGAGATCACCTACGACCATGTGTCGACCATGTGTCGACCATGCTGCGAGCGCAGACTCTCCTAAACTCGCCAATAAGGTCGCCATAGTGAGACAGGCCCTTAACCAACCCGAGTCTTTTCAGCATGTCCAAGAAATCATAGTCCCTTTCCATGAGGGCATGTTAATAATTCCTTTATAAACTGTTCACATTCATAGGTGCCTAGAATTAAGCGCCGCCGAACCTTTGTTGCACAGAGGCTACCTCCACATTCTTGCTATTGTTTATTTATTTATAAAGTCCAAGATACTAATCATAGCCCAACAATTGGAAAAGAGATCAGCAGAAATCACCATGTGGCTTATCACACTCCAAAATGTTCTCTTACACAGAAAATATGCATTACCTATATTAAATAAGACAATTTTCAAATAAGAATTATTTTATGAAGACTGTGACTTTCAAGATATAATGATTCATCCTTTAAAGTCAGCATGCACTAAACCAGATGCTCATTGAATCAAAGTGCTATGTATGCATGACAGCTAACTTCAGCTTATAGAGGTCGCAAGGGGATGCTACAATTGTGTGTATTTTGTCGTGCACCAGCAAAAAGAAAGCTCGTCTATGGTTTCTGTTCCTAAAGGGCATGTCCTACCAGCATCCGACTCCATGCGATGAGCGCGATCAAACTAGAAGCGGGGGCCGCGCGGAGGTTGGGTGATCCCTGTACAGGGCCGTTCCCACCAGCATGCGCCTGCATACGGCAAGCGCGACCAAACCGACAGCGAGGGCCGCGCGGAGGTTCGGTGAGTGGCGCAACGCGGCGCAAAGTGAGGCGAACTTGGAGCGAAGTCTTAAAGGTAAGTTTGCCAGGACAGAGGGGCACACAGAGAGGGGCACAGAGGCACACACAGAGAGGGCCACGGAGCCACACACACACAGAGGGTCACGGAGCCACACACAGAGAGGGTCACGGAGGCACGACGTCGAGGCGGTGTGTAATGCGTCGAGGCGACTGCGAACCGACAAGCTGTTGCTGCGCGGAATTTTTGAACATGGTCAGTTTTTCGGAGCCCCGCGCGATGTCGGGACGAACTCCGCACAATTCCGCACGGCTCCGGCGATCGAAGTGGGACCGGCCCCGCGACGCCGGACGGCTCAAGCGACCACGTTAGGTCGCGCTCATCGCATAGAGTTGCATGCTGGTGGGACAGGCCCTTAATTTCTGTCCAGTGACCTTCGTAGGAAGCTGTGATACTGGGTCAAAGCAAAGGACAGCTCACCTATGATACCGACTACAAACACCCTGGACTAACACGAACAGCTCGTTGATCGAGGTACCAGAAGGCAGCTGATGCCATGGGGTTAAATCCCAAAGTGTACATGGGTCAGTATGACTCAGCACTGGAAGAGTCATTAGCAGAAGAGAACAGGATGGAACTTCGATTAATGTGGTCCAACTTTGCTTTTAACAAAATGACAAGAAACTGCAGATGTAGGTTTATACCAAAATGCTGGAGGAACTCAGCGGGTCAGGCAGCTTCGGAGGAGAAATTGGATAGGTGACGTTTTGGGTCAAGACACTTCTTCAGACCCTTCTGAAGAAGGATCCCAACCCAGAACATCACCTATCCATTTTCTCCGGAGATGCTCCCTGACCCGCTGAGCTTTCTCCGCTTTTCATGAGTTTCCTTTACAAATGGTCTAAAACTTTTCTGTAAATCTCTGTTCCAGTTCCAGTCATAATGAGGGCAGCGTTTCTTTACCAGAAATTTTATGAATTGCATACATTTATAGAAGAAGAGTGTAATTTAAAAGCATGGAAATTTCTGCAATCGTATTTCTGCAAAATAGTCATGGTTTACATAAAACATTTTTTTCAGCTACAGCTTAGTTTTACGTTCTTTTGAGCTTTCTCACCATTTTCAGTTTTTCTCTTCAAAAATGTTATTTAGATTAACCTTCAATACTCTTTCCTGTTTAGAGATACAAGGAATTTTTGGAAAGGGGAGAAATCATAGAAACGAAGGCAAATAAGCAAACAATTTGCAATTTAAACTGTCAATTCTATTTTTATTTACTTGCTTGTAAAATGTTGCCTTTTAATGAAAAGCATGCCATATACTAATAACCAATTAAAATATCTTGAAAATTGCCCCTTTATTCTGCAGTTTCCAAGTTCAAACCCTTTATTGTAGAATGCTTTTAACTTTTAAACATTGTTAATTTTGAAAAATGATGAGGCATCTCTTGTTAATTTTTGCCGCATGAAGTATTCAAAATTTACTTTCTCCTCATTTACACCTTAGTACTTTTATTGTTATCCTGACCTGGAATTAAAATTCCATTCATTCATGAATGTGCATGATCAGCCATGATTGCTTTGAATGGCGGTGCGGGCTCGAAGGGCCGAATGGCCTACTCAGATATGCACAGGCAGATAGGAGTTGGTCTGGCATCATGTTCAGCACAGACATTGTGGGCTGAAGGGCCTGTTCTTGTACTGTACTGTTCTATACTCTATTACAATTGCTTGCATATACACTATGATGTTCTAATCACCCATCCAATGCCATCTAAGTGATCAACAACACAATTAAAGTATTTACAACAGTGTTTTTTTTAGTTTTCAAAGGTGATTCCTGCTTGAACTTCTGTATGGTGCGCCCTTGCCGACCAAAGCACCTCCCTCGGGCTGATATGTCCCTTTATTGGGATGTAATGCTGAGGCTCTATAAGGCATTGGTGAGGCTACATTTGGAATATTGTGCGCAATTTTGGACAACATATGTGAGGAAGGATGCGCTGGCTCTGGAGAGGGTCCAGAGGAGGTTCACAAGAATGAGCGCTTGTCAGCACTGGGCCTGTACTCGCTGGAGTTTAGAAGAATCAGAGGGGGACCACATTGAAATATACAGAATAGTGAAAGACTTGGATAGAGCGGATGTGGAGAGAATGTTTCTACTGGTGAGAGAGTTTATGACCCGCGGTAGTAGCCTCAGAATTAAAGGATGCTCTTTTAGGAAGGAGACGAGGAGAAATTATTTTGTCAGAGGGAGATGAATCTGTGGAATTCTTTGCCACAGAAGGCTGTGGAGGCCAAGTCAGTGGATATTTTTACAGCAGAGATAGGTAGATTCCTGATTAGTACATGTGTCAGAGGTTATGGGTTGAAGACAGGAGATTGGGGTTAGGAGGGAGAGATAGACCAGCCATTATTGAATGGAGCAGGAGACTTGATGGGCCGAATGGCCTAATTCTACTCCTGTCAGTTGATCTTATTAAACCACATACACAGCCACAGCAGTTGTTTCACATATTTCACAGAATAATCTTGGTAATTCAACCCTGTAACAACCAGAACAAGTGAACAGGGTGGAACTCCTCTCTTGGGGAAAAATAAATCAAGAGATGACTTCAAGAACATGATAGTGTTTAGCCGAGATAATCGTTCCATCTACACAAAACCGGGAATAGGGGGCGATAAATACAGCAAGAATAAAGTGTGTAACTTAGCAAAATGTGCAATTTACATAGAATTATCCCCCCCCCCCCCCCCCCACAACACACCATAAGAAACTTGCAACAGCACTCGGCAATTAAGACTGGCATCAGACTTTACTGGAAAACTACATACAAATAAATAATGCCACGAGCTGCAAGGCAAAAGAAGCAGCTCCTGTGGGACACAAATACCAGCATCGTCTCTGGAGATAGTGAGTACAATATTGAGATGCTAGAGGAACTCGCTGTGGATGTCTGTGGAATTCTCTGCCTCAGAGGGCGGTGGAGGCAGGTTCTCTGGATGCTTTCAAGAGAGCGCTAGATAGGGCTCTTAAAGATAGCGGAGTCAGGGGATATGGGGAGAAGGCAGGAACGGGGTACTGATTGGGGATGATCAGCCATGATCACATTGAATGGCCTGCTCCTGCACCTATTGTCTAACTCAGCAAGTCAGGCAGCATCTGTGGAGGGAAATGGACAGGTGATGTTTTGGGTTGGGGCTCTTCTTCAGACTGAAGACCCCAAATGTTTCCTGTCCATTTCCTCTCCACAGATGCAGTCTGGCCCGCTGGATTCCCCCAGCACTTTGTGTTTTACTGAAAATTCCAGCCTCTGCTGGAATTCCTGCTTCCAGTTTCACTTCCCATCACCTCTATCGGTCAGTCTGAAGAAGTGTTCCAACCCAAACACGTAATCTATTCCTTTTCTCCAGAGATGCTGCCTTACCCATTGCGTTCCTGCAGCATCTTGTGTTGGAGTTTCAAAGAGGGTTTGATGATCACTTGGCAAAGGAACACAGACCTGGCTGGTTTTTTTTAGAAGATAGATCCGAAAATGCTGGAGTAACTCAGCAGGTCAGGCAGCATCACTGGAGAAAAAGGATGGGTGATGTTTCGGGTCGAGACCCTTCTTCAGACTGAGAGTCAGGGGAGAGGGAAACAAGCGATATAAGGTGCTGGTTTACACTGAAGATCGACACAAAATGTTCGACTAACTCAGTGGGACAGGCAGCATCTCTGGAGAACATGTCTGAAGAAGGGTCTCGACCCGAAACATCACCCAATCCTTCCCTCCAGAGATGCTGCCTGACCCGCTGAGTAACTGCAGCATTTCACATCTATCTTCGATATAGGTGATTGTTGCTTGTTTTTCATCCTCTTTTTTTCTCCCGGTCTGTTTCTGTCTCTCTCCCTTTGTCTCCTTCCCTCTCTCTCTTTCCATCTCGCACTTCCTCCCTTTGTCTCTCCCTCTCCCCTATCTCTCCCCCTCCTTCTCTCTCTCTCTCCCCCCCTTTGTCTCTCCCTCCCCTTGTCTCTTCCTATCTGTCTCTCTCTTTCCCCCCTCTCTCCATCTCGATCCCCACGTCTTTCTTGCCCTGTCCATTTCCCCCTCGTCTCTTTCCCCCTCCCTATCTGTCTCTCTCTATCCCCACGTCTCTGTCTCTCCTTCCTTGTCTCTCTCTGTCTCTCCCTCTCTGTCCCCACGTCTGTCTCCGTCTCTCTCCTTCCTTGTCTCTCTCTGTCACTGTCTCCCTTTCTCCTTCTCTCCGTGTCTCTCTCCTTCCTTCTCTGTCTCTCTCCCTGGTCCCAGCCGCAGCCCCCGGGCCCCGCAGTGCGGCTGCAGCCGCTGAATTCCCGCACCGAGCGGGGGGGAAGAGGGTGGGGATAAGGTGAGGTGGGGTTGGGTTTAGTGGGGTGGGGTGGGGAGGGGGAGGGGATTGTGTTTGGAGGGAGGGGGATGGGGATGGGGATGAGGTGAGGTTGGGTTTAGAGGAAGAGGGAGGGGGATGGGGATGGTGGTGGGTTTAGGGGGAGGGGGAGAGGGTGGGGATGAGGGAAGGGGGGGGAATGGGGGAGAGGGGGGGGATGAGGGAAGGGGGATGAGGTGAGGTTAGGTTTAGGGTGATGGGGTGGGTTTAGGGGGATAGGTGGGGGATGGGGATGAGGTGAGGTTGGGTTTAGGGGGATGGGGTGGGTTTAGGTTTAGGGGAGGGGGAGGGGGGTGGGGAGGGGGATGGGGAGGGGGATGGGGAGGGGGATGGGGAGGGGGATGGGGAGGGGGATGGGGAGGGGGAGGGGGGATGGGGGAGGGGGGATGGGGGATGGGGGAGGGGGGATGGGGGAGGGGGGATGGGGGAGGGGGGATGGGGGAGGGCGAGGGCGAGGGCGAGGGGGAGGGCGAGGGGGATGAGGAGGGGGATGAGGAGGGGGATGAGGAGGGGGATGAGGAGGGGGATGAGGAGGGGAATGAGGAGGGGAATGAGGAGGGGAATGAGGAGGGGAATGAGGAGGGGGAGGGGGAGGGGGGGTGAGGAGGGGGGTGAGGGGGGGGAGGAGGGGGAGGAGGAGGGGGATAAGGAGGGGGAGGGGGATGAGGAGGGGGAGGGGGATGAGGAGGGGGAGGGGGATGAGGAGGGGGAGGGGGATGAGGAGGGGGAGGGGGGATTAGGAGGGGGGATGAGGAGGGGGAGGGGGGTGAGGAGGGGGATGGGGATGAGGTTGGGATTAGGGGAGTGAGGAGGGGGATGAGGAGGGGGATGAGGAGGGGGGTGAGGAGGGGGATGAGGAGGGGGATGAGGAGGGGGATGAGGAGGGGGATGAGGAGGGGGATGAGGGGGAGGAGGGGGAGGAGGGGGAGGAGGGGGAGGGGGAGGAGGGGGAGGGGGATGAGGAGGGGGGATGAGGAGGGGGGTGAGGAGGGAGGAGGGGAGGAGGAGGGAGGGTGAGGAGGGGGATGGGGATGAGGTTGGGATTAGGGGAGTGAGGAGGGGGTGGGGCGGCCACACCCGGCCCCTCACTCCCTCACCCCCTCCCACTATGAGCCGAGCCGCCGCCACCCGGCGCCATTTAACGGTGCGCCCCCTCTCCCTGGGCCCGAGGCCGCGACCCGGCCCCATCCCCCCTCCCTCCCCCCCCCCCCCGCCGCCCCCTCACCTCCAGGTCCCAGTCGGCGGACTCGAGGTAGAAGCGGGCCCGCTCCTCCTCGGCGCCCGTCACCGTCACGAACTCGCGGATGGCTTCCTGCTCGGGCAGCGCCATGTCCCTGTGGCGGCGGCGGCGGCGGCGGCGGTGTGCGCTTCCCCGGCTCCCCTCACTCCCCGGCTCCCGCTGCTACACACACACGTTCCGCCACAAACAAACGTTCCCTCCAACTCCTCCCTCAAGAGTGTTTCACTTTCATGTGTCCCACACAATGACAATGACATTCTTGTTTGCTGCAGCACAGCAGAATATGTAAACATAGTACATAACGGGAGAAAAAAAAGTTCAGTGTGTACATATACACATGCACACCTTCTCAATTAATAAACAAATATAGCGCAATAACAATAATAGTCTGTTGTAGTCATGTTTAATAGGCTGATGGCTGTGGATATTCCTGTTCCTGTAGGGGAGAAGCTGTTCCCTGAGAAGCCAGGCACGGGTTATTGATTTAAGGGAGAGTTAGAGCTCTAGGGGCTAATGCAATCGAGGGATATGGGGAGAAGGCAGGCACGGGTTATTGATTGGGGATGATCAGCCATGATCACAATGAATGGCAGTGCTGGCTCGAAGGGGCGAATGGCCTCCTCCTGCACCTATTTTCTATGTTTCTATGTTTCCTGAAACTGGACGTTACAGTTTCCAGGCTTCTGTACCTTCTTACTGATAGGGGTAGTGAGATGAGTGTGTGGCCAGGATGGTGTGGGTCTTTGATGATGTTGGCTGCCTTTTTCAGGCAGCGACTTCGATAGATTTCATCGATGGTGGGGAGGTCAGAGCTGGTGAATGACTGGGCAGTGGTCAAAACTTTTTGCAGTCTTTTCCACTCCTGGACGTTCAAGTTGTCGAACCAGGCCACGATGCAGCCAGTCAGTATGCGCTCTACTCCCCAAACCTCCTCCCTCCTCCCCATCCTCCAAGACAGACACAAAATAACCCAGCGGGTCAGGCATTGCTAGCACCTCTGGAGAAAACGAATAGGCAACCCTTCTTCAGACTGAGAGTCAGGGGGAAGGGAAACGAGAGATATAAACGTTGGTGTAGACATGAAAGAAATTAAAGAATGTGCAGAAAAGGAACATAGAACCTATCTGAAGAAGGGTCTCTACCCGAAAACGTCACCCATTCCTTCTCTCCAGAGATGCTGCTTGTCCCACTGAGTAGCTCCAACTTTTTGAATCTATCTTCCATTGAAACATAGAAAGTAGGTGCAGGAGTAGGCCATTCGGCCCTCCGAGCCAGCACCGCCATTCAATATGATCATGGCTGATCATCCAAAATCTGTACTCCGTTCCTGCTTATTTCCCATATCCCTTGATTCCGTTAGTCCCAAGAGCTATATCCAACTCTCTCTTGAATACATCCAATGAATTATCCTCCTCTGCCTTCTGCTTATTCTTAAACTGTGGCACCTAGTTCTGGACCACCCCCCCCCCCCCCAACATCGGGAACATGTTTCCTGCCTCTAGCGTGTCCAATCCCTTAATCATTTTATATGTTGCAATAAGATCCCCTCTCATTCTTCTAAATTCCAGTGTATACAAGCCCAGTCCCTCCATTTTTTCAACATATGACAGTCCCGCCATCCCGGGAATTAACCTCGTGAACCTACGCTGCACTCCCTCAATAGCAAGAATGTCCTTCCTCAAATTTGGAGACCAAAACTGCACACAAAACTCCAGGTGTGGCCTCACCAGGGCCCTGTATAACTGCAGAAGGATCTCTTTACCCCTATACGCAACTCCTCATGTTATGAATGCCAACATGCCATTAGCTTTCTTCACTACCTGCTGTACCTGCATGCTTACTTTCAGTGACTGATATACAAGGACATCCAGATCTCGTTGTACTTCCCCTTTTCCTAACTTGACACCATTCAGATAATAATTTGCCTTCCTGTTCTTGCCACCAAAGTGGATAACCTCACATTTATCCATATTAAACTGCACCTGCCATGCATCTGCCCACTCACCCAACCTGCCCAAATCACCCTGCATCTTCAGAGCATTCTCTTCACAGTTCACACTGCCACCCAGCTTTGTGTCATCTGCAAATTTGCAAATGTTACTTTTAATCCCTTCATCTAAATCATTGATGTCTTGTTACTGAATACCATCATCCCCTCCAAGCTGGTTACCAAGCTCACGGAACTGGGTCTCTGCACATCCCTCTGCAATTGGATCATCGACTTCCTCATCCAGTCTGTTCGAATTGGCAGAAACAATCAGTACGGGAGCACCTCAAGGCTGCATTCACAGCCCCCTGCTCTACTCACTCTATACTCATGACCTTGTAGCCGAACACAGTGCGAACTCCATCTTCAAGTTCGCCGACAGCACCATTGTTGTGGGACGAATTACAGATGGCGATGAGTCAGAGTATAGAAGTGAGATCGACCGATTGACCAAATGGTGCCAGCACAACAATCTGGCTCTCAACACCAGCAAAACCAAGGAACTGATTGTGGACTTTGGAAGAGGAAGGATGAGGACCCACAATCCTGTTCATATCAATGGGATGATGGCGGAGAGAGTCAAAAACTTCAAATTCCTGGGCGTGCATATTTCTGAAGTTCTTCCGTGGACCCAGCACACTGATGCAAATATAAGGAAAGCACATCAGCGCCTCTACTTCCTGAGAAGGCTACGGAGATTCGGTATGTCAAAGAGGATTCTCTTGAACTTCTACAGGTGCACAGTAGAGAGCATACAGACTGGTTGCATCATTGTCTGTACCACGTGCAAATTGTTCCTCCACTCTGACAGTGGAGGAGGCCCAGAACAGAAATTTGTGGGAATTGGACGGGATGTTAAAGGGTTTGGCAACCAGGAGATTACGTGGGCCCAGGCGGACTGAGTTTAGGTGTTCAGGCCCTACTCCCTACATCTCAAGTAGCTCACATAAAGAGCCAGGGCAGATGGCAGCAGGAGATGCCACCATCCGAAACTCTGATATAAAAACAGATCCAAAAACTTTAACTGTCCTTGCAGTTCCAAAAGTTTCTTTTGATCTTTTTGTTTCCTCAGAAATTGTTACATTCCAATTTATGAAGCAATGTATTCATGTTATGTGGAAACAAAGCACAGTTCAAATATATGTACAAACTTTAAGGAAGATGTGTGGGGCACAGTTTTTACACAGAGGGTGGTGGATGCCTGGAACACATTGCCAGGACTAGTGATGGAGGCAGATACCACATGGAGGCATTTAAGGGGTTTATACATAGGTATGTATAAGAAGGAACTGCAGATGCTGGTTTAAACCAAAGATAGACACAAAAAGCTGGAGTAACTCAGCGGGACAGGCAGCATCTCTGGAGAAGGAATGGGTGACGTTTCGGGTCGAGACCCTTCTTCAGACCTCTCTGGCATTTTGTGTCTATCTTCGGTTTACATCAGCATCTGCAGTTCCTTCCCACACATATGGTCTGAGATGAATTGAGTACACGCTAGGCAAACCTCTAAAGCTCTCCATGTTTTGAGGCCCCTGATGTCACAATCTACAGGGCATAAACTTCAAGAGTTAAGTCGTATGTTCTGAAACGGAACAATTAAATTCTTTCAGTAATTTTGCTTAACTTACATAACTTTACCTTGATGAGAGGGTCATAAGGTGATAAGGAATAGGAATAGAATTAGGCCATTCGGCCCACTAAGTCTACTCCGCCATTCAATCGTGGCTGATCTATCTCTTCCTCCGAACCCCATTCTCCTGCCTTCTCCCCATAACCATGAAGCAGAGAGGAGTAACAAAGTCGTTGACTGCATTGAACATTGGTGAACCTATGAATCTGAAAACTCACAATTAGTCATGTAAGCTTATCCTTTATACTTGAAGTTACAGGATACATGTTCAGACTTGAGCATGTAGGAATAAAATGTTTTGCATGTAGATTGTTAAGTACCTTCAACTTGTAATTCTTAAAAGTTTAATTGATGTGAGCCAGCAGCTTGGAATATATCAAGCTATATCAGAAATGTTGGCGTTTGTGGTGAATTTTGAAAACCTTTTAAATCGTAAGTGGAATGGATGGAGAGGTCATAGCCTCAGAATTAAAGGACGTTCCTCTTGGAAGGAGATGAGAAAGAATTTCTTCAGTCAGTGGGTGGTGAATCTGTGGAATTCATTGCCACATACGGCTGTGGAAGCCAAGTCAAAGGATATTTGTAAGGGAGAGATAGATTCCTGATTAGCACGGGTGTCGGATTATGGAGAGAAGGCCGGAGAATGGGGTTAAGAGGGAAAGATAGATCAGCCATGATTGAATGACAGAATAGACTTGATGGGTTGAATGGCCTAATTCTATCACTTATGAAGTTATGAGATATTTGTAAGGGAATACAAAATTGTTGAAATTGAGTTTGTTTGCTCAAATGTTGTCCTTGCTCACAACCAAACAATGCATGATAGAGTTAGGCCACTTCAGCATGTGTCAGAATAAAATGTGTTCATTCAATTAGGTTATAGACAGATGTGGGTATCACTTCAATGCAGAACTTTATGAGGGTTTATGAGATACAGCGTGGAAACAGACCCTTCGGCCCACCGACCATCGATCTCCCATTCACACTAGTTCCATGTTGTCCTACTTTCAGATCCATTCCCAACACGAGGGGCAATTTCAGTTTTTACTGGGGCCAATTGACCTATAAAAGCACACCGTCGTGATAAAATGAAGAAAGGTGACAAGACAAAACTAAAGACGTGGATTTGATGATACACGAGCATTCCCTTCATCCAATGTAGAAACAAGGAACTGCAGATGCTGATTTACCAAAAGAAAGCGACACAAAGTGCTGGAGTAACTCAGCGGGTCAGGCAGCAGCCCAGGAGTACGTGGATAGGTGACGATTCGAATTCAGGGCCATGTGGAAGGATCCCGACCTGAAACGTCAACTATCCATGTTCTCCAAAGATGCTGCCTGACCCGCTGAGTTACTCCAGCACTATTGTATGTGTCTTTTTTTTCTCTTCATCTAATCTAGGTAGAGGCAAAAGCAAAAACATTGTACGTAAATGAGAGAAATCTAAAATACAAGTAGACCACTGATTTTCCGGCACCCTTCCAAGGTTACAGAGCCTTGCCGGATTATCAATTTTGCCGGACCAACAGTGGTCACGTCATGATAATTCAACAATACATCTCCAACGCACTAATTATATCTCTCCCATGTCTCTAAAGGACCATGAACAGCTAGAAAGCAGAGGGTGGCATGGTGGCGCAGCGGTAGAGTTGCTGCCTTACAGCAGCAGAGCCCCTGAACCTGGGTTCGATCTCGACTACGGGGCACTGTCTGTATGGAGTTTGTACGTTCCCCTTGTGACCTGCGTGGGTTTTCTCCGGGATCTTCAGTTTCCTCCACCACTCCAAAGACGTACAGGTTTGTAGGTTAATTGGCTCGGCATAAATGTAAGTGGTCCCTATTGTGTGTGGGATAGCGTTAGTGTGCAGGGATCGCTGGTCAGTGCGGACTCGGTGGGCTGAAGGGCCTATTTCCTCGCTGTGTCTCTGAAGTGAAACAAAACTAAAACTAAACGAAAATAAGGAATTCACATTTTATCAAAGAAGTAAACAATGAACTCTTTCAGGACGGAATCACACAGCCCAAAATAGTCCACACTTCACATTCAATGCGCTCATCGTTTTGGCCGGATTAAAGGAGGTCCCGGACCATCAGTTGCACGGTGGACCTGTTAAAAGTGAAAAAGTACTCGGGAGAGGTCTTGGAGTTTAGAAGGTGAACCTCTCGTTATGGGATAGTTCAGAAGAATGAGGGGGGACCTCATCGAAACATACAGAATATTGAAAGGCTTGGAGAGACTGCATGTGGAGAGGATGTTTCCACTAGTGGGAGAGTCTAGAACCAGAGGTCGTTGCCTCAGAATTAAAGGACATTCTTTTAGGAAGGAGATTAGGAGAAATGTCTTTAGTCAGAGGGTGGTGAATCTGTGGAATTATTTGCCACGGAAAGCTGCGGAGGCCAAGTTTGGATATTTTTAAGGCAGAGGTAGATAGATTCTTGATTAGTACAGGTGTCTGAGGTTATGGGGAGAGAGCAGGAGAATGGAGGGACAGATAGATCAGTCATGATTGAATGGCGGAGTAGACTCGATGGGCCGAATTGCCAAATCCTATTCCTTATGACCTTATGATATCCAGTCCCTGACCTTCCCTTGTAGCCCCAGAATTAATGTGGTCAGCCCTGTGAAGTTTCTAACCTATGAAAGCACCCTTTCTCCCAGCCTATCAGTAGGTCACACAGCAAATGATGCAGATGAATGATCTTCATCCATAACTGGAAACAGAGCATTGAGGGGTGAGACAGTGTATGTGGGAAGCAGCTGAATGGAGGTCTGCAACAGGGTGGGGCCCAGGAGTGATTTAATGGTGAAACTGAGTCAATGGGCATCAAGAAAAACAATCTAAATGATGAAGTCATACATGGCACAAAAGTCAATCGTTTTTGTGTTTAAACATCTCAGCCTGAGGGTATAACTGCAGGACTTTGTCGAATTAATATTTCAGCCTGAATTAGTAACAATAATTAGTAGGTGTGGCACTGTGACGCAGCGGTAGAGTTGCTGCCTTCCAGCACCAGACGGTCCCCGGATCAATCCTGACCACGGGTGTTGTCTGTACAGAGTTTGCACGTTCTCCCTGTGACCTGCGTGGGTTGTGTCCGGGTGCTCCGGTCAATTGGCCTCTCGAAGTTGCCCCTAGTGTGTAATGAGTGGCCGAGAAAGGGGATAACATGGATCGAGTGTGAACGAGGTGATCGATGGTTGGCGTGCACTCAGTGGGCCGAAGGGCCTGTTGGCAAGCTGTATCTTTTAATCAGAAACATTGGATAGGTATGAATACTTTTCTAAATAGGATTAAATCAGTGAGTCAGCCCAAGTATAATATGTGCAAGTTGTTATCCATAAAACAAATATGGTGGCGTGTTCAGCCTCACGTTTCATCTGGATCGTGTAGTGGAAAGGTGAGAGTAATGATTTTACTGAGGCTAGATTAGCTATATGTACTAAACAAAAAACAGCCTGTGAGCTATATCTATTAAACGAAAGCCAGTCTAGCGAGCCAAATGACATCCTGGTTATTCCCAGAGCTCAGTGCTGTGAGGTACAGTGGCTTGCAAAAGTTTTCACACCCCTTGAACTTTTCCCCATTTTGTCACATTACAACCACAAACGTTAATGTATTTTATTGGGATTTTATGTGATAGACCAACACAAAGTGGTGCATAATTGTCAAGGGGAAGGAAAATGATAGGGTTACACAAAAAGCTGGAGAAACTCAGCGGGTGCAGCAGCATCTAAGGAGCGAAGGAGATAGGCGACGTTTCGGGTTGAGACCCTTCTTCAGACGGAAAATGATACATGGTTTCCAAATTTTATTATAAATAAAAACCTGAAACGTGTGGCGTGCAAAAGTATTCAGCCAATACTTTGTAGAACCACCTTTGGCTGCAATTACAGCTGCAAATCTTTTGGGGTATGTCTCAATCAGCTTTGCACATCTAGAGACTGAAATTTTAGCCCATTCTTCTTTGCAAAATAGCTCAAGCTCAGTCAGATTGGATGGAGAGCGTCTGTGAACAACAATTTTCAAGTCTTGCCAGAGATTCTCAATACATGAATATGCTTTGATTTAAACCATTCCATTGTAGCTCTGGCTGTATGTTTAGGGTCATTGTCCTGCTGGAAGGTGAACCTCCACCCCAGTCTCAAGTCTTTTGCAGACTCTAACAGGTTTTCTTCCAAGATTGCCCTGTATTTGGCTCCATCCATCTTCCCATCAATTCTGACCAGCTTCCCTGTCCCTGCTGAAGAAAAGCATCCCCACATCATGATGCTGCCACCACCATGTTTCATAGTGGTGATGGTGTGTTCAGGATGATGTGCAGTGTTAGTTTTCTGCCACACATAGCGTTTTGCATTTAGGCCAAAAACTTCAATTTTGGTCTCATCAGACCAGAGCACCTTCCTCCACATGTTTGCTGTGTCCCCCACATGGCTTGTGGCAAACTCTTCCATAAAGGCCCGATTTGTGGAGTGCACGACTAATAGTTGTCCTGTGGACAGATCCTCCCACCTGAGCTGGTGATCTCCGCAGCTCCTACAGAGTTACCATGGGCCTCTTGGCTGCTTCTCTGATCAATGCTCTCCTTGCCCGGCCTGTCAGTTTAGGTGGACGGCCATATCTTGGTAGGTTTGCAGTTGTGCCATACTCTTTCCATTTTCCATGGATTGAACAGTTCTCCGTGAGATGTTCAAAGCTTGGGATATTTTTTTATAACCTAACCCTGCTTTAAACTTCTCCACAACTTTATCCCTGACCTCCACAACTTTATCCCACACCCCTGGTGTGTTCCTTGGGCTTCATGATGCTGTTTGTTCACTAATGTTCTCTAGGCCTTTTGAACCTCCGAGGCCTTCACAGAACAGCTGTATTTATACTGAGATTAGATTACACACAAGTGGACTCTATTTACTAATTAGGTGACTGCTGAAGACAATTGGTTGCACTGGATTTTATTTAGGGGTATCAGAGTAAAGGGGGCTGAATACTTTTGCACACCACATTTTTTCAGTTTTTCATTTGTAAAAAAATTTGAAAACCATGTATCATTTTCCTTCCACTTCACAATTATGCGCCACTTTGTGCTGGTCTATCACATAAAATCCCAATAAAATACATTTACGTTTGTGGTTGTAACGTGACAAAATGTGGAAAAGTTCAAGGGGTATGAAAACATTTGCAAGCCACTGTAATTGAACCGGAAATGTAGAGACTGCAATACTGTGACAAAGCTATTGGCAAGAGGCTAGATAAAATGGGTTGGTGGAGAAGATAGGGTGGGGCTGGGATTACGGTATTGTTCAGGACTGATTCCTGCAATATGAAAGGAAGTTGACTTATGTTTTTGTAAAAAGCCATGTGTGACAAATGCTGATGTGGCAATGAGTATGAATACAACATGAAGTGTTTTCTCAGCTGCTGAAGTCATCGCAGAGCTAATTGTATACAGTAAAACACAAAGTGCTGGAGCAACTGCAGGTCAGACAATATCTCTGGAGGGCATGGATAGGTGACGTTTATGGGTGGGGTCCCTTCTTCAGACATTCACGTGTCTGAATCATAGTCCCGAACCGAAAGTGGGATAACAGAACTAGAGGGATCAGGTAATCGATGGTCAGTGTGGACTCTGAGGGTTGAAGGGCCTGTTTCCCTGTTGTACCAATAAATCATGCAGTATCATTTATTCATTGGCATAAGTGCAGTGATCTGTATATGGACATGTTGGGCAGAGTGTGCCATTGTGCTAGATTACTTGGTTTAATGCGCTATCTATAGCACAAGAAATCTGTTGAAATCCATCGGGCGGCACAGTTGCTGCCTGACACCACCAGAGACTCGGGTTGGATCCGGACTACAGGTGCTGTCTGTACGGAGTTTGCATGTTCTCCCTGTGACCGCATGGGTTTTCTCCAGGCACTCTGGTTACCTCCCACGTTCCAAAGACGTGCAAGTTTGTAGGTTAATTGGCTTGTGTAAATTGCCCCCTAGTGTGTCAGGTGCAAAATCGGGATAGAATAGAATTAGTGCACAGGTGATCAGTGTGGAATCTGTGGGCCAAAAGGCCTGTTTTCACACTGTATCTCCACAGTAAATCTCGAGCTGGTGGGAAATAAATTTGGAGTCATCCTTTGTTCTTTATGTTCTGCTACCCCCACTTCGGTTTTATATTACAAAAGTATATTGAGTACACATAGGAAAAGTGCTGTTAGGTTTCAATACTAACTGATTATCAAGAGTATTCAATGGATCCAAACTCCCTCTGTAGAATTGAATTTGTAATGATTCCATAGCAGGTATTTTCTACTCTTGATATGTGAGCTGTTTCACTCAGTGGTATAATCAACCAGCACTCTTTGTGATTGGGGTTATTTTTATTAATAGGTGTAGGTAACGTTCATAGATGGATCCTTTACCAATATCTCGTCTATGTTCTGTATTTCTTCTCTTGCTCCCCCTCATGGAAAGCTCCCCTGGTCCTTACCGTCCGAACCCCTCTGTCTTCTGCAACTCCCTGGTTCACTCATCCCTTCCCACCTCAAGGAGCCCCTCCCCGGGTACTTCCTCCTGCAAGTGCAGGAGATTAACACCGGTCCCTATACCTCCCTCCTTCACATCTTAGGGACCCCAGCAGTGCTTCCAGCTGACAGGCATTCACGTGTACCTCCTCTAACCTCATCTATTGTATCTAGTGTTCCTGAGGTGGCCGCCTTTACAGTAACAAGGCCAAAGTGTAGACTACACCACTGTTTTTGCCAAACATTTGTGCTAGTCCACCAAGACCTGTGGATCTCCAGGTTGCCAACCATTTTAAACTCCCTTTCCCACACTGACCTTTCTGTCCTAGGCCCCATCCATTGCCAAAATGAGGCCACATGCAAACTGGAGGAACAGCACCTCGTTCAGCTTGGGTGGCTTACACCCCAGCGGTATGAACATTGAATTCTCCAATTTTGGGCAACTAACCTACAAAGCCCCCACCTCCTACCCCATTCTCTTCCATGTGCCCCACCTGGATTATTCATACTCGCGTCAACTCGTCACTTTTATTTCTATAGCACATTTAAAAAACAACTCTCGTTGACCAATGTGCTTTACATTGGTGGAAGTACTAACGTTATACAACAGTGGTTCATAGATTAAGTACATACATAATCTATCAACCACTGTTGTATAATGTTAGTTATAACTCATTTCTCCCTCCCTTTGTCTGTCTATATTCCTTCCTCAGGCTTACATCTTCTATCCTAATATCATGATCTCATACTTTCTCCTCCGCCCCACAAATATCAATGACCTTATCTTGCTAATCAACCCCCCCGCCCCCTCCCCCGCTACCAGTAAACATCTATCACTTGTCAGGCCTTGTCCTGCCCCAACTCTTTTTCTCCCCCCCCCCCCCCCCCCATTCCACGCAGTCTGAACAAGGATCCCAACCTGAAACATGACCTATCCATGTTCTCCAGAGATGCTGCCTGACCCACTAAGTTAAAAACAAGGCACAAAGTGCTGGAGAATCTCCAAGGCTATTACCCAATTCCAACTTTTTAATTTATAAAAATATTAATTTTCACTTTAAAACAATTGGTAATACTTTATTGACCAATATAAAGCAGATTCAAACTGTAGGCTGAATTTTGCGGGACATAACATTATCAGAATTATTATATACTATGTCCACTCTAGAGGCAAAATACAACAACATTGTATTTTCATGCTTACAGCTATTGACCTTTAATTAAAGTAGCAACATTTTCCAATTGGAGTCTTTTAAAAATACATAACAGTCAAAGGTTCAGTATTAAGAAAATGAGATACTGACAAGTGAGAAATACAGCATGTGACAGCACAGACTTAATATCGATAACTTTTATAAAAGTACATTTGCTACCAGATAAAGGGTAATACTAATTATTTTAAGTTTGAAACACAGCAAATCAGTGTCTAAAATAGGAATTATATTCTTATTTAAGACAACCTTCACCAAGATAAAAAGTCTATACCCATGTTTTATCCTTCTTTTCTCTGAAATGACAATGGCCTGCTGCATATTTTAATCATATTTTGTTTACTACTGTTATGCATCAAAACATAGTAAGTCTGTACAGATTTGTCCCATTTCAGATTTGTTGTTCAAAAGATGATCTCTGAAGATCTTTTTCTTGTGATAAAAATCACGCAAATCATTCAGTTTCTCTCAACAGACCTAAAACATATCAAAATGGAATTCAAAGTTTTAAAATTGTGCAGTCTTTTTCACAGTTTTCACAAGGACAGCCCTTTACAAGTTTTATAAAAAAAGTCTTTAAAGATTAGCAGTCAGTGGCAGTAATGAACACAAGTTTAATGTTCACATTCCCAATGAAGTGGCAAATCCTTCATCAAAGATAAGATCATGAAGTCTCTGTTTCAGCTTCTCCTATTGTCCAGGTATCTCCTGCCTTATACAGGTGACACCCTCCGTGACTCCTTTGCTTCCCTGCAGCTGTACAGCCACTTAATGACCCTGGCGTTGCGTTCAATGATGGAGATCCCATAGGGGATGCGTTCACTTGGCTTCTCCTCGATGGCATTGCTGCACTGGGAGCGGCCGTACTCCGAGCTCAGGTTACTCGCACTGTGGAGCTTGAGGGACACTATGTCGGAGCTGGCTCTGGCCAAGCACTCCATCCCGACATTCTCCAGCTCCTCGGGATCCAGGCCACAGTAGTTGAAGAACCGCTCCAGGTTGGCACTGACCCGGGAATAGCGGTCACTCAGATCGGACTTGGACCGGTGCAGGGAGAGCTGCTGCCGGGCGGTCAGCTCGGGTTGAAGCCTCCACGACGAGCCCTTGGAGCTGGAAGAGGACACGAGTCTCGACTTGGACACGGACGGGCAGGGTGGTGTCCGGGCGCACCTGCTCACACTGGGGCGCACGTCCACACGCCTCACCGCCGCGTTGTGAGCTGGAACGAGGAGGGCACTCCGCAGCTCCTTCCCGTGACTGTTCGCCGGCTCCGTCCCGCGCTGGACCCGTGGATTTCCAGGGCTGGGATTGCTCGCGTGTTCGCCGATCGACTGCTTCGTCGGAGAGTTCGGCGTCTCGTAGGCGAGCATCAGATTTTTCAGAGTCTCCAGGTTTAAAGCCCCTCTCCAGTCCGAGTTCTCCGTTCTGCCAGCTCCAGCGCTGCAGGTTTTCCTGGGACTTTGGTAGGTCCTTCTGATGATCGGTAACGGCACCGGTTCACTTGCCTTCACTGGCTCCTGTCGCGTACTTGCGACCTGTTGACTCTTCACATATTTTAACTTATCGGCCTCCAGCCTCTCCACGGCGCTCGGCTTCTTGTTACCGCCCTCCAATTGCTTTCGAAAATAATCCGGCCCCTTGTTCAGAATCCGAAAAGGAATCGGGGCGGTGAAAGTAGACGTACCGGACACTTGTTGCAGCATTTCTTTTGCTTTTGCTCTTTCTGCTTCTTGTTATCAGGGTCAAGACTTAGAATCCACTTGCGCACATCATTGCTGGGACATCATACTTAGCATCCAATCCAACCAGCTAAATGCATCGATAACGTTCCCGTTATGCAAATTACTCGTCAGGTTCTTGGTGCTGCTCGAAAGTTGCTTTTCTAGTCTTTGCGGTTGCCTCCAGCCAGCAGGTATTTTCTGTAAAAGCATAAAGGAATATTAATATAAATGTTAAACTTGCAGTTCAGTTTATTGTCACGAGTACCGAGGTACAGTGAAAAGCTTCTGGGGCGTGCTATCTGGTCAGCAGAAAGACAATCCATTGTTATAATCGAGCCATTTACAGTGTATAACTAAATTAATGTTGCTGTAGGAATAGAGATTTAAGAGTGTGGAACGATTGTAATAAGAGCTTGTAGGTCTGATACTGTGGCTGGCATGCAAATAGGGAGGTTTCACGGCAGTTGGGTCACGACCCGTGATGTTGCTACGCTACGCCAAGTGGAGTACAAGCGATGAACTGCAGGTAAGCACCGACCATTGGTTCCAGCATTACACAAAAAGCTGGAGAAACTCAGCGGGTGCAGCAGCATCTAAGGAGCTAGACGACATTTCGGGTCAAGACCCTCTCGACCCGAAACGCCGCCTATCTCCTTCGCTCCTTAGATGCTGCTGCACCCGCTGAGTTTCTCCAGCTTTTTGTGTAACCCTCGATTCTCCAGCATCTGCAGTTCCTTCTTTAACAATTGGTTCCAGCATAGCAGGCCCGTTAAAAACCACCGAAATTCTCAATTTTTGCTCTGTAAATAATTATGGAAATCGGGGTAAGCATGAGAGACATTTAGCCTACTTCAGAAATCCAAAAGTGAGGTGAAATGAGGGTAGATAGAAGCGAGAGCTGAAGGGACAACAGCCAGAGTGCTTGGCGAACACTGGCCGTTTGGTCACTGAAGTTCATCCACCAAAAGCATTATTTGTGTGTTTTTCTTGATTCCTTTGGCATCTAAAAAGTTTCAGAAGTGAGAAATCTGGCTGTAAAATTTTAAAATCGCCCATGGTTCTCTAGTGGGTTTTTACATACAAAAAGAAAACGCATCTGAAGCAAAATTTACAGCCAGATTTCTCACTTCTGAGATACCAGAATCAAGAAAAACACAAATAATGCCTTACTGTTGATGAAATGCAGTGAGCAAACGCGATAATTCCCAATATTTTCAATTCCGATATCTGCGCGGCCAATGTTCGCCAAGCACTTTAGCTGCTGTTGTCCCTTCAGCTCTCGCTTCTCTTTACCTTCATTTCGCTTCACTTTTGGAATTCTGAAGTTGGGTACACGTCTCTCACGCTTACCCCGACTTCCACAATTTTTTACAGCACAAAAAGTCAACATTTTGGCTTTTTTTTTTTAAACAGGTAGGAACGTACGCGTTTCTTGCGTTAATAACATATACCGGAAGTTAAGGATGTCCTCCAGATGGATTGAGCGGCTCCGTGTGTCAAGCCCTATGACCCGGTGACCTTACGTGCAAACCCCCTATACTTGCCTGGGTTGGGCACCATCTTGGAAGGGGGATCTTAAAATCCGAAACGCTCCAGCGATGGTCACTTATTGAGACGCACATTATCCCCTTGAAGGGAACCTCACACACCTTCCCAAAATGCATTGCCAAACATGGATTACCCTACTGGAATCAAACCACCACTATAACTTAGATCACATTATGAAGTTTGCAGAAGGGATACACTGACAGGACAGGTTTAGAGGGATTTGGGCCAAGCACAGGCAAGTGAGAGATTGGATGTGGAGAGGATGTTTCCACTCGTGGGAGAGTCTAGGGCCAGAGGACACAGCCTAGAATTAAAGGACATTCCTTTAGGAAGGAGGCGAGGAGGAATTTATTTAGTCAGAGGGTGGTGAATCTGTGGAGTTTATTGCCACATCAGGCTGCGGAGGCCAGATCGATGGATATTAAGGCAGAGATAGATTCGTGATTAGTACAGGTGTCAGGGTTTATGGGGAGAAGGCAGGAGAATGGGGTTAGGAGGGAGAAATAGATCGGCGATGAGTAGACTCGATGGGACGAATGAAGTAGGACTAGTGTAGAAGGTACATGTTGGCCAGTGTGGGCAGGTTGGGCCGAAGGGCCAGTTTCCAAACTGTATGTGTCCAAGGATCGTAATCCAAAACATTGCCTATCCATTCTTCCCACAATTGCTGTCTGACCCACCGAAATCCTGCAGCACTTTGATTTTTGCTCAAGATTCCAGCATCTGCAGATCCTTGTGTACCTCTTTATCAACTTAGGCCGTTGTTAATAAGGCGCAAATTAAAATTACACACATTTATAGGCACTTGGCTTTCCCATACTTAGAACATCTGAAAGCATTGCACAAAAATGCAATCATTGTAATACATAATTACTAATGGCATGAAGAAACATGCAGTGACTGTAGACGTAACAAAACTCCACAAAAATGCTGATAGATTTGACTGAACAATCAAGTATTGATGGTGTTTATCAAAATTAATTCAAGTATCAAGCAGTATTAGTTCAAGCAGGCAGGTGGGACTAAGGGAAAAAAGTTGTTCGGCACGGACTTGAAGGGCCGAGATAGCCTGTTTCCGTGCTGTAATTGTTATATGGTTATCCACGCTGTATCTCTAAACTAAACATCTCTTTTGGATGTGGAGATTATCATTAACGTTTACCCCAATGATCATGAAGTTGTGTGTGTGCTGCTCTCAAATATTGCTCTGCTCCTCAGAAAACCAACAAGGCTTACAGGTGAAAAAGCATCCAGAGCAACCTCAGAAGACAGTTCAAAAGACATTAGGTACATGAATAGAGAAGGTTTGGAAAGATATGGGCCAAGGGAGGGCAAATGGGATTAACTCAGCTTGACATCTTTGTCAGCATGGACATGATGGGCGAAAGGGCCCGTTTCTTTAGCCTTTGCTTTAGAGGTACAATGTGGAAACAATGGCCCACTGAGTACACGCCAACCAGCGATCACCCCCTTCCACCAACATTCACCTCCACACCAAGGACAATTTACAATTTTTACCAATGCCAAATTAGCCTCCAAATCAGCAAGTCTTTTGGAGCGTGGGAGGAAACCAGAGCACCCGGAGAAAATCCATGCGGTCACGGATAGAATGTACAAACTCCATACAGACAGCACTCCTAGGCAGGATCGAACCCGGGTCTTTGGCGCTGCAAGGCAGCAACTCTACCGCCGCGCCACTGTGAACCACATTGCGCCAACACTCTCGATATAAAGTGTTGATGGAAGAATGGATGTTGGCCAGAATGCTAGCAAATATCACTGCTCTGTGACTAGTGTTGCAGAATTTTTCATTAGCTTAACATCTCTTTAAAAAAAAAACAACTTAGAATACCTCTGGCAATTTTGCTGTCCTTCACTACAGCACTCAAATATCAACCTCAGTTGTGTGATCAAGGTAAGTGGCATGGGGTTTGAGATTAGAATTATCCGAGCCAGCAGGACAAGGATATCTTTGACCTGAAGGAGAAACCTTCATGTTCGCCATTAAGCACCAGTTTAAGAGCACAAATTGTAGAATTTGATCCTACTGCAGGATGAACACCCCGACAGGAGATCCTTGGGCCAATTGGTAGTTTGTTGTGGCTTCTTTTATTTCATTCACAACGCATCTCATACTAGTTCAGAGGAGAATTCGAATACTACTAGAAAGACAATAGATGCAGGAGTAGACCATTTGGCCCTTTGAGCCAGCACCGCCATTCAATGTGATCATGCTGATCATCCCCAATCAGTACCCCGTTCCTGCCTTCTCCCTATATCCCATGACTCCGCTATTTTTAAGAGCCCTATCTAGCTCCCTCTTGAAAGCATCCGGAGAACCTGCCACCACCACCCTCCGAGGCAGAGAATTCCACAGATTCACAACTCTCTGTGTGAAAAAGTGTTTCCTCGTCTCCGTTCTAAATGGCTTACTCCTTATTCTTAAACTGTGGCCCCTGGTTCTGGACTCCCCCAACATTGGGAGCACGTTTCCTGCCTCTAGTTTGTCCAAGCCCTTAACAATCTTGTATGTTTCAATGAGATCCCCTCTCATCCTTCTAAACTCCAGAGTGTACAAGCCCAGCTGCTCCATTCCCTCAGCAGGAAAGACAGGAACGTGGCAGGAAATATCCATGTTACAGAAGTCTAGTGGCACCTACATCCATTGTAATGAAGTGCTTTGAAAAGGTTGCAAATTAGCCCCTGCCTCAGACATGACCCGAATCCGCTACAATTTGCCTCTCGGCAAAACAGGTCATCAGTGGACATTATCTCACTGGCTCTACGCTGCTCTGGGCCATCAAGATAACAGGAACACATACAATAGGCTGCTGTTCATCGACAACAGCTCAGTGTTCAACACTATCATCCCCTCCAAACTCATCACCAAAATCCAAGACTAGAGTGGAATTCTCTGCCACAGAAGACAGTGGAGGCCAATTCACTGGATGTTTTCAAGAGAGTTTGATTTTAGCTCTTAGGGCTAACGGAATCAAGGGATATGGGTAAAAAGCAGGAACGGGGCACTGATTTTGGATGATCAACCATGATGATATTGAATGGCGGTGCTGGCTCGAAGGGCCGAATGGCCTATTCTTGCACCTAGTTTCTACGTTTCCAAGGCCTCTCCTTCTTCCTCTGAAAGTTTTCGGCGACCTGTAACGACCTTGGACAGGTTCCGACAGTCGCTGAAAAAGTTGCTGAAGTGGGACAAGCTCATTAGACTTCAGAGATACAGGACCTTCGACCCTCTGAGTCAGCGCCAACCAGCGATCACCCCGTACACTAGCACTATCCTATACACTAAGGACAATTTACAGAAGTTAATTAACCTACAAACCTACAAGTCTTTGGTGTGTTGGAGGAAGCCGGAGCACGCAGAGAAAAGAGGGAGAATGTACAAACTCTGTACAAACAGCACCTGAATCAGGATCAAACCTGGGTCCTTAGCGGCAACTCTACCGCTGCGCTGATGACACGGGTACACCTCAAGGATGAGTGTTTGGCCGCGCTCTACTTTCTTTATATTCTTGCATGATTAGCTAAGCACAGCTCCAAAGTCACCCACATTTCCAAAAACAACACACAGTGCTAGAGTTATTCAACCGGTCAGGCAGCATCACTGGAGAGTACACAAAAGGCTGGAGAAACTGAGCAGGTGCAGCAGCATCTAAGGAGCGAAGGAGATGGGCGACGTTTCGGGTTGAGACCCTTAGATTGGTGACTTCGAGTCAGAACCCTTATTCAGACCCAAAGAGTCACATAGCCATGTTCTCCAGAGAGTTACTCCAGCAATTTGTCTTTTTTAATTAAAATATATAAAGCAACATCCACAGTTCCTTGCAACGTTAGTGAAGAATATTGTTCACAACCCTCTACTTAAAATTATTGTTGATGAACAATTTTTTCCATCAGTTTATTCACTTTTACAGACAATCAGTCCGAAGAAGGGTTCATTAGTAGTGATGATAGGGATAGACTTTTGACTGAGATTTCTCCCTTGAACAATACATTCAGAAGGGTCAGAAAGGAAAGGAGGTAGATTGTGAACCACTTCATTTCAACCCTTCATCAGAGCAATAGACAGCACTGGGCCTGTACTCGCTGGAGTTTAGAAGGATGAGGGGGGGGGGGGGGGGGGGAAACGGACCTCATTGAAACTTACCGAATAGTGAAAGGCTTGGATAGAGTGGATGTGGAGAGGATGTTTCCACTAGTGGGGGAGTCTAGGACTACAGGTCATAGCCTCAGAATTAAAGGACATCCCTTTAGAAATGAGATGAGGAGGAATTTATTTTGTCAGGAGGTGGTGAATCTGTGGAATTATTTGCCACAGAAGGCTGTGGAGGCCAAGTCAATTAATATTTTTGAGGCAGAGATAGACTCTTGATTAGTACAGGTGTCATGGGGACATGGCAGGAGAATGGGGTTAGTTGGGAAGAGATAGATCAGCTATGATTGAATGGTAGAGCAGACTTGATGGGCCAAATGGCCTAAATTCTGCTCCCATCACTTATGGCCTAAATACACCAAAAAAGCTCCCAGTATTGAAAGTCCGCACACACCTCACAGCAACTGCTAAGCCAAGAGTGTTGTATTCTGATCACTGGGTTGTGCAACAAAGAGAGAAAAAAAAGTTTTCCTTTCCGGTCCTTAAGCTTGTTACGACATTTAATTAGATCATGACTGATCAGTACACAACACCATTATCCAGTTTGCCTTAATGCAATCTACCACAACAAATTTATTAGACTCAGTTGTGTTATTCTCAATTGGCCTGTCCTCAGCTTATTTAATGAGGAGTTTCTGACTTTTTCATTAATGTGGGTGACAAAGTGCTAGACAAAACCCCAGAGCAACTTGGCTCTGATTTTAATGCTTTGTCACCTTATTATCAACTCATCACCAAAGAAAATAGCCGTTTCCCTAATCCATTCTATTAATCCTTTTTAATTTTCCACGCTTGTCTAGCAGTGGCGGAACCAACACAAGGAAGGCCACAAAGTGCTGGAATGACGCAGGTCAGGCAGCATCCCTGGAGAACATAGATGATATGTGACGTTTCGGGTCGCGAAACATCACGAAATCTATGTTCTCCAGACTTGCTGTCTGACAAAATAATTTATGGTCCTGGCTTAGGTTTCCATTTTGGTGCATCGGGTAGAGCCACTGCCTCACAGCGCCAGAGACCTGGGTTCAATCCTGACCAAGGATACTGTTAGAGTGGAGTTTGCACGTTCTTCCTGTGACCGTGCGGGATTCCTCCCGGTGCCCTTGTTTTCCTCCCACACACCCAAGGTGTGCAGGATTGTAGGTCAATTGGCCTCTAAAAAATAATAATAATTTCCCCCCCAATATGTAGAGAGTGGAATAACAGAGAACTAGTGTGAACAGAAATAGTGGATGCATTAGTGATAATCTTTCAAAACTCTTTAGATTCTGGAGTAGTTCCTGAGGATTGGCGGGTAGCAAACGTAACCCCTCTTTTTAAGAAGGGGGGGGGAGAGAGAAAACGGGGAATTACAGACCAGTTAGTCTAACATCGGTAGTGGGGAAACTGCTAGAGTCCGTTATTAAAGATGGGATAGCAGCACATTTGGAAAGTGGTGAAATCATTGGACAAAGTCAGCATGGATTTACGAAAGGTAAATCATGTCTGACGAATCTTGTGGAATTTTTCGAGGATGTAACTAGTACCGTGGATGGGGGAGAACCAGTGGATGTGCTGTATCTGGACTTCCAGAAGGCTTTCGACAAGGTCCCACATAAGCGATTAGTATATAAACTAAAAGCATATGGCATTGGGGGTTCAGTATTGATGTGGATAGAGAACTGGCTGCCAAAGAGGAAGCAAAGAGTAGGAGTTAACGGGTCGTTTTCACAATGGCAGGCAGTGACTAGCGGGGTACCGCAAGGCTCAGTGCTGGGACCCCAGCTATTTACAATGTACATAAATGATTTGGATGAGGGAATTGAAGGCAATATCTCCAAATTTGCGGATGACACTAAGCTGGGTGGCAGTGTTAGCTGTGAGGAGGATGCTAGGAGAATGCAAGGTGACTTGGATAGGCTGGGTGAGTGGGCAAATGTTTGGCAGATGCAGTATAATGTGGATAAATGTGAGGTTATCCACTTTGGTGGCAAAAATAGGAAAACCGACTACTATCTAAATGATGGCCGATTAGGAAAAGGGGAGATGCAGCGCGACCTGGGTGTCATGGTACACCAGTCATTGAAAGTAGGCATGCAGGTGCAGCAGGCAGTGAAGAAAGCCAATGGTATGTTAGCTTTCATAGCAAAAGGATTTGAGTATAGGAGCAGGGAGGTTCTACTTCAGTTGTATAGGGTCTTGGTGAGGCCACACCTGGAGTATTGCGTACAGTTCTGGTCTCCAAATCTGAGGAAGGACATTATTGCCATAGAGGGAGTGCAGCGAAGGTTCACCAGACTGATTCCTGGGATGTCAGGACTGTCTTATGAACAAAGACTGCATAGACTCGGCTTATACTCTCTAGAATTTAGGAGATTGAGAGGGGATCTTATAGAAACTTACAAGATTCTTAAGGGGTTGGACAGGCTAGATGCAGGAAGATTGTTCCCGATGTTGGGGAGGTCCAGGACAAGGGGTCACAGCTTAAGGGTAAGGGGGAAATCCTTTATGACCAAGATGAGAAGGAATTTTTTCACACAGAGAGTGGTGGGTCTCTGGAACTCTCTGCCACAGAGGGTAGTTGAGGCCAGTTCATTGGATATATTTAAGAGGGAGTTAGATGTGGCCCTTGTGGCTAAGGGGATTAGAGGGTATGGAGAGAAGGCAGGTACGGGATACTGAGTTGGATGATCAGCCATGATCATATTGAATGGCGGTGCAGGCTCGAAGGGCCGAATGGCCTATTCCTGCACCTAATTTCTATGTTTCTATGTTTCTATGAGTGATCGATGGTCAGCATGGGCTGGGTGGAACGAAGGGCCTGTTTCCAAGATGTATTTTGAAACCCACTACTTGTGCAGTGTCAGAATAAAAACAATACAAATAATTTGTAAGACAATTACAAATCTGTATTTGGATGAGCCATTACCTCGAAGATACACACAAAATGTTGGAGTATCTCAGCAAGACAGGCAGCATCTCTGGATAGATTGCCTGAAGATGGGTCTCGACCCAAAACGTCACCCTATCCTTGTATCAAGAGATGCTGCCTGTCCAACTAAGTTACTCCAGCATTTTGTGTCTAATCTTCGGTTTAATCATCTGCAGTTCCCTCCTGCCATTACCTCGACAGTTCCAATCAAATCCAACAACACTTGAGGAAGAAGCATAAAGGAAAAATGAGAACAACTCTCTCATGTGCCCAAGGAGATAACAGGAACATGTAAAAAGATAAAAGCTCTTTTGATCCTCAATATCTGCTGAACAAAAAGGAGGGCAAAACAAGATGAAAGAGGAATTACCCCAGTGAATAATGTTGCAACTACATAATTCATGTTCAAGTCATATAACACGGCATCATGCCCGTTTCTATTTAGACAGCTCGGCAAAGTCTGCAAAGTGACAATCTCCAGATTATTTACCAAAAGAAAACATTCCCAACTAATGGTCTTCAACCAGCTGGAAAATAAACATTATTGCACAAAATATCAATCCTGATAATTCTGTTGCAGCTTGTTCCAGCTAGTGCTTTAATTCACTGCTGCATTACTAAATAATACATGCATTAGAAAAGAATGTGACCTTTTCCGCCAGTTGCAGTAACAAGACCAAACATTCTCACCAACTTGATAGTGGCACGGTGGCGCAGCGGCAGAGTTGCCGTCTTACAAAGCCAGGGACCCAAGTTCGATCCCGACTACGGGTGCTCTCTGTACAGTTTATATGTCTTCCCTGTGACTGCCTGGGTTTCCCCCCGGGTACTCCAGTCTCCCACACTCCAAAGACGGACAAATTTGTAGATTAATTGGCTTTGGTAAAGATTGTAAATTGTCTCTAGTGTGTAGGATAGTGCTAGTGTGCGGGTGATGGCTGGTCGTTACAGACTCGGTGGGCCAAAGGGCCCATTTCCACGCGGTATCTCTGAACTCGAAATCAAAAGAACCATTTACAGGTTCCTTTCGAGATTGAAATGTTGTGCATTGATTGGTATCATTTAGAATACAAATCTTAAATGTAAACCTCATCCACATTTATACATCTGTCTGCAATTGCACTTGAAGTTGAATGACAAAATCCAAAAAACTATCATATACACACACTTATTAAAAGCCTGATCTTGTACCTGTGCATACGTGGTGTCTTTACATCTTCACAAAAACACAACGCGGTAACGATTACATTTTTAACATATTCCGATTGACATTTCCCCCTTGAAGCCGAGATCACCTTCACTGAACATTTTATGCTTTATTTCTCAACTTATTCTCATCTCATAACTGATTAAACTTTTTTTTTTAAATCAAAAGACTATAAATTTAAAACGACTAGCTTTAACTGATAATGTCACAATGGCTCGGCTAGCAGTGATCAGCGTTACTGAAGATTTCATCCTATATGGGGACCACGCCTCCCGTGGGGGGGGGTATGGATAGGGAACGGGTGCGTTAGGGGAGCAGACCCAATGGGTCTGCACTTGGTCTAGTAACATTTAAAAATCAAACCGCATATCAACTGCCTCCCTTAAGACCACTGGTAATGGAGTCAGCTGCAAAGATGACTGCTTGCCAAAGGTGTCCTATTACCAGTCTTCTGAAACCAGCATCTGCAGTGACATGCCCATTTGGCATGTGTATCTTATTTATTAAATCCAAGCAATAACCTCAAACATTGGTGAAGGCCTCAGTTTGTGGTCAGTTAGGCAACATATAATCGGCTTCATGTCCCTTTAGGGGAAAATTAAAAAGGCATTCCCACTACATCTCACCAGTTTGAATTTTGTTATTTTACTTCCAGTTAAAATTTGATTAATTGGACCATCGTCATAGTGATACAGCATGGAAAGTGGCCCCCCAGCCCAACTTGCCCTTGCCGACCAACAGGACCCAGCTACATAAGTCCCACCTGTCTGCATTTGGCCCATATCCATGTGTCGGTCTAATTGTTTCTTAAATGTTGCGATAGTCCCGACGTCATCTACCCCCTCTGGCAGCTCGTTGCATACACCCACCACACCTTGTGCGAAAACATTACCCCTCAGATTCTTATTAAATCTTTTCCCTTTCATATTAAACACATGTCGTCTGGTTTTCAATCTCCTCTACACTGGGCATGAGACTCTGTGCATCGACCCAATCTATTCTTCTCATGGTTTTATACACCTCTGTATAATCACCCCTCGTCAATTTTCTGAAGATGCAAGTGACCACTTTCCTGGAATAAAATTTTATTTACATTTCTGTTAAATGGCATCTTATCCCTTTAATTGCAGGCTTTATTTATTTTCTTTGAAATGTTTAACCATTTTAGGTTTGGTTTTTTTTAAAAACAGGTTTATTTTCCTTTCTTTTTCGTTAATCTTTATGTCCTTTTACTTTCTTTTTATGTTATAACTATGAACTGTCTTCAGTTGCACTACAAACTTTGTTTCTTTTTCCAACTAGTATTGTGGTTATTAATTTATTAAAACATGTTTATTATTGTACGAGTGTGTACTGCATTTATGGGCTTTTAACTGCTTCAAGTAAGAATTCCATTGTTCTGTTGTCGTTACATATGAGACTTAAACACTCCACAAATCCTGAGCACTCGATATTAAGCGCTTCTAAGCACAAAATAATTCAACATGATTTGTAGAGATTAGCAAATTAATAAAAAAAATATTCATCCCTACCTCAAACAGATGCCGAATACACTCTGCTTGGACCTACCATTAACTCATCGACAAAGTTTTGTAACCATAGATTTTGTTTTTTAATACACTTAATGCTAGTTGTAGGAACTCCAAGATCGATACATCTCAACAACCATTCCCTGCACCACATTGTCCATTTCTGATCAGTTCCTGTAACCTAGTCAGAATAAATGGCTAATTGACATTTTGCACATGAAAGAATCAACTCTTAATTTTGCTATCAAATGTAACCTAGAACAGAGGCAATTAGAGAAGACTGGGGAAAAGATTTAATGATAAAAATGTCTAAAGAAACATGGGAGAGGTATTTGATATATATATGCATAAATGTTCAATTAACACTAGACATAATTTAATTCAATTTAAAATATTACACAGATTATATTATTCAAAAGTTAGGTTGAATAAATGTTATTCAAATATTTCTCCCATCTGTGATAAATGCCTTTCTCAAAATCCTAACTTCACACATTCTTTAGTTTTTTGCACAAAACTTCAAAGATTTTGGTGTGATGTATTTGATATATTCACTAGTTTATTTGAGATAAAAATGGAACCTAGCATGGAAATGATTATCTTTGGAGTATTAGGAGATGGAAACAAATGAAATACATCCCAAATCTCAGTTTTTTAATTATGGTTTAATAATAGTGAAAAAACACACTCAAATTCTGGAAAAAGGCTACTATACCAACACTCAAAATGTGGATTGGTAATATGTTGGAAACGGCCCATTCGGAAGAAATGAGACACCTCCTAATAGAAAAAAAAAGACCAATTCTTAACGAGTTGGTCACCATTTATTGATCTTGTGGATTCACGGGGTGTAATAGCATCGTAAAATTAAAAATTCTGGGTTTGAGTGAAAAATGATTAAGAACATAAAAAACATATCGACTTGTGGCGTGCGAGAATCTCCTTTCTGCTTCACTTTCTCACATTTCTTTCTTTACACTCATTTCTTTCTAAAAAAAAAGGATTGTTCAAAGAATGTTTTAATAATTCTGGGAACCTGTAAAAAGGTACCATTAAAATATAATGTACTTACTTCTAATAAATAAATACATAATTTAAAAAAATGTAACCTAGAACTCCTGTCCCACAGTTTAGTTTAGGGACAGCATGGAAACAGGCCCTTCTGCCCATCGAGTCCGCAACGACCAGCCATCCCCGCACACCAACACTATCCTACACACATTTGGGACAATTTACAATTATACCAAGCCAAATAACCTACAAACTGGTACACCTTGATTGCGGGAGGAAACCGAAGATCTCGGAGCAATCCCGCGCAGGTCACAGGGAGAACGTACAAACTCTGTACAGACAGTGCTCGTAGCCAGGATCGAACCCGGGTCTCTGGCGCCGCGTGGCAGAAACACTACCACTGCGCCAGTGTTCATCCATTTCATTTTCTAAATACTTTTTTCTCCCCTCCTAAATCCAACACCACATGCTGGCTTTTACTTGAGCTTTTCAAATCCTTCTTGTAGTTTAACTTTCTGGTCATACAAAGCCCTGTTTCCCGGTTATTATCTCATTGTACATTTACAAACAAATCAATCTAAGCTGTAGAAAGATAAAAGGACATTCCAAACATATGTAGATGTTCAATTATTTGTTCACAGATCTCACTCACAATGCCATAGATATTTTTTCATTAGTGCCCTGATTATTGGGTCGAATCTGCGTCTAGTCAGCGGGCGGGTCTGTTCTTCCATCTGCCAGGTCGTTCCCTCAGGGGGTTTCCTCATGGCAACTAATTGTTTAGGGGAAATCGCCATATGCTTTTTAAATATTTAAGAAGGAACTGCAGATGCTGGAAAATAGAAGATAGACAAAAGTGCTGGAGAAACTCAGTGGGTGCAGCAGCATCTATGGAGCGAAGGAAATAGGCAACGTTTCGAGCCAAGACCCTTCTTCAGACTGATGTAGTGTGGGCGGGAAGAAGAAAGGAAGAGGAGCCAGAGGGCTGAGGGAGAGCTGAGAGGGGGGGGAAGACAGTGAGGGCTACCTGGAATTGGTGAAGTCAATGTTCATGCCACTGGGGTATAAAGTGCCCAAGCGGAATATTTTTAAATATTTGTTCTTTATGAAAGAGATGCAAGCACATTTATTTTAAGTTAGTGATTGCAACAGCTTATGTTTAGACCCAGATTCACCAAAGTTCAAAATACTGGTGCTGCAAATGGTAGACACAAAATGCTGGAGTAACTCAGCGGGTCAGGCAGCATCCCTGGAGAAAAGGACAAGGTAATGTTTTGGGTCGAGACTCTTCAGACTGAGAATTAGGGGAGAGGGAAACTAAACTAACTGGTAAGTCTTCCTACTGAAGACACACCATGCTAGGAGCAACACGCTAAGCCACAGAGGTGCAGCTGGTAGAGCAACTGCCTCACAGCACCAGAGACCCTGGTTCGATCCTGACCTCGGATGTTATCTGTGTGTTCTTCCTGTGACCATGTGGGTTTCCTCTGGATGCTCCGGTTTCCTCCCACATTCCAAAGACATGTAGGTTCATACTGTAGGTTAATTGGCCGTGCTGGCTCGAAAGGCCAAATGGCCTACTCCTGCACCTATTGCTTATTGCCTCTAAATCCCACTAGTCTGTAGGAAGTTGGCAAACATAGAAAGAACGTGACGGGCAGCGTCTCTGGAGAGAAGGGATGGTGACGTTTCAGGTCGAGACCCTTCTTCAGATTGATGTCAGGGGAGAGGGAGATACATAGATAAGGAAGTGTGAGGTGTGAAAATAGGACAAAGGGAATAGAGATCAAGGGAAACGTAGAATAGCGTAGTGCAGCAGGAATCAGAGGGGGAGCAGCGAGAGAGGATGTTGCTGAACTCTCAACAGAGAGAGAGAAGGAGAACTTTTCCAAAGTAGATATACCTCGAGGAGATTTTGCAAAAGAGCAGACGAAATGTATAGGAAGGAACTGCAGATGCTGGTTTAAACCGAAGATGCACACAAAATGCTGCAGTTACTCAGCGGGCCAGCATTTTGTGTCTGTCTTTGGCTTAAACCAGCATCTGTAGTTCCTCCACATAGAAATGGTGTAAATGGGTGATCAGTGGGCTGAAGGGCCCATTTCCATGCTGGATCTCTAAACTATACACAACACAGCTAGACATGGAATGTTGATACCAAATCTGACTCACATTTTGCAACCAATACCCAAGATACCTGCAATGACACTGTGTTTGTATTTCCGATACCAGATGCCCTGTAGCCCATCAAATCGAGTCCGTTAACTAACCTCAAATTACTGGGAGTTTTGTAGCTGAGCTCACTACCTCATAGGAAACAGAGCGATACCACTACTCCTGTTCACGTTATACAAGGTCTTACTGCAAACAAGGTCACCAAAATAGGGAACAATAAAGGGGACTTCCAACCTTTTGGTGTTCTAGGAAGGCTGGACAAATCTGACAGTGGGTGCCAGAGAAAAGTGTTTAATTCTAGTTCACACCATTTGATATTCCTAAAGTGTGAAGAATATGTATATTCTAGATGCGCTGGGATGCATCCTCAATGAAACTACAGCATCAAAGAATCAGCAGTCACCTAGAGGGTCCAAATCTTGCACCCTCCTCATTAAAATCTCTGATTTTCTTTAAAAAAAAAACACAGACAGATATAGACCAATAATGCAGAACCACTCATGTCTACATGAATATGGAGCTAAAAGTCCAAAATATCTTCATTGGGTTTTCTGAGCGCAGGAGGATGAAGGGCGATCTTATGGAGGTCCATAAAATCACAAAGGGAATATTTAGGGTGAACCCAGAGTCTTTCAGCCAGAGTGCGGGAAATCAAGGTCCAGAAGACATGGCCTTAAAGCTGGAGGTCCCCAAACTTTTTCATCCGATTTACCCATGGCAACTTTAGCACCGCATGACAATGGTATTTCACTTATTTATGAACAACTAATGATGAACAGATACCGGTGTACCAGACCCAAACACAGTCAGTCAATGAGAAAAAATATGTACAAATCCAGAATCAACAAATTTACCCCAGGTTGGGAACCCTTAGTTTAAAGTGAAAGGTGAATGATAATAGGAACCCGAGGGGTAACTTTCTCCCCCACAGAGGGTGGTGTGTATATGGAACAAACTGCCAGAAGGGGTAGTTGGGGCAGGTACTATAACAAGTTTTAAAATACATTTGCACAGGTACATGTATAGGAAAGGTTTAGAAAGATGTGGGCCAAAGGGGGGACAAATGTAGATGGGGCATCTAGGTTCATGTTACAGGAACAGGTTCCGGCCATTCGGCCCATGAAGTCTACTCCGGCATTCAAATCACGGATGATCTATCTTTTCCTCTGAACCCCATTCTCCTGCCTCTCTCTCTCTCTCCCCCCCCCCCCCAAAGCCTCTGACATGGGGAAGCTGGGTTGGCATGGGCAAGTAGGGCCGAAGGGACTGTTTCCATGCTGTACGACTATGGCTGGTGGAAAACTGGTGAAGCCAAGCTTCCTAGTCTAAATCTAGGCCAACAATTTGGAATATCAGTATTTGTCCCTGTCCTACACGAGCAAAACTATAACTGTTTATTTATTCAAAACCCTACAATGTACCACTGGGTCCCACTAGAGTGCAACTAAATGTTGCCATTCTGAATCTGTTCGTTGAATGTCTTAAATAATTAAAAATCACACAAATAGTTGCTTTAGTCTAGGCCAATCTGCAGACCGAGTGATAATGTGAATACATCAAAGATTTAGGAACATATTAGTAGGTGGTTCACCATTAGAATTAACACCATGAACTTAGTGACCCAAGATTCCAGAGGTGACCTGCAATCCTTCTGATAACTGGAGATATTCCAGGATATTCACTGCAACAGATCCCTGCTTGTTTCAACTGCTCTCAACTAGCCCTCTATAAACAAAGAGTGCAAAGCATCTTGTATTAATGTTTCTTCTCAAAGAAGTGGACCGTGTTAAAAAAAAAGTGCGCATTTACATCAATTTTTGATAGCAAGTCCTACCAAGATAGTTAGTTATCTGCCAAAGATTTGATACAAAAGGACTGACACAAAGTGCTGGAGTAACTCAGCAGGTTCGGGCAGCATCGCTGGAGAACATGGGGAGGTGACGTTTGTGGTCAGGACCCTTCAACAATCAAAGACGTGGTCCTTATTGTGTAATAAACACACTGAATATACAGCAGTTTCTTTCCTGAGCAAATGTTTCGATGTCTACTGATCGCTTCAAGTTACAATAAGTTAGTTTGCTGTACGATTTGAAAGCGGCATATTTGGTGGAAATTTCCTTAGTTACTCCAAGCTTCAATGAAATCTGCCTCCACCCCAATCCCAAGTGTGGTGAAGGAGGCAGATACAAGTCAAGAACGTTTTATTGTCATATGTCCCTGATTGAACAATGAAATTCTTGCTGCAGCACAACAGAATATGTAAACAAAGTACACTGTAAACAATATAATAAATGAGAAAAAAAAAGTTCAGTGTATATATACACATACATATGTATGTATGTACACACACACGTACACAAAAAAACAACAATAGTAGTACATTAATAATAATAATCTATTGTAGTTCAGAGGTTATTTGAGGCTGTAGTGTTTAATAGCTTCATGGCCGTAGGGAAGTAGCTGTTCCTGAACCTGGACAGTTTAAGTGGCTTTTAGATCACTTAAGCATTAGACAATAGACAATAGGTGCAGGAGTAGGCTATTCGAGCCAGCACCACCAATCACTGGGATCATGGCTGATCATCCACAATCAGTACCCCGTTCCTGCCTTCTCCTCATACACAATGGATGGTTGCATATGTATCACATGTTGACAGAGATTACATTAACTTGCCATCATGTTCGACGTGGACATTGTGGGCCGAAGGGCCTGTTAATGTACAGTATTGTTCTAGGTTGTTGTTTAAAAAAATACATTTGTCTGGCTTCCCTGGAAAATTCTCCAATAGATCAATTGGTCACCAAGTCACAAAGAGCTGGAGTAACTCAGCGGGACAGGCAGCATCTCTGGAGAGAAGGGGTGGGTGACGTTTCGGGTCGAGACCCTTCTTCAGACCCAGTCACCCATTCCTTCTCCCCAGAGATGCTGCCTGTCCGCTGAGTTACTCCAGCTTTCTGTGTCTATCTCCAGTGTAAACCAGCATGTGCAGTCCCTTCCTACACAGGGAGTCAATGTATTGGTTTGCACGCCTTGACTTCATATCTGTTGCATCTGTCAGAATATATTGTCTTCATGAAGAACTCGCTGTTCCATTCGCACAAGATGCAACTCAAACATGTTAGACTACTGCTGAAGTGCAGTCACTGATGTCCGGTGCACTGACTCTCTAGACGGTTAAGTTACACACACAGCGATAGCCTGCAAGCCAAAAATTGGCAGTTGGCCCTACAATTTGCTTCATGGCTGTTTGATTGAAAGATTTGATAGCAAGAAACTGGAGATGCTCGTTTACACCAAAAATAGACACAAACGTGTAGGAAGGAACTGCAGATGCTGCTTTACATTACAAAGATAGACAAAGTGCTAGAGAAACTCAGCGGGCCAGGCAACATCTATGGAGGGGGAAAAAAAAACAGGATAGGTGACGTTTGGGCAGTGGAGCCTTCTTTAGACTGACACCTCACAGATGCTGCTTGACCCGCTGAGTTACTCCAGGACCTTGTGTCCATCTTCGATAGATTTGGTCCACTTTTTGAACGACCCGTTCACTAAATCTAGAGGGGGGCGAAAAGCCTCCAAAATCCCAACTCTCTCCCTATCCCTCTCTCTCTGGATGATCCATATTAAGGCTCCATATGAGGTCTCACTCAGTTCGGGCTGGGAACTTGACGGCAGACGCAAAATGCTGGAGTGAACTCAGCGGGCGAGGCAGTAAGTACCTCTGGAGAGAAGGAATGGGCGACGTGGTGGCGTGGACTTGCCCTTGACAACTACCCGCCGTTCGAGCTAAATCATGTAGCACGTATATACAAACCAGAGGGGAAAATTTCACCTGCGCACAGACTAGGTAAGACTTGAAATAACGAAAAAAATGGGCGTCCTATTCCACTGCACCCAGAACATCAAGGAAGAACAAAGAAGAGAGACGAAGGCACGGTTTGGTCGAAGCCTCCCACATATAAACTAGCCCACCGAGGCTCAATGTCCCGGGCTGGATATACAAAGAATAGTTTTACGTGGACGAGGCGCAGAAGGAAGGAAACACCTAGATGGCCGCTGGTCAATTAGTCAGTACTGGCGGTGAAAAGAGACTATGGGAACAAGATTGGAGAAAGGGGAATTAAACCATGCATTAAAGTACCTCCTCACAATCCCCCCCCTCTATACCTGGAACTGCTCTCTTCCTCCCACGGTGAAACTAACCAGCTGGATCGTGGACTGGAGAACCCTTGGTCGTGCAGTGTGACACTGACACCTCACCTGTGAACCAGTCCTGTCCTCACACACTTTGCCACAGCGATGCCCCGGCGGTCCAGGCTGATCCGACACCAGCACAAGCGATGAAGCCGAGTGGCAGAGGCGAGACGGTGCAAGTGCGACTTTGCCCCCCAGCCCGTGTGGGGACTGCCTTCATATGCTGCTCGCCACTCGTCCCACAAAGAACTCATTTCCTGCTCATTTGTGGGCGGAGACAGCAACATATCAGAGGATTTAACCCTTTCGTTTATTTTTTTTTTCTCGCCGCCTGTCTGGTTTGAATATGCAACGATGTGTGTGAGAGAGGGAGAGACAGAGAGGGAGAGAGAGAGACAAACAGAGACACAGACAGAAACAGACAGAAACAGACAGAGAGAGAGAGAGACAGACAGAGAGAGAGAGACAGACAGATAGACAGACAGAGGCACAGAGAGAGAGAGAGACAGAGAGAGATACAGAGACACAGAGAGAGAGATACAGAGACACAGAGAGAGAGACAGAGAGACAGGGAGAGAGATACAGAGACACAGAGAGAGACAGAGACAGAGAGAGAGAGAGAGAGACAGACAGACAGACAGACAGACAGACAGACAGACAGACAGACAGATAGACAGAGACAGAGAGAGACAGGGACAGAGAGAGAAAGACAGACAGAGGGAGAGACAGGGACAGACAGACAAAGACAGTCACAGAGAAAGAGAGAGACAGACAGACAGAGAGAGAGAGATAGAGAGCGAGATGCCTGTGTTTTACAGGTACCCCTGTCAGTATCACCTCCCCACCCACTCCTAGCCCAGTCTAGATGGACAAGTGCCAAACACTCAGTTGTCAACGCTCGGGTCCAACACATAAGGGGGTCGCGAGGAGCGGGCGAGCACTTTCTTGGCTTCCCTCTCTCCCTCCCTCCTTTTTTCCCCTCTCTCTTTATTTCCAGTTTTACACGCCCGTTCCCAAGATCAGTTTCTTTTCCCACACTTTCCACAATCCTCCCCTCCCCCTTATTCTCACTTCCACGCCCCCCTCCCCCCACCTCATATAATTCAGCAAATTGACCAAGAGTGGGCAGAGGTAGTTGGCAAAATATGTATTTATGACATTTATTTATGGGGGCACGGTGGCGCAGCGGTAGAGTTGCTGCCTCACAGCGCCAGAGACCTGGGTTCGATCCTGACCACGGGCGCTGTCTGTACCGAGTTTGTACATTCTCCCCGTGACCAGTGTGGGTTTTCTCCGAGATCTTCGGTTTCCTCCTACACTTCAAAGACGTACAGGTTTGTAGTTAATTGGCGTTGGTTAAATTGTAAATTGTCCCTGGTGTGTGTAGGATAGTGTTAATGTGCGGGGATCGCTGGTCGGTGCAGACTCGATGGGCCGAAGGGCCTGTTTCCGCGTTGGATCTCTAAACTAAACTCAACTAAATTTAGTTGTCGGTTACAAGCGATTCTATCTGTAGCCGTTCCCCCCCTCCCCCCCCCCCCCCCCCCCCCACAACAACACAAACATCAGAACACCTGGCAGAAGGTATCTAACATCAAATTTAATCCTGGGAAGCTATCAAAATGGTTGGGGAGCTGGGAGCTGGTTTTCTGAAGACCCAAAGCCAAATTTAGTCCATCCAAACATAGTACAGAAACATCCCCCTCTTTTAAAAGGCTTTTTTAAAAAGTGCTTTTTAAGGAGCCTTTAAAAAGTGGACACAAAAAGCTGGAATAACTCAGCGGGTCAGGGAGCATCCCTGGATAAAAGGAATTGATGATGTTTCGGGTCTAGACAATTGGAAGCAGATTTGAGTGTGTAGTTGACACATTAGACTGCAGATGCTGCGATCTTAACCTAAGTACAAAGATCTCAGCGGCTCAGGCAGCATCTGTGGAGGGAATGGACAGGCGACGTCTTTGTCCATTCCCCCTCCAGATGCTGCCTGACCTGTTGAGTTCCTCCAGTCCTTGGCGTTTTGAGCAAAGATCCTATAGGTTTTGAGTGCTTGGTCTACGCGTAAAAACAAGGGAAGTCTGAAGTTGGTCTTATCCGGTTTAGTGCTTTCAAAGGTGATTCACACAAAAAAGATCCCCAGATAATTCCCAGCCACTGTTTGTCACCTAAACATTTAACTGACGTAGAAATATCTTCTCTTATCCTTGATTAGTCACTGTCAGAGCTACAAACGGATGTGCAGGAGACTGATGAGCCAAATGCAAATCGTGGAGTTCAAAACCAAAACAGCTACAGTATCAAATTTCATTAGCGCTGGAGTAGCTCAGCAGGTCAGGCTGCATCTATGGAGAACATGGATAGGTGGTGTTTCGGGTCCAGACCCTTCTTCAGACAGATTGTAGAGGGAGGGGAGGGGAGGGGAGGGGGGGCAGATAAGAGGTGGATACAGGTGAGGGGGAGGGGGATGGGCTGTTAAGCAAATGGTGGACAAAGGTAATGAGGGCCATGCACAGATTGATATTCCAAAACAGGATTGAAACAGCAAAGCTGAATACAGTAATTAGAATGATGCAGCTCACTTCAGCTTCCCATGGTGAAACAGGACCTGTACACCATTTGTTTGTTCGTTTCATTCAAGGCTTTAATATCTATGAAAATATATCTGATCGTACAAATAGGAGGAGTCGCATTCCTTAATGCAACAAAAAATATCCCAGGGAACGGCTTGTTTGAATAGAGCAAAGCCGCAGCAAAAGATTAAAACCATCATAGGGATTTGATGTCCCTCTCTGAAGGCATGTTGACTTTACACACTCAAAGGGTTTATAACCGTAGAGAACCATTTGTTAACATAACTACAACCTTGGCAACAAACCAACCTCCCTTCCATTGACTCCATTTACACCTCGCGCTGCCCCGGCAAGGCCAGCAGCAAAAACAAGGACGAGTCGCACCCCGGCCACTCCCTCCTCTCCCCTCTCCCATCCAAGTGTCACAGCGCACACCAGATGTCTCACTGCTCCTGATGTAGTTGTGGGATCTGTCAGTGTGGCAAGAGTATTGAGATAGTATCCAACTATACCAGAGACCCGAGTTCGATCCTGACCTTGGGTGCTGTCTTTGTGGAGTTTGCATGTTCTCCCTGTGACCGTGAGGTTTTTTTAAAATTATTATATTATTATATTGTTTATTGTACTCTGTTTACATATTCTATTGCCGCCGATTTAATTTAATTGTTCTGTCTGACAATAAAGCACTCTCGACTCTCTTGAAATGCTGCATGTGTCCGTCTGACCTCATTGTCCAATGTTGGGATGAGTTGGGATGTTCATTGTAAATGATCAACTAAATCTAAATATATCTCAGGTGCGATTCAGAGATGTAAAGAATTGGAGAAAGGAGGGGGATTTGCCAAGGAAGGTGGATTGCAACTATGATCATGCTTCACCGTGGCTTTCCTCCGGGTTCTCACCATCCAAAAAAACGTGCGGGTTTGCAAATTGCCCCCAAGTGTGTCGGAAGTGGATGGGAATTTGGGATAAAGATAAGACTAGTGTAAAAGGGTGATCTATGGTCGGTGTGGACTCAGTGGGCCAAAGGGGCCTGGCTCCATGCTGTATCACTAAACTAAACTGAACTTATCTCCTTCGCTCCATAGATGCTGCTGCACCCGCTGAGTTTCTCCAGCATTTTGTGTACCCTAACTTCAAGTCAACTTTATTTGTCACATTCACATACAAGATGTGCAGTGAAATGAAAGTGCCAATGCCTGCGGATTGTGCAAAAAACTACAGAACAGGAATAGAACAGAATCAGTATTTACATGTTAGAAAAAAAAACTAAACTAAATTAAATAAACTAAATCGACGAAGGGTCCCTACCCGAAATGCCACCCATCCTTTGTCTGCAAGGATGCTGCCTGACCCGTTGAGTTACTCCAGTACTTTGAGTCTATCTTTAAACTAATCTAAACTAAACCAAACTTATGCACCTTTCATTATAATTTTTAAAAATCAGGTATAATACAAGGTAATAAACCAATATACATTAATTCCCCCCATGATATTAAACATGTGCCCATTTGCATGCTCCTCCTGCAGCTACCAATTAAGATTCCACAAGTCTAGCTGGGAGAACATTCAGATCTAGGGTTCTAATTGCCGTGTGTACCAGAGTACAGTAGCTGCTTTGTTTATCATGCTACCCAATCAGATAAGATTATATTATATATAAATACAATGCAGGCATACTCAGGTACAATAGGTAGAGGCAAGGTCACAGAGTGCAGACTATAGTTCTCAGCACTGTAGCGCGGCAGTTCTACACACGCTGAGTTTGGTGGTGCGCTCTTCCTAGATTTATCGGCAGAAAATAATTATAAGAGTAGCAGCACGGTGGCGCAGCAGTAGAGCTACTGCCTTACAGCACCAGAGACCCGGGTTCAATCCTGACTATGGGCGCTGTCTGGACGGATTTTGTACGTTCTCCCCGTGACCTGCGTGGGTTTTCTCGGAGATCTTCGATTTCCTCCAACACTCCAAAGACGTGCAGGTTTGCAGGTTAATTGGCTTGGAATAAATGTTTAAAAAAATTGTCCCCAGTATGTATTGGGGTAGTGTTAATATGCTGGGATCGCTGGTCAGTGCGGACGGGTTGGGCCGAAGGGCCAGTTTTCCATGCTGTATCTCTAAACTAAACTAGAGTGGGGCAAATGTATCGGATGTTAGCAGAGCTTCCCCTGGGAATAGCAAACAAAGACCACACTCCGGCACTCTTTGACTCATCTGCGGTTTATATTGGCTGGCTTATAACCTTATGTCCTTACCCTATATACTTACAAGCCAACAGTATGAAAATTGATTTTTCCAATTTTAAATAATCTCTTACAATCCCCCACACACCACCTTTCTTATTTCCCTTCCCCCCTCCTATGCCCAACCTGGCCTCGTACTTGTTTCCCTCATCCCCCTCAATCTCCCCCTCCCCCTCCACTTACATTCCTTCCTCTGGCTTCACAATTTGCTGCTCTTCAATCCTTTTGTCTCCACCTTTTTTTAATTATATCTGGCCTTTCTCCAACTGTTTGCCTATCACCCCCCCCCCCCCCCCACCTTGCATGTGGTCACCTATTACAGGCCGCACTTTGTCCTAACCCTCTCTTCAATTTTAATCCCCCTTCCCCCATTACAATCACTAGAGAAGGGTCTCGACCTGAAACATCACCTATCCATGATTTCCAGGGCCTGACCCACTATTTTCATCCAGCACTTTGTATCTTTTTTTGTAAACCAACACCTGCAGTTCCTTGTGTCTTCACATACCTACCTCTGCTTCAAATATTTATCGCAATTCACCTGCAGTTTTACCACGTGGATGACTACATTCCCGTTGGCTATTGTCGAGGTCAAAACTGCTCGCATCCCAAAGATTCTGCATGTACGTTCTTCTCTAAATTGCACTTTAATAGTTTGTTGCAAGTTTTTCGCTTCTCATATTTGATACTCGACAGAAGTGCCTTTTATTCATTAAATGTCTCAATTAAAATGTTACATTATATTCTCCAATAGAATGGAAATAGTTTAGTTTAGTTTATTGTCATGTGTACCATGGTACAGTGAAAAGCTTTTGTTGCGTGCTAACCAGTCAGCGGAAAGACAATACGTGACTACAATCGAGCCGTCAAACCAACAACAAATTCCCTCGTGACTATGGGTCCTTAAATTTGTTAGATGTACACAGTGTGTGCTGTTTGTCTTTGATAATAACTACACTCTGCCTTTTAATAAGTCTGTACCGTTTCGGATTAACGTAAATATATTTAAATCCGTACCAAAGTGGTCTTGATTACAGATTCTAAGAATGTTCCCACTGATATTAGATTAACCACTCTACAGTTATCCAGTTAATCCTTCTGCCTGCTCTTGATGCGGTGAATCACAACTAGTAGTCTTCAGTGTCAAACACACATATTTGCATATCTTTGGGGAAGCAAAGAATACTCTTGCTTAATAATTCAGGTTGAATGTAGAAAAGAGAAGAATATTGCTCTGTCAGCTGTCGAGGACTTAGACACTAAAACAACTGCATTATCTCACTGCCCTTTCTCCATTTGGATTTCTGGAAAATTATTCAAAAGTTATGAATCATCCCTGCGTTGCAAATTGTACCGGACTTATTGCTCCTCCTATTTTTAGTCATCTTTAATATAAAGCTAACTAACATATTGCAATGTCCAAGGTAGACAAAAATGCTGGAGAAACTCAGCGGGTGAGGCAGCATCTACGGAGCGAAGGAAATAGACGACGTTTCAGGTCGAGACCCTTCTTCACACGTAACGTCCACGTTCTTTTTCCTCCATTTTAACAAATACTAATCATAAATAATGGGAAACATAGGTTTGGCTATCACCCAAACAGTTAGAGGCTGAATCCACCATTGATTAGAGGTCAGATTATATATTTTCTTATCTCCTGCTCACTAATTCTGGCACCAACTAAACACTGAGCCCATTAAATACTTGCCTTCTTCCTTCGCAAACAGCTTTAATTACTATCTACATAGATAATCTATCAGCGGCCCTTTGTCTATGAGAACATTGCCAAATGTTTATCCCACTGGATCCAACCCAGCAATGATGCCTACCTATTGTGAAGCATCTAATCAAAGCTTAAATACACAATGGCAATCAATAACCCTGGTGACTATTTTGAGGATTTCAGCCAGGTTTAGTGCATCTTTGTACGAAAACATAGTGGACCCGTTTTTAAAATGCTTTCTGGATTATTCTTTATTAGATCAATTAGATTGGTATATCTTTGCATATCTTTCTTCATTTGTTTGAAATCTCTCTATAATACCGTCTATATCTCCTGTTTCCCTTTCCCTTTTTCTCCAGGGATGCTGTCTGACCCAAGAGCCAATGGTCAAAAGTGTTTTATTGTCGTATGTCCCAGATAGGACAATGAAATTCTTACTCGCTGCAGCACAACAGAATATGTAAACACAGTACATAACGGGAGAAAAAAAAGTTCAGTGTGTGTGTGTACACTTGCACACATACTCGATAAATAAACACTTATAGTGTAATAATAATAATAAGTCTGTTGTAGCTCAGAGCTTATTTGTTGTCGTGTTTAATAGCCCGATGGCTGTAAGGAAGAAGCTGTTCCTGAACCTGGACGTCACCGTTTTCAGGCTCCTGTACCTTCTTCCCGATGGCAATGGTGAAATGAATGTGTGGCCAGGATGGTGTGGGTCTTTGATGATGTTGGTTGTCTTTTTGAGGCAGCGGCTTTGATAGGTCCCTTCGATGGTGAGTTACTCCAGCATTTAGTGTCCATCTTTAGCACAACGAGTTTTCCTTTCCAAGGGACATGTTGGCAAAATCACCATTTCCCAATTGTATAGCTTCTGTAGTAGAAGCAATTGTTCCAGAGTGGAAAATAATTGATTCTAATATTGATTTATGATGCACCAGATTTGACTGCAAACACCCAGAGTTTTATATAGAACAAAATTAACGTGGAAATACTGGGAATATGGTGATATTATCTATTATTTGTAAAGCACTTTTCCACAGGTTACCTATTTACTGCTGAATAATTATAAAATCTTCAGTGAACCTATAATCTGTTTTTCTGGCTATATATTCTGTGAGGCTTTATGATTGTTTCACAAAATTCAGCTTCCCTGTGCTAATGCGTAGGAAGGAAGCTGGTTTAAACTGAAGATAGACACAAAATGCTGACGTAACTCAGCAGGACAGGCAGCATCTCTGGAGAGAAGGGATGGGTGACGTTTTGGGTCGAGACCCATCTTCAGACTAAAGTCAGGGGAAAGGGAAATGAGAGATATAGACGGATATAGAGAGTTAACCCCCACACTCGTTGCACCTGCTTCTCCTTCTCACCCAGCACAAAGCCAACCATGGCCTGTTTCCTTCATCATTGTTACTTTTTTTGCATATCTTTAATTCATTTGTTCTGTATCTCTCTGCATCCTTGTATATCTGTCGTAGAAACAAAGTAAATATAGACAATAGGTGCAGGAGTAGGCCTTTCGGCTCTTTGAGCCAGCACTGCCATTCAATACGATCATGGCCGATCATCCAAAATCAGTACCCCATTCCGGGTTTTTCCCCATAATCCCTTGATTCCCTGAGCCCTAAAAGCTCGTTATCCTTTCTCCTGACTCTAGTGTGAAGAAGGGTCTCGACCCGAAACATCACCCATGCTTTCTCTCCAGAGATGCTGCCTGTCCAGCTGAGTTACTCCAGCATTTTGTCTCTATCCCTGTGCTAATATTTATCGCATTCAATGTCCAGGTAGGACAATAGTCGTAATGCTTAAAGGCAAAATAAAACATTACAACTAAAAACATTTAGAAAGCGGGGCATGGTTTTTCATTGTAACGCGCTTGTTAATTTTTGAATCAATTCAATAAAGAAGAATATGGAAAATGTTTTGAAAATGGGTCCACTGTGTTTTAATATCGTTTTATCCACGATAAATTCTGAAAGCCATTCTTTGCACATTTTGGTGCGTGCCATTAATTTTCCATTCTGGAAAAGCATTTCCATGCTGCAGTACAATCCCACCATGTGGTGACATATGTTATGTCATATGCCTCATGAAAGTTTAAACAGTTTCATTGCATTCGGCATGTGACTGCCTGCCTTGCCTCAGAGAGAGAGCACCCTCTCTGCCTGTCAGTTAATATGCAATAGGCCGGCTCATTTGCTTCGGAGGTCAAGATTTGGGTTTTGCGCTGTGTTGACCATTGACTGCTGCAGCCCTGGCAGATGGAGATTTACGGACGTCATTGTAATTATAAAGCAGGGAGTTGCCTTTTGTTTGTTGACAGCTGCAGTTTAATACATGTTGATAATGGCCCTCTCAAGCCCAGCCTGCACCCTGGCTCGTGTCTGGCTGAGCTCCAGACTACCAGCTGTCATGAAAGCACCCTCCAGCAAGGTGCAATATGTTTAGCAATGCAGAGCCTTGGAGCGGGCAGACCAGACACTCTAGCCTTTGGGTCACGGCACACGTGCCAGACCCTTTGTTCGTACATGGATTGATTTGCCAAGGTCTATGCCCATTGAGACTATTCATGTGTCTGCATTTTCATTGAGAACTCTGCTTTACAATGAGACAGCACATTACTCATAACACTGAACCGATCCAGGCCAGTCCAACCATTCTCCCCAATAACTGATTAAATATTAAATAGTTAGAAATTTAAATATTGAGCAGCACAGCCTATATGTTATCACAGTGAAGAATAACAAAGGGACTTAGCAAATTACGGATGGATCGGTGGCACTGCGGTAGGGTTGCTGTCTTACAGCTCCAGAGTCCTGGGTTCGATACTGACTACGGGTGCTTTCTGAACAGACTTTCCCCATGACCGCATGGGTTTTCCCCGGGTGCTCCGGCTTCCTCCAACACTCCAAAGACGTATAGGTTTGTAGGTATATTGGCTGCAGTAAAGATTGTAATTTGTCCCTCGTGCGTGTAGGATAGTGCTAGTGTATAGGGATCGCTTGTCGGCGCGGACTCGGTGGGCAAAGGTCCTCTTTCCACGCTCTAAACTAAACTAAAACAAATGTATTTAAACACGTTTGGCTCAGTGAATGTTCAATTACTTCATGTATTTAAAGAAATAAAATATAAATTAATGACAAAGTCATTCAAAGCTTATGCACTTGATGAGAACTCTTCAGATCTTCTTAAACAGATCCTCGTGACCAAGGTGAATCGCTTCCTATAGGCTTCAGTTTAGATTTAGGTTTGTTAATGTCGCATGTCGAGGTACAGTGAAAATCTTTGTTTAGCCGACTATTCAATCAGATCAGATAATACTATACAATCGAGCCAAATCAAGGAATAGCAGAATTATGCCATTCAGCCCATCAAGTCTACTCCGCCATTCAATCATTGATTTATCTCTCCCTCCTAACCCAATTCTCCTGCCTTCTTCCCAGAACCTCTGACACACATACTAATCAAGAATCCATCGATCTCTGCCTTAAAAATATCCACTGACTTGGCCTCCACAGCTTTTTGTGGCAAACAATTGGACAGATTCACCACTCTCTGACTGAAGACATTTCTCCTCATCTCCTCCTTTAATTCTGAGGCTATGGCCTCTAGTCCTAGACTCTCCCACTGGCGAGCATTACTCAAGTACAATGAGTAGAGCAAAGGGCACAGAAGCTGTTCTCAACTCTGTGGCACACCAGCTCCACAGACAAAGTCCAATGTCCGCAATAGCTAGGTGGATTGGATAGTACCTTGGAAGGATCGTTCAGAAGCCTGATAACAGAGGGGAAGAAGCTGTTCCTGAGTCTGGTGGTGCGCGCCTTCAAGCCTCTGTATCTTCTGCCTGACAGGAGTGATGAGAAGAGGGAATGACCAGGGAGAGGCTAGTCTTTGATTATGTTGACTGCTTTCCCGAGGCAGAGTGAAGTGCAGATGGAATCAATGGCAGGCAGGTCTGTGTGATGGACTGGGATACATCCACAACTCACTGCAATTCCTGGTCTCATTGCAAGTCTTGGCCTGCTCCAGTTTTGCTGGTTCTGAGGTTAACATTTCCACACTGTCTCTAGCAATCAATTCAATTAATCAAAAAAACTATTCTTTCACCTACTACCTGATCTGTATTGTGAGTGTTCAATACATTGATGAATCCAACCATTTCAGGTATAGTTATAATGTCATTTTGCCTGCAAATTTAATTTTAGAAACTCCAGATTATCAGGGTTGGGTAATCAAATGATTTCCACCTCTGTGTCTTGTTCCCTTCTGTTTTATGACGTGGCCATTAAAGATATGATCAATGTGTAGGAAGGAACTGCAGATGCTGGTTTACAACTGAAGATAGACACAACATGGTGGAGTTACTCAGCCAGCCAAGCAGCGTCTCTGGAGAGAAGGAATGGGTCACGTTTCAGGTCGAGACACTTCTTCACCCTTCTGAAGAAGGGTCTCGACCCATAACAATTTCAGGCAGAGATCAGCCATGATTAAATGGCGGAGTGGACTCAATGGGCCGAATGGCCAAATTCTACTCCTATAACTTGTGAACTTGTAAGGTCACCCATTTTTTCTCTCCAGAGATGCTGCCTGTGCCGCTGAGTTACTCCAGCATTTTGTATGTATCCTATCTAAGCTGCTGCACTAACTTCTCTGGAGAGAAGGAAAGGATGACGTTTCGGTTCAGGACCCTTCTTCAGACTGATGGCAGGGGAGAGAGGAACTAGAGATATGGAAGGGGACAGAGGAGATTGTAAACTGTGAAAAGGACAGATCAAAGCAGACGATGATCAAGGAGATGTAGAGTGGTTCATTGTTGGCTGAGGGGAAGGTGACAACGAGGCATACAGACAATAAAATTAATCAGGAGGACCAGTGAAACTGGTTGGAGGACTAGTGTGTGGGAGGGCCAGATATGATCAATGTCTTCAGGCTATCTTGCTTCAGTGTTTCCAACTAGAGTGATCACAAACCTTTGGTCCTGGATGGTGGAACTTCGATTGAAAAAGACCTGTTGACCTGAATAGATGATCGATAGGTACAGCAATAACCAAAGGAAGTTAATGCCTGGCACCAGTTTACCATCCACTAGTGATAACTAGATCCTTAACTAGCAGAGGTCTTTAACTATCTGTGCAATAATCCTATGGTTAAGAAGGAACTGCAGATGCTGGAAAATCGAAGGTAGACAAAAATGCTGGAGAAACGTTTCAGGGCCAAAACCCTTCTTCAGACTGATGTGAGGGGGGGGGGGGGGGGGGGGGGGTGGGGGGTGGGGGAGGGGGGAGGGGGAAGGGAAGAGGAGGAGCCAGTGGGCTGAGGGTGAGCTGAGAAGGGGAGGAGAAAGTAAGGACTACCTGAAATTAGAGAAGTCAATGTTCTTGACGCTGAGGTGCAAACTGCCCAAACAAAATATGAGTTGCTGCTCCTCCAATTTACGGTGGTCCTCACTCTGGCCATGGAGGAGGCCCAGGACAGGAATAATCCTATGCTTATCAGTTCACCCTCTTGAGCAACTGGCTCATTGAGAGGGTGTAAACAAGAAATTAGTTTTAGTTTTTAGTTTTAGAGATAAAGTACAGAAACAGGTCCTGAAGAAGGGACTCGACCCGAAACGTCACCTATTCCTTTTCTACAGAGATGCTGCCTGACCCGCTGAGTTACTCCAGCTTTTTGTGTCTAATGACTGTCTCGGTACCACCCTCTTGAAGAAAAGGTGGAAAATAGTGATTTAAGTAAGCAACAAGAATCGTTTTGCAGTGTTAAGACGGTGTTTACATACCAGGCTTCCTCCCCACAGATACAGCAGATTCTCTATCAAATTCCACACTAAACAAGTCCCTACAATGTACAGAACAGTCGTTCACATGTTTCCATTCCTAAAATAGCACCAACCAATTTTATATATGCCACGATATCGCAATCCCAGATAAACACGAAGCGCTGGTGTAACTCAGCGAAAAGGCAGCATCTCTGGAGAAAAAGAATAGGTGACGTTTCTTCAGATTTCTTCAGACATTCTTCAGATCACCTCTCATCCTGCTGCACTCCAAGGAATAAAGTCCTAGTCTGCTTAGCCTCTCCCTATAGCTCAAGCCCTCAAGTCCTGGCAACGTCCTCGTAAATCTTCTCTGCACCCTTTCCAGCTTGACAACATCTTTCCTATAGCATGGTGCCCTGAACTGAACACAATACTCCAAATCCTGCCTCACCAATATCTTGTATATCTGCAACATGGCCTCCCAACTTCTATCCAAACTAGGTTGGGTGTACTAAAGTATTATTTTTATGTGGAAACAAAGCAGAGTTCAAATGAATGTACAAGAAATAAGTCGGGTATACTAATGTTTAAGAAAGAGCTGCAGATGCTGGAAAAATCGAAGGTCGACAAAAATGCTGGAGAAACTAAGCGGGTGAGGCAGCATCTATAGTGAAGGAACAGCTGCCTCACCCGCTGAGTTTCTCCAGCATTTCTGTCTACCTTGGGTGTACTAATGTGTTATTTTTTATGTAGAATCAAAGTACTGGTTAATACACAAAAGGACACAAAGTGCTGGATTAACGCGACAGGTCAGGCAATATCTCCGGAGAACATAGATAGCTGCCGCTTCGATTCGGGACACTTCTTCAGACGGAATATTTTGAACATCTTTTCTATAACAGGGTGAACAAAACTGAACACAATACTCTAAATGTGGCCCCACCAATGTCTTGTACAACGGTAACATGGTCTTCCCAACATCTATAGAAGATAGACACAAAATGTTGGAGTAATTCAGCGGGACAGGCAGCATCCCTGGAGAGAAGGAATGAGTGACCTTTCGGGTCAGGAACCTTCTTTAGACTGATGTCAGGGGAGTGGGTGGTACAGAGATAAAATGTAGTCGGAGACAGTAAGACTGGTCGGAGAATGGGGGAAGGGGGAGGGGATGGAGAAAGCACGAACATCCCAACGTCTATACTCCATGTGGGGATGGAAGTCAGTAAAGATGGATTTGGACTGTGTCTGACATCATGTTTTTCAGGGGAATATTGAACTAAGAGGGCACACAAGGGATATTTTCAGACGCTCTGGACTCGACACTCTGAGAATGCTTGGGCCTCATGGGTTATGAAGGTTTATTTCTGCATGAATTGCCCATGCTGTCAGCATGATTAAAATCACAGAGGCAGAATCTAGCCTAACACTACACTCCATTGTATCCGCCTGTGCTTCTCGATGTGGAGGTCCAGCAAGGGGGATTTACAGGATGGCCTCGGTTTACCCTTGCACGTTTCATTTCCCTTAGGAATAGTATAGTGTGGCAGACAGTAAATGTGAGCTCTGCCGTGGGGTTAAGGGCCTGTCCCACCTTCCCGAGTTACTCACAAATTCTCCCGCGCTTTCCTCTTGATTCAAACTCAGAGAATGTCCGTAGTGAGTCCGTAGGAGGCCGTAAGAGTCTGCAGATATATCGTAGCGGCTCCTTATGCCAGCCGTAGGTACTCGGGGCATCAGGAAAGTCGGGACGTTTTTTCCAGCAAGTCAAAAAAGTCCTGGAGTAAAACGATAGTCGTGAGGAGGAGTTCGTAGATCACAAAAATCTTGATTTTTTTTAAGGTCATTTCAACTCGGCAGAGGACTCGGGAAAGTGGGACAGACCCTTTACTAGTGCAGTATACTAAGGTACCTCAGTTACAGCTACAGTGCACCAGACCAGCCAATAACAAAGACCAACACCAACTACAATTTACCCCAAGATCAGAACCACTATACTCATTCAATACCACAAAATAAAATGAACATGAATACATTTAGGGCAGCACTGTGGCGCAGTGGTAGAGTTGCTGCCTTAGAGCACCAGAGACTAGGGTTCGAACCTAACTAAGGGTGCCGTCTGTACTGAGTTTGTACGTTCTCCCCGTGACCTGCATGGGTTTTCTCCAGGGTCTCCGGTTTCCTCCCACATTCCAAAGTCGTCCAGGCTTATAGGCTAATTGGCTTGGTATAACTGTAAATTGGCCCTGGCGTGTGTAGGATAGAGTTAGTGCGCAGGGATCGCTGGACGGTGCGGACTCGGTGGGCTGAAGGGTCTGTTTCCACACTGGTAGATAACAATAACTGGTAGATTTTTTGCCTCACAAAGTCCGAGATGCTGGTTCGATTTTTGACCTTGAGTGCTGTTTGTGTGGAGCTTGCATGTTCTCCTTGTGAACGCATGGGTTTCCCTCGGGTGCCCCAGGTTTGCTCCCACATCCCAAAGACGTGTGGGTTTGAGGTCATTTGCCTCTGGTTTTGCCCCTGGTGTAGCGAATGATGCAAAAGTGTGATAGTATAGATCTAATGTGATCGATGGTCGGCGTGAACTTGGTGGGCTGAAGGGCCTCTTTCCATACTGCATCCTTCAAACACGCTAGATGCAGGAAACATGTTCCCGATGTTGTGGAGGGGAATCCTGAACCGGGGCCACAGTTTAAGAATAAGGGGTAGGCCATTTAGAACTGAGATGAGGAAAAACATTTTCACCCAGAGAGTTGTGAATTTGTGGAATTCTCTGCCTCAGAAGGCAGTGGAGGCTGACTCACTGGATGCATTCAAAAGAGAGTTAGATAGAGCTCTTAGGGCTAGCGGATATGGGGAGAAGGCAGGAACGGGGTACTGATTGTGGATGTTCAGCCATGATCACATTGAAGGGCGGTGCTGGCTCGAAGGGCCGAATGGCCTCCTCCACCTGCACCTATTGTTTATTGACTGAGTTAAATCAATTTTGAAGTATTTTTGAACATGAACCACAAATTATTCTTGAGAGACTGGCAAGAAAATTCGACCATTGCTAAAAATATAAGCAGCACAAAAAATGGTGTTGAGGTGAGAAGAATTGACTGGTTTATTTGTTGGTGTTGTGAGGTTGCGATGAAGTTATATTAAAACATACCTAAATTAATGCTTGGTGCATTATCCTGTCTCTCTCCCCCTTATAATAATAATAATAATAATACATGTATTTGTAGAGCACATTTAAAAACAACTCACGTTGACCAAAGTGCTTCACATCAGTGCAGGTACTAATTTGATACATACAACAGTAGACAGACCCAACACTACATACATAAACTGTTTACAGCGCCCCCTCAGAGGGGCTCAAAAATGCTAGGGAGTAGAAATAGCATTTCGATGGAGGGGGGCTGTTCTGATGAGGAGCGGGATGCTGTTCCCCAGTCTAGGTGCTGCAACCGCAAAAACACGTTCACCCCTGAGCTTAAATCGAGACCGCGGGATTGTATTAACTTATAACAGTATTAACGTAGATGGTTTCAACTTGTTAGGATGAACGATTCTTAACCCGTTTACCAAGATTTGGGGCAGCACGGTGGTGCAGCGGTAGAGTTGCTGCCTTACAGCGGTTCGGTCCTGGCTACGGGTGCTGTCTGCACGGAATTTGTACGTTCTCCCTGTGACCGCAAAAAATTGTAAATTGTTCTTAGTGTGTATCTTCTTCTTCTTTCGTGTGGCGTGCACGGCCTAAAGTTGTCGGACAACTTGTTCTATTTGATCTTCCGTTTGTGCACGTCGAGTTGATTGCATTAGTCGAAACAGGGCAGACTACGTGAAGGTTGCAATCTTCCACCCCTTAGTGTGTATGATAGTGCTGATGTCCAAGGTGATCGCAGTTCGGCACGGGCTCGATGGGCCAAAGTGCCTGTTTCTGCACTGGATCTCTACAGTCTAAAGTCCAAAGAACAGATTTTTTGATCAGATTTTTATAGTGAGAAATCTGGTTGACCAAAAGGAATATTTCAAGTCAATCTAATTTAAAAAAAAACAGATTTTAAACACAGTAATTGCATCACTATGAAGGCTTGAAACATATTAACGTGCATTGTTGAAATGATCCACAACAGAATAGACCAATGTATCATTATATGTTTTTTTTTTATTGTTAATGAAAAGGTTTGGGCATCATCTTATTCACCAAAGGTTTAAATGGATCTTTTGTTTTTGGACAACGGTAACAGCTGTGTAGATAATGAGCAAGGGTTGTTCCAGTCATTCCCGATATCCCTCCAGCTTTGCAGTTGGCATGTGCCTTAATGATTAATGCAAATGGAATGGAACAAAGGCCACACTTGCTTACATGCTCATTATTCCTCTTTATATTTGCTGCCCCATATTTCAGCCCTTCTGAAACGTGCCATTAGACTTGCAAATTTCAGGGGTTGTTGGAAATTTTCTGTCTGTCTCAATAAGTATTCATTGTCGATCCAGTATTTCTAAGAATCCTCAATTTAGTTCTTTTCTTTACTTTGTATTTTGCTAACAAAATCCAGTTTCTTAAATCGATTATACTATATAATATACACAATATACCCTTTCAGATTGAAGCTTCAAGCTGTGCAGAGAGCCTGGAATGAAATTATAAGCCATTTTAGCCACAATTATATGTTTAGGTTTTATTTCAGTTTAGGGACACAGAATGGAAACAGGCCTATCGGCCCACGGAGTCTGTGCCGACCAATGATCACCTGTACACTAGTTCTATCTTACATACTAGGGACAATTTACAGAAGCCAATTAACCTACAAATCTGTATTTGGGACGTGGGAGGAAACCGGAGCACCCGGAAAAAACCCACGTGGTAAGCTCGTTGTAAAATTGTTACTGTTGTCTCTGATGTTGGAAAACATATTAAACCATTGGGGTGTGCAGATTGATAGAATGTAGAAATATCGAGTAAAAAAAAATATTAAAGCTGATCGATTGCTTTCTGACGAACCTTGCAGTTTTAAATTTGATTGGAATTTTTTCCTCCATTTTCAAAGGGATGCTAAAGATAAAAACACAAAAAGCTGGAGTAACTCAGCGGGACAGGCAGCATCTCAGGAGAGAAGGAATGGGCGACGTTTCGGGTCGAGACCCTTCAGACTGAAAGCCACAGGAAAGGGAAACAAGAGGTATAGAAGATGACGTAGAGAGATGATGAACAATGAATGAAAGATATGCAAAAAAGTAACGATGATAAATGAAACAGGCCATTGTTAGTTGTTTGTTGGGTGAAAACGAGAAGCTGGTGCGACTTGGGTGGGAGAGGGATAGAGAGAGAGGGAATGCCGGGGCTACCTGAAGTTAGAGAAATCAATATTCATACCACTGGGCTGTAAGCTGCCCAAGCGAAAAATGAGATGCTGTTCCTCCAATTTGCGTTTAGCCTCACTCTGACAATGGAGGGGACCGAGGACGGAAAGGTCAGTGTGGGAATGGGAAGGAGAATTAAAGCAACCGGGAGATCAAATAGGTTCAGGCGGACTGAGCGAAGGTGTTCTGTGAAACGATCGCCCAGTCTGCGTTTGGTCTCGCCGATGTATAAGAGTCCACATCTTGAACAACGGATACAGTAGAAGAGGTTGGAGGAGGTGCAAGTGAACCTCTGCCTCACCTGAAAGAATTGTCGAGGTCCCCGGACAGAGTCGAGGGAAGGAGGTATAGGGACAGGTGTTGCATCTTCTGCGGTTGCAGGGGAAGGCACCTGGGGAGGGGGTGGTTTGGGTGGGAGGGATGAGTTAACCAGGGAGTTGCAGAGTGAGCGGCCTCTGCGGAAGGCGGACAGAGGTGGAGATGGGAAAATGTGGCTGGTGGTGGGATCCCGTTGGAGATGGCGAATATTTCGCAGGATAATGTATGCGATGGCTGATGGGGTGAAAGGTAAGGACTAGTCAAGTCAAACAAACTTTATTGTCATTTAGAAATACATTGATATATGCAGTTCCAAACGAAATTCCGTTGCATTTGGCTCCCTGTGCAACACGATAATTAACAGAAGGATAAACATGGATAAAATTGATAAAAAGGATAAACGGATAAATAGACAATAGTGGCAGCCCATTACATGGCATTCAGGAGTCTGATGGCTCGTGGGAAGAAGCTGTTGCAGAACCTTGATGTTCTGCTCCTTATGCTGTGATATCTTTTTCCCGAGGGCAGCAGAGTGAACAGTCCGTGATGGAGATGTGTGGGGTGTTTTATAATACTGCTGGCCTTAGACACGCAACGTTTGGTCGCAATATCCCCGATTGAGGGGAGAGAGGTCCTGATGATTTTTTCCGCTGTCCTCACCACTCTCTGCACGGACTTCCAGTCAGAGGCTTTACAGTCCCCAAACCAGACAGAGATACAGCTGGTCAAAATACTCTCTATGGTGCCCCTGTAGAAAGTGGTGAGGATGGGATGGGGGAGGTGAGCTCTTCTCATCCGGCGCAGAAAGTGCAACCGCTGCTGCGCTCTCTTAACTGATGAGATGTTATTTGACCAGGTCAGACTGTTAGTGATCTGCACCCCCAGGAACTTTGTGCTACTGACCACCTCCACATCACTGTCATTGATGTGAAGTGGTATGGGACTGTGCCGGTTTTTCCTGAAGTCGACGATGACTTCCTTTGTTTTTTCGACATTCAGGATCAGGTTGTTCATATTGCACCAGTCCACCAGTTGTTTTGCCTCCTCCCTGTAAGCCAGCTCATTGTCGTCCCTGATGAGGCCCACCACTGTTGTGTCATCTGCGTACTTCATGATGTGGTTTGTACTAAACCTGGCACAACAGTCGTGGGTCATCAGGGTAAACAGCAGTTTACTAGGGGGACTCTGTCTCTGTTGCGACTACGGGGAGGGGGAGCAAAGGCGGAACTGCGGGGTACCGAGGAGACACGACTGAGGGCCTCATCTATGATGGGAGAGGTGAACCCCCATTCCCTAAAGAATGAGGACATCTCAGATGTTCTAGTATGGAACACCTCATCTTAGGCGTAGATGCGGCGTAGACGGAGGAATTGGGAGTAGGGGATAGAGTCTTTGCAGGAAGCAGGGTGGGGAGAAGTGTAGTTGAGACAGTTGTGGGAGTCAATGGGTTTGTAATAGACGTCAGTCAATAGTCTATTTCTTGTGATGGAGACTGTGAGATTAAGAAAGGAGAGGGAGGTGTCGGAGATGGTCCAATTAAATTTGAGTGCAGGATGGAAATTGATGGTGAAGTTGATGAAGTCTGTGAGTTCTGCATGGGTGCAGGAGGTAGCAATGATGCATTTGTCAATGTAATGGAGATAGATGCTAAACACATTTCCAACCTGCTAATAACAGGTTAAATGGAAGCTCAACTATTTCCCTGTTTTCGCAACTGCAATTTATACATTTAGCCTGCTTTGGGAAGATTGAGTATGTTAGATTAATCGAGTACAATATTTGTGAAAGGCCAGTCCAAAAATAATAGCATGAAAGCTATGTTTAATAAATGGCCATAGCTGCCACTCATATGTTGATGCCTAGGTTATGATGCTCGAGGTCGCTATGAATATCTCCATATTCCCATTATCTTTGTAAATAATCGGCAAGGGCTGTCCATCATCATGTGTTTCATTGTTTAGGTTTAACGATTGCAGTTGCACTGAGTATCCATGTGTAAGATATGTAGTTATTGGTGTGGCACGAGGGCGCAGCGGTAGAGCACCCAGAGAAAACCCATGCGGTTACAGGGAGAACGTGAAGGCTCTGCATAGACAGCAACCGTGGGCCTACAGGATCAAACCCGGGTCTCCGGGGCTGCAAGGCAGCAACTCTACCACTGCGCCAACGTGTCTCCCTCAAAGGTAAATAAGTACTGACTACGGAGGGTTTATGGCCCCGACTACGGGTGAATAAAGGAGGAGGCCTGGCCGAACTTTGTTGCCTTCCACCACAGTGAAGAACGCTGTGGTGGATGTTTGTGTTAAATCTTATTGTGTACTGTGTGTTCTTTTTAAGTGTATCGCTGCTGGCAAATTCATTTCACTGCACCTTCGAATAAAATTGACTTTGACTGACTTTGTCTCTGGCCTCCTGTACTGTGTTGGTGTTGCCCATTGTGAAGCAACATCAACTCCTGTGTCAGTGTTTAATGCAGACTTTGGATTCAATATTAAATTCAATAATTTCAGGGGGCTCACAATTGCTCTTTACCTCAGCACTGGCCAGTTCTGCTGTAAGATGAGTTCTCTGTGACACCAAGTTGATTTTGTCCTCTCCTTGGACTGCCTGACATTCTTGTCAGCTCCGGCCTACTCCTCGGTTTCAGGTTCAGCAACAGTTCTGCCCTCCATCGAGCGAGTCCCTTTGTTCCTTTTCTCTTTGTTAATTGAGTGAAGCCAGGAGTCACCTGGGCAAGCGTGGACTCACCCCATCGGAGATAAGCGCAATACCCGAAGCTTGAAAGAGCGCACCATCAGACTCAGGAACAGCTTCTTCCCCTCTGTTATCAGTAGAGCCAGGATGTTTAGGCACTAAAAATATCTGAAAGAGGCAGGCAAAAAGGCATAATAAAATTACAAAAAAGGCATGAAAAGGCATTTATTTCCACCACCAAAATATGGTAAAAATGATAATTATAAGGGTATACTACATTAAATGACCAAAGTTGCCTGGTTGCACATAACTACCAGCATTTTTTCAAATTATCTGATGTTAGACTATGCCGTCTGACAGACAGAATATGCTACAGCTGTGAAAAACTTATTTCTACTCCAGCTGAGGTCACTGGTGCATACCTGAAACAAGCTACAGACTCTATATTCATGTCGATATCTTGTGCATTACAACTATCTTTGGGAACCTTAGCTATGTTTTGTATTTCTTCAAGATCGTTGTTAGCTAAAATCACCCTTTCACATTTTCCTTGTATGTGTTCACCTACATTGCCAGGAACTTTAAGTACAAAGTACAGTAAGTGAAGATGTAAACAACTGAGCAATAGTTGATCTGTTTGACTTCTCCAAGGCTTCCAATGTCAACAAATACTCCTTTGATGGTTGACCTGCCTCCAGTGTACTTAAAGGCAACAAATCTCCCCACAGCATCAGTTATCTTGTCTATTGAGATCCATATTTTGTTGCATGCAACTTCATCTCTAATTTTCTGCACAACAATGTTGAAGTTGCTGTCAACATAATTTTTCCGTAATGATGACTTTCTTGGTGTATGTTGCTCTGTGTATTTCCCTAAAAAACCTCGGAGAGATTTGTTTTCCAATTTCCACAGTGGAATTCCAGCATCAATGAATGCGTTGCACAGATCACTCGAAAACTCAGATTTGCGATTGGAGCCAGCAGTAAATGTTGTGAGGAGACAAGCTTGCGTATTTCCTACCTTCTGTTTCTCTGCCGCCAACTTGTGTTTAGCTGTCTGTACATGTATGGAGATGAAATTTTTTTTCTCATGATTCACTGCTTTCTCATAAGCATTGCAAAACAGCACACAGTTGTCTGTAGAGAATATATCACTCCCGTACACTCTCACCAAATCGTTCAGTTTTTTACAAGGCATTGACTTGACTTTAGGCATTTTGACGCTTGCAGGGGTAGATCCTACAGGAGCGGGGATGCAGACCTCTACAGGCAGGCCAAGTACAAGCTGAGAAGAGGAATCAGAGCTGCCAAGGAAAGGTACTCTGAGAAGTTGAGGAGCAAGTTCTCAGCAAATGACTCTTCGTCACTGTGGAAGGGCTTGCAAGAAATCACAAGTTACAAGAGGAAAAACCCCCGCTCCTTGGACAATCGCCAGCTGACCAACGACCTGAACGAGTTCTACTGCAGTTTCGATAAACAGAAATTGGTAATTACCCTGGTAACCCCAGCCAACACTTCACACCTACTCACAGCATGACTCCAGTTTGAAAAGACTGGACGCTTCCCCGCCTACTCCTCCCCAATCACCACTTCACACCCACTTAAAGCATGACTCCAGTTTGGAAAGACTGGACCCTTTTCCACGCACCCCTCTCCAATCACCACTTAACACACACTTACAGCTGGGTTTCGCCCCGGTGGTGTAAATTTTCTTGTAAGTTACGCCAAAAACGGCAAAAAAGGCTGATTTTGGCACTCAATCGTGCAAAAGACATTATCTTCCTGAAATCGTCAAAAAAGGCATGAAAAGGCACATGGCATTTATGGCAAAATCCTGGCTAGTTATCAGGCTTCTGAATGTTTAAGAAAGAACTGCAGATGCTGGAAAAATCGAAGGTAGACAGAAATGCTGGAGAAACTTGTTTTCTCCCTCCTTCCCCTCCCCTTCCCTGCTCTCCGCCTGTCTCCACCTCTTCCTTTCTTCTTCACAACCCCCCCCCCCCCCCACATCAGTCTGAAGAAGGGTCTCGACCCGAAACGTCACCTATTTCTTCGCTCCATAGATGGTGCCTCACCTGCTGAGTTTCTCCAGCATTTTTGTCTACCTCAGGCTTCTGAACGGTCGTCCCTTAAGCTTTGGTACTGTCCGATCCACCTCCACCCCAAATTGGACATTGGACTTTGTCTCTATAACGCCTGCGCTACAGTGCTGAAAACTATATTCTGCTCTCTGCATCTTCCCCATTGCTCTACCATTTGCACTTAAGGTTGGCTTAATTGTATTTACGTATAGTTTTATCTGATAGGATTAAATTGCATGCAAAACTAAGTTTTTCACTGTACCTTGGTACACATGACAATAATAGTCTAAATCTAAATGAGGCAGTGTTTGCGGAGAAAGATAAGCTGAGTTAGTACTGTATTATAGAGGGCTCATTTTATGGATAGGCACAAAATGCATGAGTAACTCAGCGGGACAGGCAGCATCTCTGGAGAGAAGGAATGGGTGGCGTTGCGGGTCGAGACCTTTCTTTGGACCGATGTCAGGGGGGAGGGAGATTGATCTGAACTCTCGTCGGAGTGAGGAGAACTTCTTCAAGGTAGACATACCTTGAGTAGATTTAGCAGTGAAGCAGACGAAATGTGCTAATTTTATGCTGCTGTGTTAGAGAGTGTTAAAAACAATTTGTTTTCTCACTTAGATACAAAGAACTGCAGCTGCTGGATTACAAAAATAGACACAATGTGCTGGAATATGTCAGCAAGTCAGGCTGCATCTCTGGAGAACATGGATAGGTGACGTCTCTTGGGTTTGGACTGTTCTTCAGGAAGATCCTTCTGAATCCTGATGAGGAGTCTTTGTCCTGGAATAATTGCTCTGTTTCTCTTTCTGCACTTGCTGTCGAAAGTGCTCAGCGATTTCTATTGTAGCAACAGGGAGCTTCCCACCGGTGCCTGGTGGATCAATGCTGGCAGTGGCTGCATCTGGCCACCGGCAGCTGACTGAAGTGTCCACAACTCGGGTCTCTGGTGCTGTGAGGCAGCAGCTCAACCAGCTATGTTACTGCGCCACCCAGCTTTTGTAAACCCTCAGTTTTATTCCGACGGCAATCTGGCCAAATGTTCAACAACTTCGACACTCTTCTTTCCACCAACATTTTGGGGCAGTCACGGTGAGACGGCGGTAGAGTTGCTGCCTTACAGCCTTTGCAGCGCCGGAGACCCGGGTTCGATCCTGACTGCGGGTGCTGTCTGTACGGAGTTTGTACGTTCTCCCGTGACGGCGTGGATTTTCAACGAGATCTTCGGTTTCCTCCCACACTCCAAAGACATACAGGTTTGTCCCGAGTATGTGTGTGTGTGTGGGATAGTGCTAGTGTGCGGGGATCACTGGTTGGCGTGGACTAGATGGGATGAAGGGCCTGCTTCCACGCTGTATCTCTAAACTAAAACTAAACGAAAACTAAATCCGAAGTTTCTTGTTTCTACATTCTAAACTGAACTAAACACTCCTCTAGTAGTTTGTTATGCCGCGGTACCAATGTATTCCAATAGATGGCGGGATTGTCTCACAAATCAACTCTTTACAATTATCAGCATTAACATGTAAAAAGCTGTTAAAAACTACCGCTGGAGATTTTCACAGAAACATATGTTGAACTTGATTTGCAATTACACTATTACAAAATGTTATTAAAAAATATATTTGATGCAGAAAAAAAACGTGAATATCTATTGATTGTTCCAATATTAGAAGAGTCATAGAGTCATGCAGCTTGGAAACGGGTCTTTGGCCCAACTTGCCCACACCAACCAACATGCCCCATCTACAGATAAACAGCTGGAATAACACAGCGGGGCAGGCAGCACCTCTGGAGAAAAGGAACAGGTGACGTTTCAGGTCGAGACCATTCTCTAGACATTTAATCGACATTTCACTGGACCTTATGGAGCATGTGACACAAATTTGAACTCGACCTTGAACTTGACACTAGTCCCACCTGCTTGTGTTTTGGCCCACATCCCTCCAAAATGTATCCTATCATGTACCTGCCTGAATGTAAAGTTGGAAGACAAGTTGTATAGTTGTATGAAATAATTTTCCACTTGAAATGTAATGAAATTTGGAGACCGTCAATGAAAAATGAAATTCTTTACAATTCCCTAAAATTTCACGGTCTACATTTGGAACCAAGTACATTCATCTTTAGTGCAAAGAAGCAAACCAAATCATAAGATCAACACTTCACTTCAACTGAAGAACTCACGAGAACAAAGTGAAATTGTCCACCGATTATATGCTAGCACTACAATAACAAATTGGGTTTTTAAATCACCTACAGTGGAGATTATAGTTGTCAGGGGGTAAATCAACATGTGATTTACTTCACTCTCTCGAAGTTGTCCCCATAATTGCTTTTCTTGCCAGCAGCAATCTAAGTGGTATCGAACACGGTGAAATGACTGTGTAATGGTTTGATCGTTGTAAACAGCAATTGAACACCTTCTAAAGATGTGCGGTCTGCAGATGTAGTTTCCTGCGTTAATTTCACTAAATGCGGCATTTGATAAATGACGAATTTGCTGCACTGGGCTCATTGCCCAGAGTCCTAACAACAATTAAACCTAGTCCGCCCTGGTCGAAGCTGGTCTGCATCGTGCAATTGAGGAATTGTATTAAGCAGAATAGACCAAAGAAGAAGCAGGGATAGACACAAAGTGCTGGACTGAGTAACTCAGTGGGTGAGGCAGCATCTCTGGAGAGAAGGAATAGGTGACCATATAACATATAACCATATAACAATTACAGCACGGAAACCGGCCTTCTCGGCCCTTCCAGTCCGTGTCGACCATTTATTTTCCCCTAGTCCCATCTACCTGCATTCAGACCATACCCCTCCATTCCCTTCCCGTCCATACACCTATCCACTTTACTTTTAAATGTTAAAATCAATCCTGCCTCCACCACTTCTGCAGGAAGATCATTCCACACAGCCACCACTCTCTGAGTAAAGAAGTTCCCCCTCATGTTACCCCTAAACTTCAGTCCCTTAATTCTCATGTCATGCCCTCTTGTTTGAATCTTTCCTACCCTCAATGGGAAAAGCTTATCCACGTCAACTCTGTCTGAAGAAGGGTCTCGACCTGAAACGTCGCCTATCTCCTTCGCTCCTTAGATGCTGCTGCACCCACTGAGTTTCTCCAGCTTTTTGTGTAACCCTCAACTCTGTCTATCCTTTTCATCATTTTAAAGACCTCAATCAAATCCCCCCTTAACCTTCTGCTCTCCAAAGAATAAAGACCTAACTTGTTCAACCTTTCTCTGTAACTTAGTTGCTGGAACCCAGGCAACATTCTAATAAATCTCCTCTGTACTCTCTCTATTTTGTTGACATCCTTCCTATAATTAGGCGACCAAAATTGTACACCATACTCCAGAATTGGTCTTACCAATGCCTTGTACAATTTTAACATTACTTCCCTACTCCTATATTCAATGCTCTGATTTATAAAGGCCAGCACACCAAAAGCTTTCTTTACCACCCTATCTACATGCGATAGGGTGGTAAAGAAAGCTTTTGGTGTGCTGGCCTTTATAAATCAGAGCATTGAATATAGGAGTAGGGAAGTAATGTTAAAATTGTACAAGGCATTGGGTCAGTTTCATTTTGACGTTTCGGGTCAGGACCTTTCTTCAGACTGAAAGATAGAGGAGGCCAGAACAAATAAGGGCCAGCAACAGATGACCTCAGGAAGGGTGGAGCCCACAATGGCCCATTGTTGGCTGGGGAAGATGTGCTAACGAGAGGGATACGAGGATGCGAACAGTGGGACGACGACGGTGGAATGAATGAATGATATTTGTTTGTCACATGTGACACAGTGATTGTCTTTGTTTTGCACATCCAAAGGTATGCAAAGAGTCGGCACATAAAGGGCACCGACAAAGTTACAAAAGTATTCAATGTTAAATAAACCATTTTTAACACATTCCATTCATGGTCCCCTGAAGCTCTCAGCAGTTCCCCCACACTGGGTCTTCCTTTCTTCTCCGTTGCGCGTTTGTCCTCTGGCAGGGGAGGAGAGGAGCGGGTGGGGGTGGGGGGGGGGGAATGCAGGAGTTACTTAAAATTAGAAAAACCAACGTTCATATCGCTGGGTTGTAACCTGCTCAAGGGAATGACGGCGTGTTTAAATATCAGATAATATTTAGATTACGTTTAATATAACTAAAAGCTTTGGAGAAAGTGTGATCATGTCCCTCCCAGCCACTTATTATCTCCTGAGGACTTTACACAAAGAGTCATTATTGCTTCAGTGCAAGGGAATCGCTTCCAACAATATTCCATCTAACCTCTCTGAAAATTGCCTTCCTTTACGGTGGAGATCAAAAGCTTTAATGTAACTAATTAATACAAAGTACTTAGACACACTCATTTGTATTCAGAATATGCGGCATGAATGTATTTTAATTAGTATTTCCCCTCATAACCCTGTCATTTCTCTGATCCAGATTAGAAGATTTATTTAATCTTTTTTCACTTGTGTTTTATAAAAATATTGAGTTGTGAAGTGTTGGGCAGCTAGTTTCCGTATTAAGGATTCCAAGATCGGATAGAACATATCCAAGTAGTGGAAATGACTCTCCCACAGTCGAGATTTTGATCAAAAAATTATCTTGGCTATTTGGTATTTACCCGTTTCCATTGGTGGTGGTATAGGTCCACCACCGAATTTCTGGTAACCGATGATCCGGCACCTCCCTTAATCCGAACAGAGTTACGAGAGCGCGCTTGAAATCCCCCCCCCCCGGAGATCCACCCGAAAATGTGGCCCGGATCCATCGCAGCTCGGTTTGGGAAGGGCTCTGTCCAAGCACACAAGAAGTTGCAAAGAGGTGTAGATGTCACCCACCACATCAGGCGGTCCAGACTCCCCATCATTGACTCTATCTACATTTCACACAGTCTTAGAAAAGCAACTGACATAATCAGACTTGGTCCACCCTGGTCATTGCATCTTCTCTCTGCTCCCGTCCAGCAGAAGGATCAGAAGCTTGAACATGTGAGCCACCAGACCCAGGAACAGCTTCTTCCTCTCTGTTATCAGGCTTCTGAATGGTCCTTCCATAAACTCGGGTACTGTCCGATTCACCTCTACCCTGTTGTGGACATTGGACTTTGTCTATGGAACTGATGCACTCCGTATCCTCCCCTTTGCTCTATCTGTTGTACTTGAGTTTGACTTCAAAGGTTCAAAGGTTCATTTACTGTCGCTTACACCAATTGGTGTAGTGAAATTCAAGTTGCCATTGCAGCATATTAATAAGAATACAACATAACATTTTAAAGACATTTAACATAAAACATAAAAACATCCCCCACAATGGTTCCCACTGTGAGGGAAGGCACAAAGTCCAGTCCCCATCCCCATGTCCACCCATAGTCGGGCCTATTGAGGCCTCCCCAGTTGCCGCTATGGGGCCCGATGTTCCGGCTCTTCTCGCCAGGTGATGGTACTCCGGCTTCGGGAGAACCCTCTCAGCGGCTTGGGACACCCGGAACGGCCACTTCCTTACCGGAGACCGCAGGTTCCGAAGCCGACAGGCCGCGCTGGACGAAGCTGCCCCACTGGTGATCTCGGCGAGAGATCCCAGGCTCCCGATGTAAAGTTCAGCGCCGCTGCCCGCGGCTGGCCGCTCCACAGATCGGCAGCCCCGCGATGTTCATCGGCGGTCTCAGCTTTCCGGAGCTCCAGCGCGGCGACCCGGTCTAGGCATCGCCCGCTCTGCTCCGTGACGGCGCTCCAGCGCTGTGCTGCCGCCGAAGCCGTGGTTACGACCGGTCCCCTCAGGAAACGCCGTTCCAGACCAATGGAAGGCTGCGAGGACGGGTCGAAGACGCTGCTCTGAGGAAAGCCGCCTCTCTGACCAGGTAGGGACTAGGAAAAGCAGTTTCCCCCTTACCCCCACATAAATAGACTAGTCCTCCAAAAACAAGACACTATTAAATGTACTAATTTTTTTTTAAAAAGAAGTGGAAAAACGGACAGCAGCAGGCAGGGCAGCCATATCCAACGAGACGCCCCCCCCCCCCCCCCCCCCCTATACTTGACTGTATTTATGTAAAGTATAGCTGAGTTGTTTGGATAGCATACAAAACTAAACTTTTCGCTGTGACAATAACCCTACCACAACCAGAGAGCATTCCCGAACTACTATCTACTTCATTGGAGGCCTTGCACTAAATGTGTATCATGTATCATGTATCTACACACTGTAAATGGCTCAATTGTAATTATGTATAGTCTTTCTGCTGACTGGATAGCACGCGACAAAAGCTTTACACTGTACCTTGGTACACGTGACAATAAACTAAACTGAACTGAACTGAACCTAACCCTAAACCTAAACAACAATAAAACGCGGGGTACTCTCTGGAGAACACTATGAGGCAGCCTGTGATCAGACCAGGAAGTAAAATCTCCAAACCACAACTATATTTCAGTTCATTGTCATTCGCTCCTCATTCCAGTCTAAGCACCTACTCCCCCTCCAATTCCGAATCCCGCCTTTCTGTCCTGGGCCTCCTCCATGGCCAGAGTGAGTCCCACCATAAATTGGAGGAACAGCACCTCATATTTCACTTGGGTAGTTTACACCCCAGTGGTATGAACATTGACTTCTCCAATTTCAGGTAGTCCCTACTTTCTCCCTCTTTCCCCTCCCCTTCCAAGCTCACCCACAGCCCACTGTTTCACTGTTTCCGCCTCTTCCTTTCTACTTCACGCCCCCCCCCCCCACCCTCACATTGGTCTGAATAAGGGTCGTCCACCTGAAACGTCACCTATTCCTTCGCTCCATAGATGCTGCCCCACCCGCTGAGTTTCTCCAGCATTTTTGTCTACCTTTCCAGCATCTGCAGTTCCTTCTTAAATATCTTATCAGACAGAAGAGAGTAATTACAGGAGACATTTCAAATCATCCATCTCCCAATTCCAGGCCTTAACTTGAGAGACAGCCTTATCCCTTTCCATAACTAGCGTTTGTACGTTCTCCCCATGACTATGTGGGTTTTCTCAGGGTTATCCGGTTTCCTCCTACACTCCAAGGACGTACAGGTTTGTAGGTTAATTGGCTTTGGTAAAACATTGCCCCTAGTGTGTAGGATGGACCTGGTGATCACTGGTTGGCATGGACTTGGTGGACCGAAGGGCCTGTTCCACGCTATATCACTAAACTAAACTAAACTAAAAAAATATCATCCTGCTGGTATAAATAAGCTGTTACACAAAAGTATCCACAGTGCTAATTCATTCATCGGGCCATCAGATATCAAATATCAGGACATCAGAAGAGGCAATAGCACTAAGTATATTTCCCTCTCACAAAACTGAAGGTGAATTATAATTTTCAGTTCCTTTTCTAATTTTGTTGGAGGTTAAAGTTATTTTTTTTCTTTCATTTTATCTTTCAAATGTCAAGTCCCTTTGATCCAAGACTCATTATGAACTTCAATACTGGATTGTGGACTAAGCTGCCTGCAGTCTACAGATTCTGATTCATTTCCACTTGCTTCATTCTTCAGTAATCACCAGCATCTGCTATTCCTCAGAATATATTTTTTGAACATGGATAATATCTCTCCTTTCTTTAATACTTATCTGAATGCTCCATTATCTATAGTGAGTGAGCTACACCATTTTAAGGAGAATATTGATATTGATGGAGTTAAAGGGATTACTTCTCAGAGCTCATAATTGTGCACAATAACTTCATACTGCTGCGTTTAACATCCTAGAGTTCAGTTCAGTTCAGTTCAGTTCAGTTCCGATTATTGTCACGTGTACCGGGGTATAGCAAAAGCTTTTGTTGCATGCTATCCTGTTAGAATATTGGTCATGTAGGAAAGAACTGCAGATGCTGGTTTAAATCGAAGGTAGACACAAAATGCTGGAGTAACTCAGCGGGACAGGTAGCATCTCTGAAGATCATGGAGAAGGAATGATTGACGTTTCGGGTCGAGAAGGGCCTGAAGAAGGGTCTCGACCCGAAACGTCACCCATTTCTTCTCTCCAGAAATACTGCCTGACCTGCTGATTTACTCCAGAATGTTGTGTCTACCTTAGAATAATGGTAGGATGTATTATTCTAAAAAAATGCAGCCAAGGAGCCGGAATTGCTGACTGAGTTCTCCGCTAACGCTTAACCATATTACCATGGTTTTACCTTTAACTTGTTCAGTGAACTGATATAAGCCCCAAATGATGAGACTCTGCTCTATATTGAGATATCTCGCATGATTAGTTCAACTTAGATTAGTTAAGGGATACAGCATGGAAACAGGCCCTTCGGCCCACTGAGTCCATGCCGACCCTTACACTAATACTATCATACACACTAGGGATGATTGAAAAGACTAGGCTTGTATTCACTGGAGTTTAGAAGGATGAAGGGGGATCTTATAGAAACATATAAAATTATACAAGGGCTGGACAAGCTAGATGCAGGAAAAATGTTCCTAATGTTGGGTGAGTCCAGAACCAGGGGCCACAGTCTTAGAATAAAGGGGAGGTCATTTAAGACTGAGGTGAGAAAAAAACTTTTTTACCCAGAGAGTTGTGAATTTATGGAATTCCCTGCCACAGAGGGCAGTGGAGGCCAAATCACTGGATGGATTTAAGAGAGAGTTGGATAGAGCTCTAGAGGCTAGTGGAGTCAAGGGATATGGGGAGAAGGCAAGCATGGGTTATTGTTAGTGGACGATCAGCCATGATCACAATGAATGGCGGTGCTGGCTCAAAGGGCCGAATGGCCTCCTCCTTCACCTATTTTCTACGTTTCTATGATTTGCAATTTTTATCAAAGCCAAATTAACCTACAAATCTGCACGTCTTTGGGAAGCGGAAGGAAACCGGAGCACCCAGAGAAAACCCACACAGGTCACGGGGCGAATGGACAAACTCTGTACAGGCAGTGCCCATAGTCAGGATCAAACTATGCAGGAAAAATGTTCCTGATGTTGGGAGAGTCCAGAACCAGGAGTCACAGTTTAAGAATATGTGGTAGGCCATTTAGGATTGATATGAAGGGAAACGTTTCCACCCAGAGAGTTGTGAATCGGTGGGATTTTACTTCGGAGTCACGTGAGTGATTCCGTGAAGAAGATCCGCCAGGCCACATGCGCACCAGTACGTTAGCCGCATTGGCGCAAGCACCAGTCTGGCAGGACACAGCTCCTGCCGGTGGTAAGTTAAACCTAAAAGGTAAGTTCGGTTTATTACTTACCAGGGGTTTTCAGGCAGGAACCTCTTTTCACAGAGGTTTTCCTGCCAGATTCGCAGTCCGACGAGTGTGCCAGTTATGGAATGTGGGGAAACCCCATTCCGACCGCGGAAGCGGGTAACCGGCAAATTGATCAGGTTGCGAGATAAAGAGCCACTAACAGTGCAGTCAGCGGCTCCCAGCCTGCGGGGATGCCGTTAAAATGGCAAGAAATTCAAGCAGAGTCGCTGACAGTGTAGTCAGCGGCTCCCAGCCCGGGGGGATGCCGTAAAACAGCAAGAAATTCAAGCAGAGTCGCTGACAGTGGAGTCTGTGGCTCCCACACTGTGGGGATGCCGTTGGAACGGCAAGGAAGCAACGCTGGAGTCACTGACAGTGGGGTCAGTGGCTCACAGACGTTGGTCCCCAGGCAAGGAATTAAATGGGACTCATTCAGCCCAATTTGGACTCAGGTGAGTCAGGCTATAAAGGGTTTCTGCTTATAATAAAATGTATGTATTTTATAGTGGTTTTCTTAAAGTTAAAAGCTAAAGACAAAGTTAAAATCATAAAAAGTTATTGTTATATGGTTCTGACAATGTAATCCTTGTTGTTTAGCACAAGTTGCTATGAATTATTTTTACCCTTCACAGGTAAAGCTGTACACTAAAAATGTTGATTTAGTGAGCTTACACTGTAATAGCGTGGGCCTATGGGACAGGCCACACCAGCAGCGCCTGACAGGGCTGCTTCATGTATGAAAGTGCCGGCCTACGGGAGAGCCGTGCCAACAGCGCCTGATACAGGGCTGTTTCATTTGTGACATTACCGGCCTACGGGAGAGCCGTGCCAGCAGCGCCTGATACAGGGCTGTTTCATTTGTGACATTACCGGCCTACGGGAGAGCCATGCCAGCAGCGCCTGATACAGGGCTGTTTCATGTAAAAAAAGCACCGGCCTTTACAAAATGCGGTGCCAGCAACGCCTGGGACAGGGTTGCTCAAGATCACACATATCTGTTCGCCCACAGAGTCGGGGGATAAATTCCTCACCGGGGCTGGATAGTGCGTTTGAAACGACTAAACAAAATACAGCAACTGTTGCATACAGTGCTACAGAAGGTCTCCCTTTCGGAGGCGGAGACCAAGACGGGTCAGTATCCTGCTGACACTGAGTCTCAGGGTATGGCCATGGGGCATACCGCAAGGGATGAAGGGCACATGTCAGAGGTACTTTTTCCTGACAACAAAGCAGAATATTCTATTGGGTATCGGTCCAATGGGTTCATATCAGTATTGGTATCCTGCGGCCTGCGGCAGCGCCTGCTTAGGGCTGCCTACGAATCACCCTCTCTGAGGAGGGAAGAGCAAAAGATCAAGATATAACTGACTCCAGGCTCTAAAGAAGTCAATAGAACATACTTAAGCACATATGTGCCGGCAGTGAACAGCGCCAACAGGGGGATGTGAGAGCCAGCCGCTGAATCTGTTATTCAGGTAGGTCTATTCTACAGGGGAAGAAAGCCTGGCAGACAAATCATTTAGGCCAACAGCGGGCAAAAGTCATCGTTCAGAATGCACCCCAGGTGCTCATCGGCAGTAGTGGTTCACTGGAGCTGGGGTCAGCATGATAGCTTAGCAATTCCATGCACCTTTCCAATCATACTCAACAAAATGAGTCTATCGCTTCCAAAATTTGGGTAGTGCACCGTTCACAAGTTGTAATATTTACATTTGTTTGTACAACACACAAAGGGTAAAAATATCTGGTTGAGGCACAGTCGGAGAATTCCAAGCCATTTTGGATTATGACCGGGGTTTGGAAATTGGGTAAAAGTTCTCATGCAAACCACCCATGGAATAAGACAGGAGTGGCATGTTATTATGAAGAATGGAGAGTGTCGGGAATATGAACTTTCCGAATATGAAAACTTATTTTCCTGACTACAACAGATTCATAGGGTCAGAGATCCATGCTATACAAAGCCCATCACAGAGGTTATCAAAGACAATATAACTGTACTCTAACAGTAAAGCTTTGGGGTGTGGGATAAACTGTTGTTGGTCATTGGGATTTACCTTTAATTATTATTAGCCTTGACTCCGCCTTGTGGCAAGAGATTGGAGTTATAGCAATCTGTTACAAAATAGAGTTATTTTCATCAAGAGTAATTGGCAATATAGCAGCTGTGTTTCAGCCGAGCAAATAAAGGAACTGATAATCGTATAGTAGCAATTAAACCATTGTTAACAACCTCATGCTATTGTCAGCTGAAGCTACCTCAGCCACAATGATGAAGTAACAGTATTCAGCATTGCTGAACATGATAATAACTCATTGAACTTGAACTTGAAACTCGCTACAGTAGTGTGGTTGGTCGAATTCAGTTATTACAAACTGATGCTTACGACTTTAAGATGAGAAGTTCCAAATACCATCGCCTACTTGAAGGTATGGGAGATTGCATGTGTTACCAATTCTTTCAATTGTTGGTATCAACTAAATATATACACTAAATGCACCCATGGGTAATAGAAACATAGAAACATAGAAATATAGGTGCAGGAGTAGGCCATTCGGCCCTTCGAGCCTGCACCGCCATTCAATGTGATCATGGCTGATCATCCAACTCAGTATCCCGTACCTGCCTTCTCTCCATACCCCCTGATCCCTTTAGCCACAAGTGCCACATCTAACGCCCTCTTAAATATAGCCAATGAACTGGCCTCAACTACCTTCTGTGGCAGAGAATTCCAGAGACTCACCACTCTCTGTGTAAAGAATGTTTTCCTCATCTCGGTCCTAAAGGAATTCCCCCTTATCCTTAGACTGTGACCCCTTGTTCTGGACTCCCCCAACATCGGGAACAATCTTCCAGCATCTAGCTTGTCCAACCCCTTAAGAATTTTGTAAGTTTCTATAAGATCCCCCCTCAATCTTCTAAATTCCAGCGAGTACAAACCGAGTCTATCCAATCTTTCCTCATATGAAAGTCCTGACATCCCAGGAATCAGTCTGGTAATGGACTATTGAGCGAATATACATATTCTACATGCTCAAATTCAAGTTGCTACTCTATGATGGTGACATATGTTAGTCACTTGATAATCAAGGAAAAGTATCCTGTAATTAATTTCCTTTGCCACTGGTGTATCATCCAGTTCAGATCGATGGCAACACAGAATAAGTGTTGGATCTCAACGTATGATTAAAGTATGGTTCAATACTACATCGAATATCGACATGTTGGTGCATGTTTATTCACTGATTGCAAAAATATGTGGCACAACAGTGCGGAGAAATACATTCTCGCTTCAATAGGTGGAATGGTCTTTTATGTTTTCCTCCATTTTTTGCCTCATTAGCCGGGTCTTAAAACAGTCAGCATGACCTCCCTTGGGTTCGTACTGTTGGACTGGCCAAGCGTCCATGTTGCCTGCTTCATCAGGCATTATGGCACAACAGTATACGGTTATTCCAAAAACCAAGAACTTGCAGTTTCAAACTGTGGTTCAGGAGACTGGCCTTTGCACAGTAAAACAATTATTGACTTACACATTTTGAATGGATTGACTTATACCTCAGGTTGTCACATCAAGCCATGAAGGTGCTCACTGCAGCGTGCAGGGATAGCACCCAAAAAAGCAGTACATTTCTATTGAGGGGATCAGAAGTGTTTTTTGTTAAGTGTTAATGTTACATTTAATACGGTACAGATTACTGATGTTTTCCAGTTCATTTTAAATGGTATTTGACAATAATTCAGTTATAGAGACACTACAGCTGCAACATAAGGGAGCTACGCTGTCGGGTTCAACCCGGATATTGAGTTCTTAAAAGATCTTGACACAAGTTCTCCCATAACAAGATTATGCAGTTGGTTATTGAAAATGTGTGAACATTACTTCACCAAGGAGTTCCAGCTACGTCCTTAGTTATGACACTTATATCAGCACAACGACGGCAAACATTGCAAACGCTGTGGCTAGATAAGATGGAATTGGCTGTAGGTGCCATTACATTTTACATTCTGGTCTACACCAGCAGAGTAGACTAGGGTTGGCATGATTTAAGATCATTTCGGATACCCCACGGTCTCACATCTATGTTATCAAGGCCACCAGAATCCTAAGAAGTATGGAATCAGCATTGTTTATTAGTCAACAAACAACCACACAAAAATGTAGGTCGCAGACTATTTCAAGGTGGCTGCAGCAGGTTCTGGGTTATACAGGTATTAACACTGACGATTGTATATCTCATTCCACCAGGTGAGCATCAACGTCAGCGTATCATTTAGAAAGTATCTTTACATCTCTTTCCACTGGGGCAGCAACTAAGTCGGCGGCCAAGGCGAGGGACGTGCCCGTCGACCATATTTTGGCGGCCGCCGGATGGACAAATGAGCTGATGTTTCAGAATTCCTATCATCGGCCGATTGCCAATCCAGGGCTGTTTGCCAATGCTATTTTAAGTTCTTTTTAAAGTGCCCTGGGATAGAGGGGTAATGTTGTTTGTTATATTTTAAAATAAACTTTATTACTGCATTAAATGCAATGCTACTACTAATGCATTAATTTCTCATTCGAGTCAATCAATGCAGTGTGATGCCGAGATTTGTAATCTGCGGCATGAAATCACAAAGCTTTGAACTCTTCACGTGACTCCAAAGTAAAATAGTAAGATTAAACGAGAACTTACTAGTTTGAAGTTTGATCTTGATTTTATGAGGAGTTACGTTGGTGATTACGTGCCCGCCACGATCAACCCTCTCTCATAAAGGATCATCTGGTAGTTCTCGAGTCACGCATCTTACTATGTCACTTCGGTGTTGTTATTTGTGATTTCATACCGCTGCTTTGAAGATTGGTGCGCATGCGGCCTGGCGGGTCTTCTTCATGTAATCACCAACGTAACTCCTCATAAAATCAAGATCAAACATCAAACTGGTAAGTTCTCATTTAATCCTACTATTCTCTGCCACAGAATGCAGTGGAGGCCAATTCACTGGATGTTTTCAGGAGAGTGTTAGATATATTTCTTTGGTCTAATGGAATCAAGGGATATGGGGAAAAATCAGGAACGGGGTGCTGATTTAGGATGATCAGCCATGATCATATTGAATAGCGGTGCTGGCTCAAAGGGTCGAATGGCCTACGCCTATGTTTCTATGTTTCTGTGTAAAGCTGGTCTCTGGCGCTGTAAGGCAGCAATTCTACCGTTGCAATACGAGTTGTCTCCCATGGGCTAGCGGAGATAGCACCTAGTGAGACAACGTTGTGTAAAGAGCTCCAACTTGAGGCGTGGGTTCGAATCCCACTTCTGACACCATGTAAAGAGCTCAAACTCACACAGGAAACACAAGCATCTTTATTATTCAGGTCATGATCTTGCAAGCAGGTCATTGCATGTTCACATTGCTACAGTTACTGGCAGGCAGTGGGCGAGTCTTTACACGGAGTCTTTAATTAGGCGGAGTTATAGTTACTAAGCATTCTAGTTGGCTAACATGCAATAGCCAATCTACAGAATGTCGACAACTTTCAGAAACATTTGAATATTATCCCGAAGAAATAATCAATTAAAAACTTTACTTTAGACTTTAGAGATACAGCGTGGAAACAGGACCTTCAGCCCACTGTGTCCATGCCGACCAGCGATCACCCCGTACACTAACCCAATCTTGTACACTAGCGATAATTTTTCCCATTTACTGAAGCAAATTAACCTATAAATCTCTACGTCTTTGGAGTGTGGGAGGAAACTGAAGCACCCGGAGAAAACCTATGCAGGTCACAGGAAGAACTTCGAAACTCCGTACGGACAGCACCCGTAATCAGGATCAAACCGAGTCTCTAGCACTGGAAGGGAGCAACTTATTGCAGCACCATTGTGCAGCCCCACTTAAAATAGTTTTTTTTTTAAATGGCACCAACAACTCACAGAAAACGTTAACTGTGCGTCTACCTGATCGATTCCTCTCATGATTTTGTACACCTCTATAAGATCACCCCTCATCCTCCTGCGCTCCAAAAAATAGATCCCCAACCTGTTCAACCTCTCCCTACAGCTCAGGCCCTCGGGTCCTGGCAACATCCTCGTAAATCTTCTCTGTACCCTTTTCAACTTTGCAACATCTTTCCTATAACATGGTGCCCAGAACTGAACATGAAACGCAAAGTGCGGCCTCACCAACACCTGCAACATAACTTCCCAACTTCTATACTCAATAGATAGACACAAAATGCTGGAGTAACTCAGCGGATCAGGCAGCCTCTCTGGAGAACAGGAATACACTGTGGATGGCTCGATTGGAATCATGTATTGTCATTCCGCTCACTGGTTAATACGCAACAAAAGCTTTTCACTGTACCTCGGTACACGTGACAATAAACTAAACTCAAACTCCAGCTCAGGTAGCACTTTGGGTCGAGACCCTTCTTCAGACTCCACAATACTCAATACTCTGACTGATGAAGGACAATGTGCCAAAACCCTATCACCCTGTGACGTTACCTTCAGGGAACTATGTACAGCGCCAGCACTCCAAGATCCCTCTGCTCTACAACATTCCCCAGAGCCCTACTGTTCACTGTGTAATTGTGTCATCCCTATATTTAATTTCTAGAGTCACAGGATTTGTGTTCAATTACAACAAATTAAAATGGGTAAGATAATAGCTATTAGAACAGCTATCTCTCTGAGCATAGCAATGCAGCTTTGCTTGAGTGATCAGGCTGTCTGTGTGATGCTATGAGCTCATTGTATATAGTTCTGGTCGGGTGCTGAGAAAGCATTTTCACTTCAACTTGCACAAGTGATTTATTTAACTCAAATCTAAATTAATTCTGACTTTGGCATCACGATATCAAAGTGCAATGTAATTTATTACATTGCATTTGATTTCTGCTTATTACCTGACATCCACTGACTTGACGTATTTATCCCAGGCAATGATATTAAAACACCACTTCCATTCTCAGTCTCAAAATAGAACATAGAACATTGAGCAGTATGGCATATAAACAGGCCCTTCGGTCCACAATGTCTATACTGAACATAATGCTAATGCCGACTTTTATTTGCCTGCATAAACTGTACAGTATGTTCATAGGTTCATAGAGCAGAATTGGGCGATTTGGTGCCTGAAGTCTACTCCGTCATTCAATCAGGGTTGATCTATCTCTCCCTCTCAACCCCATTCCCCTGCCTTCTCCCCATAACCCCTGACACCCGTACTAATCAAGAATCTGCCCATCTCCGTCTTAAAAATCTCCATTGACTTAGTCTCCAGAGCCGTCTGTGTCAATGAATTCCACAGATTCACCACCCTCTGACTAACGAAATCCCTCCCCATCCGCATTCCAAAGGTACGTCCTTTTATTCTGAGGCTGTGGCCTCAGGCCTTGGACTCTCTCACGAGTAATCCATATCCCTCCATTTCCTTCATATCGACATGCCTATCCAAAAGACATTTAACGCCACTATCCTATCCGTCACCACCACCACCCCTGGCAACGAGTTCCAGGCACTCTGTGTGGGGGAAAAATTGCCCTGCAAATCTCATTTAAACTTTCCCCATCTCATCTTAAAGTCATGCCCTCGAGTATTTGATCTAAAGAGAAAGGCTTGGGAGAAAGGCTAAAGGGAAGGCTAAAGGGAAAGATCTGGGAGAAAGGCTTTGACTGTCTACCCTGTCCATGCATCTCAGAATGTTGTATATTTCGACCAGGTCTCCCCTCGACCTCAGCTTTGCAGAGAAAACAATTCGAGTCTGTGTGTTTCTTTGTGTTTATTGAATGACTCATCATTCATGCTGCAATGTTAAATACAATAATTTGGCTGAATTTTTTTTTATGTAACAGTGCTTTTTAACTTCAGAATTTAGTGCAACAAATTAAGCATTGCTTTAGACAATGCGTCTTTGTGTTTTGTAATTGCTTCATATTTCTTCACAGATTTACTCATTTTGTGCCCCTTGTTACGATCTTTACATCAGATGAAATTTACAGTCAGGAACAATATAACGATAGTTCTGTAGTGCCGTAGGGAAAAGCATTGTAACTATTTCATCCTAATTGCAGATTAGAAGTGAGGAACTGCAAATGCTGATGTACAAAAAAGGACACAGTGTACAGAAAATAACTCATGGGGTCAGTCAGCATCCTTGGAGATCATGTTCTCCAGCGATTGGTTGAAAGATACAGCATGGATACAGGCCCTTCGGCCCACTGAGTCCATGCTGACCGTCAATCACCCATTAACCACTACTGCTCTGTTATTACACTTTCGCATCAACTCCCTACTTACCAGGGGCAATTTAAAGAGGCCCACACGTCTTTGGGATGTGGGAGGAAACCGGGGCACCTGGAGGAAATTGACGCATTCACGGGGAGACCATGCGAACTCCACGCAGAAAGCATCTAAGATCCGTATATATCCCAGGTTTAGTTTAGTTTAATTTAGTTGACTTTAGTTGAGTTCAGTTTATTATTGTCACGTTTACCGAGGTAGGTAAAGTGGATTGCATGCTATCCAGTCAAAGAAAAGACTGTACATAAATCCAATCAAGCCGTTCGCAGTGCACAGATAGAGGACAACGGGCACAACATTTAAGGCAAAGATATAACACTGAAGTCCGATAAAGTCCGTTTAAAGATAGTTCTAAGGTCTCCAATGAGGTAGATGGAGGTCAGGACTTTAGACTTTGGAGTACAGCATGCAAAACAGCCTCTTCGACCGATCACCTGCACACCAGCACTATCCTATGCACGAGGGACTATTTTACCCAAGCCAATTAACCTACAAACCTGTACATCTTTGGAGTGTGGAAGGAAACTGGAGCACCCGGAGAATACCCACGTGGTCACAGGGAGAACGTACAAACTGCGTACAGACAGCACCCGTAGTCAGGATTGAACCAGGGTCTCTGGTGCTATCCTTTGAGGCAGCAGCTCTACCAATGCGCCACTGCGCCACCCTAAGTGGCGCCCAAAGCTGATTTCTGGCGGTCTGAGGCCACGGCTACATCAGCTGAATAACTACATTATGCTTTACCTTACACTAAGCGTTTATCCCTTAACATGTATCTATACACTGTAAATGGTTCAATGGTAATCATGGGTTGTCTTTCTGCTGACTGAATAGCACGCAACAAAAGCTTTTCACCGTACCTTGGCAAACGCGCCAATAAACTGAATTAAAATTGAAACTGAGCCGCCCGACCTGCTGTGTTACGCCCGGACCTGGTGCCTTCTAATTGAAGATTACTTGTCTAACATATGGCTTATGATGGGGTTCCTTCATTGCTGTTTTGCTGTATGTTTCTATGTGTGGCATGGAACCAAATTGTCCTATTCTGATACAGTAGAGCCATGAGCAATAGCCTAATCCTTCTGCAGTGGTGCTGCAAGAACAGAGGGAGATTAATTAATTTTGATGAGGTGAACTGAGGGTGTCAACGTGGTATTTATATTCTCATTGGCATGAGGTGTTTGTGCTCTCATCACTGATTAGACCGCTTTGGTAGTGAAATTGTACTGGAGTTTTGAAGAATATACACTTGAAGTATTAGTGTTATTTCTAATGGTAATGGCTTTCAGTTTAAAGTTATGTGCACATTTACAAGATTTTCTATCAGTTTTGTTGGCACCAAGGAAATATTTTGCAGCATTTAAATAACCACATATACCCATGGAATAAGACTGGAATCTTAGTGTCAAGAATATTAGTGTCAATAGACAATAGACAACCGGTGCAGGAGTAGGCCATTCGAACCAGCACCGTCATTCAATGTGATCATGGCTGATCATCCCCAATCAGTACCCCGTTCCTGCCTTCTCCCCATATCCCCTGACTCCGCTATCTTTAAGAGCTCTAACTAGCTCTCTCTTGAAAGTATCCAGAGAACCGGCCTCCACTACCCTCTGAGGCAGAGAATTCCACAAACTCACAACCCTCTGTTAGAACAAATGTTTCCTTGTCTCCGTTCTAAATGGCTTACCCCTTATTCTTAAACTGTGGCCCCTGGTTCTGGACTCCCCCAACATCGGGAACATGTTTCCTGCCTCTAGCGTGTCCAAACCCTTAACAATCTTATATGTTTCAATAAGATCCCATCTCATCCTTCTAAACTCCAGAGTGTACAAGCCCAGCCGCTCCATTCTCTCAGCATATCACAGTCCCGCCATCCCGGGAATTAACCTTGTAAACCTACGCTGCACTCCCTCAATAGCAAGAATGTCCTTCCTCAAATTAGGGGACCAAAACTGCACACAATACTGTTGGTAGTGAGAGGTGTTGTCTCACTAGGGCTCTGTACAACTGCAGAAGGACCTCTTTGCTCCTATACTCGACTCTTCCTGTTATAAAAGCCAACATGCCATTGGCTTTCTTCACTGCCTGCTGTCAAGATCTTTAGCCAATGTTTTTGTTCAACTTATTTAGAAACAGAATGGGGATTCAAAATCTGAACATACATATTATTTGTGACGACCAGGAGAAAATTCTGATAGTAAATAACATGAATCTGGGGGAATAAATGCAAGTCTTTAACTCGCGTCCAGTCCACTCTTCACTGTACATGGTTAGTAATTACTTTAATATCACATGCACTCAATGCCCCAACCCATGAAGGCAAGCATACCAAATGCCTTCATTACCACTCTATCTACTTGTGTTGGGACCTCCAAGACCTCCTGCGGCCTAACATCGAAGAGTTGGCGGTCTTTGCTGGAGACCAGCTTCAAGAACTCCACCAGGGGAGCCTGTGGACTTAACATCATGGAGCCCGCGCTCCTTTTGCCAGGGATCAACCTCTGAGCACCAACTCATGCGGACTTTAACATTGTGGAACTCGCGGCCTCTGGTCAAAGACCAACTTCGGGAGCTCCAAGCCGCAGGAGCTTTGTTCGCCCCGACGCGGGAGCTTCGATCGCCCTGCTGGATGATTCGACTGCCCCGACAGTGCGGGATAAACGAGGGAAGAAGATTGACTTTATTGCCTTCCATCATCATCATCGCCAGTCACTCGAAAAGGGTATGACTGTCTTCTCCTCTCCATAGGGTTGTGTACTTGTGGGTCTGCAGATGTCTGTAGAGGCCGATCTGCGATCCACACACCTTGATGCAAGGTGGGCAGTGGAGACTGGCGGTGGTCAGTAGTCGTCGAGCCCCCTTCTCTCTCCCCTTACGGTGCTGTCGCTTTGCCTCTGCGACACGGCGTAGTTCTGTTTCGTGACGTGCAGCTCCTTCCTGCACGGATTTCCTCCAGGAGCACCTGTCCAGTGCATTGTGCTCCCAGTTGCTCGATGTGATGTGGAATTTCTTCAGACTGTTCTTGATGTTGTCCTTGAAGCGTTTCTTTGGCCCGCCTGGGGCTCGCCAACCTTCGTTCAGTTGAGAGAACAGGATCTGTTTAGGGAGACGTGTGTTGGACATGCGGATGACATGGCCAGTCCATTGAAGTTGGTGCTGCATTATTGTGGTGGTGATGCTGGTCATGTTGGCTTCCTCCAGTAGTTGTGTGTCTTAGTGCTTTTTTTAAGTATGGCTGTATTGAGAATGAAGCAGCTGGGCTTGTACACTCTGGAGTTTAGAAGGATGAGAGGGGATCTTATTGAAACATATAAGATTGTTAAGGGTTTGGACACGCTGGAGGCAGGAAACATGTTCCTGATGTTGGGGGAGTCCCGAACCAGGGGCCACAGTTTAAGAATAAGGGGTAAGCCATTTAAAACAGAGATGAGGAAACACTTTTTCTCACAGAGAGTTGTGAATCTGTGGAATTCTTTGCCTCAGAGGGTGGTGGAGGCGGGTTCCCTGGATGCTTTCAAGAGGGAGCTGGATAGGACTCTTAAAGATAGCGGAGTCAGGAGATATGGGGAAAAGGAAGGAATGGGGTACTAATTGGGGATGATCAGCCATGATCACATTGAATGGTGGTGCTGGCTCGAAGGGCCGAATGGCTTACTCCTGCATTTATTGTCTATTGTCTATTGTAATTCGCATATCACTGTATCTTAATTGGTACACGGGACAATAAAAGACCTTTGAAACCTTTGAAACCATTAAATAAATCAGTTATGAATGGAAAATCAAGTGATGACGTTTTATAATGTTGTTGAAGAACTTCCCTCATTTAACTGCCTATCTGCATATTCTTTCTGTTGTCATATTTTCAAACCTTTCTCACAACATTGCTTATCTTCTTCTGTTAAAGATTCTGAAGAAAGTATATACTTTATCAGTAAAGTTCCCCAACCAATGTTGATTCCATGAAATGAACGTGAGGATGTTGGGCGTGCCATTGCTTGTATTTTACAATTGAGTTCCCAAAGTTATTCTCTTTACCTGAGCAGAAATGTGTGTACATTCTTCACATGTATACACATTTTCAGTTCGCTGGCTGGTTTTCTCAGCGCGTTTGACCGTTTCAGCTGTGTTCTTGTCTTCGTAACTTGAACAAAATGATTTTTGTCTCTTGGCTTCACCCACTGCTGTCCCGTGGCAATTAGTTTAGTTTAGTTTACAGTATAGAGACACCGTGTCGAAACAGGTCCTTCGGCCCATCGAGTCTGCGCCGACCAGCACCCGTGCACTAGTTTTATCCTACACACTTCTTGATTAGGGTGTCAGAGGTTATGGCGAGAAGGCAGGAGAATGGGGTTAGGAGGGAGAGATAGATCAGCCATGATTGAATGGCGGAGTAGACTCGATGGGCCGAATGACCTAATTCTACTCCTATTCCTTATGACATTATGACAATTTATAAAAGCCAATTAACCGACAAACCTGCACCGGGGGAATTCCTTTAGGACCGAGATGAGGAAAACATTCTTTACGCAGAGAGTGGTGAGTCTCTGGAATTCTCTGCCACAGAAGGTAGTTGAGGCCAGTTCATTGGCTATATTTAAGAGGGCGTTAGATGTGGCACTTGTGGCTAAAGGGATCAGGGGGTATGGAGAGAAGGCAGGTACGGGATACTGAGTTGGATGATCAGCCATGATCGCATTGAATGGCGGTGCAGGCTCGAAGGGCCGAATGGCCTACTCCTGCACCTATTTTTCTATGTTTCTATGTTTCTATGTCTTTGGAATGTGGGAGGAAACTGGAGAAAACCCATGGGGTCACGGGGAGGAGGTCCAAACTCCGTACAGACAGCACCCTTAGTCAGGATTGAACCAGGGTCTCTGGCGCTGTAAGGCAGCAACTCTACCGCTGCACCACTGTGCTGCCCTTCGACAGTAGTTGGCTCTCTGCTGGAATTTGCGATCAATTCTTCATCACCATGTGTCACATCAGTATTTTCAGGCATGTCACTTGTGATGATCGACAAATCAAGGTGGACATTTCTGGCATGGACATACTAGGTACCTTTTTACATTTCAGAATCAGACTACTTCTCTGAAGATACATTATTACGTTTGTGCTTGCTTATTGATTTGATAATTGTGACATTCTCACTTAGTTGGAAGTGTTTTACTCTGTCTCGACTTATTGCCTTTTGTTTCCTTGTTAGAGAGTTGTGGACACAGCCCAGACCATCAGGCAAAGCAGCCTCCCTTTGATTGACTCCATCTACACTTCACGCTGCCTCAACAAGGTCACCAGCATAATCAAGTCCAGTGTCACCCCAGTCGCTCCCTCTTCTCCCCTCTCCCGTCAGGCAAGAGATACAGAAGTGTGAAACGCACACCTCCAGATTCAGGAACGGTTTCTTCAATGCTCTTATCAGGCAGCTGTACGGTCCTCTCATCAGCTCGAGTGCAGTCCTGACCTCTCATCTACCTCATTGGATCTTTGATCTATCTTTAAATCAGACCTTATTGGACTCCAATGTTATGTCTTGCACTGAATGTTGTACTCTTTATCCTGCATCAGTACACTGTGGATGGCTTGATCGTATTTATGTGTAGTCATTTCTCTGACTGGATAGCATACAAACAAAAGCTTTTCACTGTACCTCGGTACATGTGACAATAATAAACTAAACTAAACCAAACTAGACTAGTCTAGACTAGACTAAAATAGACTAGACAAAACTAAACTAAACTAGACTAGACTAGACTAGACTAGACTAGACTAAAGTAAACTAAATTAAACTAAACTAAACTAAACTAGACAAACTAGACTAAACTAGACTGAACTAGACTAAACTAAACTAAACTAGACTAGACTAAACTAGACTAGACTAGACTAGACTAGACTAGACTAAAGTAAACTAAATTAAACTAAACTAAACTAAACTAGACAAACTAGACTAAACTAAACTAAACTAGACTAGACTAAACTAGACTAGACTAGACTGAACTAGACTAAACTAAACTAGACTAGACTAGACTAGACTAAACTAGGCGCAGCGCCAGAGAACTGGATTTGATCCTGACTACAGCTGCCTGTAAAGAGTTTGCACATTCTCTCAAGTGACCTGCGTGGGTTTTCCTTGGGTGCTCCTGTTTCCTCCAACACTCAAGACGTGTATGTTAACTGGCTTTGGTACAAAAAATTGTAAATTGTCCCGAGTGTGTAGGATAGTGTTAGTTACAGGAATCGCTGGTCGACGCGGACCTGGTGGGCCGAATGTCATGTTTCAGCATCGTATCTCTAAACCACAATTAAACGAAACTAAACTGAACCAAACTAAGCGAAGCTCTTCCCTGCACCAAGCTCAATTGTATGAGAAGGTGTTCATTCATTCATTGCTGTGCTGGGGTAAATCGTTTTGTTGAGTGTGGTGTTGTATTTACAGTACAGGGATATACAGAACCTTGAGAAGAACTTCCCCTAGCCTGCCTCGTTGCAAGCAGGATCAATAGATGCTGTTACATTCCAGAAATCTCTCAGATAAATGGGCAGTGAAATGGGATTCATTATTCAACACCAATTCTGTCAGTAATTCATGTACAGCAATGAGCCGCCCTAACTATTCCATCGTACATTCTGTGGCAGTCCCAGTATCTACAAGTCTGACTTCCATCCATGTTGAACACATGTTCTTGGTACAAAGAAATAGTTGCTGCCTTTCTGAGAAAAGTCAACATGAAGTCATCAGATGGTAAGGTCAATCAACTCCATGGTTGGTGAAGTGTCTTGGGGGTCATTGTCGTACAGTCATACGGCATGGGAATGGGCCCTTCGGCCCAACTTGTCCATGCTGTCCCCCTTTTTATAACTGAGTTAATTCCATGTGTCTGTGTTTGGACATTATTCCTCCAAACATTTCCTATCCATTTACGTGTCCAAATGTCTTTTAATCATCCTCAATGTACCACTTTTAGAGTTTCTTCCAGCAGCTTGTTCCAGATACACGCCATCCTTTGTGTGGTGAAATTATCCTTTCAGATCTCTTTTAAATGTTTCCCCATCACCTTAAATCTATTCCTGTTGTTCTGCACTTTACCTGGTAAAAAAAGCATAACTGTTGGATGTCCTTGTTTTAAATAGGCTTGCCTGTTGACAACACTAACTATAGAATACTGCATCCCTATTTTGGGCACTTCATAAGTGATAGGAGCAGAATTAGGCCATTTGCCCCCCATCAAGTCTACTCCGCCATTCAATCATGGCTGATCTATCTTTCCTTTTGAACCCCATTCTCCTGCCTTCCCCCCCATAACCCCTGACACCCGTACTAAACACTTGTCACAGGCTGGTCCACCCTTTCAAGTTGTGTTTGTAGACCTTCTTGAGAAGTACATCTTGCCGAGACACTGGGCAAACGCCTCTGACAATGACTGAATATATTGCCAACGCTTTGCAGTTTGAAATCCTATTTTCATTGCTAGAATCAGATGATTCAAGCAATATTCTGGGCAGAGCATCAACAGATACACTTTGCTTTCACAAATGGTATTCAATCATGTAATCATACTCTGACAGCGAAACTACCCTCATATGCATCCTAAACATGATATTTAACAAGAGCAAATAATCTTGCCAGCAGCATCTGATGGAATTTCTTCACAATGACAATGATTTCTTGTGTTTCGCTCTTAATGTGTATGTAGTTTTATCCACTTTTATTAAGAATGCCCAAAATACACGCACCAGGCTTTCTCTGCCCATTAACCATAACATGTTCGACGAGAGTTTGTACGTGGTCATTTCATGCAGCGTGCTTCATGCTTGCTGTCTCTCACTCACTCACTCACTCACTCATTGGCAAGAGCATTGATCGTAGGAAGCAGAGGTTGATTGTGGGAGGTTGTTTTTCAGACTGGAACCTCACGACTTGTGGTCTAACACAGGGATTGGTTATTTTTCATCATTTACATAAACAATTTGGATGAGAATATAAAAGGTGCAGTGATTACATTTGCAGATGACACTAAAATAGGTGGTATCATAGACAGTGAAGAAGGTTATCAAAGTAGACCATAGAATGGTGAGTGGAGATGAATGCAGATAAGCGATTGGGGGGGGGGGGGGGAACGAAGGGGGGTGGCTGAGGGGTGGGTGGGTGAGAAGGAAGGGGACAGATAGTGGGAGGGGGGGGAGGGGTGTTTGGGGGGGGGGGGTGGGGGGAGGCCTGCTGCCATCTGTGGCAGGCAGTAGATAGGACTGCCCAGTACTTTTGTAACTTTGTCAGTGCCAACATGTGGCGGCACTTGTGTGTGTACCAGCCTAGGTTGTACGCAAAGCAAAACATTCTGAAGAAGGGTCTCGACCCAAACAGTCAGCCATTCCTTCTCTCCAGAGATGCTGCCTGTCCCACAGAGTTACTCCAGCATTTTGTGTCTATCGTCGGTGTAAACCAGCATCTGCAGTTCTGTCCTGCACAAGGCATTGCACTGGACCCAGGTACATGTAACAATTAAATCTCATTAATCAATCAATTAATTAATTATTTCATCCTTGAACTCCAGAACCAGGAGCCACAGTTTGAGAATAAGGGGTAAGCCATTAAGAACGGAGAATAAGGAAACACTTTTTCACACAGAGAGTTGTGAGTCTGTGGAATTCTCTGCCTCAGAGGGCGGTGGAGGCCGGTTCTCTGGATGTTTCCCTCTTAAATATAGCGGCGTCAAGGGGATATGGGGAGAAGGCAGGAACGGGGTACTGATTGGGGATGATCAGCCATGATCACAGTGAAAGGCGGTGCTGGCTCGAAGGGCCGAATGGCCTACACCTGCACCTACTGTCTATTGTCATATAAGTCACTCCCGTAGTATTTTTGGGTCAGGGCGCCCATCAATTGCATCTGGTATTCTACATAAATACACAGAGAACCTTCACGTGAGGCTGTAAACATGCCTGATATAGATCAGTGCCTATCGTTTGCCTTCTTGTCACTTTCCCCTCAGCTGACAATAAACCATTCTACATCTCCTTATCACACCTTCCCCTTCCGTATCTCTAGACTCCCTCCCCACCCCTAAATCTTAGTCTGAAGAAGAGTCTCGTCCCGAAGAGTCACCTGTCCGTTTCCTCCAGAGAAGCTGCCCGACTCCAGCATTCAGCGTCTGTTACAGGTGAGTGCCCAGCGGCTCTTCACGCCGTGGCAAAGAAGGCTGTGCTGTCAAGCCGTGTAGCTGTGGACGTGGTGTTGGTGGAGTCGGGGAGGCGTTAGGACCTGGGGTTGCATCGCGTCTCCGCTCATCAGTTGCAGCAGCCGGCTGGTTGGCAAAGTCGCATTGAGACCGTGGAGAGGAGGGGAGATGAAAGCTCGCTGCCACTGTACTCGTTGCTCCGTGGCCAACCTCGCCGGCAAGCGACCCGAGCAAGGCAGTAGATAGATCATCGGCGGCTTCGCACCAAGTAAGTGACACTTCCAATTGAAATCGCCTTTCTACTATTAATGTTGACATCAAAATGACATTTGAAAAAAACGGGTTAACGCGTATAACCCATCTAATCCTTCTGCAGATGCTGGTTTAAACCGAAGATAGACACAAAAAGCTGGAGTAACTCAGCGGGACAAGGCAGCATCTCTGGAGAGAGGAATGGGAGAGACGTTTCGATTCTCGTTCCCCTTACACCTGACTCTCAGTCTGAAGAAGGGTCTCGACCCGAAATGTCACCCCTTCCTTCTCTCCAGAGATGCTGCCTGTCTCGCTGAGAAACTCCAGCATTTTGTGTCCGTCTTCCATCAAATACCTTCAATAGACTCAAAAAGCCGGAGTAACTCAGCTTACATCCTTTAATGTGTTCTTAAACATTGTGAATGTGGGATCTGGGGAACGGGCTGTGTTTTAAGACTCGTTTTATATATTCAGTGGAATGTAAAATAAAATATCACAAACTAGCGCCCTGTGTTTTGAAAGTAAATGAATACTCCGGTCAGAATAACCAATGCGATCGACTTCATACAAGATTGTGTATTTTTAGTTTAAATCGAACTTCCTAGAGGTGGTCAATGGGACTTGTTGGTGTGAGGGTGAAATGGCCCGTTGACTGGTCTTCCAGCGACATCATGCATTAGTACAGTACACATCATTGCCATGTTTAGTAGCCATTCAGTGATTGGGGCAGTGCAGCGGAGGTTCACGAGATTGATCCCTGGGATGGAGGGACTGTCATATGAGGAACGATTGAAAAGACTAGGCTTGCATTCACTAGAGTTTAGAAGGATGAGGGGGGATCTTATAGAAACATATAAAATTATAAAAAGGACTGGACAAGCTAGATGCAGGAAAAATGTTCCCAATGTTGGGCGAGTCCGGAACCAGGGGCCACAGTCTTAGAATAAAGGGGAGGTCATTTAAGACTGAGGTGAGAAAACAAAAAAATCACCCAGAGAGTTGTGAATTTGTGGAATTCCCTGCCTCAGAGGGCAGTGGAGGCCAAGTCACTGGATGGATTTAAGAGAGAGCTAGATAGAGCTCTGGGGGCTAGTGAGATCAAGGGATATGGGGAGAAGGCAGGCACGGGTTATAGATTGGGGACGATCAGCCATGATCACAATGCATGGCGGTGCTGGCTCGTAGGGCCGAATGGCCTCCTCCTGCACCTATTTTCTATGTTTCTATGTAACACAGTTTCCCTTCAAATGTATCTTCTCAATCACTGTAAACGGCCTTAAGCAGAAGCGACGTGCAGCAAACATACCTACCGGCGAAAGAGGGGTGGAGAGGGGATGGGGGGGGGGGTTCAATAACAACCCCGTTTGCCACGTACCCACACTTAGAGCCACGCCGAGGATCTCGAAGCGTTTAATTTGCTGTTAGAAAGTTGACGTGCCTCGTCCAAGAAGCTGGAGTATAACTTAGCGAGTCAGGAAGCATCTCTGGAGAAAAGGAATAAGTGATGTTTCTGGTCGGGACCCTTCTTCAGACGCGTTAAGTTGTGACTGTTGGGTTTTTTTGTGTTGTAGAATATACGGGGCTGGACAACGCGATGAACCCTCGAAGCTAACGGACCTCGCAAACAAATAAGAAGAGGCTGTGGTTGGCCATGGAGAATGTAACGAGTGTGATGGTGGACTTCCTAAACAGTTCCATGAACCAGACGGAGGAGCTGAAGCCAATGCCCAGGAACACTCTGGAGTACCAGGTGGTCACCATACTGCTGGTGCTGCTGATCTGTGGGGTGGGGATCGCTGGCAACGTGATGGTGGTCCTGGTAGTGGTGAAGACCAAGCACATGAGGACCCCCACCAACTGCTACCTGGTGAGCCTGGCGATCGCCGACCTGGTGGTCCTGCTGGCCGCCGGCCTGCCGAACATCACGGAGAGCGTGGCCGCCTCCTGGGTGTATGGATACGCCGGGTGCCTGTGCATCACCTACCTGCAGTATCTGGGCATCAACGCGTCCTCGTGTTCCATCACCGCGTTCACCATAGAGCGGTACATCGCCATCTGCCACCCCATCAAAGCCCAGTTCATCTGCACCGTGTCCAGAGCCAAGAAAATCATCGCCTTTGTCTGGGCCTTCACCTCGGTGTACTGTGTGATGTGGTTCTTCCTGCTGCACATCAAGCAGATCCCGCACCAAGACGGCGTGGAGGTGGTCTGTGACTACAAGGTCTCCAGGAGCCACTACCTGCCCATCTACTTTCTGGACTTCACCATCTTCTACGTGATCCCATTATTCCTGGCCACCGTCCTGTACGGGCTCATCGCACGGATCCTCTTCCTCAACCCCATGCCCAACACCCCACATGACTCGGCCAACAACTCCATCCACAAGGGTCGCTCCAACACTCTCAAGGCGGCAGGCGGCCGCAGCAAGGGCGCTCAGTCTTCAAGGAAGCAGGTAACAGAGTCACAGTCACTACAGGGAAAAACAAAAATCACAGGGCGGTCCAGCGGCGCTGCTGACTGGCAGAGCTTCTCGAGTTAATAGAAGCTCTGCTCCCTTTAACTCTAACCTTAATGAAAGCTTCATAGATTTAATCTATGAACCACTGCTGTTTGTTATACTATTCTTATATCAATGTAAAGCACTTTGGCCCAAAGATTGCTTTGGCCAACGAGAGTTGTTTTTTTAAATGTGCTATATAAATAAAAGTGACTTAAAAGCGCCAAGGACCCGGGTTCGATCCTGATCTCGGGTGCTGCCTGAACGTGTGTGTGTGTGTGTGTGTGTGTGTGTGTGTGTGTGTGTGTGTGTGTTGGGGGGGGGGGGGGGGGGGGTTCCTCCGGGTGCTCCAGTTTCCTCCCACATCCCCAACGACGTGCGGGTTGGTAGGTGAAATGGCCCTCTGTAAGATTGACCCCGAGTCTGCAAGGAGTGAACGGGAAAGTGGACAATCCTAGAACTGGTGTCGGGAGGAAACCGCAGATGCTGGTTTTCACCGATAATAGGCACAACATGCTGGGGTAACTCAGCGGGTCAGGCAGCATCTCTGGAGAATGCGAATAGGAAGGGTCTCGGCTCGAGATCCTCCTTCAGACAGGAGTTCTCTGTTGAAAATAGACAAAAAATGCTGGAGCAACTCAGCGTCTCCGGACAGAAGGAATGGATGACGTTTCTACAGCCAGAGGTCTGAAGAAGGGTCTCGACCCGAAACGTCACCCATTCATAGAAACATAGAAAATAGGTGCAGGAGGAGGCCATTCGTCCCTTCGAGCCAGCACCGCCATTCATTGTGATCATGGCTGATCGTCCCCAATCAATAACCCGTGCCTGCCTCCTCCCCATATCCCTTGATTCCACCAGCCCCTAGAGCTCTCTCTAACTATCTTTTAAATCCATCCAGTGATTTGGCCTCCACTGCCCTCTGTGGCAGGGAACTCCACAAATATCCTTCTCTCCAGAGATGCTGCCTGTCCAGGTGAGTTACTCCAGCATTTTGTGTCTGTATTCGGTGTAAACAAGCATCTGCAGTTCCCTTCTAATGCTAGAACTAGTATGAATGAGTGATCGATGATCAGCGTGGACTCAGTGGGCTGTTTCTATGCTGTATCTCTGAACTCTAAACAGTGCCAGGCCATTCGGCCCACAAAGTCTGTGCTGAACATGATGGCAATAATAGGTCAACGAGCCATTATTTTCTGGTCTCTGACCTCCAATACTTCGTTCATTATTTTTTCATCGATTGGTACCAGATGATTTAGATCACATCTTTTTGCACACTCTCTATAACGAGGAAGATAAAATTAATATGATATTCGTCCATTATACACAGCTAATAAATTAAAGTATGCACTGGCATTCAAAGCACACATCTTGTCCAAGAAGCCAAACTTATTTCCATAATTACATTGGCTTAAAAGTACAGTTGATAAGTTATACCCACTATTTGAGAATAAGAATTGAAATTGTATTTGGTGCGACGCAATGTGAGATATAATTAATCTTAGAACCAGGAAAAACATAGAAAATAGATGCAGGAGTTGGCCATTCAGCTTCTTCGAGCCAGCACCGCCATTCATTATGATCATGGCTGATCATCCACAATCAGTGCCCCACTCTTGCTTGCTCCCCATATCCCTTGATTCCTTTAGCCCTAAGAGCTAAATCCAACTCTCTCTTGAATACATCCAGTGAATCGGTTTCCACTGTCCTCTGTGGCAGAGAATTCCACTCCATCATTTTGTGCCTATCTACGGTGTGAAACAGCATGTGTAGTTCCAACACATAGATTCCTAGTGAGAATGGGTCGGCATTGGAAGACTCAGTGGGCCGAAGGGCCCGTTTCCATGCTGCATCTCTATAGCCCAAGCTAAAAATAAGTTGCCATGTCTGATTTAACTTGTTTTTCAATAATGTTAAAATTCTAACAATATTACACAATGATTTGGTTGTGGCTATAAAAGTACTTCCCTCTATGGCTGACGTACACCAAAGATAAACACAAAGTGCTGGAGTGATTCAGCGAGTCAGGCAGCATCTCTTGAGAAAAGGGAATAGTTGACTGTGACCTTCTGGGTCGGGACCCTTCTTCAGACTTGAACCAGGGGTGAGGAGAAGTGGGGGGGGAGTTAGGGGTTAGGCACTTTCATACGAGGTGAATTACACATATTTGTTGTAATTTGAGATTCTTGAAAGGACTCCTGCAGGTTGCAGTTGGTGGCGACGTGGGTTCAGTACACAAAGCCAAAGGGAATGCATTTAACATTTCCCAAAAAAGATTGTTGCTCAAAATCTTTTTTTCTTTCTCTGCAATTAATATGTGTCCAGACTTTTCTGTTAGTTCGCTTTGTCTCCAATAATCCTTGCATCATTGTAAGCCTGATTTAAAATTATAGTTGACTCTAGTGACCAAAAATGCTTGTGTAACTGCAATGAAAAGACCGATGACACAGTCGATCACTGCATTTAGAATACATGTTAACCTGAGGCATCCCAATATAGCTCACCCCACCGAGTCCATGTCGATCTGTTCACACTAGTTCTAAGTGTAGGAACTACAGATGCTGTTTCACACCGCACAGAGGTGTACCGTGATTGAAAGTATATCACATATTAAATATCATAAATTATATACCATATATTATGTGCCACATATCACATAATCATACTATATATCATATAGTGAATAGTATATATTATATATCATATATTGTATATTATATATTCAACCACAGTTGTCCCGACTGATGTGTCTATAGCTGGCCTGTACTTCATTTAGTTTAGAGATATAGTACGGAGACAGGCCCTTTGGCCCATCAAATCTACGCCAACCAATGATCACCCATTCACACCCATTCAATGTTATCCCTCTTTCACACACTGGGGACAATGTTACATTTACACCAAGCCAATTAACCTACAAACCCGCATGCCTATGGGATGTGGGAGGAAACCGGAGCACGTGGAGGAAACCCACGCGGTCCCGGTGAGAACGTGCAAGCGCCATGCACAGGCAGCCCCCGAGGTCAGCATCGAACCGGGGTCTCTGGTTACTGCGAGGCAGCAAATCCACCAGCTGCACCACTGTGGCGCTCTGCATTTGGGCTGCTTGCATTTGTGTAGGGTCTTATCTGATTTGATTGGAAAGCATGCAAAACAAAGCTTTTCGCTCCACCTCGGTATCTGTGACGATGATTAACTGAAACCTAAACCTAAATCTAGAACACATATTTATGTGAAGCAGAAATATGTTCCAGTCACATAAAACATGTTCCAGGTGAATGATACATTTGCTGTGGTGCATTCAACAAGAATGATTTCTGAGTCAAATGGCTTGGTTAAAAAAAAAAAGAAAATTGAGATGAAAATGCTGGAAATTCTCAGCAGTCAAACGGCAACTGTGGAGAGAGAAACAGAGCGAACACTTCAGGTTATTGACCATCAGTATCTCCAGTACTTTCTTCCTTTTATTTCAGATTTCCAGAACTTGCAAGGGATTGTTTTTGGGTATAAAAAGGGGAATAGATAGGGTGAATCCACAGAGTCTTTCACCCAGGGTGGGGGAATTAATAGCAAGAGGATGTCGGTTTAAGGCGAGAGGGGCAAGATTTAATCTGAACTTGAGGGGCAACTTGTTCACTCAGAGGGTGGCGGGTATATGGAACGAGCTGCCAGAAGAGGTGGTTTGGGCCGATACTATAACACCATTTAAAATACACTTGTACATATTCATGGATAGGAAAGGTTTAGAGGGACATAGGCTAAATGTGGGCGAATGGGACTGGTTTAGGTGGAACATCTTGGTTGGCATGGATGAGTTGGGCTGAAGGGCCACTAAGAATATTAGAGAATGTCTACATCTTTGTATAGATAATTGATGAACCTCCAATGTATAAAATGTGTTTTAGCAAAACTAGGGACACACTGAGTTTCATTGTTATTTGAAGTTATCTTTGTCAGCCAGGTTTGATTTACGACAATTAACATTACCTTTATTTCATTCAAGTCTTACATATTAGACAGAAATCTTTTCAGCCATGATTGCCCACGGAACTTATTATTATTGGTCAACCCCAGGAGCGGCACAGTGGCGGAGCGGCAGGGTTGCTGCCTTACAGCACCAGAGACCCGGGTTTGATCCTGACTACGAGTCTGTACGTTCTCCCTGTGACTGCGTGCGTTTTCTCCGGGTGCTCCGGTTTCTTCCCATGTTCCAAAGAGGTGCAGGTTTGGCGGTTCATTGTAAATTGTCCCCTGCGTGTAGGATAGAACTGGTGTATGGGTGATCATTGGTCAGCATGGATTTGATGGGCCGAAGGGCCTGTTTCCACATTATTTCTCAAACTGATCTAATCTAAATTAATCTAAACTAAACTAAACAAAACTAACTCTCAGTGTAGTCATAATGATAAGGTAGATACCATATTTAATCTCACATCTAGAGTGAGTTAAACTATTCCAGTCAGTAACACAGGCTGCCATTGGCTTTAGACCAATTAATGAGTTGGGGCAAAAGCAATTGAGTCCGTGCTTGCAACTAGCATTTGGTGGTGATCAATGAAAGGCATGCAGGAGAATTCAAGAATATGAAAGCCTCTGCAAACAAAAATAGTCCGGTGATAATTATTGACAATGTCCAAAGAATAATAAATAATCAGTACCTATGCATTCCTCGTTTAGAAAGGCATCATCAGTTTCAAAAGTAGTTTAGTTCAGGTGAGAAATACAGCGCAGAAACAGGCCCTTCGGCCCACTGAATCCGCACCTACCAGCGATCCCCGCACCTTAACGCTACCCTGCACGCACCAGGGACAATTTTACATTTACACCAAGCCAACTAACCTACAAACCTGTACTTCTATCGAGTGTAGGAGGAAACCAAAGATCTCGGCAAAAACCCACACAGGGCATCGGGAGAACGTACAAACTCCATACAGACAGCACCCGTAGTCAGAATTGAACCCGGGTCGCTTGCGCTGTAAAGCAGTAGCTCTATAGCTTCGCCACCGTGCTGCCCCCTCCCCCCAAAAATTTTTTTGATTCAGTATTTAACGTTGACTGATTTCAAACAAGATCTCACAATTACAGTAGATAAGTACTACAGGGGGCCCCATTCCTTTATTCGTGAGTGGTTATGTTCAAATGCAAAGCCATCATATAGTTTTGTGTATTAATTCACGTGATCTAAAGGCCAAGTTTCCATTTGCCTTTCTAATATTTCTTTTGTGGTTAAGTATTAAAGTTTTAGTGATTTATGCATTTCAAAATGTAAATGCCTTAAAGGATACTGTTTCTCAATTCTTGTCAATAAAATAGCCTTCCTTTATTTATAGATCTAAAGTTATTATCTCAAACTCCCACATTGAATTACATTTGCTCTGACGCAATGAATGTCATTTTTCAACTTCCCTCTAAACCAACCAAAGCCATCAAAGTTTGCTTATTTAATTTCATACTTTGGATGCTCAGCTCTTTATTGCTGTGCCAAACTCATTTATAGCTCCTGAGAGGACAATAAACACAATCAAACTAATCAAAGAATGGAGCTTTTGTTAGATACAGAATGCTGGAGTACCTCAGTGGGACCGGCAGCATCTCTGGATAGAAGGAATGGGTGACATTCTGAGGCAGGGTCTCGACCCGAAACATCACCCATTCCTTCTATCCAGAGATGCTGCCTGTCCCGCTGAGTTACTGCAGCATTTTGTGTCTATCTTCGATATAAACCAGCATCTGCAGTTCCTTCCTGGAAGAAGGGTCTCGACCCGAAACGTCGCCTATCTCCTTTGCTCCTTAGATGCTGCTGCACCCGCTGCGTTTCTTCAGCCTTTTGTGGGAAGAAGGGTCTCGACCCGAAACGTCACCTATCTCCTTCGCTCCTTAGATGCTGCTGCACTCGCTGAGTTTCTCCAGCCTTTTGTGTAACCCTGCAGTTCCTTCCTGTTGCTTTTGTTCCAAGTCTTGTCTTCTAACTCCCAAACAATTACCAACTCCTGTGTTAAAGTTACCTTGAATTCCATTCTCTTTAATTATTTTTTTGCTCATAATTAGTTGCACAGGTTTATCAAATTATTTTTGAAAGTTAATACCTCCATCAACCCAATAAATGCCTTGCATTCTTTATGCATGTAATTTGGACATAATCAGCCTCTCACAAATTTGTGTTGATCAGTTTTGTTCAGTGAATATTTAAGTGTTCAAAGACTCCAACAATGGGCACCAGTAAATCCCTCAAGATTGATATTAAACATATCTGTCTGCGATCACCTTGCCTCGTCACTGTAACACTATTGAATAGTCACGCAAAGTTGTGGAGTAACTCTGTGGGTCAGGCATCATCTGTGGGAAACATGGATAGGTGATTATTTGGGTCAGGCTTCAGACTGAAGATTTGTCTGAAGAAAGCTCCCAAATTGCAACATCGCCTATCGACGTTCTGGAGAGATGTTGCCTGACCCATTGGGTTATTCCAGCGCCTAGTGCCTTTTTTTGTAAACCAGCATCTGCAGCTCATCATGTCTACCATTGAATAACAGACGCTGTTCACAGCTATCCAATTTGGGAGCCATGACAGTATAAATGTCAATTTGTTTTAACTTGTGATAGAATCTCGACAGAGTTACAAGATAGTGTGCAGTCATTGAAACCAGGTCTGTAGGGAATTCTTCTCACAGGTGGTGTTAAAAATCTGCAATTGTCACCCTCAGACATTTGTCCAGGCTAGATCATGAGGTGGGTATTTAGAGAGGATATAGGTACTTTAGACCAGGCTTTAGAGACACAACGACGAAACATGGTCTTCGGCCCACCAAGTCCGTGCCGACCAGCAATCACCAAACACTGGTGCTATCCTGCACACTAGAGACAACTTGCATGTTTTATCTAAGCCAATTAACCTACAAAGCTGTTCGTCTTTGTAATGTGGGAGGTAACTGGAGCACCTGGAGAAAGCCCACATGGTGACTGGGAGAACGGAAAAAACTGCGTATAGTTAGCACCCGTAGTCAGGATCCGAGCGTGGGTCTCTGGTGCTGTGAGGCAGAAACTCTGCCGCTGCGCCATCGTGCCACGCCAAACATTACGGGGAAATTGAGGGCATATAAATATAAATATAAATATATATATATTACTAAAAGTCAAATCTTGACCACTTCCTGTTTATATATATAGTTTGTTCCATATCTCTCTACATCATCATCCATATCTCTCATTTCCCTTTCCTGTGACTTTCAGTCTGAGGAAGGGTCTCGACCCGAAACGTCACCCATTCCTTCTCTCCGGAGATGCTGCCTGTCCTGCTGAGTTACTCCTGTATTTTGTGTCTATCATCTGCTGTCCTACCTACCCATATATGTACACATACACATACATATACACATGTACACACAGAACACAAACAATAATAGTGCAATAATAACAATAATAGTCTATGAAGTTCAGAGCTTATTAGATGCTGTAGTGTTCAAGAGCCTGATGGCTGTAGGGAAGAAGCTGATCCTGAACCTGGACATTACACTTTTCAGGCTCCTGAACCTTCTTCCCGATGGCAAGGGTGAAATGAGTGTGCGTAACGACCCAACAAACCCTAGTATGGCTTCACTTGGTGTCGTGTGAAGAAGTGGATTCAGTTTGTTACCTGTTTCTGCCTGGACCTGTGTTATTGCAGTATCTCGAGTTGACTCATATTGAGTCAACTCCTAGATTTGAGATACTTAATATATATTTATATTAATCTGGAAGAATCATTCTCCAGAAATGAAGTTTGACTCTACTTACTTAAAGAATATGTTTTAGCTGGCAAATATATATTTTTTACAGGCGGTTGACAGCTTATCATAACTATTAACATGGTTAAAATATGAGGAATTGCAAAATTAAGTAAACACTAATGGAATATTCTCTGCATTATGCAACAAATGATTCATCTTAACTTATAATAGTAGAGCTTGAAATTGCTTGCTCTCTGACTGTGACCAGCATGAGCACAGAAAATGGATTGCATTGTTACACCTCATTCATTTCCCTTTCATTATTTCTTTGCTTTCTGGTTGCTGGGTGAGATTGGCAGGTGGAAAATGGCCAAAGTGCATGAAATATTTCCTCCCTGGCATTTGTTTCCTTCCACGTCATATTATGTTGAAGAGTTCTTCCCAATCTATGGTACCACATCATCAGTTACTCGGGTAGTGAAAGGCCTGGATAGAGTGGATGTGGAGAGGATGAATACACTAGTGGGAGAGACTAGGACTAGAGGTCACAGCCTCAGAATTAAAGGACATTCTTTTAAGAAGGAGTTGAAGAGGAATTTCTTCAGTCAGAGGGTGGGGAATATGGGGAACTCATTGCCACAGAAGGCTGTGAAGGACAAGTCAATGGATGTTTTTATGGCAGAGATAGATAGATATATGCAGGTCAGGTTGCATCTGTAGAGGGAATGGATGAGTTTCGGATCGGGATATTTCTTTCTCGGGGCTGATCTGAGATGCAGCGCGGCACAGTGGCTCAGTGGTAGAGCTGCTTCCTTATAGCGCAAGAGACCTGGGTTCGATCCTTACGGGTGCTGTCTGTATAGTTCATTCTCCTCGTGACCCGAGTGGGTTTACTCCGGGATCTCCGGTTTTCTCCCACACTCTAAAGACGTATTGGTTTGATTGCAAATTGCTTTGGTAAAAATTGTAAATCATCCCCATTGTGTGTAGGATAGTTTAAGTGTGCGGGGATCGCTGGTCGGCGCAGACACGGAGGGCCGAAAGGCTTGTTTCCGCGCTGCACCTCTAAACTAAACTAAACTAAACTAAACTAAATTAAATTAAAGATGCTTCCTGAACCACTGAATTACGCTTCTTCTTCTTCTAATCGTGTCCACACACAAGATTAGAAGTTGTTCAGCCAGGGTTGAACACACTTCTCGGCGTCTGTACACAATGGTGTCTGTCTTGTCGCTCCTTGTGCTTCTTGTGCATGGTGGTGGAAAGATTGGTGGAAACAGGTCCGTGACGTGAACGCTCTTTCCTTGACCCCATTGAGGTACTCGAACACTTTGTGTATGGTTTGCATTTGGCAAGCAGGGATTTTGAATTGCTGTTCCTATACATAGATTTGGGAGCTGTTATTGAAGGAGCCTTAACAAGTTCAGTTTCTTTTTATACAAGAGTCAATAGTGTTTCATTGTCATATGTCCCCGACGGGACAATGAAATTCTTACTTGCCGCAGCACAACAGAATATGTGAATATGTAAACATTGTATATAATGGGGAAAAAAAGAAAACGTTCAATAAATAACAAATATAGTGCAAATAACAAATAATAATATAGTCTTTTGCAGTTCAGAGCTCATAGCTTATTCGTTGTGTTTAATAGCCTAATGGCTGTGGGGAAGAAGCTGTTCCTGAACCTGGACGTTACAGTCTTCAGGCTCCTGCACCTTCTTCCTGATGGCAATGGGGAGATGAATGTGTGGCCAGGATGGTGTGGGTCCTTGATGATTTTGGCTGCCTTTTTGAGGCAGCGACTACGATAGATCCCTTCGACTGTGGGGACTGTAACCATGATAGCCCAGTACTGCAGAGCAGTAGTTTGTAGTACCGAGAAACACTTGTTCATCTCACAAGTTCATAAGTGATAGGAGCAGAATTAGACCATTCGGTCCATTAAGTCTACTTCACCATTCAATCATGGCCGATCTATGTTTCCCTATCTTATCCCCATTCTCCTGCCTACTCCTCATAACCTCTTAGTTCTTGGTTACTTGGTCCTCCAAAATATTCCAACTGGAATTTAAACTGGAGGTGATGAAGGGAGGGGTTAAGCCATTGCCACACGTACTAATCAAGAATCGATCTATCACTGTCTGTAAAAATATCCATTGATCTCTGGCATGAGCTAACATGTTGCTATTCTCATTTATTCTCCACTTGACTTTCTTTTCCACTGAAGTGGAAATTCTGTTACCTAGAACAAATCTCTGTCCCGCTATGGATCAAAATGGTGATAAAATATCCAGCAGAAAAGAACACAATTTCAACCTGGTCAGTAAAATAAATTGGTTAGAAGGCCGTAGAATAAATCTTCCCCGGCAGCAGGTCACGGGTTGGGTTGACGTTTAAAGAAGCTTTGATAGTTTGTGCTATGCTTCTTTTGTGAGGTACACTGCTCTGATATGTGTGGCTCATTTATAGTCATAGAGCGTGGAAATAACCCATTCGGCCCAACTTGCCCACGCCGACCAACATGCCCCATCTACACTGGTCCCACCTCTCTGCGTTTGACCCATATCCCTCTACACCTGTCCTAATGTTTTCTGCTCCTGGCCCTTTGGCCCACTGAGTCCACACCGCCCATCAGTCACACATTCACACCAGTCACTTTATGGCCTTTATAATATCTTTTCCGTACGTTTATTAAATTCCTTCTGTCCTACAAAACGCTCAAAAGTGCCATTTCCAATAACTAGCCACTGCCAGCAGTGAAATGAAAATTATTCATGGTATTAATAATTATTCTAACATTGCTAATGAGATATTTATATTTGTGCCCTGCCAGTCCTGTCCTTTGATGACAGATGACTGACTTGATTCTAACCTATGATTCATATCCAATAGATCAAAATGTCAGTTGGGCCCCCTTATGTTCTCAAAAAAACCTGGCATTGTTCAGATCAGGCTCATTATTTGTTGCAAAAGACTAAACCTGCTGCTTATTATTGAGAAGGGGCAGATTCTACAATGCAATTACTTAATAGTTTCAGTCATGCTCAATGGGGAGGAATCTAGCTACTGACTCAGAAGATTATAGTCTGTTCCTTTCCAAGGTTTTGAGTCAAAAATATCTGTGGGATATTGACCCTCTGTTGTCTTGTAATGAGATCTGAACTCATTAACCTGTCCACTTCTCATGTGTTGATGTTACCTCCAAGGAGGGCATAGGATTTCTTCTAGTGTCTTGGCCAAAATTTATCATGTTCATAATAAGTCATAGGAGCAGAAGTAGGCCATTTGGCCCATCGAGTCTATGGTTCCTTATGTCTTTAGTATTTTCCCACACACTGGGGACAATTTACAATTCAACCGAAGCCAATTATCCTACACACCTGTACGCCTTTGGATTGTGGGGGGGAAACCGGAGCACCCAGAGAAAGCCCATGTGGTCACAGAGAGAATGTACAAACTCCGTACAGACAGCACCCGTGGTCAAGATCGAACCTGGGTCTCTGCCGCTGTAAGGCAGCAAATCCACCACTACGCCACTGTGTCACCATCCTAGTCGTGCATAAGTTGAAACAGGGTTCGATCCTGACTACGGGGCGCTGTCTGTGCAGAGTTTGTACGTTCTCCCAGTGACCGCGTGGGTTTTATCCGGGTGCTCCGGTTTCCTCCCAAAGACGTGCAGGTTTATGAGTTAATTGGCTTCTGTAAATTATCCCTAACGTGTGGGATAAAGCTAGTGCACGGGTGACCGTCGGTCGGCACGGACTCGGTGGGCCGAATGGCCTGTCTCCATGCTGTATCACTAAAAACCAATTGCCCAACCTTTTTTTATGAATCCTCCCACAGAAAGAATCATTTCAGTGAAATATGTGTGTTTGCTAGTGGTCCACTTACCAGAGAACGGTCAGGGAAATACACCCACCCATTCAAAGTTGATAACTAATCTGTTTTTTTTAATCTTTTCTAGGTCACACAAATGCTGGCTGTGGTAGTTATCCTTTTTGCCCTCCTGTGGATGCCCTACCGAACCTTGGTGGTGGTCAACTCTTTCATGAGTGCACCCTACCTGAACACTTGGTTCCTGTTGTTCTGCAGGATGAGTATTTACCTGAACAGTGCCATCAACCCCGTCATTTACAACCTAATGTCACAGAAGTTTCGGGCTGCCTTCAAAAAACTGTGCAAGTGCAAGCAGGCGGAGGCAGAGAAACCGACTGCCTACAACGTTCCTGTTTATTACAGTGTGGTGAAAGATACTTCACACGAAAGTCCTGACCATGACCTAACAGAGCAAGAGGATATCAATGGATATCCCATATCCAACAAGGAGATACATTTCAATAATTCTTGTGGCCAGAAGCAGTGATATTCATCCCATAACCAACATGAAAAAATTGAATGTTTAAGAAGGAACTGCAGATGCTGGAAAATTGAAGGTAGACAAAAACGCTGGAGAAACTCAGCGGGTGAGGCAGCATCTATGGAGCGAAGGAATAGGTGACGTTTCGGTCTGAAGAAAGGTTTTGGCCCGAAACGTTGCCTATTTCCTTCGCTCCCTGGATGCTGCCTCACCCGCTGAGTTTCTCCAGCATTTTTGTCTACCTGCGAAAATTAAATGCCTACTTGCCAAGAATATGGTTTAAATTATGAATTATTTCCCTTTTCATATAGAAACATACTTTCATATAGAATTTTAATTCCTTAAATATACTCAAGAAAATTATTTTCAGCACCAGCTATGTTTCAAACCACAACAATTAGATCATTGATCTGATTTGAGAATAAACGCTGTATTATAATCATCTTCCTTTAACTGATCAGCTTAGTTTAGTTAGGTTTAGTTCAGAGATACAGTGTGGAAACAGGCCCTACGGCCCAACAAATCTACGCTGACCATTGATCACCCGATCATACTAGTTTTAAGTTATTCCACTTTTGCATCCATTCCCACCAACTAGGGGTAATTTACAGAGTCCAATTAACCCACACATCCTTGAGATACAAAAGTTAGTGGTTTTGCAGGTCTCTTTTACTGATTTAGTTATGTTTTAAATAACAACAAATTCAAACATTGATCTTATATTTGAAAAATATATATATTGTACAGTATTATAATAATCTGCCTTTAACAGATCAGAAGAAAAATAGTATGGCTCACAAAATAGGAAAGGCGTTTATTTATCCGATTTTATACTTGAAGTAACAATAACATGAGAAATCTTTTTGCCTCCACAAGTTTGTTAACACTTGCATCATTAAAGGTGTGTGTTATCTTGGTAATTCTGATGTAATGCGTTAGTTCCTAATTATCGGAACATATTCTTTTCCTATGTTATTAGAATAAGAATAAGAGAATGTGCAGAATGCTTCAGAAACTCAGCCAATTTTAAATATCCATTAGGGAGGGGTGTTGCAAATGTACTTACACAGACAGACATAATACCACAATACCACTATTTCTTTCCCTTAGTTTAGTTTAGATTAGTTTAGAGATACAGTGTGGAAACAAGTCCTTCGAGTCCGCACCGACCAGCGATCCCCGCACACTAACACTACCCTGCACACACAAGGGACAAATTTACCTGGCCAATTAACCTACAAACCTGTACGTCTTTGGAGTGTGTGAGGAAACCGAAGATTTTGGAAAAACCCACACAAGTCACGGGGAGAACGTACAAACTCCGTACAGACAGCACCCGTAGTCACCCTTAGTCAAGACCGAACTGGGTCTCTGGCTCCGTAAGGCAGTAGCTCTACCGCTGCGCCACTGTGCCACCCTTTGCAATTGGAAATTCTAAATTTGGCAATTTCAGGCGCTCTAAAACAAATCAGCATATTTAAAAAAATAACTTGCTTTATTCTTTCAATGCTTACTTTTTGGTAGGTTTAAGACAATCATAAATAAAAGTAAGTGCCATTTTATTTTTAGCTTAGAGTTGAATTTAGAGATGCAGGGTAGAAGCAGGCCCTTTGGTCTACTGTGTCCATGGCAACCACCGATCACCCATTGATCATCCGAGATTTCTAGATCACCTATATGTGTTAAATAAATTATAGTCTTTTTCAATAGCTTTTCGTTTGCTTAACATTGAAAATTATTTTGCATAAAAACAATACAAAAATATAATGGGAGCAAATATTGTTTTATGAGTTAACTTTTTTTCTGTTGCATTCAGAATTCTAAAGTTAATCCTGGTGAATCTTGTTGTGAAGTTTAAGAAAATTATGCTGCTACGTGTAATTTGCTGATGTTGATATAGAAGTGCCCTCAAAAAAATGTTGCAACTCCGGATATTTATTAGAACTTTTATAGAACAAACTGCACTTTCAGTGAATGTTATTATTAGATCAATATTTATAGATTAATTTATTGGCCTTGTTATGTATTATTGACATTCCTGTATCGGCACTCTGCAGTACGCATTTGTGTTTAAAATGCAAGCAATCACATGAGTGTACATAAGGCATTTGTGAATTGGCATTAAATAAAAAGATAGACATGCTTGTTTGCTGTTACTTATGTTGTGTGAGACAGTATTTAAATGCTGATTAGATATCTTAAAGATACATTTATTTGCTTAATGTACTTTTGCTTGTAATATTGATTTGTTGTATGTCTGGATAGAGATATTTTTCACTGAAATAGATTTGTGATCTTTTTACTTATGTATGGTATAAATTAAATGCTTGGAAGATGTTGTATATGTACTCAATTGTAAAGTAACAAGGATGTGCGTAACATTATGTGAATATTGCTGTATTTAAGCATTGTCTACTGAAGTGATAAATAAATACATAACTCTGGTTAATATTAGAACATTGCATATTGTGTCACTTCTTAAAACTAATGCCATCTAATTGCCATACCTAAATTTACTGCCTTAGAAGTTGCAAAGCAAGGTGCCATATTCATGTACTTACTTCTAATAAAATAAAAAAAATAATTAAATAAAAAATGAAGTTGCAAAGCAAGATAAGGGAACTACAGATACTGGTTTACCAAGCAAAGACACAAAATGTTGGAGTAACTCGGCAAGTGATGTAATGCTTGGCTCTATAAGGCGCTGGTCAGGCCACTTTTGGAGTATTGTGTGCAATACTGGGCACCATATCTGAGGAAGGGCGTGCTGGCTCTGGAGAGGGTCCGGTGGAGGTTTATAAGAATGATTGCAGGAATGAGTGGGTTAACATACGATGAGCGTTTGACAGCACTGGGCCTGCACTCGCTGGAGTTTAGAAGGATGAGAGGCAAAGCTCATTGAAACTTACTGAATTATGAAAGGCTTGGATAGAGTGGATGTGGAGAGAATGTTTCCACTCATGGGAGAGTCTAGGACTAAAGGTCACAGCTTCAGAATTAAAGGACGTTCCTTTAGGAAGCAGATAAGGAGGAATTTCATTAGACAGAAGGTGGTGGAATTCTTTGCACGGAAGGCTGTGGAGGCCAAGTCTATGAATATTTTTAAGTCAGAAATGGATAGACTCTTGATTAATACAGTTGTCAGGGGTTATGGGGAGAAGGCAGGAGAATGGGGGTAGGAGGGAGAGATAGATCAGCCATGATTGATTGGCAGAATAGATTGGATGGACTGAATGGCCTAATTCTGCTCCTATCACTTATGACCTTATGATTTCATAAAACTGATTATTACTACTTTCCATATAATTGTCATACCTAAATTTATTGCTTTAGAAAATGCAAAGCAAGATAAGATGTAGAGACAAGGGAACTGCAGATAATGGTTTACCAAGCAAAGATACAAACTGCGAGAGTAATTCAGCGAGTCAGGCAACACCCCTGGAGTACGTGGATAGGGACGTTTTGGGTCGAGACCCTTCTTCAGACAGAGAAGGTTCCCGACCCAAAACATCACCTACAATCTTGCCTGAAATAGACCAATGGTTACATTGTGCCAACAGGCCTATTTATCATCATGTTACGTTTAATTTCCTTTGTAACTAGATTTGTAACTATGGATAATTTATTCTTCACTAAACAAATGAAATGTCAAGTATATCTTGCTTTGTAAAGACACAAAGTACTGGCGTAACTCAGCGGCTCAGGCATCATCCCTGGAGAAAATTCCGCCCACGGTGTTGTACACCTCTATAAGATCACCCCCCTCATCCTCCTGCGCTCCATGGAATAGAATCCTAGCCTGCTCAACCAATCCGGACAGCTCAGCCCCTTGAGTCCAGGCAACATCCTCACAAAAAAAAGGATATATTTATCCATGAAAAATCACACTATATTTATCAATGGGCAATTCCACCATATTTATCAATGGATATATTTATCAATGGATATTCCTACCATATGTTTAATCAATAATGTTTAATCGACAATGTTTTCACATGTTTAACCGATAATGTTTTATTATTAATGTTTTATGTGTCATTCCTTTTTTTTAAAATATCTTTATTTATTAGAGGTACCGTAAGTTACATCAGTGTACATCCCTTATATTGTATTACAGTCATTGTACCTCTTAATTTTTTTTTAAGGCTTTAGAAAAGAGAGAGAAATACCAGCAAAGAAAGTAGAAAAGTGAAAAAGAGATGTGAAAGTGAAAAAGCGTGACAGAGGGAACGGAAACCCTTGAAGAGTTAGAGACCGGAGATTAAGAGATAGACCCTGGAGAGGAAAAAAAAAGACAAAGGGAAATATAGAGAAAGAAAGAAGAAAAGCCAGTTGCTTTATTATAAACATCTCGCAAACGGAATCTACCAACTCGACAGTTTTTCTTCCCCCTTTACAAAGACCCAACACCAGTACTTTTTTGAGGTATTCTTGCACCTTATCCTTGTAATAGATTTATAAATGCAGACCACGTCTTATAGAAACAGTCTGATTTTCCTGCTAGTCGGAGTCTCATATCTTCCAAGTGTAGTGTTTCGAACATAGTTGAAATCCACATATTAACTGTTGGTATAGGAGAATTTTTCCTGAATTTTAAGATTAGCTTCTTTCCAGTTATTAAGCCATATTCAAATAGAGTCTTTTGAAACACATTTAATTCAGGGCAATCATCCGATATCCCAAAGATATCCAGTCTGCTTTTGGAATCAGTTTTATTTTTAATATTTTTGTGAAAATTTCAAAAATTTCAGTCCAAAATGTTTGGATATTTGGACAAAAGACAAATGAGTGTGCTATATTAGCTTCTTGACATTGATATTTATCACATATAGGTGAGACGTTAGGAAAAAGTTTACTTATTTTAGTTTTTGAATAGTATAATCTGTGTAAGATTTTAAATTGTATTAAGGTGTGTCTTACGTTAATTGAACATTTATGCACGTTTAATAAATATTCTTCCCACCTTTCTTTGGGAATTTTTATACAATTCTTTTTCCCAGTCTCTCCTGATACCATCTGTTGTTGGTATTTCTGCATTTAGAATAATATTATATATATATATGATATTAGGTTTGCTGATTCTGCCTTTGTATTCATTACTTCTTCCAGTAAGTCTGGAGGCATATTGTGATAGTCTTGTGCATATTTTTTCAGATAGTCACAGATTTGGAAATATTTAAAATACTGATTGTTTCCCAAATTCTATTTTAGTTGTATTTGTTTAAATGATAATAGTTTTCCCAATTCATACACATCTCCGAAGATTTTAATTCCAGCTCTTTCCCATTGTATAAATGCTTTATCTATAGTTGAAGATTTAAATGAGGGATTTTTACCAATAGGAGATAAGAGAGATAAATGTCTTAATTTTAAATTGTGTTTTATTTGTTTCCAAATTCTAATTGTATTGTGTATAATTGAATTATTGTTGTAATTTATATTATTCATCGATGTTGGAGAGAGAAGGATTGCTCCAATATTATAAGGAGAACAATCCTCTTTCTCCAAAATCGTCCAATCCGGTTGCTGGGGAGAGTTAGCCAGCAATTGGATCATGTTTCTAATATTTACAGACCCAAATATTGGAATAGACTGGAACAGGTATAAAATTTGTGGTAGAAAAATCATTTTTATGGCATGTATTCGGCCTATTAGGACATCGGAAGTGTTTTCCAAAATTTAATCAAGTTATATAGTTTCTTAAGTAGAGGGTTATAATTTTCATCAAACATTTCTTGATATCTTCTAGTAATTTCAATGTCCAAGTATTTACATTTTTCCGTAGCTATTTTGAAAGGAAACTGTAAAAGATGCGTAGAGTCTTTCGGTTTTATTGACATGATTTCACTTTTATTCCAATTTATTCTATATCCTGGGAATGATCCGAAGTCCTCTATTAATTTTAAAATATTTGGTATAGTAATATGAGGTTTTGTGATGTACAGTAATACATCGTCAGCGTATAGTAATATTTTATTGTTGGAATATTTTGTTTTATATCCATGGATATTCGGATGAGTTCTAATTCTTTCCGCTAGGGGTTCAATTATGAGAGCAAATAACAACGGTGATAATGAACATCCTTGTCTATTACCCCTTGACAAATGAAATTTCGTAGATAAATTATTGTTAGTTAATATTCTGCCCGTTGGCTTATTATATAGTAATTTAATCCATAGAATAAAATTCTCTCCCAGTTGAAATTCTTGCAATACCCTGACCATATATTCCCATTTGACCTGATCGAATGCTTTCTCTGGATCCAACGATATGATTGATAATTTTTGATCTTCCGTTTGGTGTGAATGCATTATATTGAGCAGACGTCTCAAATTATTAAATGATTGTCTCTTAGGGTTAAACCCCGTTTGATCCAGATGTATTAATTTACTAGCATATTTACTTAATCTTCTAGCTAGTATTTTCGCTAATATTTTTTGATCTGTGTTTAACAACGCAATAGCTCTGTATGATCCAGGTTCTTCTACATCTTTATCTTTTTTAAGTATTAGTGTGATCGTGGATTCTGCTAGTGTTTCAGGTAGTATTTGTTCTTTGAAGGCATAAGTATACATTTTCTGTAGGCGAGGAGTAAATATGTCATAAAAACCTTTATAGATTTTTAATGAGATTATTGTTTCTTCTATTTCCTTATTTGAAATTTGTGCTCCCAATTCCTCTTGTTCCTGCAACTCTAATTTAGGAAGGTTACAATTATCCAAAAACTCTGTAACTTTGTTGGTGTCCATTATCGTTTTAGATGTATACAGATTCTCGTAAAATTGTGCAAATTTTTTATTAATATCACTCGGCAAGGTCAATATTTCCCCTTTGTCTGATTTAATCTTTAAAATTGTGTGATCCTTTTCTTGTTTTTTTAACTGACGTGCCGGAGGTTTGTGGGGCTTTTCCCCAAATTCAAAGTGTTCCTGTCTTGTAATTTGTAATAATCTTATGACTTTCTCTGATAATAATTTATTTAATTTGAATTTCAGTATTATTATTCTATTATGTTTATCTGTAGTGGGGTCTTTAGCATTTTCTATGTCCAGTTGTCTAATTTGTTCTTCTAACTGTCTTTGTTCGTTCTTATTTTTCTTATTTTGAAAAGCTTGATATGAAATTATCACGCCTCGAATAAATGCTTTAAAAGATTCCCATAATAGTGTAGGTGATATGTCTGGTGTGTCGTTTATGTGTCATTCCTAACAGTCACTGTATGTCATGTTGTCACTTGCGGGCGGAGCACCAAGGCAAATTCCTTGTATGTGAATACTTGGCCAATAAACTTATTCATTCATTCATTTATTCATATTTAGCAATGGCCAATCACACCGCAGTTATCAGCGGAAAATCCCACCGTTTCCCAATGCTCAAAAATGGGAATGCTGAGAGTGTTTGTAGGAACGGGATATTTTGGTTTGAAGGGGAATTTGCTATTCTTTCCAATTCACATGAGTAGAGTCGGGAATATAAAACAAATGTCATTCTAGCTGAGGAGTAATGCAGATGGAAAAGTATCCCTGGTCTGTATTATTGTGTTTACTTGTAAGCACAGAACACTATGCAAAGAACACCAAGTACATTAAAGAACAACTATTTCCAATATTGACAAAACAATTCTGTTATTGCTGTGGTATGGGCTACAAAACACTTTTTTCCCCATCAAATCTGCTACCCAAGGTTAAGTTTTAATATAAACGTAGAAACATAGAAAATAGGTGCAGGTGTAGGCCATTCAGCCCTTCAAGCCAGCACCACCATTCATTATGATCATGGCTGATCATCTAAAATCAGTACCCCATTCCTGATTTTCCCCCCAAGACCCTTGATTCCTTTAGCCCCGAGAACTAAATCTACTCTCTATTGAAAACATCCAGTGAATTGGCCTCCACTGCCTTCTGTGGCAGAGAATTCCACAGACTCACAACTCTCTGGGTGAAAAAGTGTTTTCCTCATCTCAGTCCTAAATGGCCCACCCCTTATTCTTAAACCCCTACCCCTGGTTCTGGACTTCCCCCAACACTGGGACCATTTTTCCTGCATCTAACCTGTCCAACCCTTTAAAAATGTTATATGTTTCCATAAGATCCCTTCTCATCCTTCTAAATTCCAGTGAGTACAAGCCCAGTCGACCCATTCTTTCATCATATGTCAGTGGCACCATCCCGGGAATTAACCTGGTGAACCTACTCTGCATTCCCTCAATAGCAACAATGTTCTTCTAATGTCCCTCAAATTAGAAGACCAAAATTGCACACAATACTCCAGGTGTGATCTCACTAGGGCCCTGTACAACTGCAGTAGGACCTCCTTGCTCCTAAATTCAAATCCTCTCGCAATGAAGGCCAACATGCCATTAGCTTTCTGCACTGCCTGCTGTACCTGCATGCTTACTTTCAGTGACTGATATACAAACACATCCCGGTCAAGTTGCACCTCCCCTTTTCCTAATCTGACACCATTCAGATAATAGACACAGAAAGCTGGACTAACTTCAGTCTTTTTTTTGTTAAATATTTTTATTAGAAGTAAGTACATATCAAAATAAAAATATACATGTCATATACATTCTTAATGTTATTAATATTAATATTAACAGTTATTTCTAATTTTTACTTCTAAGAATTTTTCATTTTTTATATAGATAGAAAATATAAGAGAAAAATAAAATAAAAATAAAAATTCAGAAAAATGAATGAAGTTTTAAGCAGTTTGTACATCATTGGAGATATATCATGGGTTATTATATGTAAATCTTCGTCTATTTCTTTGTTCAGGCATCAGTCAGGTTCTCGCACCGAACCACTTTGACCCTTTAAATATTCAATAAATGGAGACCATGTCCCTCTGAATTGATCCAACTTGCCCAGAAGGACAAGTCTTAATCTTTCAAAATTAAGTGTCTCCGACATTTCAGTGATCCACATTTTAATTGTGGGGGATGTAGGACCCTTCCAAACTTTCAATATAAGTTTTTTCCCAATTATTAAACTGTAATCAATAAAAATTCTTTGATTTATTGTTATTAATTGATCTGTTTCTAATATTCCTAATATTATTAGTTTTGAGTCAGGTAGCAAATTTGTATTAACAACATTCGAGATTATCTTAAAAATTTCTGCCCAAAAAGTCGTAGTTTTTATACAGTTTGTGAATGAGTGCGTTAGATTAGCTTCTAAATATTGACATTTATCACATATGGCTGGTATATTTGAAAAAATTCTATGTCATTTTGATTTGGAATCATGTAATCTATGTAGTACTTTAAATTGTATCAAGATGTGTCTAGCATTTAACGAACAATGATGTATATTTTGTAAACTTTCATTCCATATTTCTAGTCTAATTGTTTGACCTAATTCGTTTTCCCATGATTGCCTATATGTTTCTGTCGTTGGTGCATCATTTTCTAATAAAATATTATAAATATATGATATCAATTTTTCTGTATTTGGATGTTTATTGAGACATTCATCTAAAATTTCTGACTTTCTATTTCTAATTTCCTGTGTATTTGATTTTACAAAGTCTCTGATTTGTAAATATCTAAAATAATCTTTTGAATGTAATCCATAAATTTGTTGTAGTTCTTGAAATGAAAGAAAGGAATTTTCCCTGTAAAGATCACCCACCCTATTAATTCCATAATTTTTCCATTGTGAAAAACCTTTATCCATCATTGAAGGTTTAAATGTGACATTGTTTACAATGGAGAGAGCTAGTGGTATACATTCCAATTTTAATGTTTTCTTAAGTTGTTTCCAAATACGTATCCCACTCTCTATTATAGGGTTTTCTTTGTAGGTTTTCTTAGCTAGTTTAGCATTGGCGAATAAAATCGTACTAATGTCAAAAGGTGTACAATCTTCTTTTTCCATTTTTAACCAATTTGGTTGTTTACCTAATTCATCCAGCCAAAAATTCATATTTTTAATACTAACTGCCCAGTAATAAAACATAAAGTTTGGTAATGCTAGACCTCCATTTATTTTTGATTTACATAAGTGTTTTTTATTTATTCTATGACTCTTATATTCCCAGATAAAATTGGTAACTATAGAGTCAACTTTTTAAAAAAAACTTTTAGGAAGGTATATTGGTATCAATTGGAAAATATATAGTATTTGTGGAAGAAACATCATTTTTATTGCATTAATTCCACCTAACATTGAGATAGGTAATGTTTTCCAATATAAAATATTCTTATTTAGTTTATTCAGTAGTGGTGGGAAATTAGCTTTAAATAAAGAATCATATCTTTTTGTTACATGAATTCCAAGATATTTTCTTTTTTCTTTTGCTATCTTAAAAGGATATTGTTGTAATGTATGTAGATTATTTACCTTTATTGGCATGAGTTCACTTTTATTCCAATTAATATTATATCCTGAAAACGAACCAAATTCAGTTTGAAGAAGGGTCTCGACCCGAAACATTACCTATTCCTTCCCTCCTGAGATGCTGCCTGTCCTGCTGAGTTACTCCATCTTTTTAGAAACATAGAAACATAGAAAATAGGTGCAGGAATAGGCCATTCGGCCCTTCGAGCCTGCACCACCATTCAATATGATCATGGCTGATCATCCAACTCAGTATCCCTTACCTGCCTTCTCTCCATAGCCCCTGATCCATTTAGCCACAAGGGCCACATCTAACTCCCTTTTAAATGTAGCCAATGAACTGGCCTCAGCTACCTTCTGTGGCAGAGAATTCCACAGATTCACCACTCTCTGTGTGAAAAATGTTTATCTCATTTCGATTCTAAAAGATTTCCCCCTTATCCTTAAACTGTGACCCCTTGTCCTGGACTTCCCCAACATCGGGAACAATCTTCCTGCATCTAGCCTGTCCAATCCCTTAAGAATTTTGTAAGTTTCTCTAAGATCCCCTCTCAATCTTCTAAATTCTAGCGAGTACAAGCCGAGTCTATCCAGTCTTTCTTCATATGAAAGTCCTGACATCCCAGGAATCAGTCTGCTGAACCTTCTCTGTACCCCCTCTATGGCAAGAATGTCTTTCTTCAGATTTGGAGACCAAAACTGTACTCAATACTCCAGGTGTGGCCTCACCAAGATCCTGTACAACTGCACAGTGTCTATCTTCAGGTTAAACCTGCATCTGCAGTTCCTTCTTACACCATTCTGCCTTCCTGTTCTTGCCACCAAAGTGGATATCCTCACATTTATCCACATTATACTGTATCTGCCATGCATCTGCCCACTCACCCAACCTATCCAAGTCACGTGCAGCCTCATAGCATCCTCCTCGCAGCTCACACTGCCACCCACCTTTTGTGTCATCCGCAAACCTGGAGATGTCACATTTAATTCCCTCATCTAAATCGTTAATATATATTGTAAATAACAGGGGTCTCAACACCAAAGGCTTACGCACCCCACTAGTCACTGCCTGCCATTCAGAATAGGACCTGTTAATTCCTACTCTTTGCTTCCTGTCTGCCAACCAGTTCTCTATCCATGTCAATACCCTACCCCAAATACCATGTCTTCTAATTTTGCACACTAATACTTTTTGAAAGTCCAGATACACCACATCCACTGGCTCCCCCTTATCGATTCTACTTGTTACATCCTCAAAAAAATCCAGATTAGTCAAGCATGATTTCCCCTTCACAAATCCATGTTGACTTTGGCTGATCCTGTCATTGCTTTCCAAATGCGCTGCTATAACATCTTTAACAATCGACTCAAGCATCTTCCCCACAACCAATGTAAGGCTAACTGGTCTATAATTCCCCGTTTTCTCTCTCCCACCTTTTTAAAAAAAGTGGAATTACATTGGCTAGCCTCCAGTCCACAGGAACTGATCCAGAGAGAACATTGGAAATTGATCACAAATGCATCCACAATTTCTAGGGCCACCTCCTTGAGTACTCTGGGATGCAGTCCATCAGGCCCTGGGGATTTATCTGCCTATATTTAATGGGTTTATTTTACAGCCCAGTGATTGTATCTGAATTGTGAACTGATGCAGCACACAGCAAATTAAGTTGAGCTTAAAAACCATCTTGGAGCTGCACCTGATACCTCTCGGCAATTCAGATATTGATTGCCCACTCCGTCAAGAATTTCAATGGGACGAGGCCCAACTGTGCTCTATCTGGCTTGATGTGGGCAACCTAGAAATAGTGTATGCATCCTCCGTGGATGCACTCTGGCTGGTGTTGGGAGTCACCCAGATTACTACATTATTGACATTATATGTCTAGTTTATTGTCACGTGTACCGAGGCACAGTGAAGAGCTTTTGTTGGGTGCTATCCAGTCAAGACAATACACGATTCCAATACGGAAAGACAATACATGATTCCAATCGAGCCATTTACAATGGATACTTGTTAAGGGCATAACATTTAGTGCAAAGTAAAGCCAGCAAAGTCCGATCAAGGATGGTCCGAGGGTCACCAATGAGGTAGATAGTAGTGCAGCACTGCTCTCTGGTTGTGGTAGGATGATTCAGTTGCCTGGGTCACAGTCTAAGGATAAGGGGGAATTCCTTTAGGACCGAGATGAGGAAAACATTCTTTACACAGAGAGTGGTGAGTCTCTGGAATTCTCTGCCAGAGAAGGTAGTTGAGGCCAGTTCATTGGCTATATTTAAGAGGGCGTTAGATGTGGCACTTGTGGCTAAATGGATCAGGGGGTATGGAGAGAAGGCAGGTACGGGATACTGAGTTGGATGATCAGTCATGATCACATTGAATGGCGGTGCAGGCTCGAAGGGCCGAATGGCACCTATTTTTGCCATGTTTATGGCATGTTGCACCTATTTTTCTATGTTTATATGTTTCTAACAGCTGGGAAGAAACTCCCTGAATCTGGAGGTGTGTGTTTTCATACTTTTATACCTTTTTCGTGATGAGAGAGGGGAGAGGAGGGGGTGGCCCAGGAACGACTAGTCCTTGATTATGTTGCTGGCCTTGCCGAGGCAGCGTGAAGTATAAATGGAAGGGAGGTTGGTTTGTGTGATGGTCTGGGCTGCGTCCACAATTCGCTGCAATTGGTTGACATTGCGTGTCACCTACACAGTAATGAAATAGGTTTTACCTCCAAATTGGTTTGGATGGTACAATAGGCACCGTTACTGTTGACTCAATGAAAGCCAACTAGAGGTTGGGAAAACCTGGAATGATTTCTCTGGAACACCACAGGTTGAGTGTAGGCCTGATGGATGTTTGTAATATTATGAGAGGCAGAAAGAGATAGACGGTCAGAATCTTTCTCCCAGGGTGGAAATATCAAACCCCAGCGGGCACAGCTTTAAGTTGAGAGGGCGGGGGCACAAACTCCATACGGGATCGAACCCGAGCCTCTGGCGTTGTGAGGCAGCAGCACTGCTGCCGTGCCACCTTACCGCCCTACAGCTGGGTAAGCAGAAATATGCACAGTCCATCAAGTTGTGTCTTGCCAACCCCTTGCACAGTTGCAACATAATGTCCCAATTGGTGTTCTCAATCTCTTGATACACAAAAGAAAGCCACGCCGAACACCATCTTCACACCCTATCTACCTTACCCCACAAAATATATGGCACTTCTAATATAAACTTCCTGTCAATGATACGGGCCTTTGATCTGGGGGCTATACATATGACCGCTACTCCCAAAGGAGGAGGCATGGTAGAATTGATGCCTCACAGCGGCAGAGGCCTGGTTCGACCCTGACTGCGGGTGCTGTCCATACGGAGTTTGCTCGTTCTCCCAGTGACCTGCGTGGGTTTTCTCCGAGCTCATCGCTTTCCTCCCACACTCCAAAGACGTGCAGGTTTGTAGGTTAATTGGCCTCTGTGAATAACCCCCTAGAGTGTAGGATGCGATAATGTAGAACTAGTGTACGGGTGATCGCTGGTCGGCGTGGACTCATTGGGCCAACGGGCCTGTTTCCATGCTGTATCTCTAAACTAAATCAAACTACACCAATTGAACAGCTGGGTGGTTGCTTCCCTCTTGCTCCCAGGCATTCTGCCCAGAAAGTCAACTAGTCTGATACTAATGAAGCCCAGCCATTAAAATCAGCATTACTAACACGCAACTAACTTTGAATCCGTATGCTACTCGCTTTGGCTCACTCCCATCTAGAATTTAAAATCAAAATGTTTTCTAATTCGGAGTTGGATCTATTTTTTAAATATAAAGGAAGACTCTGTATTTATCCCTCATCATTCTTGTTCTTAGGCTGCGTCACATAATTTAAAGATAATTAATTACCGACTTTTGCAATACAATGGCACACACAGCTGGTAGAGTTGCTGCCTCACAACACCAGAGACCCGGGTTCGATCCTGACCTCGGGTGCTGTCTATTTGGAGTTTGCACGTTCCGCCTGTGATCACGTGGGTTTCCTCTGGGTGCCCAGGTTTCCTTCCATGTCCCAAAAGAGGTGAAGGTCTGTAAGTTAATTGGCCCTCTGTAAAATCAGCTTGAGTGTGTAAGGTAGGATAACATAGAACTCGTGTCAACGAGTGATCGATGGTCAGCATGGACCTGATAGGCTGAAGGGCCTGTTCCCAAGCTGTACCTCTAAACCCTAAAGGCCCAGTTGTAAGGCAACTTCAAGGTACCTCAAACAACAATAATGTCCTGGAACATACAGGAGTTCTGGCAGAACATCACTGAGGCAACTGCTCTGTTTTTCTGTCTTTCTTTTAATCTGACCTATCTGTCCTGGGCCTCCTCCATTGTCAGAGTGAGGCCCAGCGCAAATTGGAGGAACAGCACCTCATGTTCCGTTTAGGGAAGAAATATTTATCCTTGCTTTCTCTCTCCTTCCTCTCCCCCTTCCTAGTTCTCCTACTAGTCCTACTGTTTCCGCCTACATTCTACCTTTGCCCAGCCCCTTACCCCAACATCAGTCTGAAGAAGGGCCTCGAACCGAAACGTCACCTATTCCTTCTCTCCACAGATGCTGCCTCACCCGCTGAGTTACTCCAGCATCTTGGGTCTACCTGCTCCGCTCTTCACTTGTTTTGCCAAATATTTGTATCGAACTGAGCAAGAAGGTGAAGCATTGGTTTTAATTTCTTCTTGGAAGCAGCATCTCTAACACTGCAGTTCAGAGTATCACATGATTGCCCTGGTGTGCAGTGTCATTTAATCCGACTGGAGAGCAGGCAAACAGCTTCTCACCGCAATCTCTGTCAATTTGACAACAACAACAAAAAAAACACAAAGTCCTCTCAAAGTATTTCATGTGGTGTGTCAGACTGGATTTCATGCCTGTGTCTCTGATGCATGGATCCAACATTTCTCAGTTAGAACCAAGCCTGATGCCACAGGGGCAAATTGACGCATGATCTTTCTACATGAACAATAGTGCATAAGTGATGAGAAGCAAACTCTGATCCAAAACGAGTTTCATATTACTATCACTGAAACAAGGGAGCAGCACAAGTGGGTACTCCAGGTGGTCGATAGTTTCTGTCGGTTCAATTGTAGCTGTGTGACTAGAATGAGAAAAGTGAATTCAATTCAAAATCTCTTCAGATCCACAACCTAATGCAATCTGGTTCATTCATAACCTAATTGTTTTAGATTATTTTTCGTATTAATGTACCTTCTCTGAAAGATCTTAGGGCCTTGATATGTCAACAGAAATAAGATTGTTCAGTCACAAGTGTGTAATAATATCATTCTGTAAATTCCCCAGCTGGTAGAGCTGCTGCCTCACAGCTCCAGAGTCCTGGGTTCGATCCTGACCTCGGGTGCAGACTGTGAGGAGTTAGTAAACATTGTGGGCCAAAGGGCCTGTTCCTGTGCTGTACTGTTCTATTTTTTATTTTCCTCAGCCAACAGGATTTTGCAGTTGTGGCGGCATGTTTAATTGCTCTGAAAATACTATTGATTGGCCGGAACTCTGCACAGGGAACATGGATGATTCAGATTCATGTATAGACTGACGAGATGTCAATACTGGAGGTGCACACTGGCGGTGAATCTAGTTTAACATTTGTCCCTTTGTGGTGTCATGGGTTAGGTCTCAGAGGAATGTATGTCGGAGATCGATAGGAAAGTGGGCAAGTAGAGGAATTTTGGATAGGGACTTGCATTTGATAAGATGGAACAAAGACATGACAACTTGGACTTGTGGACAGGATCTTTACCATGCGCTAACTCCTGGGGGAATATCTCCTCTCCTCCCACAATCAGTCTGAAGAAAGGTCCCGACCTGAAACGTCACTTATCCGTGTTCTTGGGAGATGCTGCCTGATCCGCTGAGTTACTCCAGCACTTTGTGAATTTTTTTGTAAACCAGCATCTGCGATCCCAACGTGGACTGACAATCCGCCTCATCTCTTTGTTGACTTTACACATGGCTTTTCCAATGCATTCTAAGCCAACCTCCTCCACACATAAACCAGACATGGTTTAGTTTAGTTTAGTTTGGAGATGCAGCGCAGAAACAGTGCCTATCGGCCTAGCGGTCACGCCGACCAGCGATCTCCTGCACATTAACACTACCTTATACCAACTAGGGAGAATTTTTCCATTTACTAAACCAATTAACCTACATACCTGTACGTCTTTGGAATGAGGAAACCGAATATCTCAGAGAAAACCCACGCAGGTCATGGGGAGAACGTACAAACTCCGTAAAGACAGCACCCGTAGTCGGGATCGAACCCTGGTCTCCGGCACTTCATTCGCTGTAAGGCAGCAACTCTACCGCTGCGCCACCGTGCCGCCCTTGCTGTAGTAAGGAAGAACTGCAGATGCTGGTAAAATCGAAGATCCTATGGTCTGATGTGCCCTGGGTTAGGTCTCAGGGCACATCCGGAGGTCAAGAGGAAAGTGGGCAAGTATAGAAATGTTGGATCGGGACTTGCGTTTGATAAGATGGAACAAAGACATGGCCCCTTGGACTTGTGGATAGGCTCTTCACTATGCTGCAACACCAAGAGCAGTTCAAGCAACAACTAAAGACTTTGACCTTATGAGTACCAGAGAGTTGTGAATCTGTGGAATTCTCTGCCACAGAAGGCAGTGGAGGCCAATTCACTGGATGCTTTCAAGAGAGAGTTAAATAGAGCTCTTAGGGTTAATGGAATCAATGGAAATGGGGAGAAAGCAGGAACGGGGTACTGATTTTGGATAGATCAGGCATGATCATATTAAATGGCGGTGCTGGCTTGAAGGGCCGAATGGCCTCCTCCTGCACCAATTTCTATGTTTCTGTTTCTATGTTGAGTACTAACTTGCGCCTTGCAAGATAAAGGTTAAAAACCAGACTTTAAAAAAAAGTTGCACCATACTGACTAATGCTATTCCTTCTGCCCAATATTTGATTCATGTCTTCCAACTGCGTGAATACATTGGGATGACTCATAATTCCTTGGCTGTCTGGCAGGTTTGCCCCATGGCAGTGGCAACTTTAATATTAGTTTGGTCATAAATATTTTGTACTTCATGTACGTGAAGAATGGCACACAATTGAATTTTCCTTTATCAAGAGGGTAAAATTAAATATCGGCATGAATCGAAATCAGGATTGAGCCCAGGTCCCTAATTCTTGATTAGAACGGATGTCAAGGGTTAATGGGAGAAGGCAGGAAAATGGGATTAGGAGGCAGTGAGCAGCCATGATTGAATGGCAGAGTAGACTCGATGGGCCGAATGGCCTAATCCTACTCCTATAACTTGTGAAGTTGTGACACGTTAGCGTGGAAGTTCTTTTTTCCACGAGTAATTTTGTTCCACAAGGAGTAGCTCTACTCAATAATCAAACAATCTGCAGCCTCCTTTTGCTCTGGTATTTTATTTAATTCACATGTTTAATCAATAATGGTTTTTTAAATTCATGTTTAATGTTTTATGTGTCATTCTTAATTGTCACTGTGTGTCATGTTGTCACTTGCGAGCGGAGCACCAAGGCAAATTCCTTGTATGTGAACATACTTGGACAATAAACTCATTCATTCTTCATTCATTCATTCTGATGGGGGTACAATTCAATTCAATCATTAATTGTCATTGTGCAGTGTACGAAATGTAGTTAGCATCTCCCCAGAAGAGCAAACTTAGAATAATGAACGGTAAAAAAAAATCTATATATGAACAAACAGTATCAGTAGTGCAATTATACTGGGGGAAGGAGTGTCCGGGGGGGGGGGGGGGGGGGGGTGACTGGCAATCACCGAGGTGCAGAGTGAAGTAGTGTAACAGCCGCAGGGAAGAAGCTATTCCTGAGCCTGCTGGTCCGGCAACGGAGGGACCTGTAGCGCCTCCCGGATGGGAGGAGGGTAAACAGTCTGTGGCTGGGGTGAGAGCAGTCCTTGACGATGCTGCGCGCCCTTCGCAGACATCGCTTGCTATGGACAGACTCAATGGAGGGGAGTGTGGAACCGGTGATGCGTTGGGCAGTTTTCACCACCCTCTGCAGTGATTTCCGGTCAGAGACAGAGCAGTTGCCATACCATACTGTGATACAGTTGGTAAGGATGCTCTCGATGGTGCAACGATTCACCAGAATCTGAGGAGACAGATGGACCTTCTTTAGTCTCCTCAGGAAGAAGAGACGCTGGTGAGCCTTCTTGACCAGTGTAGAGGTATTGTGGGTCCAAGAGAGGTCATCAGAGATGTTGACCCCCAGAAACCTGAAGCTGGAAACACGTTCCACCTCCGTCCCATTAATATGGATGGGGGTGTGCGTGCAGCCCCTAGACCTTCTATAGTCCACAATGAGCTCCTTGGTCACCACAGAAATGTGGTGATTCATGGCTGCATCCCTGTCATCACCTGGACAACCTTTCAGTAAAAAAGGACACAAAGTGCTGGAGTAACTCAGCAGGCCAGGCAGCTTCTGTGGAGAACATGGAAAGGTGAAGTTTTGTGTTGGAACCCTTCTTCAGAGGGGGGGGGGGGGGGGGTGTAAGCTGGGAGAGTGGAGAGGCAGGAATGAGGGGGAGCAGTGAGCTTATGTTGAAGTCTACATTTTAACTGGTCCACTGTAAAACCTCCTCAAGGCATGCCAGCTTTGATGAGATTCTCTTGCTCTCTTTATTGTGAGACCCTCTCTCACTGCTCCTCCTGTGTGATTCCTGCCTCTCTTCCCCAGCTGTCTCCCCCCCCCCCCCCCTGCAATCAGTCTTCTTCTTCTGCGTATGGCGTGCACAGCCTAAAGTTGTCAGACAACTTGTTCTATTTGATTGTGCACGCCGGGTTGATTGCATTTGTGAAAACAGGGCGGACCACGTGAAGGTTGCAATCAGTCTGAAGAAAGGTCACCCATCCATGATCCCTGGAGATGCTGCCTCAACCGCTGAGTTACTCCAGCACTTTGTGTATTTTTTTTTGGAATTGCACTGAATCGCATGACATCTGTATAATACAAGAGGCATGACAACTTGTCTCTTTGACCAAGTATTGATTTGTTCCGAAATCTGCTTATATGTTGAAGACACATTTTGTTTGCAAAACAACCTTGTGGAATACTTTGTGAAATTATGCATTGTTAAATGTACATAGGATTTATTCCTCTTCAGATTAACCAGACCAGTAGAACCGTCAGGGTCTTGACCCGAAACGTCACCCATTCCTTATATCCAGAGATGCTGCCTTGTCCCGCTGAGTTACTCCAGCATTTTGTGCCTACCTTCGGTCGACCACGACTGCATTGATAATCAGGTGCTATAAAATCAGTGTAACCATGCTTATAATCTATGTCTCTTCCTCACCGAGATGATCAGTGGCGTAGAAAATAATGAAAATTAAGGTGAAGACATAGAAATATGTTTTTTTTAAATAAAACCCTTCCTATACAAAAAATATGTCCCAGATCACCTGATAGGAAATATTTGTTAAACCTCTGTAGATCCCAAGTGTAGTCTGGCAAAAGTCAATGCACAATCCTTGCAGGTGGTAGGAAGTGTCACTGGCTTTCCATTAAAGTTCTGAGTGTTCGAGATAGGGTAGACAGTCAGAACCTTTACCCCTGAGTGGAAATGTCAATGATGAGAGGGTATAGCTTTAAGGTGAGAAGGTCAAAGTTTAAAGGAGATATGTATGGCAAGATTTATATTTACACTGAGGGTGGTGGCAGATATGATGGTGGCGTTTAAGAGGCCTTCCGATAGGCACGGGAAAATGCAGGGAATGGATATAGATCATGTACAGGCAGATGAAATCAGGTTATCTTGGCATCATGTATGGTACATCTATTGTGGGCCAAATGGCCAGTTCCTGTGCTGTACTGTTCTACATCATATGCTCCATGAAGCCTAGCTGCTAGATTCTAGTTTTAGATATACAGCGTGGAAACAGGGCCTTAGGCCCACCAGGGCCTTAGGTCCACGGCAACTATCGATCACCCGTTCACTCTGGTTCTAAGTTATCCCATGATGTGAGAGGAGACTGGAGCACCCGGTGGAAACCCACGTGGTCACATGGAGAACGTGCAAACTCCACACAGACAGCTCCCGAGGTCAGGATCGAAACCATGTCCCTGGCGCAGTGAGGAAGCGGAAAGTGTAGAAAGGAACCTCTTCTTCTTTCGTGTCCATGATCTATGTTTCAAATGTTTGGCCTTCTCGTTTGTCACCACTAGACCTTCCAGGCAGCATTGTTCACCAAGTGGTGATGTGGCAGATGCTGGTATATACCGAAAGTAGACACAAAAATTGCTGGAGTAACTCAGTGGGTAAGGCAGCATCTCTGGAGAAAGAGGATGGGTGGTGTGTCGGGTTGGGACCCTTCTTCAGACAGATAAGCTCTACCAACTGCGCCACTGTGCCACCTTAAAACAGCGTAGGGCGTAATGCCCCTGTCCCACTTCGGAAACCTGAACGGAAACCTCTGGAGACTTTGCGCCCCACCCAAGGTTTCCGTGCGGTTTCCCGGAGGCTTTTGTCCTCCGGCAACAACCTTCAACTAGCAGCGCAACCGGCATCGACTAAAAAATTACCGATTTTTAAAACGGAAACCACTTTCGACCATTAGGGAGACTGACAAAAACCTCTGGGAACCTCTGGGAACCGCACGGAAACCTTGGGTGAGGCGCAAAGTCTCCAGAGGTCTCCGTTCAGGTTTCCTAAGTGGGACAGGGGCACAACTATTCAGCTGAAGAATACCAATCCATTTGCAACTGGGCATTTACAACAGATAGTCCTCCGCCAGTTTCGCCACCTCCAATGTGACCCCTCCACTCGCCACATCTTCCCATCTCCCCCCCTGTCTGCCTTCCGCAAAGACCGCTCCCTCCGCAACTCCCTCGTCAATTCTTCCCTTCCCTCCCGCTCCACTCCTTCCCCGGGCACTTTCCCTTGCAACCGCAAGAGATGCTACACTTGTCCCTTCACCTCCCCCATCCACTCCTTTCAGGGACCCAAGCAGTCATTCCAAGTCCGACAGAGGTTCACCTGCACCTCCTCCAACCTCGTCTACTGCATCCGTTGCTCCAGATGCCAGCTAATCTACATCGGTGAGACCAAGCGGAGGCTAGGCGATCGTTTCGCCGAACACCTCCGCTCGGTCCGCAATAACCAACCCGACCTCCCGGTGGCTCAGCACTTCAACTCCCCCTCCCACTCCGTATCCGACCTCTCGGTCCTGGGCCTCCTCCATGGCCAGAGTGAACAACACCGCAAGTTTGAGGAACAACATCTCATATTCCGCTTGGGGAGTTTGCATCCTCTGGGCTTAAACATTGAATTTTCTCAATTCTGTTAACCCAGACTGCTCCCTTCCCCCCCCCCCCCCCCCCACCTCTCCCTCAGCCCTCGGGCCCTGACATTCCTTCTCCATCTCCCCCCCCCCCCCCCCCAAGTCGCACTAGCTTCTCATTTTCACACCAGAAACAGCTTACAATGGCTTGCTTCCCTTATCACCAATACTTTTTTGCATATCTTTCACTCATTGTTCTTGCTTTATCTCTCCATATCACTGTTTATATCTCTCGTTTCCCTGATCCCTGACCAGTCTGAAGAAGGGTCTCGACCCGAAACGTCGCCTATCTCCTTCGCTCCTTAGATGCTGCTGCACCCGCTGAGTTTCTCCAGCTTTTTGTGTAACCCTGCAACTGGGCATTGTTGGGAGCAAATGCATGCAGTCACCACAACCCTGAATGTGCATCTTAATTTTCTACCTTTAAATCTAGCAGGACTTCTCTTGATGAATTTATGTTTACTCAAACGAGTCTTTCCCTTCAGCAGCAGTGTAATAAAGTGCGGACAATTCCTTATAAGCAGCTCTGCAGCTAGAAGCATGAGATACAAACGGATAAAAACAACCCTAATTGAAAAGCAATTGCTTTGAGAGGAAACAGAGTGCTGGTTGATAAGTCATTGCAAATTTAGTTTTATGCACTTCGTTTAAGATATCGTCAAAAATCATTTTTAGCTGACGTCAATTGCAATGAAAGGTAGGAGGACTAAAAAGCTTTTTTTAATCATATAGCCACTTACAAACACAAGGGATAGGGTCTGCAACTAAATCTCATACTGGTATTTCCACACATCCTGGTCTGGCATTGTGATGCAAATGTGAATCTTGTCTTTGCAAAATAAACATGTTTATTTATATTTTTAAACGTCTGAGCATTAACTTTCAACTTGCATATTTTGCACGGCATACAGAAATATGTTCCTTCAACAGATGGCAATGGATTTGCTTTGGAAGGAACTGCAGATTCTGGTTTAAACCGAAGATAGACGCAAAATGCTGGAGTAACTCAGCGGTACAGGCAGCATCTCTGGAGAGAAGGAATAGGTGACGTTTCGGGTCGAGACCCATCTTCAGACTGGATTTGCAGTTGCATGACAGACATCTTTAGATTCTAGACGTTATAGATGCAGCGCGGAAACAGACCCACCGAGTCCGCACCGACCAACAACCACCCTGTACACTAAGACTATCCTATTCCAGGGACAATTCACAATGTTACCGAAGCTGATTAACCTACAAACCTCTGCGTCTTTGTAGTGTGGAAGGAAAATCGAGCACCCGGAGAAAACCCATACAGTCACAGGGAGAACGTACAAACTCCATACAGACAGCACCTGTAGTCAGGATTGAACCCGGGTCCCCGGCGCTGTGAGGCAGCAGCTCTACCGCTGCGCCACTGTGCAGCCCATCTAAAAGTATTATTGTGGCTGACTTGAAACGTGCAAAAAAAACCCATTTTGTTTCATTGAAAAATTAAAATGAACTTAAAAATTTTAAATTACAATTCCCTCACTAAATTAAAATGCTCTCTCTTTGGATGTGCTCAAGATCACAAAGTTTCCAACCTCACCAGGGAAAAGAATAAATCTGGTTGTTATATGCACAGACAATGCTTAAACTGCCTGAATTACATTAACATTCGTTGGGCTCAGTTCCACAGCTTAATCTACAATGCTGGATTTAAAGGCTTTATTTTAATATAATACTGCAACAGAATTTATGGGTTGACTTTCTTATTGGCATTTGGCCAAACCCATCAGCAATAATGTGTAAGAAAGAACGGCAGATGCTGGTATAAATCGAAGGTAGACACAAAATGCTGGAGTAAAGGGCCTGTCGCACTTGGCAGCCTTCGCGCGCCATTTAAGTGACCTGCTAGCGTGTGGGTAGCGTGTAAGTAGCGTGTGGGTAGCACATGGGTAGCGCGTGGGTAGCGCGGGACGGGCGCATGGAGTGGCGTGGAGGAGTGTGGACTTCGTCCTGCACAAAATATTCACGCACCACCGGCCTGTCGGCCAAAGTGGGACAGGCCCAAGATCCTGACGCGAAGCAATGTCTCACCTCCAACAGCAGCAGAAGCAGGCAAACTCAGCCTGGGACTCACGGCCGTTGCGGATCCAGATCACCCCCCACTCCTACTCCCAGAGCGGGGCCAAGCAGATTGAAGATAGACATAAAATGCAGGAGTAACTCTGCGGGACCGGCAGCATCTCCGGAGAGAAGGAATGGGTGACGTTTCGGGTCAAGGTCCTTCTTTCAGACTGAAGAAGCGTCTCGATCCGAAACATCATCCATTCCTTCTCTCCAGAGATGCTGCCGGTCCCGCTGAGTTACTCCTGCATTTTGTGTCCATCTTCAAATGACGCCACGCGCTCCAGACGGCTGTGCGAGCGCGTGATGACGCGCGCAACTCTCGCGGGACCGTCGCGCGACCGTCACTACCGGCTTGTCGCGAAAGTGACGGCCCAGGTGGGACAGGCCCTTAGCTCAGCGGGTGAGGCGGCATGATGATGTATCTCATCATTTTATATACTTCCATGGGGGTGGAAGATTGCAACCTTCACGTGGGCCCGCCCTATTTCAACGAATGCAATCAACCTGGCCTGCACATTCAAATAAGATCCTACAACTTTAGGCTGTGCACGCCATACGCAAGAAGATATACTTCCATCATGATTACCCTCAACTTCTGACACTTCAGAGCAAAGTTTGTCCAAGTTCTCCTAATAGGCATATTTTTAAATTCAGGTAGCTTTCTGGTAAATCTTTATGGCGCCCTTTCCAAAGCCTCTACATCCTTCCTCTAATGGGATTAACAGAACTGCACAGTATCTTTATAAACTGCACAGACCTGCACGGGAAGGTAGACGCTCCCGCCCCCACAAGTCTCGGGCAGATGGAGCTCGTCAGCCTGGGAAGGCAGTCCATCTAGGAGAGGGAAAAACTCTGATTTAAAACCTCCACTGCCTTGTGGCCATATCCAGTCATGGAAAAGGCTCCAGGAGTAAACCTCAAGCAAATCCGGAGTCGGAGCTCCTAAGGCAGTTCGTCGTTGTCTACAACCTCGCTCTGGCAGCTCCTGCAACGGCGCTGGTGCCAAACTGTAACGGCCCTGCTGTTCCTTTGGATCGATCAGCGACGTGGAGAGGGGGGACGTGTTGCATGGGCAACAGCCTGTCCTCCATATCACATCGCCCAGGCTTGCATCCGACCATCACCCATGGTCAGTCGTGACCGAGGGAGCCTTACTATATAGTATCTTCCAATTGCAGCCTATCCAAATGTTTGTAAAGCTACTCATTTCATAAGGATCAGAATTAGGCCATTTGGCCCATCGAGTCTACTCTGCCATTCAATCGCTGCTGGTCCATCTTTCCCTCTCAACCCCATTCTCCTGCCTTCCCCACCATAACCCCTGACACCTGTACTAATCAAGAATCTATCGATCTCTGCCTTAAAAATACCCAATGACTTCACCTCCACAGCCGTCTACGGCAATGAATTCCACAGATTCACCACCCTCTGACTAATGAAATTCCTTCTCATCTCCTTTCCAAAGGTACGTATGTACGTCCTTTCATTCGGACAAGGTATCAAACGAGGGCAAACACGTCAAGCTCACACTATTACAGGGATGTTACTGCTAATCTAACATCAAGGACCACAAGAGAAGTGAGTGGAAGAACAGAACGTCTCTGATATCCACCTTGGGATTTAGTTGCATTTAACTGCACATTGGCAGCTGATAGTAGTTGAATAAATTGACAGCCAAAAGTCAAGGTGATAACAAGAGGGTTGGGAGTGATGGTTTCTTAAGCTACTATTTTCAAAATCAGATGAAGTGGCGAACTAGTTCCAAGTTAAATGCAAAATGGCAGTGAAATTTCAGTCGAGATTTGTCCTTTGTTGGAAGTACAATGTAAATTGTATATTAATCTTAATGGGACAACCTCAGAATAAAATAAACATATTTGTCTACCGCCTGTTTATTGCATGTTTAGTTCAGTTTAGAGGTACAGCGTGGAAACAGGGCATTTCAGCCAACCGGGTCCGTGCCGACCAGTTATCCCACCAGAGGTTACGAGGAGAAGGCAGGAGAATGGGGTTAGGAGGGAGAGATAGGTCAGCCATGATTGGATGGTGCATTAGACCTGATGGGCGAATGGCCTAATTCTACTCCTGTTCCTTATAACCTTACGATCCCCGCACATTAACATTATCCTACACACACTAGGGACAATTTAGATTTATACCAAGCCAATTAACCTACAAACCTGTACGTCTTTGGAGTGTGGGAGGAAACCGAAGATCTTGAAGAAAAGTCACGCAGGTCATGGAGAGAGCATACAAACTCCGTACAGACAGCACCCGTAGTCAAGATTGTAAGGCCGCAACTCTACCTCTACGCCACCGTGCCGCCCATTGACAAAGGACAAGGGCCAAGAGAGTCATCAGACAGATGGCGACATTTTGCCAGCAGCTCAATAGAAGAGGATTATTTATAGCTTCAATCAACTCACCTTGATCAGATAAATGGCAGAAATTGGCGCCGTAATGGACAAGCTGCTAGTGCATTTGAAGGCACTGGCAATATCGCGATCTCCCGCAGCTGCGGGGGCCCCCGACTGCAAGCGTTCCCTCGATCGCTGGAGAACACCCGACATGACTGGGGATCAGTCGACCTGCACCTGGAAACACCGGGAAGACCTGCAGAGCCAATGGGCAGGATCTCACAGGAGCAACGGAGTTGGAGCTGTCGTCTGCAAGGGAATCCCCGTCCAGTGCAGGTACAGTGAGTACAGTACCTGGATACAACAGAAAGGCCTCCATTGTGTCCGGAAACGTGGCCGACGGGCAGGTCATCAGGTCAGACTGAAGAGCAGGGCCAAAAGGCCAAGCTGGAGAATGAGGCGGATGTTCGGCAACTGTGGTGGGGCTTGAATGCAATCACCTCCTACAAGGCGAAATCAGGATGCAGCTCAAATGTCACAGAAGCATCACTCCCTGACAAGCTCAATGCGTTGTACGCACGCTTTGATAGGGAGAACACTGATTTGCCTTCCCAAGCCCCCATTCACCGTGATGGTATTTTGGTCACAGTCACAGAGGCTGACGTCAGAAGATCCTTCAGAGGGGTGAACCCTCAGAAAACGCCTGGACCTGATGATATACCCGGGCGTGTTTTAAAAACTTGTGCGGACCAACTGGTTAGTGTTTTTACGGACATTTTCAACCTCTCACTTCTGAGGTACCCACCTGGTTTGGGAGGGCATCAATAATACTGGTGCCCAAGAAGAGCAAGGTGACGTGCCTCAATGACTATCGTCTGTGGTGATGAAGTGCTTTGAGAGGCTGATCATGCCACAAATCAACTCGTACCTCGACAAAAACCTAGACCCACTGCAGTTCGCTTACCGCCACAACAGAACAACGGTGGATGCGATCTCACTGGCTCTCCACTATGCTCTGGACCACTTGGACAACAAAAAATCATATGTCAGGCTGTTATTCATTGGCTTCAGCTCGGCATTTAATACCATCATCCCCTCCAAGCTGGTTACCAAGCTCTCAGATCTGGGTCTCTGCGCATCCCTCCGCAATTGGATCCTCAACTTCCTCATTCACAAACCACTGTCTGTCCGTATTGGTGGAAATGCGTCATCCTCGATAACAATCAGCACGGGAGCACCTCAAGGCTGCATGCTCAGCCGCTGCTGTATACTCATGACTGCATAGCCAGACATAGTGCGAACGACATCATCAAGTTCGCGGACAACACCACTGTCATGGGACGTATCACTGATGGGGATGAGTCGGAGTATAGAAGTGAGATCGACCAATTGACCAAATGGTGCCAGCACAATAACCTGGCTCTCAACACCAGCAAAACCAAGGAACTAATTGTGGACTTTGGAAGGGGTAGGTGGGGGACCCACAGGAGTCGGAGCCTGAAATCTGCAACAGCAATAAATTGACTGGAATGAGAAGAATAGATCGGGTATACTCACAAAGTATCCTGCCCAGAGTAAGGGTATCGAGGACCAGATGACATATGTTTAAGGTGAGGGGGGGGGGGGGAGAGGAAGGTTTAATAGGAACCTGAGGGGTAACACAAGGAGTTTTGGGTGCATGCAAGGAGCTGCCAGAGGAGGTAGTTGAGGCAGGTACTATCGCGATGTTTAAGGAACATTTAGACGTACATGGATAGGATGGATTAAGAGGAATATGAGCCAAATGCAGGCAGATGGGATTAGTGTAGCTGGGACATGTTGGTTGTTGTGGGCAAGTTGGGCCTGTTCCCACACTATGAGACTCTATGACTATATGTATTTATAGCAAAAATATTGGAATAAATAGGACACAAAATATTATCTGTTCACAGAGAAGTTATATGGTTTTTATTCTTACATTAATTTTATCTGAAATCTTTGCGTCTGTCAGAAAGGCTGTGGCAGAATGCTGTGGAGGCTGTCAATGGATATTTTTGAAGGCAGAGATAGATTCTTGATTAGTACGGGTGTCAGCGGTTACGGGGAGAAGCAGGAGAATGGGGGTGAAAGGGAAATATAGGTCAGCCATGATTGAATGGCGGAGTAGTCTTGATGGTCCAAATTGCCTAATTCTGCGCCTGGAAATTATGAACATTAAATTAGTGTCTCTACCTGTATTTTCTCCTGAGACAATATTACTCACACTTATGGATATTAAATTCCATCCGCAAGTAAATATCTCAACACAGCTTCCTTTGATTGTTTAACATAATTCATTCTGTCTGTCTGTTGCTTTATGAATTGCAATATGGGCAACACTCCTTATTGCCTTTATATCAATGGTATAAATATGGATAAGCAGGAGGTTCAACGTCATAAGTGATAGGAGCAGAATTATAGGATTTGAGTATAGGAGCAGGGAGGTTCTACTGCAGTTGTACAGGGTTTTGGTGAGGCCACACCTGGAGTATTGCGTACAGTTTTGGTCTCCAAATCTGAGGAAAGACATTCTTGCCATAGAGGGGGTTCAGAGAAGGTTCACCAGACTGATTCCTGGGATGTCGGGAGTTTCATATGAAGAAAGACTGGATAGACTCGGCTTGTACTCACTGGAATTTAGAAGATTGAGGGGGGATCTTATAGAAACTTACAAAATTCTTAAGGGGTTGGACAAGCTAGATGCTGGAAGATTGTTCCAGATGTTGGGGGAGTCCAGAACAAGGGGTCACAGTCTAAGGATAAGGGGGAATTCCTTTAGGACCGAGATGAGGAAAACATTCTTTACACAGAGAGTGGTGAGTCTCTGGAATTCTCTGCCGCAGAAGGTCATTGAGGCCAGTTCATTGGCTATATTCAAGAGGGAGTTGGATGTGGCTCTTGTGGCTAAATGGATCAGGGGGTATGGAGAGAAGGCAGGTACGGGATACTGAGTTGGATGATCAGCCATGATCATATTGAATGGTGGTGCAGGCTCGAAGGGCCGAATGACCTGATCTTGCACCTATTTTTCTATGTTTCTATGTTTCTAATTAGGACCATTCGGCCCATAGCGGGACAGAGATTTGTTCTGGGTAACAGAATTTTCACTTCAGTGGGAAAGAAACTCAAGTGGGGAATACAGCATGCTAGCTAGTGTCAGAGATCAATGGATATGATTAAGGCAGAGGGAGATCGATTCTTGATTAGCACAGGTGTTAGGGGTTCTGTGGTTATGGGGAGAAGGCAGGAGAATGGGATTAAGAGGGAAAGATAGATCAGACATGAATGAATGGTGGAGTAGACTTGATGGGCCGAATGGCCTAATTCTTCTCCTATCACTTATGAAAGCTTGGTAGCAAGGGCAATTGAAATGTGAATTCTTGCATTCTAGTCATGAACTAAAAATAACCTGCCAGGTTAATTGCCACTTGGCCTCTCACAATAAAGTGAATACATTTCATTAATGAATTATTAAAAGAAATGTTATGACAGCTTGCTAATCTTCGAGGATGCAATATCACAACATATCTCATCACCAACATGCAATGGCTTTGATGTCCAATGCCTTATGCAATTTTTTCATAAACCTCTGAATAAATGTCTGATTATGCACTCATAACAAAATGATGCAGCACGGTGGCGCAGTGGTAGAGTTGCTGCCTCACAGCGCCAGACACCTGGGTTCGATCCTGACTACGGGCGCTTGTCTGTACGGAATTTGTACGTTCTCCCCATTACCTGCGTGGGTTTTCTCCGAGATCTTCGATTTCCGCCCACACTGCAAAGACGTACAGGTTTGTAGGTTAATTAGGGCTTGGTTGAAATGTATGAATGTAAAATCGTCCCTAGTGGGTGAAGGAAGTGTGCGGGGATCGCTAGTCGGCAGGGACCCGGTGGGCCGAAGGGCCTGTTTCAACTAAATTAAAAACTGCTGTGTGTTAGAATAAAAGCCAGTAAATGAGGGGTTTAGACATCAAAACTTGTCAGACGTTACGGAAGTGCAGCTTGCAGAGCTGCGGCCTCAGAGAGCAAAAGACCTGGGTTTTATCCTGATCTCTGAGTCAATGTGCAGTCTAGATAGATTTCCCACATAGATTTCCTTAGGGTGCTCCGGTTTCCCCCTCCCTACATCCCAATGACGTGTAGGTTGGTAGGTTAGATGTCCTCTGTAAATTGCCACTAGGGGTGATTGATAACAATACAGAGAGGGAGATGGTCAGTGTGGACTCAGTGGGCCAAAGGGCCTGTTTCCATGCTGTATCTCTATCTACCTATAAGTCCGACGAAGATCGGTTTTACAATCTACTACCACAGAACTGCTACAGTCTTGAAGTATTTTCTGAAGGCATTGAAAAGAAGAAATTATATCTTCTGAAAAATGCTTTATTATTCTATTGATTTTATCATGCTGCTGGTATTTATTCCCATGCGAGTTATCAACTCCATGTAGACGACTGTGATAGGAATATTAATGGCGTCTAGACATCAGTGTTATCAGTCCCAATGCTACATCGTTGTTGACTCTGCGTCTGTCTCTTCCCACTCACCATCTAATATTATTCTGATGAAGGGTCTTTGACCTGGAACATTAGCTGCTTAGGATTAACATTAGGAGGGAGAGATAGATCAGCCATGATTGAATGGCGGTGTAGACGTGATGGGCCGAATGGCCTAATTCTGCTCCTATCACTTATGAACGTGTGAACTCCAGCATCTGCAGTATTGGGCGGCACGGTGGCGCAGGGGTAGAGTTGCTGCCTAACAGCGCCAGAGACCTGAGTTCGATCCTGACTACCGTTTGTGCGTTCTCCCGGTGACCTGCCTGGGTTTTCTCCAAGATCTTCAGTTTTCTCCTGCACTCCAAAGACGTACAGGTTTATAGGTTGGTATTGGCTTGGTATAAGTGTAAATTATCCCTAGTGTTTGTAGGTAAGTGTAAATGTGCAGGGATCGCTGACCAGCACGGACTCGGTGGGCCGAAGGGCCTGTTACCAAGCTGTATCTTTAAAGTAAACTAAAACTATTATTTATTTGCCAAATATTTTTTCCTTTCTTTCTAACATTTATTCACAACAAATTGTTTTCATAGCGCCATCTTCTCAGCGCCTGTCTCCAGCCTCAACACGTGCCAACTGTCTTTGTCACCGTCATTGGGAACGGAACGATGAAATTCATATTTGCTGCAACTTTACAGGCCCATTAACACAACAAAACAACAAATAAATAGACAATGTATCAATGATACAATAAATTAGCATTAATCATTAAGGGGGGCACAGTGTAGCGAGTTGCTGCCTCACAGCGCCAGAGGCCCGGGTCCGATCTTGATTATGGGTGCTTGTCTGTACGGAGTTTGTACGTTCTCCCCGTGACCTGCGTGGGCTTTCTCCGACATCTTCGGTTTCCTCCCACACTCCAAAGATGTACAGGGATTGTTGGGATTTAGCTTGTAGGTTAATTGGCTTGTTGTAAATGTAAAATTGTCCTTAATGTGTGTAGGATGGTGTTAATGCGCGCCGATTGCTGTTCAGCATGGACTTGGTGGGCCGAAGGGCCTCTTTCCATGCAGTCTCTCCAAATAAAACTAAACTAACACCAGTGCAAACTAAAGTAGTGCAACCTGTACAAAGTCCATAGTAGATCATTGCTGAGGCAGGGATGTGCGTTGTGATTGAAGAGCCTACTGGTTGCTGGGAAGAAGCTGATCTTGAACCTGAAGGTAACAGTTCTGAGGCTCCTGTACCTTTCTCCCCAATGGTAGCAGCTAGATGACAGGTGGTGTGGGTCTTTGATGTGAGCAGCCTTCTTGAAGCAGCGATCCCTGTACATTCCCATAAATGCTTGGGAGGTCAATGTGGACCGAAATTGTACGCATAAAATATTTTGAATTCTACACACAATCGCGTCACAGATCAATCCATGCACCTATCTCAAAAGTGACACGTTCAGCCAGCAACTGCAGATTAATCAATTCATGGTAAAGTATCTCTTCAGAAACCTGAACCGCTTTGAAAACCTTGAATGTGTCCTAATGCCTCACCATGTTTGGGGTTGCAGTGAGTTTAAGCTCATGGTACGAGGTTGGTGATGCATGGGACATTGACATAATGTTTGCATCACAGAAAGCATACTGCCAGGCTCTATCATAGCCTGGCTTGGGAACAACTTTGCCCAAGCCCATAGGAAATCATAGATGCTGCCCAGTCCATCACACAGACCAGACTTCCCACCATTGTCTAACTGCACTTCACGATGTCTTGGAAAAACAGCGATCAAAGCCTTGTCCCATCCCAGTCATTTCTTCTTCTTCCTGTTCCCGTCCAACAGAAGGAACAGAAGCTTGGAAACACGCACCATCATGTTCAGAAACAGTTTTCTCCCCTCTGTTATCAGGCTTCTGAACGGCCCTTCCATAAGCTCGGGTACTGTCAGATACACCTCTACCCCATTGCAGACAGTGGACTTTGTCTGTGGAACTGGTGCACTACAATGCTGAGAACTATATTTTGCACTCCGTATCTTTTCCTTTGCCCTAATTACTGTACGAGTTTGGCCTGATTATATTTATGTACAGTATTATCTGATTTGTTTGAATAACAAAGCTTTTCACTACACCTTGTACACAATAAACCTAAGCCCAAATATAAAGGATATTATGTCGAAGATAGACACAAAATACTTGCGTAACTCAGCAGGACAGGCAGCATCTCTGGAGAGAAGGAATGGGTGACCCCTCTTCAGACTGGCTGCCTGTCCCGCTGAGTTACTCCAGCATTTTTTGTCTATCTTCGGTGTAAACCAGCATCTGCAGTTCCTTTAACGTTAACGTTCTGACTGATAGATTTATCAGTATTTTTAAGTTGACTAAAGGGCCTGTCCCACTTACGCGATTTTTTTTGGCGACTGCCGGTACCCGTCATAGTTGCAGCAGGTCGCGGGAAATTTTCAAAATGTTGAAAATCCAGCGGCGATCAGATAAAGGTCCGACTCTTTGGGCGACTACTCACGACCATACAGGCGACGTGTCACGGGGTGACACCTGTATGGTCGTGAGTTACACATCGCGTAAGTGGGACAGGCCCTTTAGTCAACTTAAAAATACTGATAAATCTATCAGTCAGAACGTTAATGTCCCCACTCTCAGCTGTGACCATCTCGGCCATTCCTTCCTGTTCAAGTAAATGGGAAAACATCCCTTCAATTCCTTGCATCGAGGGCAGAATTCTCCAGGAGGCTGGCATTCACGTGGAGGACATGAAGCCAACATTCCCTCGCTTGCAGCGATCCAATGCTGGAGTGCAGTCTGCAGACCAGGGTTGGTGACACTTTCATTAACTGTGTCCCTGTCTTTGAATCTACTGGGCTGAAATAACTCATTCACCCAACTGGTCTATAGCTGTGAGCATCCTTCACACCCACCTCATCGCACTTCATCAGCAATGACCTGCTGGTGTGAAACAGAACTTTGTGTATCTTCAGCAGATGCTCGAATACTCTTTCATTACTCATTCACGTGGTCAGCCCTGCTTCAACGAATGCAATCAACCTGGCGTGCACAATCAAATAAGATCAAATAGAACAAGTTGCCCTACAACTTTAGGCTGTGCACGCCATATGCAAGAAGATGAAGAAGATGCTGCCTGACTTGCTGAATCTTTCCAGCATTTCTTTCTTTCCTTCACTTCTCCCTCTATCTCGAGGTCTCTCCTCCCACTGTTCTCAACATTTGCTGTCCTCTGGCACATCCCACGATCACAATACCATGCTTAGCATTCACAGCCCAGTTAGAACCACCCCCACCACTCCACACTCACACAACACTACAGTCGCTAACTCTTCTCACTATCGAAGGCCTTGGCAGCTTGGAGCAGCAATGTGGAAGATTTTATGTTGGAATTCCTCATCTGTTATGTCACAAAATATAACACCAGATTAATGTATTAAGTTGAGTTAGAGTAAAATTATTAAATGTATTTAACCGCAAAGGTTAACTTGACACACAGCAGCTTCAGGAAGATGTGCACAGCAAAAGTAATATAATGTGTGAAGAAATTCCAGATTTGTTCTATTTTGGAGAAAGTTTTAAGTACAAAAGCTTGCAAGTGTTAAGTACAAAAAATGCTGAAAATATCTTTGTTTTATCAAGAGGCAAGTTAAAGATACATAATCATGTGAATTTTAATTGTAGTTTTAGAGATACAGCATGGAAACAGGCCCTTCGGCCCACCGAATCCGCGCTGACCAGCGATTCCCCGGTAGCCTAGTTCTGTCCTACACACTACGGACAATTTACAGAATCCAATTAACCTACAAACCTGCAGGTCTTCGGAATGTGGGAGGAAACTGGAGCACCCAGAGAAAACCCACGTGGTCACAGGGAGCAAGTACAATCTCCAGAATCACCCGAATACAGACAGCACCCGTAGTCGACATTGAACACGGGTCTCTGGCGCGGGAAGACAGCAGGCGCCACTATGCTGCAGTATTAATCATAGACTCAGGGACACACGAAGAAGGGTCTCGACCTGAAACGTCGCCTATCTCCTTTGCTCCTTAGATGCTGCCGCACCCGCTGAGTTTCTCCAGCTTTTTGTGTAACCATGGAAACAGACCCTTCGACTGAACTGGCCCACACTGACCAACATGTAGGTATGTTACAATACCTACCTTTAGCAGCGCTGCAGTTCTGCCGCTCCCCGTGTGCGCGACTTTGCCGCCTTTCAGAGGGGGGCGGGATTAAAATGCCGATTTTTCTAGGCAGTACAAGTCGATCCATGTCGGGCGATTTCGTCGCAAAAGAGAAATCGCTCCGACATTTCATTCATAAAGGTATTTTTAAACTACGCTAGATTATTTATTAACTAGAGTAGTTTAAAAATCATCTTCTAAAGCTCTGAACGGCGACAGCGGAACGGACCTAAGGTAGGCGATAAAAGAAGCTACACAGTTTATGTTTACATAAAAACTTGGTTTTTAGGAAGGCTTTAATCACATTTTCATATCGTGAAAAGGGGACAAAAAAAAAATATGAACCGGCAGAGTTTTTCATACTGACTTCACCGCAAACCGCAACGTTCTAATCCACCGCATTCCACTAAAACCCACTTGCTAGTTGATTTAAATGGCCATTAATTTACAGGCATTAAACAGGCATCCTTCCATTTGGCCTAGAAATTCATGAAAATGAGATTTTAAAATTATGTTATATTGTGGATTATTGTGTGGATGTTATATGGACACTTAGGCAATTTAAAAAAAGTTTATCTTTTCTTAAGAAATGGATAGATGTTTAGATCTACTCATTGAATTTTGTAATTAGCTACAATTAGATAACTAACTAATTATATGCTTTAATTTCAGGTCATCCAAGTAAGATTGTTTCATATTTGTTTCAGAATGCTTCAATCTATAATAACTGAAAATTTCATTGAGTTCTCTTAATTTTTAAGAAAGTCATGGGCTTTTAACTGTTCTATATCACAGCTTTTGAGTTAAGTCAATTGAAAGGCAATGGGGAACAAGATGCTAATTTTTGAGTATGAAAATGGTCATAACTTTCTTAATACTGAAGATATGAAAGTGAATTAGGTGTCAAATTAAACTTCTTTTTATGCTTTATCTGATGGGATAAATTGCAGACTTGATTTTTTAAATCTCAAAATTTTGTAACATTGCTACAACATGCCCCATTTACACTGCCCCCACCTGTCTGCATTTGGCCCATATCTTGCTAAACCTATCGAATCCATTAATAGCTCAAAAAATATGGTTATGATGCAAATAAAGAACAATGTACAAAACAATTATGTACAAAAGAAAATGAATTTTAAATGAGGTGCTTGGTGACATTCAACGCACTCTTGGCAATGTTTTAAGCTATTGGAGAGTTTCAAGAACAATGAGTGCAAAGAACAAAGGTGTTTTGCATTATAATGCTAAATACATGCATGGAAATGAGAATGCTCCAGTTGTAAAGCAGTGGACATGTTTTGTTTGATGTTAGATAACAGAATAGAACACTTCAAAAAAAGATTAGCTTCAGATAAATAATTAAATCATTTGACTGAATATTTATTGGGTTATTCTGAATAGATTGGCCAAATTATACATAATTTGAAAAACATCTTCAATTTTATAGACTCAATGAGGGTCTGTTTTTGGAAGATTCAGACCATTGCAATAAAGTGGAAAATATAATTAAAATTTAATTTTGAAAGAAAACTGTTTCTACAAATTGGATCACATAGCATTGAATGAATGAATTAATAAGTTTATTGGCCAAGTATGTACACATACAAGGAATTTGTCTTGGTGCTTCACTCGCAAGTAACAACATGGCATACAGCACCAATTAAGAATGACACAAAAAACATTGAACATTAATAATAACACATTACAGTTTAAACATGTGAATGAAATAAAATGCCAGAACAAAGGGAGGCTACAGATTTTTGGTTATTGAGTAGAGCTACTACTCGTGGAAAAAAACATTTTTTATGTCTGGCTGTGGTGGCTATGGCAGTCCGGAGTTGCCTTCCAGAGGGAAGTGATTCAAAGAGTTTGTGGCCAGGGTGAGAGGGGTCAGAGATGATCTTACCCGCTGGCTTCCTGGCCCTTGCAGTGTACAGTTTGTCACTTTGTATTTTGTATTTTGTGGAAGGAACTGCAGATGCTGGTTTACACCGAAGATGGACAAAAATTGCTGGAGTAACTCAGCGGGACAGGCAGCATCTCTGGGGGGGAAGGAATGGGTGACGTTTCGGGTCGAGACCCTTCTTCAGACTCTAATCTGAAGGAGGGTCTCGTCTCGAAACATCACCCATTCCTTCTATCCAGAGATGCTGTCTGTCCCGCTGAGTTACTCCGGGATTTAGTGTCTCTCGTTATTGTATTTTGTGGTGCCTTGTGAAAGCTTATTATGAAACCATTGGCCAGTCATAACAAAAAATGTCTGTAGTCATTCATTGGTTCATCTGGTAGAGATGAGTGGGGCAAGATTTAATAGGAAATTTAATAGGGGCAACATTTTCACTCAGGGTGTGGTGAGTAGATGGAACAAGAAGCCGGAGGAAGTATTTGAGGCAGGTACTACTGTAACAGCATTCATAAGGCACTTGGACAGGGAGGGATAGGAAAAGGTTAGAGGGATATGGGTCAAGCGCAAATGGGGCTAATTTAGATGGGACATCTTTGTGGGAATGGACGAGTTAGGCCAAAGGGCCTGTTTCAGTGCTGTATGACGGTGATACTAGGGTTCTGTCTCACAGTGCCAGAGGCCTGGGCTCGATCCTGATCTCAGGTGCCCTCTGTGTGAAGTTTGGACCTCCTCCCTGTGACCGCATAGGTTTGCTCCTGGTGCTCTGGTTTCTTCCACATCCCAAAGGTGTGCGAGTTTGTAGGTTAATTGACCTCTGAAAATTGCCCTGAGTGTAATAGGGATTGCGCGAGGAAGTGGGACAACATAGAACTCGTGTGAATGGGTGATCGATGGGCGGAGTGGACTTGGTGGGCTGAAGGACCTGTTTCCTTGCTGTATCTCAACATTGAATTTAACATATATTGGACTGAACTAATATTGCTGGCTGCAAACTGTAACTTGGAAGCCAGAGGGACCCATCAATCCATGACCTGATTGTGTGAAGGATTGGACTTGTAAGATTAAACGAGCATCTGTTTAAACAGACTTGGTCCTGGCAACGCGAGTTCAATCTTACAGGACGGCTCAGCTGTCCAAAGCCAGAGTTGATGAATTGGATAGTGACCAAAACAATTCTGTTGACGGAGTCAAACACAAGCCTTGAGGGAGGACCAGCAATGGTATATGGTTATGCAAACCTTGAGGAACACAGTGTGAAGGGCAGAGGGAGAAATGACCTAATCTGGGAAACAAATGCCAAAATTGCAAATGCAGAGAGAGGAAGGCTGGTAGCTTGCCAAAGAGAACTAATAATGAAACAAAAAATGCTGTGGGCGAGGCAGCATCTATGGAGAGAAGGAATTGGTGATGTTTCGGGTAAAGACCCTTCCTTAGACTGATGCTGGGGGGCGGGGGGAGGGGAGAAAGGAAGTAGGCAGAGTTAGTAGGAATTGTGGGAGAACTGGGAAGGGGGAGGGGAAGGAGGGAGAAAGCAAGGGCTATCTACAATTAGAGGTCAATGTTCATACTGCTGGGGTGTAAACTATCCAAGCGAAATATGAGGTGCTGTTCCTCCAATTTGTCTACCTTCAATTTTTCCTGCATCTGCAGTTCTTTCTTAACCATAATAATGAGACAAGGCTAATTCAGCACATGGTGCAAGCTGACTACTATTCCTCTGAAACATGTGAAGGGACGTGTGAAAGGATTGAACTCATGATATTGAATGGAAGCAAAGAGTAACAAATGGACAAACTAAAACAGTGAAGGCCAAGTACCCAATACAGATACAGATACAATTGTTGAAGTAACTCAGCGGGTCAGGCATAATCTCTGGAGAACATAGATAGGTGAAGTTTTGAGTCGGGACCCTTCTTCAATACAAACAGACCAATACAGACCCAATACAGATCTTCGGCACCACTGAGACAAGAGGCAAAAAGGATAAGCATCAGGTGGACTGTGGCGATGTCTTGTAATATCGTTCTTAAGAAGCTGGCCAACTTGAAGCTATGAGATAATGATGCCACTGGGCAAATGCAATTTGCAAATTAACAAATACAAAGAATGGAAAGAAATGGAAAACAAAATTTGTTGAAGTGACCGGTGCACCAATCTTTGGTGGTCATGCAAATGGATCTGTTAACTGTATAGAGAACCCATTGAAACAATTGTCAATGGAAGGTTTTACCCCAAATGACACAATGTAAACACACAAAGAGGAGTTGGTCACATATTACAGTCCTTTTGATATGATCTCCACAGTGTTACATATCTCACAATGTTACATATCTCAGATCAAGTCAAGTCGAGTTTATTGTCAGGTGCACGGGCAAGGTGCGGTGCAGCTACAATGAAAATTTTGCTTGCAGCAGCATCACAGGCACATAGAATCATAGAGTCATACAGCTTGGAAACAGGCCCTTCGGCCCAACTTTCCCCGGCTGACCATCATGCCCCATCTACACCAGTCCCACCTGCCTGCGTGTGATCCATTTCCCTCTGAACATATCCTATCCATGTACCTGTCCAGACATCTTTTGAATGTTGCGATAGGACCTGCAGGTAGAATCGGACAGCACACAATAACATAAATTACACATAAATTGTATATAAATTATATGTAAATTACAACTAAACAGTGAAAAACTGTACAGTGAAAAGAAAAGGATTGTGCAAAAAGAAGTCACAGCCTTCTCCGTGGTACAGTCTTGCAGCACAGAAACAGGCCTTTCGGCCCATCTTTAGATTAGATTTAGATTAGATTCTTTATTTGTCATTCAGACCTTTCGGTCCGAACGAAACTCTGTTTCCCTGCAGTCATACATATAATAAAAAATAAATAAATAAAAAATGACAGAACACACAATAAACACAAACTTAACATCCACCACAGTGAGTTCACCAAACACCTCCTCACTGTGGTGGAAGGCATCTTGTCCATGCCCACCAAGATGTCCATTGAAGCTGGGTCCCATTTACTTGCGTTTGGTCCATGTCGCACTCAACCTTTCCTATCCACGTCACATCCATTTCCCTGATGGAGATTTGCCTCATGCAGAAATGTGAAAGTTTGATTTAATATTTGCAAACAATTCCCAGCATTATTCAAGCAACAAGCACACAGAGGAGCCAAGTATAGCAGGAGGGGAAGAAAGCTTGGTCAAGGTTACAAGTGTTAAAGATAAAGCACTAATCTTCTCCACAGCTTCAGCACTGAATTATTCAAACCTCTAAACTGGCGCATAATACTGGCCCACTCCTGGGAAACTGTTTAATGGGCTGAAATCACACAGTAATGTGTCGGTAACACGATGTGTCAGTGCAATTTATACAAATGTCACACAACAAGATTTCCAAATATTTTAATATTCAGTCTGTCAAGAAAGATCGGTCTGCAAAGAAAATAATATGCCACTAGAAATGAAGATAAACCATTTTATTTATGGAAATATTCCTACAAATACTAAAAACCTCTCGCTTTGAACCGGTTTTATCAAAGTACATTTTGAGCCCAAGTGTTTCTTTTGCCAAAAATATCTCAGATGTGTCAGGTTTTAAAAAGAAACTTCCTCCACACAGGAAACTAACACTTCAGTCAAAAGCCAACTTAAAATCTAATTTTTTTGACATAATTGAAGAACAAATGGTAGCAGACATAAGGATTTTCTGATTGCCATGTTTAAATTATAAAAAATAATTGAATACTTTGCTCTCGTTTTAAACACTTCCATTGGAGGAACAATCATAATCACAAGAATAATCTTGCTGTTGCTTCATCTTTATATGTAGTCATGGTGTACAGACATTAATATAAGAGGTGACTTCAAATTGAAACATGAACAAAAATCATTTGTAATGATGCATGTAATTTGCAATGATTGCAGTACTAATTAATGAGTCGATGCTAGTAAGGAAAGTTGTAGACCATACAACGTTAAAAAGTACAAGATGTGTAGGAAAGAAATGCAGATGCTGGTTTAAACCGAAGGTAGACAAGAAACCGGAGTAAAGGGCCTGTCCCACCAGCATGCAACTCTATGCGATGAGCGCGACCTAACGTGGTGGCTTGAGCCGTCCGGCGTCGCGGGGCCGGTCCCACTTCGATCGCCGGAGCCGTGCGGAATTGTGCGGAGTTCGTCCCGAGTTCGTCCCGACACCGCGCGGGGCTCCGAAAAAATGACTATGTCCAAAAATTCCGCGCGGCAACGGCTTGTCAGCTCGCAGTCGCCTCGACGTTTACACACCGCCCCGACATCGTGCCTCCGTGAACCTATCTGTAGGTGCCTCCGTGACCCTCTATGTGTGTGGCTCCGTGGCCCTCTGTGTGTGTGTGCCTCTGTGCCTCTCTCTGTGTGCCCCTCTCTGTCCAGGCGAAATTACCTTAGACTTCGCTCCAAGTTCGCCTCACTTTGCGCCGCGTTGCGCCACTCACCCGACCTCCGCGCGGCCCCTACTGCCGGTTTGGTTGCGCTTGCCGCATGCAGGCGCATGCTGGTGGGAACGGCCCTGTACAGGGGATCACCCGACCTCCGCGCGGCCCCCGCTTCTAGTTTGATCGCGTTCATCGCATAGAGTTGCATGCTGGTGGGACAGGCCCTTTACTCAGCGGGTCAGGCAGCATCTCTGGAGAAAAGGAACTTTTTCAGACTAAAGAAGGGTCTCGATCCGAAACGTCACCTATTCCTTTTCTCTAGACGTACTGTCTGGCCCGCTGAGTTACTCCAGCTTTTAGTGTCTATCTACATTAAAAATTACAATACAGGAACAGACCCTTCAGCCCACAATATCTGACAATAGACAATAGACAAGAGGTGCAGGAGCAGGCCATTCAGCCCTTCGAGTCAGCAACACCATTCAATGTGATCATGGCTAATCATCTACAATCAGTACACCGTTCCTGCCTTCTCCCCATATCCCTTGACTCCGCCATCTTTAAGAGCTCAATCTAAATCTCTCTTAAAAGCCTCCAGAGAACTGGCCTCCACCTCCCTCTGAGGCAGAGAATGCAAAAGCAAAGAACTTCATTGTACCTCGGTCCACGTTACAATTAAGCATTATTGAAGGATCTCATATAACGCTTATAATCTGCGTGCAAGCACAGTGGGATGATTCCAGTGCTGATAGCAGGACTAAACAGGAGCTGGCATAATGTTGCAGCCAGGAGTGGCAACCATAAATGCAGCCACCATGCTAGATCAGTGGAAGATTATTAATGGCCAGGTAATGTGGAAGATCTTTGGAATTAATTTGGAATAGAACATTCCAAATGCCACCATCTAAACACTGTGGTACTCCATTTATCAAGCCCACAATTTAGCAATGTTACAACATTTTGAAATTTTAATAATCAAGTCTGCAATTTACCCCATCAGATGATGCATAAAAAGAAGTTTAATTTGACACCTAATTCACGTTCATATCTTCAGTATTAAAAAAGTTATGGCCATTTTCATACTCGGAAATTAGCATCTTGTTCCCTATTGCTTTTCCATTGACTTAACACAAAAGTTGTGATCGAGGACAGTCAAAAGCCCATAACTTTCTTAAAAATTAAGAGAACCAAAAGAAATTTTCAGTTATTATAGATTGAAGCATTCTGAAACAAATATGAAACAATCTTACTTGGATGACCTGAAATTAAAGCATATAATTAGTTAGTTACCTAATTGTAGCTAATTACAAAATTCAATTACCAGATCTAAACATCTATCCATTTCTTAATAAAATATTTAAAACATTTAAAAAGCCTAAGTGTCCAAATAACATTCACACAAGAATTCCCAATATAACATGATTTTTAAATCTAATTGTCATTAATTTATAAGCCAAATTGAAGGAATTTTGTGTTTAATGCCCGTAAATTAATGGCCATTTAAATCAGCTTGCCAGTGGGATTTTATGGAACGCGATGGATTGGATCGTTGCGGTTGCGGTGAATTTAAACCCAATATCGGCAGGAAAAATACTGCCGGTTCGTATATGGGGAATAAATCACCGTTTCGCAACATGAAATGTTGATTAAGGTCATCTAAACAAGCAAGTTTATATGAAAAAATAAACAGCTTTCACTTACCTGTACCCTACGTAAAATCCGTCCCCGTTGTCGGCGTTCACGGCATTAGAAGCTAATTTTTATTTTATTGCAGCGCTGAAATAGTCGGGCGATTTAATTAATTTTTTTTCACTTACCGGCAGTCGGAACGAATCTCCAGAAAAAGCTTGCACTCTGAGAAAATAAAACTCCGGATGGCATTGGAAAAGTGCGTTTTAACCCCCCTGCCCCCCCCCCCCCCCCCCCCACGCCCATCAAAGGTGCCAAAGTCGCGCATACGGCCAGTGATAGAACTACAGCGCCGCTGAAGGTAAGTTTCGTAACATTGCAAAGCACCAAGACTCTAGAAAAGCTTGCAGATTCCAAGGCATCTAACAGCTAATTAAAAGCTATCTCTGGAAATCTCAAAGGATTGGCATGGTAGCACAGGCGGGTAGAGCAGCCGCATCACAACGCAAGAGACCCGGGTTCCGTCCTGACCTCGGGCACTGTCTGTGTGGAGTTTGCACGTTCTCTCTTTTTGTTTTTGCACGTTCTCCCTGATTGGGGAAAATCAGCCATGATCACATTGATGGCGGGCTGGCTCGAAGGGCCGAATGGCCTATTCCTGCATCTATTGTCTATGGTATGTTGACCGTATGCGTTTCCTCTGGGTGCTCGGGTTGCCACTCGCATCCCAAAGACGTGCAGGTTTGTCGGTTAATTGGCCTCCGCAAATCGTCCCGAACGTGTTGGGCCTCAAGAGATAAAAGGCCTGTCCCACTTGGGCATCATTTGCGCGTCACGCAGAAGATTTTGCACATCCCGAAATCCTGGGGCGCCACTGCCTACGTCATCACGCACCATGCGCACATCACGTGCACGTGACGTGTAAATGATGTTGCATAAATGACGCTCAAATGACACACAAGTGGGACAGGCCCTTAGGAATGTTTTACCATCACGCCCCAAAACAGAACAATGGAATTCTTGCCTGCAGCAGTAAGTAATGAATGTGAAAGTTTAATGACATAGAACAAGTATGAAATGGTGATCGATGGTCGGCATGGACTGGGCAGGCCGAAGGGCCTGTCTCCAAGCTTTATCTTACAGTCAAACACAAATGCTAAATGCAGCACAAAGTAATACCCAACTAGTATTGGCATTAGGTAATGAGGATTCAGGATCCTTCATACTGATGGTCAAAACTGTGTTGCAATGGAAAGAGAGTCCATGAACACTCCTTGCATCACTTAGTCAGTGTTAACTTTGAACACACGGTCAGGCAAGGCAATCAAGACTTTATTTAAGAGCAATCACAGGGAGCAAGAACAAAGATTAATCTACTCCTTATATATAGAATTCTCCATTAATGTGTTGTTTACAGTAGACCCCACTTTTCCTTCATCCAAATGGCCATCCTAAATGGACACACCAGAGTAAACACGGCCCAATTCCACCCCATGAAAGATAAGCAAATGTCCCGTTACCCTTTCGACCTTATTTTTATTGTTTTACGATTGCCGTTTGTACTTTGACAACAGAAAACAGAATCTGACTAAAGTAGACTCCAGTGCCAGTTCCACATGCTCCGTTTCAACCTGCTTTAAAGCACAGAATTATTATCACACATGAAGAGGACTTTCAACATTTTTAGACACTTTACCTGTCCCTATTCCCACCTGTCTTCTTGAAGCTTTGCAATGTATTTTTGACAACAGTGTTTCTAATGGGCCTCTCCCACTTAGGCGATTTTTTGGGCGACTGCCATTCAATTGTCAACATGTTGAACCATTTTCGGCGACAGTGGCGACAATTTTTGCTGTCGTAGGTTGTCGTCGGTTGACACAGGTGTTGTCGTAAGTTGTCGTAGGTGCTGTTGGAGGTTGTCGCCAGGTGTCATAGGTGAATTCCATTAAAACTAGTCCCTGGCAGTTGCCTAAAGAGTCGCGTAAGTGGGACAGGCACTTAAGTGGGACAGGCCGGTAGTGACTGATGCGCGACGGTCCCGCGACGGTCACGCGCATCATCATGCGTCCGCACAGCCGTCTGGAGCGAGTGATGTCATTTGAAGATAGACACAAAATTCAGGAGTAACTCAACAGGACCGGCAGCATCTCTGGAGAGAAGGAATGGATGATGTTTCGGGTCGAGACTCTTCCTCAGTCCGAAGAAGGGTCTCGACCCAAAACGTCACCCGTTGCTTCTCTCCAGAGATGCTGCCTGACGCGCTGAGTTACTCTTGCATTTTGTGTCTATCTCCAATCGTCTTGGACCTGCTCTGGAAGTAGGAGTGGGGGCGGATCCGGATCCGCAACGGCCGTGAGTCCCAGGCCGAGCTCGGCGATCATTTGCCTCCTTCTGCTGCTGTTGGAGGTGAGACGTTGCACCGCACCGGGGTCTTGGGCCTGTCCCACTTTGGCCGTCAGTTACGCGACAGGCCGGTGGCGCGCGAAGATTTAGTGCAGGACGAAGTCCACACTCCTCCACACCGCTCCATGCGCCCGTCCCGCGCTACCCACGTGCTACCCACCTGCTACCCACACGCTAGCAGGTCGCGTGAATGGTGCGTGAAGGACGGCCAAGTGGGACAGGCCCTTTAAGTGTTCTCAGTGTATGTCTCCAGTTATCAATGTTGACGGCTGTGTCCCTGCCTCGAGTGGTCATCATCCACACGTTTGTATGAATTAGTGAGTATATTGCAATTCTCCAAGGAAGTTTCGAGCTCAGCCTCGAATCCTTCTTCTGACTGCCTGGTAATGACCTCCCCCAACAAAGCCAGCAACAATAGAGTGCCTGGCAAGCGGACAACTGGCCTGCCCAACACCGTAGCTGAGGGCAACAACAGTCTTGCTAATTGGGATAGAGGTACATGGAACTGCAGATGCTGGTTTACAAAAGAAAGACACAAAATGCTGGAGGAACTCAGTGGATCAACCAGGGTCTCTGGAGAATATGGATCGGTTCCGAAGAAGGCTCAGGGTGAAGATGGGCTCCTGATAAGTCACCTATCCTTGTTCTCCAGGGATGCTGCCTGACCCGCTGAGTTACTCCAGCACCCTGTCTCCCATTTTGCTCCTGTGATATTGGTTGGGAGAGAATGCGAACATTGCTTCACTTGTCCATGGTTTGGGAGTCGGCAGATTGGGCAAGAAGCATCACTACAGTCAAGACTGGTAATTAACATTGTTTCCACAGTATCTGAATGCCTTGTGCTTCTGAATTGATTGTTTTACTTCTATGATTTCCCTCTGGCAAACAAACTGACATCTTGATAACTCTACTGGCAGGATAATGTTATAATGTATATTTATTTATTTTGTAAAATATTGCTGTTATGCTCTATAGAACAATAACAAATCACGTTGCGATATTGTTTCATCCATCATTGTCAACGCTGTTAATAAACTGCTGCAAAAATATATTTCAACCCACTACAATATGCTTCACTTCATCCACTAGACTTTTGTTCTGCCGTTGACACCTCTTCATTTCGACTATTGACCATTGTACCATTAATGTCAATGTAGATGAACGCAAAATGGTGGAGTGAATAGGTGACATTAGCAGTCGAGAACCTGCTCCAGACTTCGGTCTTCACTGAATGCTTGGATAGAGCGGATGTGGAGAGGATGTTTCCACTTATGGGAGATTCTCAGCCTAGAGGTCACAGCCTCAGAATTAAAGGATGTTCTTTTAGGAAGGAGATGAGGAGTGATTTCTTTAGTCAGAGGGTGGTGAATCTGTGGAATTCTGTCACGCAGATGGCTGTGGAGCCAAAGTCAGTGGATATATTTAAGGCAGAGATAGATAGAAACATAGAAACATAGAAATTAGGTGCAGGAGTAGGCCATTCGGCACTTCGAGCCATTCAATATGATCATGGCTGATCATCCAACTCAGTATCCCATACCTGCCTTCTCTCCATACCCTCTGATCCCCTTAGCCACAAGGGCCACATCTAACTCCCTCTTAAATATAGCCAATGAACCGGCCTCAACTACCCTCTGTGACAGAGAGTTCCAGAGACTCACCACACTGTGTGTGAAAAAAGTCTTTCTCATCTCGGTCTTAAAGGAATTCCCTCTTATCCTTAAGCTGTGACCCCTTGTCCTGGACTTTCCCAACATTGGGAACAATCTTCCTGCATCTAGCCTGTCCAACCACTTAAGAATTTTGTACGTTTCTATAAGATCCCCTCTAAATCTCCTAAATTCTAGAGAGTATAAACCGACTCTATCCAGTCTTTCTTCATAAGACAGTCCTGACATCCCAGGAATCAGTCTGGTGAACCTTCTCTGCACTCCCCCTATGGCAATAATGTCCTTCCTCAGATTTGGAGACCAAAACTGTACGCAATACTCCAGGTGTGGTCTCACCAAGACCCTGTACAACTGAAGTAGATCCTCCCTGCTCCTATGCTCAAATCCTTTTGCTATGAAAGCTAACATACCATTCGCTTTCTTCACTGCCTGCTGCACCAGCATGCCTACTTTCAATGACTGGTGTACCATGACACCCAGGTCTCGCTGCATCTCCCCTTTTCCTAATCGGCCACCATTTAGATAATAGTCTGCTTTCCTGTTTTTGCCACCAAAGTGGATAACCTCACATTTATCCTCATTATACTGCATCTGCCAAACATTTGCCCACTCACCCAGCCTATCCTCCTCACAGCTCACACTGCCCCCCAGCTTAGTGTCACCCGCAAACTTGGAGATATTGCCTTCAATTCCCTCATCCAGATCATTAATATATATTGTAAATAGCTGGGGTCCCAGCACTGAGCCTTGCGGTACCCCACTAGTCACTGCCTGCCATTGTGAAAAAGACCCCTTTACTCCTACTCTTTGCTTCCTGTTTGCCAGCCAGTTCTCTATCCACATCAATACTGAACCCCCAATGCCTTATGCTATAAGTTTGTATACAAATCTCTTATGTGGGACCTTGTCGAAAGCCTTCTGGAAGTCCAGATACACAACATCCACTGGTTCTCCCTTATCCACGCTACTAGTTACATCCTCAAAAAATTCCACAAGATTCGTCAGACATGATTTACCTTTCATAAATCCATGCTGACTTTGTCCAATGATTTCAACACTTTCCAAATGTGCTGCTATCCCATCTTTAATAACTGACTCTAACAGTTTCCTCACTACCGATGTTAGACTAACTGGTCTGTAATTCCCTGTTTTCTCTCTCCCCCCCTTCTTAAAAAGAGGGGTTACGTTTGCTACCCGCTAATCCTCAGGAACTATTCCAGAATCTAAAGAGTTTTGAAAGATTATCACTAATGCATCCACTATTTCCGGAGCTACTTCCTTAAGTACTCTGGGATGTAGCCTATCTGGCCCTGGGGATTTATCGGCCTTAAATCCATTCAATTTACCCACCACTTCCCGACTAACCTGGATTTCACTCAATTCCTCCTTTGACCCGCGGTCCCCTGCTATTTCCAACAGATTATTTATGTCTTCCTTAGTGAAGCCAGAACCAAAGTAGTTATTCAATTGGTCCACCACATCCTAGTTCCCCATGATCAACTCACCTGTTTCTGACTGCAAGGGACCTACATTTGTTTTAACTAATCTATTTCTCTTCACATATCTATAAAAACTTTTGCAGTCGTTTTTTATGTTCCCTGCCAGTTTTCTTTCATAATCTATTTTTCCTTTCCTAATTAAGCCCTTTGTCCTTCTCTGCTGGTCTCTGAATTTCTCCCAGTCCTTTGCTATGCTGCTTTTTCTGGCTACTTTGTCTCATCATCCTTTGCTTTGATACTATCCCTGATTTCCCTTGTTATCCACGGATGCACTGCCTTCCCCGATTTATTCTTCTGCCAAACTGGGATGAACAATTTTTGTAGTTCATCCATGCAGTCTTTAAATGTCTTCCATTGCATATTCACCGTCAACCCTTTTAGAATACCCTCAAAGCTACCTTTCTTTAAGTTCAGAACCATTGTTTCTAAATTAACAATGTCACTTTTCATCCTAATGAAGAACTCAACCATATTATGGTCACTCTTGCCCAAGGGGGCTCATACAACAAGACTGCTAACTACCCCTTCCTCATTACTCAAAACCCAGTCTAAAATAGCCTGCTCTCTCGGTGGTTCCTCTACATGTTGATTTAGATAACTATCCTGCATACATTCCAAAAAATCCTCTTCCTCAGCACCCTTGCCAATTTGATTCACCCAATCTATATGTAGATTGAAGTCACCCATTATAACTGTTTTGCCTTTGTCGCACGCATTTCTAATTTCCTGTTTGATACCATCCCCAACTTCACTACTACTGTTAGGTGGCCTGTACACAACACCCACCAGAGTTTTCTGCCCCTTAGTGTTTCGCAGCTCTACCCATAGCGATTCCACATCCTCCAAGCTAATGTCCTTCCTTTCCATTGCGTTAATCTCCTCTCTAACCAGCAACGTTACCCCACCTCCTTTTACTTTCTCTCTATCCCTCCTGAATATTGAATATCCCTGGATGTTCAGCTCCCAGCCTTGGTCACCCTGGAGCCATGTCTCCGTGATCACAAGTATATCATAATAGCTATCTGCACGTTCAACTCATCCACCTTATTACGAATACTCCTTGCATTGAGACATAAAGTCTTCAGGCTTGTTTTTACAACGCTCTTACCCCTTATACAATTATGTTGAAAAGTGGCCTTTTTTGATTTTTGCCCTGGTTTTGTCTGCCTGCCACTTTTACTTTTCACCTTGCTACCTATTGCTTCTACCTTCATTTTACACCCACCAGCCTCTCTGCTCTTGTACCCATCCCCCTGTCACATTAGTTTAAATCCTCCCAGACAGCACTAGCAAACACTCCCTGTTTGCAAGATAGATTCTTGAAGAATCTATGTTGAAGAAGGCGCCTGACTCAAAACGTCACCTCTCCCTGATCTTCAGAGATGCTGCCTGACCCGCTGAATTACTTCAGCACTTTGTGTCTTTTTTTTTTGTAAACCAGCATCTGCAGTTCCTTGTATCGACATCAGTCTGTTGACTTCCTCAGCAAGACAGTTTATTTTAAACATCTTTAAGTGATGTTGAAATAAATCCTTAAATTACCTTAAGAAAGCTAAGGTTACTCGAGGACATCACCTATTGACAGTGCTAAAACACAATCTCTTGCTGATTAAAATAGAGGTCACTACTTAACAAATTCTGAAATATTTACCTATAAATAAGGCCATTAGTCATCTAGGCTTTCACGTGAAGTGATCGCGTGATGTGTTGAGAACAATAAATAGTACAAAAGCACTAATGATCAAGTCCACCCAGTGAATAATGTCAGGAAAAGCCTGAGTTGCTCTTTTGTCAGTATTTCAGGCCTCAGCTGGTTTATGTGTCATGTAATGATATTCTTTAACGGGGCAAGCATGGATGGAAGAGATATTGCCCTGTAGGCAGATACAAAATGCTGGAGTAACTCAGTGGGTGAGGCAGCATCTCTGGAGTGAAGGAATGGGCGACGTTTTAGGGTTGAGACCCTTCTTCAGACCGTGTCTCTGTGCTGGGCATGGAGAAGAATTTATAAAGAGGGATACAATGTGGAGGCAGGCCCTTCAGCCCAACTTGCCTACAGCGACCAACATGTCCCATCTGCACTACTCCCACTTGCCTGCATTTGGCCCACATCCCTCAAATCCTGTCCTATCCATGTACCCGTCCATATGTTCCAAATCCACCTCCTCCCCCTCCCTTCCCCCCTCTCCCCCTTCTCACCCCCAATACCCCCTCCCTTCACCCCACCCCTCCCCCCTCCCCCGTCCACCTCCACCTCCCTCCCCCCCTCTCCCCCCAATCTGCCCTACTCACCCTCTCTACCCCCTCCTCTCTCTCACCCCTTCCCCCTCCTCTCTTTCCCTCTCTCCCCCTCCCCCCCTTTGCCCCCCCACCACTCTCCCCTCCCCTCTCACCCCCCCTCCACCCCCCTCCACCCCCCCCCCTCACCCCCCTCCCGTCCACTCTAACCCCTACTCCCCCCCTGTGTGTGGGTGGGGTGGTTAGTGTGTATGTCACACCGCCGCCCCCCCCCCCCCCCCCCCGCAACCGTGCATTGAGGGTACAGGACCCAACGGGTCCCCCTTGGTCTAGTGTTTCTTAAATGCTGCAATAGTCCCAGCCTCAACTACCTCCTCCTGCAGCTCGTCCCATACATTCACCACCCTTTGTGTGAAAAGGTTACTCCTACTAAATGTTTCCCCCCTCACCTTAACCCTATGTCCTCTGGTCCTCGATTCCCCTACTCTGGGAATGAGACTCTGCACGTCCACCCGATCTATTCCTACATTCTAAATATCGTTCAGAAATCTGTCAAACAATCCCAGTTCCCAAACCCCCCTGTTCCAGGGCGGCACAGTGGAACAGCGGTAGAGTTGCTGCCTCACAGCACGAGAGACCCAGGTTTGATCCTGACCTTGGGGGCTCTCTGTACGTAGTTTGTACCTTCTCCCTGCGACTGTGTGGGATTTCTCCGGGTGCTCCGGTTTCCTCCCACATTGTGCTCTGCTCAAGATTCCAACAACTGTAGTTTGTGTCACCATAATACTGTATAACTTGACTCCAAATCAGAATGTTGTTAGTCTTGTAAAGGGCCTGTCCCACTTACGCAACTTTTTCGGAATCGCAGCGTCTTTCTGGTTGCCGCTGAATTTTCACCAAGTTGAACATTTTCGGCAACCTATGACGGGTGCCGGCAGTCACCGAAAAAGTCGCGTAAGTGGGACAGGCCTTTAAAAGATTAAAGTTGCGTATATACAGTATCCAAAATTGAGGAATCATTTGAGGAATCACACTTGAATACTCCTCAGTTTGGTTTAGTTTATTATCACGTACCAATGTACAGTGAAAAGATTTATTGTTGGAACATGATTATAATCAAGCCGTCCACAGTGTACAGATACAGGATTAAGCAAAAAATGTTTAGTTCAAGATTCAGTCCAGTAAATCCTGATTAAACATAGTCTGCGGGCCTCCAATGAGGTAGATGATAAATCGGGACCATTCTCTAGTTGGTGATAGGATGGTTCAGTTGAGAAGAAATTGTCCCTGAATCTGGAGGCATTTTTCACGGTTAAAGTGAATTATTTGTCATTAACTATATTAAGCAAATGCTTAATTATTCTTTCACTAGGTCTAGAAAGGTTAAGATATTTGTTGTTAAGCTGATTGTTAGGAATAATGTTCTTCCTATTATTCAGGAAGCACGGCAGCACGGTGGAGCAACGGTAGTGTTGGCAAAAACATGAGGGTAGACTATTATCTGAATGGTGGCAGATTAGGAAAAGGGGAGATGCAACGAGACCTGGGTGTCATGGTACACCAGTCATTGAAAGTAGGCATGCAGGTGCAGCAGGCAGTGAAGAAAGCAAATGGTATGTTAGCATTCATAGCGAAAGGATTTGAGTATAGGAGCAGGGAGGTTCTACTGCAGTTGTACAGGGTTTTGGTGAGGCCACACCTGGATTGCGTACAGTTTTGGTCTCCAAATCTGAGGAAAGACATTCTTGCCATAGAGGGGGTGCAGAGAAGATTCACCAGACTGATTCCTGGGATGTCAGGACTTTCATATGAGGAAAGACTGGATAGACTCGGCTTGTACTCGCTGGAATTTAGAAGATTGAAGGGGGATCTTATAGAAACTTACAAAATTCTTAAGGGGTTGGACAAGCTAGATGCTGGAAGATTGTTCCCGATGTTGGGGGTATCCAGAACAAGGAGTCGCAGTCTAAGGATAAGGGGGAATTCCTTTAGGACCGAGATGAGGAAAACATTCTTTACACAGAGAGTGGTGAGTCTCTGGAATTCTCTGCCACAGAAGGTTGTTGAGGCCAGTTCATTGGCTATATTTAAGAGGGCGTTAGATGTGGCACTTGTGGCTAAAGGGATCAGGGGGTATGGAGAGAAGGCTGGTACGGGATACTGAGTTGGATGATCAGCCATGATCACATTGAATGGCGGTGCAGGCTCGAAGGGCCGAATGTCCTACTCCTGCACCCATTTTTCTATGTTTCTATGTTTCTATGTTGCTGCGCCAGAGACCCAGGTTCGATCCTGATTATGGGTGCTATCTGTGCGGCGTTTGCACGTTCTCTCTGTGACCTGCGTGGGTTTTCTCCGGGTGCTCCGGTTTCCTCCCACACTCCAAAGATGCACAGGTTTCTAGGTTAATTGGCTTGATATAAATTTAAATTGACCCTATTGTGTGTGGGGAGTGTTAATTTGCGGGGATCGCTGGATGGTGCGTACTCGGTGGGCCGAAGGGCCTGTTTCCGTGCTGTATCTCTAAACTAAACTGAACACGTTCGTATGACTTTGGGCCATAACACATTATATAGACAGACAATCTCAAGGCCACTAAAGACTTATTCGTTAATCAGTTCAAGGCATCTGTTTTTGTAATAATCATGAACTTCATGCCCTTCGTATGAAGCAACAATTATAAAAGTATCATTGCTGATATATTTCATTTCCAACGCAAATTATTGCAGGGGCTAAAAATCTGAAATGGAAAGACAAAATGCTGAAGATACTCGATTAACATCTGTGGAGTTCAGTTCATGGTTTAGATGTTTAGGTTTTAGACGAAAGACGTTTCATTAGTTTTGTTTTATGTGTAGAGATACAGCCTGGAAACAAGCCCTTCGGCCCACCGAGTCCTTGCCGACATGTGCCCCCCCCTCCACACACACAATTATACCAAGCCAATTAACCTACAAACCTGTATGTATTTGGAGTGTTGGAGGAAACCAGAGATCCTGGAGAAAGTCCACTCAGGTCACTGGCAGAACGTACAAACTCCGCACAGACAGCACCCGCAGTCAGGATCCAACCTGGGTCTCTGGTGCGGTAAGGACAGCAACTCTATCGTTGCGCAACCGTGCCGCCCAAAGTGCGTAAGCTAGAAATGGAACACATTTAACCGAAAGGGGAGAGGGGCAGCGAAACAGAGGGTCTTAGGATTAGGGCAAGGGAAATTGAAGGACTCATTGCAGGAGGTACCAGGTAAATGTTTACAGTAGAGGCATGTTTGGAGGAGGTACGCAGTGGCGGAGAGGACAGAAAACTGGCAAAGGAGATGGATCACTAACTGCAACACAAAGTGTGGAGTAACTCAGTGGGTCGGCAGCATCTGTAGAGAACATGGATAGGCAACGTTTCAGCTCAGGCCACATCACCTTTCCATCTTCTCCAGGGATGTTACCTGACCCGCTGAGTTACTCCAGCATGTTGTGTCTTTTTTTTCTAGACCAGCATCTGCAGTTCCTTGTGTCTATAAAACCAACTGTGTGGAATTTGCTTTCCATTTTCTATCTCCTCCTCTGAAATATCACATTTAATTTGTCTAATGTTTACATTGCCTCCAGTTATATCTTCCCCTTCTCTCAGTAGGCAATTGCATCAATTCTCCTTCCCTTCTGATTTCTTCACCCTCCTTCCACTTTACGCAACTTTTAAAAACTTGTTCTTTTTCTAATCTTACCTACGTAATATGGTGCATTTCAAGTGATGGACAATAATGATGAGAGGGTGCGGGTCTAAGTGGGGGAGCAGTCTATCGTGGATTTGTCCCAGCAGCTCAGTCAGGCCTTCCGAGCCTGCGTAAAGAGGTAGTTAGTAGGGGGACCTTGGGGAAAAATGTATCTAGTCCGAGGGTGGTGAATCTGTGGAATTATTTACCACAGAAGGCTGTGGAGGTCAAGACAGTGGATATTTTTAAGGCAAAGATAGACAAATTCTTGATTAGTACGGGTGTCAGAGGTTGTGGGGAGAAGGCAGGAGAATGGGGTTAGGAGGGAGAGACAGGTCAGCCAATGGCAGAGTAGACTCGATGGTCCAAATGGCCTAATTCAGCTCCTAGAAATTATGAACTTGTGAAATTAGACACTCTACTTTTATTTTCTCCTGAGAATGTGGCCTAAATCTAATCCTATTCCTTCTGAACTTATGACCTTATGACCCTCACCTTCCCTCACTCTCCCCCTCACCTTCCCCCTGGAGGTGTGAGAACGCACACCTCCACATTCAGAGAAGACATTTTGGGTAAAGACCCTTCTTCATTCCCAAATTATTGCCCTTCCTCCAGATTCAGGGACAGTTTCTTCCCAGCTATTATCAGGCAACTGAACCATCATACCACAACTAGAGAGCAGTCCTGCGCTACTATCAACCTCATTCATGACCCTCGGACTGTTTTTGTTCGGACTTTACTGGTTTTATCTTGGAGTAGGCATTATTCCCTTTTGATCTCTCGTTTTCACACCTTACCCTTCCATATCTCTATGTCTCCCTCACCCCCTGAGTTACTCCAGCCTTTTGTGACTGCTATCTACCTCATTGGTGATCTCCAGACTATCTTTCATCAGACTTTACTAGCTTTATCTCGCATTAAATGTTATTAGGTCATAAGGTCATGAGGTTATAAGATCATAAGGAATAGGAATAGAAATAAGCCTTTCGGCCCATCAAGTCTACTCTGCCATTCGATCATAGCTGACCTATCTCTCCCTCCTAACCCTGCCTTCTCCTGCCTTCTCCCCATAACCTCTGACACCTGTACTAATCAAGAATGTATCTATCTATTCCCTTATCATGTATCTGCACACTGTGGACGGCTCGATTGTAAGCATGTATTGTCTTTCCACTGACTGGTCAGCACGCAACAAAAGCTTTTCACTGCACCTCGGTACACGTGAGGATAAACTAAACTGAACTCCCTGGGAGTTATAAGGAATAGGGCAGATGATGAACCGCTGAGGTCTTCCACTTCCAGCTAATTGGACATAGCTATGTATCCCTAGCCTGCGGCCCCAGCTTAGTGCAGAGTGCTGATCATAGTCTCTTCCTCAGACCTGTCTGCTGGTGATGTGGACTTGAGCGGACCTTAGGTAGGGCGAATTGTCACAACAACCACGGACAAATGACTAAAAAAAATCAATAACCAATAACCCCAATACCAGTGCAAAAGAAGTTCGGTGTATCTGCTCCAATGTGGATATCGGAAATAGACACAAATTGCTGGAGTAACTCAGTGGGACAGGCAGCATCTCTGGAGAAAAATAATATGGTACATTTCAGGTTGAGACCCTTCTTTAGACTGTGAGTCCTGCTCCTATCTTGCTTGATTCAACAATATAAATCATCTTAGATCCGTGATTTAAATAAGCAGCTGGCACAGCATTTATTGGATCATAGTATTGGATCATGTATTGGATCATAGACTTAATTAAAGATGTGAATAAATGATAGAGCTTATCCTTCCGAGTAGTTTTAATTCAATATCCCAGATGATTCCTTTTTCGCCAAAGTTGGCATGTGTGCTTTAATTAAAGTATTTAAAAGCAAACATTCCATCGCCAACTTCATGAAGTTTTATTATTGTACAGCAAGAATGAATGAATGATGGAATGAATGTTAGAATGCATCCACTGCCTGAATATTGATACCTAGTCCGAGCTTGGACTTCTACTGGTAATGTATTAATAAAAGGGTGGTGGGGGGTGGGTGGGTGGGATTACAGCACGATTCCCATCCCCTTCCCATCGGAACTGCCCCCTCCATCGACTCCTTTAAGTCGAGACTAAAAACACATCTCTCCTCCCAAGCCTTTCTTGACGTCCTGTATGTAGTGATGTTTGTATTTAATCTATGAACCACTGCTGTTTGTTATACTACTCTTATACCAATGTAAAGCACTTTGGCCAACGAGAGTTGTTTTTTAAATGTGCTATATAAATAAAAGTGACTTGACTTGAAGATAATTTATTGGTGACACACTGAGAAGCTGAAGATATCCACAATGGGTGGGAAGGAACTGCAGAAGCTGGTTTACACCGAAGATAGACACAAAATGCTGGAGTAACTCTAGTTTCTCCCTCCCCTGACTCTCAGTCTGTAGAAGGGTCTCGACCCAAAACATCACCCATTCCTTCTCTCCAGAGATGCTGCCTGTCCCGTTGAGTTATTCCTGCCTTTTGTGTCCATCTTCGATATCCACAATGAAGCAGATAGACCAAACCTTTTTGGGACTAGTATTGGGGTATTAATTATTGATTTTTTAGCATTATTATGTATATTACTTGGAACACTGCAGCAAAACTTTGCATTCTCTCTTTGAGATATAGTATACATTAACAATAACGCTTCTTGTTATAAAGATAGCAACCCTAAATATGTCATTGCTTCCCTCAGTAATTCTTTATACAGCGTGCAGTGAATCTGTGGAATTCGTTGCCAGTTGACGAATATTTTTAAGGTGGAGATTGAGTGATTCTTGATTAGTACGGGTGTCAGGGGTAATGGGGAGAAGGCAGGAGAATGGGTTTAAGAGGGAAAGATAGGTCAGCCACGATTGAATGGCGGAGTAGACCGGATGGGCCGAATGGCCTAATTCTGCTCCTATCACTTATGAACTTAGTGCCCTGTTTCCTGTTACTACTCTGCAGTACTGGCGGAATAGACTTGATGGACTAATTCCGAATGGACTAATTCTCCTAGATCCGATGAACTTACAAATTGAATTCCTGTTTGGGTTAAGTTATGAATGGAAGTTGCTATTGCTTCCATCATCGAAGACAAAAACGGATTTTGAGGAAAAGCTAGGATTGAATTCTCATTTTACTTGTGTGTGTGGCTACATTGTACACATTTAGTTTAGTTTAGAGATACAGTGCTGAAACAGACCCTTCGGTCCACCGGTTCCGCGCCGACCAGCGATCCCCGCACACTAACTCTATCCAACACACACTAGGGGCAATTTTACATTCATACCAAGCCTAATTAAGCTACAAACCTGTATGTCTTTGGAAGAAACCGAAGATCTCAGGGAAAACCCACGTGGTCATGGGGAGAATGTACAGACTCGTAGAGCCAAACACACATTGTCAGGATCGAAGCCGGGTCTCTGGCGCTGTAAGGCAGTAGCTCTCCCGCTGTGCCACCGTGCCACCGTGCCGCCCTACATGTATAATATATATCATCATCGGCGGTCACTCGAAACGAATATCAGTGTCCTCTTTTGGGAGGACGCCTGTGCGTGACTCTGTTTAATGTGGGGAGACTGGTGCACAGACAGCCGCCCCGCGGTCCTTGACAGATCAGGGTCAGGATCCAGTGGCATGGAGTCCAAGACGACTGGAGACTTCAGCCTTCATCCGCCTTCCCAGCCGTTGTGACGCTCCAGTATAGTCAGCCATCGTCCTCCCCCTGTTTCACCGTTGAGGTCTTGGTTGGATTGCACTTTGTCAGGGACCTCCCCCTCGACCTTGCCGCCATGGGTGGTCCTTTCAGGAGCATAACTCCAGACGGCATCGCTCTCAGGATCTCAGGACCACACAAGCTTCTCCACCACCACATACAGTATCTCTGCACACGTGACAATAATAAACCAATACCAATAAGGTTCAGGAAAGAACTGCATTTGCTGGTTTAAATCGAAGATAGACACAAAATGCTGGAGTAACTCAAAGGGACAGGCAGCATCTCTGGAGAGAAGAAATAGGTGACGTTTTGGGTCAAGACCCAAAACATCACCCATTCCTTCTCTCCAGAGACGCTGTTAGTCCCGTTGAGTTACTCCAGCTTTTTAAGTCTATCTTTGGGCAAACCAGTCCACATGACTGGTAGAGTCAGCAACAGGCAAGATTGCCTCCTTACTCTGAACTTAAATGTCTGTTTCCTTCAGAGCTGGTACTGCGGCCACATGCATCAAAACCGAATGTGATCTACACCGATTACAAATTACTGGCAGCACTGTGCGCAGCCTACACCTTAGCCACCACATCCGATATGCTGGTGCCAATGGCATCTCCTGGGGAGAATGCCTTGGATAATTATAAAGGGAAATACGTTATTTTCCATCCGGAATTCTAGTAGCAGCCTCTGACAATTTTAGACACTTGCCAAACCCCACATCAAAGTCCTTCTTTTTCAGTGGCAAAGTGAACGTGAGTAGCGGAGGAATAGATAACTATTACCACCGTCAGAAACTCAGCAATATCAATCCAGTCTTCTATTGAAAAGCATCACACTCAATGCTCTATGATTTCATTACTTCAATGCACATAACAGAAAAAATCACACTTAGTGTGTTAATACTATTTAAAATAACGAATGCTCTCGACCCAAAACGTCACCTACTCCTTCTCTCCAGAGATGCTGCCAGTCCTGCTGAGTTGCTCCAGCATTTTATGTCTATCTTCGATGTAAACCAGCATCTGCAGTTCCTTCCTACACTACTTAAAATGCTTTGGCGGAACTAACATTCACTACACACTTCGCAATACCAATAGCATCTTGTTTGATTATAGGTACCCTCTAATTAAAGCACTGTTGATCAGTCGGGTAATTATAATCCACATATTCAGATAAAATGTGGAAGAGTTTTTTTTTGGAAAGTTGTCTTACCAATAAAGATACAAAGTGCTGGAATAACACAGCGGGCCAGACATCATCTCAGGAGAACATGGATGGCTGACATTTTGTGTTGAAGGGTCCCGACTTGAAATATCACCTATCTACAGTATGTTCATCAGAGATGCTGCCTGACCTGCTGAGTTACTCCAGCACTTAGTGTATTATTTGTAAACCAGCTTCTGGTTTACAAAAAAAATAATATATAATTTCACAAGATTTGTTTATCATCACCACAGCCATTCCTTCTCATTCAGAGAGGAAATCTATAATTTGAAAGTGAGTGTATGTTGTTTAATACTTTCTAATTCTGATACAAAATGTCAATAGGATCCTGCCTGTTATGCCTATTATTTAAGTATTTATTTAGCAATTAAAATGACGTTTCATGTGGCTAAATAAGTTAATGAGGTTTATTTTGTGATACTAAAATATAATGTAAATGACATTGGGCCTGATGAGAAAATAAATGTAGGTCTACATTCTGACTGCCTAAAGAGGTCTTCATATATATTTATTTCTTTACGTCAATGACTTGTTTACAATAAGTGCACAATTCAGACAAACAATAAGGGTTGAAATTATTGCTAAATATCAGATGTTAATTATTGTAATCTTGCAGTTTTATTAACATGAGATTTCTATTCCAGACCTCAAATGCCACACCAATGCTATTTCAGCCTGAACTTCAATTACAAACATAATGAGATAATCCTTCCCTTGAATAAACTCTTTGATGACTTCACTCCAACTACCTTACCTACCCTCTGAGAAGCCGATTACTTAGAATTAGTATTTTTCTCTTGAAATAATATTTCAGAGAAATCTGCAGGAGGTAGATTATAGAAGAATCATTTCCGAGAAAATAGATCACCTTTTAATAGTCATAGATTTATACAGCGTGAAAACAGGCTCCTTCAACCCAACTCACCCTTCGTGAAAAGGCCGTTTGGTCACTGAGTTCACACCGGCCATCGACTACTCGTTACCACTTGTGCTATGACATCCCAGTCTTGCATTGACGCCCTACACATCCTCGATGGTTTTACAGTGGCCAATTAATCTACAAGTTTGTATGTCTTTGGGATGTGGGAAGAATCATGTGGGAAGGAGCGAGCACCCGGAGGAAAACCATGCAGTCGTTGGGAAACGTGCAAACTCCAAAAAAAAACAAAACAGAGGGAATTGGATCAAAGAAGCATGAGATGAATTTCATGGATATGATGAACTGAGAGAGCGTATGGGATGCGGTAGGAATGAAACCAGAGGCATGGGTTAGCTAGTTAAACGGTATGATTTGAAGACATGGGAATTCCTGGAGATGAACAGATTGCCTTGTATTTTATTGACAAAGATATAGTAATTGAAACACACAGTCATACAGCATAGAAATAGGCCATTCATCCCAACTTGTCCACACCAACCAACATGTCCCATCCGCACAAGTCTCACCTGCCTGCGTTTGGCCCATCTATACTATTACTAAAATGCTCATCAAGTCCTCTTCCAGTTTGTGTTGTTTTTAAATTTGCACAAAAATGGTACCCTATATCGCCAGGTTTTTTTCGCCACCTTACTCACCTTTCTCCTCAGCTGCAAGTGCTCCAAGTTTTGTTCCGATCGGTGGAATAATACAAAAGTTATTAAGGTTTAAAAATCTTCTCTCCTGTCATTTGCTGGGATAGCGACGGCCCTTCAGGCACCCGCTGTCAATCAGGAAGTCGCTGATGGAGTCAAGTCAAGAGCCAAGAGAGTTTATTGTCATGTATCCCAGATAGGACAATTACATTCTTACTTGCTGCAGCACCACAGAACATTGCAGGCATAAATACAGAACAGATCAGTGTGTCCATATACCGTAGAATATATATATATATATATATATATATATATACACATAATAAACAGATAAAGTGCAATAGGCTGTTATAGTCCAGAGTTTGTTTGAAGTTGTGTTTAATAGTCCGATGGCTGTGGGAAAGTAGCTATTCCTGTACCTGGATGTTGCAGATTTCAGGCTCCTGTACCTTCTACCTGATGGCAGCGGAGAGATGAGTGTGTGGCCAGGATGGTGAGGGTCCTTGATGATGCTGCCAGCCTTTTTGAGGCAGCGACTGTGATAGATCCCCACGATGGCAGGGAGGTCAGAGCTGATGATGGACTGGGCAGTGTTTACAACTTTTTGCAGCCTTTTCCGCTCCTGGGCGCTCAAATTGCCGAACCAAGCCACTATGCAACCGGTCAGTATGCTCTCTACTGGGCACCTGAAGAAGTTCGAGAGAGTCCTCCTTGACAGACCGACACTCCGTAATCTTCTCAGGAAGTAGAGGCGCTGATGTGCTTTCTTTATAATTGCATCAGTGTTCTGGGACCAGGAGAGATCTTTGGAAATATGCCCAGGAATTTGAAGTTCTTGACCCTTTCCACCATCGACCCGTTGATATAAATGGGACTGTGGGTCCCCATCGTACCCCTTCCAAAGTCCACAATCAGTTCCTTGGTTTTGCTGGTGTTGAGAGCCAGGTTATTGTGCTGGCACCATTTGGTCAATCAGTCGATCACACTTCTATACTCTGACTCGTCCCCATCAGTGATACGTCCCACAACACTAGTGTCGTCGGCGAACTTGATGATGGAGTTCGCACTATTTCCGGCTACGCAGTCATGAGTATAGAGTGAGTACAGCAGGGGGCTGAGCACGCAGTCTTGATATGCTCCCATGCTGATTGTTATTGAGGATGACACATTTCCACCAATACTGACAGACTGTGGTCTGTGAATGAGGAAGTCGAGGATCCAATTGCAGAGGGATGCGCAGAGACCCAGATCTGAGAGCTTGGTAACCAGCTTGGAGGGGATGATGGTATTAAATGCCGAGCTGTAATCAATGCATAACAGCCTGACATATGAGTTTTTGCTGTCCAAGTGGTCCAGAGCAGAGTGGAGAGATCGCATCCACCGTTGATCTGTTGTGGCGGTAAGTGAACTGCAGTGGGTCCAGGCTTTTGTCGAGGTATGAGTTGATTTGCACCATATTCAGCCTTTCAAAGCACTTCATCCCCACAGATGTTAGTACCACTGGTCGACAGTCATCGAAGCACATCACCTTGCTCTTCTTGGGCACTAGTATTATTGATGCCCTTTTAAAGCAGGTAGGAACCTCAGACCTCAGAAGTGAGAGGTTGAAAATGTCCGTAAAAACTCCAGCCAGTTGGTCCGCACAGGTTTTTAAAACACGCCCGGGTATACCATCAGGTCCAGACACTTTTTGAGGGTTCACCCCTCTCAAGGATCTTCTGACCTTCGGCCTCTTTAACTGTGACCGAAATACCATCACCGCAAATGGGAGCTCAGGAAGGGAAGTTCTCCCTATCAAAGCATGCGTAAAACGTATTGCGCTCGTCAGGGAATTATGTTTCGTTGACATTTGGAGTCGGGGAAACCGGTAAAACCGGTGAAGCTGCTGAGTGGAGTCGGGGGGTGCTTTGTTGTGCCGCGGCCGGTGGCCTCTGAGTGGAGTCCCTCCCCCCAACACACACCCCCACACCACCATTTCACCCCTCCCTTCTCCCCCCAACTCCCCACACCCCCAACACCCCCCCTTTACCCCTCACCATTCCTACAATCTTCCCCCCACACCACCCCTCCCCACCCACACCACCCCCTCCCCCTACAATGGGTTGTGTTGGGTGACCAGGCCTCCCGTGTGACTGGGACCCGACGGGTCCCACTTAGTCTAGTATCCCTATAAACCTATCCTACCCATGTACCTGTGTGAATGTTTCTTCAACTTTGCAGTAGTATTTGTACATAGATGGCTGTGAGAATATTGAGTCTAGTTTTGCTTTTGACTTTGCAAAGGGTAGTGAAGGGCCTGTCCCACATGGGTGTCATTTGAGCGTCATTTACCCGACATCATTTACGCGTCACAACGCACGCATGGTGCGCATTATGCGCGCTTGGTGCGTGGTGATGTAGGCAGTGACGCGCAGTTGCGCGCGGCGCCCCAGGATTAAGGGATGTACAAAATCTTTGCGCGTCATCTGCGTGACGCGCAAATGACGCCCAAGTGCGACAGGCCCTTAACTCGCCAATATATTACATGACTCGATCATTTGAATCAAAACTAGAAAATCAACAATGAATATGCATGAATTTTCAGAAACACGGATGAAAATTTATGCAACTTAAACAAGTAGACATGCCAGACAGAAATTTTAAACAAATGTGGCTATAATTGATAATTAATTGAACCACTCTTAGCAATTATCCTTCATTCTGGGTGGTCTGCATGGTGACATTTAACAAGCTGAGAGCCACCTATTATCACACACTGTTGATGCTTGGTGCAATTTGTATGTCTCCTTGTTCCATACAGTTTATTATAAAAATTGGATTCGTAGAAGAGAGAGACTTCTGAGGACAAAATAATGGTTTAATAGTGCAGCACATGAACAGGCCAAATGCGCATTAAGGGAGTGCAGATGTGCGTTTACACCAAAGATAGACACTAAATGCCAGAGTAACTCAGCGGGTCAGGCAACATCTCTGGGGAAAGGGAATAGGTGACGTTTCGGGTTGAGACCCTTCCTCAGACTGAGATTCAGGAGCGAAGGAAACGAGAGGTATGAAAAGGTGCAGAACAAATCAGAGCTGGTATCGATGACCAAGGAAATGTGGAACCCCTTTGCCCACAATGTCCAGACCAAATATGGGGTTTAGTTAAACTAATCTCATCTTTCAGCACGTGAAGCATATCCCTCCACTACCTTCATATCACATGCCTATTTAAAAGCCTCTTAAATGCCTCTATCACATCTACCTCCACCACCATACCTTGCAATGCATTCCAGACACCCAGCACTCTCTGTGTAAAGAACTTGTTCTGCGCATCTCCTTTAAAGTTTGCCCCTCTCACATTAAATGTATAGCCTCCAGTCTCCACCCTGGGAGAAAGGGTCTGACTGTCTACCCTATCCATGCCTCCCATGATTTGTTTGCACTTCAACAGGAAAATTAGATTCACTAGGCTAATCCCTGGGATGAGGATGTTGGCCTCTCAAGACAGGATGGACAGTTTGAGTCTATAATCCTTGACGTTTAGAAGAATGTTTGGTGACCTCATTCAAACCTACATGATCCTAATGGGACTTGATATCGAGGTAGATATTGAGATGTTGTCACTGGTGGGACAATCAAAAACAAGAAGACAGTCACATTGCCACAGAAGGTCGCGGAGGCCAAGTCAATTGATATTTTTAAGGTGGAGATTGGTGGAGTCATGATTAGTACGGGTGTCATGGCTTATGGGGGGAGGCAATAGAATGGGGTTGAGAGGGAGTGATAGATCAGCCATGATTGGATGGTGGAGTAGACTTGATGGGCCAAATGGCCTAATTCTGCTCCTGTAAGTTGTGAGCGTATGAACGTATTAAGCTGAGGTGATTGAAATCCCTACTCTTCGAGGGAAGTGAAACTCTGGAATTATCTGATACTGTAGATGGTGGAATTATATATAGAGTCTTAGAGTCTTAGAGCTGTACATCATGGAAACAGGCCCTTCGGCCCACCTTGTCCATGCTGCCCAAATCGGTATAATGGGCTGGTGCTGTTTACTTGCATTTGGCCCATAATCCTCAAACTCATTCTTATCCATATAGTTAAGGTGGAGATAGTGGCGAGAGAAATATTTAAAAGTTCAAGAAATCAAAGATTATTCAGAACCGGCACAGTGTTTTTGAGACCAGGATAGATCAGCATATTGAATAGTGCGGCAGGCTTGAAAGGCTGACTGCTCCACTCCTGTGCTTATATGCTCATGGTCTTGAGTTGAAATACAATGACTTTAGTTTAATTATGTTAAATTATTTTTAAATCTTTAGGTAATGTTACTTTTTTTAATAGAAGTGTCTAACCTTTTAATTCACATCAGTTTTAATGGGTTTTTTAATGTCTTTGGATGTCAGAGGCATTTAAAAAGCACTTAACATTTCTCCCAACTTTGACAGCCAGCAAAAGTTAGCATAAGTCGGTGCCACCAGTTTTTCGAGGGATTTCAGGGTAAGCCTCTTTCCTCAGGCTCTGCTGCCTTCCCAACCAGGTAGCTGGAGTCCGACAACTTAGACCTTCAATGTCCACACTGGATAAGGACGGACATTGGAAAACCATGGCTTGCTTTCATTTTTTAGTTTTAATTTGGAGATACAGCGTGGAATCAGGCCCTTTGGCCAACAAAGTCTGCAGCGACCAGCGATCCCCGCACACTAACACTATCCTACACACACTGGGGACAATTTGCAATTATACCAAGCCAATTAAGCTGCAAACTTGCACGTCTTTGGAGTATGGGAGGAATCCAGAGATCCCGGAGAAAACCCACACAGACAGCACTCCGTAGTTGGCTTCGAACACGGGTCTCTGGTGCTGTAAGGAAACAACTCTACCGCTGTGCCACCGTGCCTCCCTGTCCACTGTGCCACCGTACTGTCTTGTCCACTGCGCCAGCGTGCCACCCAGTGCAATTGCAGTTTGCAAGCAGATGAGTTGTCTGTGGTTATGAGCCATCAAAAACCTTATGCACGTTATATTATAGGGCTTTGTAATCTCATCTTCCTGTACATTATTAATGTTGACAACTCTGATAAACTAATTCATAATTTATTCATCTTGCACTATTTTAAGGCAGATGATTGATGGAATAGAAGAGAGAGAAATTAATCATCCCAGGTAAATCAACAGCACAAGTCAATTTTGCTTTGCACAAAAATAGATATTAATAATGTTGCAGTATGTTGAGCATTTAGAGCTCACCTGATTATATCAATGGCTTGTAATTCTTCATTCCACCCGAAAAGTGCAGGGCGGCACAGTGGCACAGCGGTAGAGTTGCTGCCTTACAGCGCCAGAGACCCATGTTCAATCCTGACTATGGGTGCAATCTGTATGGAGTTTGTACATTCTCACTGTGACCACATGGATTTTCTCCAGTTGCTCTTGTTACCTTCCACATCTCAATGACATGCGAGTTTGTAGGTTAATTGGCTTCTGTATTTTCTCTAGTGTGTAGCGTAGGACTAGTGTAAAGGTGATTATTGGTGGGTGTGGGTTGAAGGGGTTGTTTCCACGCTGTATCTCCAAAAACTGTTTCAGAAAGCATTAAAACAAAAGAAATTATAACAGGAGTTAGCTAGTTAGCCTCGTGTCTCATCTGCCTTTCTTATAGATCTTAGTTGGTCTTTTATCTTGCCTTAATCCCACATCACCTGAATGCCATCTATATAACTAAAAGTCTCATCTTGACCACTTCCTATCTGCGCTGTATATTGATTTGAGAAAAAATGCTACAATATATCGCTATGATGTTTGGGCATCGTACTCACAGTCCTCCTTCGCTGAGGCAGCCCCCAGGATCTTTCCGTTCGATGAAAAATAAAAAAAGTTATGAATGTTTAAAAAATCTTCAGATCAGCTGATTGGCCCTCTCGCCTGTCAATCACTACGATGATGGTAACGCCCCTTCGGGGGGAGGGGGGGCAGGACTATAAAACCCCGGTTGTTTGGCCTGCCCTGCCTGTGCTTGAAACGGCAATGCAAAATCGGAAATGAAATGACAATGCAATGAGTTGTTTGGCCTGCCCTGTGCTTGAAATGGAAATGGAATTGAAATTGAAATAAGGTGTTGCCCTGCCCTGTGCTTGAAATGGAAATGGAATTGAAATTGAAATTGAAATGAGGTGTTGGTCAGCCTTATGCTTGAAATGGAAAGGAAACTGACATTGAAATGAGTTGTTGGCCTGCCCTGAGCATGAAATGGAAACCAAAAATGTTGTTTGGCCTACCTGAAACCACTCATTTTGGCCTACATGGCCCCTATTAGCCCAGAAACGAGTCCCCTTTGTCCCAAATGCCCGTATTAGCCCAGGAGGAGCATTTTGGCCCAAAAGGCCCAGTCCAGAAAAAGTGCGTTTCACTGTGATTTCACGCTTTTTTTTAAAGAATCCCTTCAGCCCATCAGGCCTGTAATAGTCCAGTAGGAGTCCCTTTGACCCATCAGTAAGTATTCCCCCTATAAGCTTTAAACCTCACCCCAGTATTTTTCTCCCCCCCACCCCGCCCCCCTTCATTGGCTCCCTATGATATCCAGGCCAGGATAGACTTTCCGCCTTCATTGCTGTGATCTGCATAAAACGATGAAAAATGTCTAAAATTAATTCTCCACCCTCTCCCCATTTTCTCTCACAGAGTCTCTCACCTGTTTTGGGCAGAATTTTTGGCAGTTTCTGTGATGCCAGCCCACCAGACCTGAGTGACTGAGCTGCCAGCCCACCAGACCTGAGTGACTGAGCTGCCAGCCCACCAGGCCTGAGTGACTGAGCTGCCAACCCAAGAATCCATTCGGCCCACAATGTCCGTACTAACCCTCTGGAAACCAGTCCCTTCGGCCCACAACACCCATACTAGCGCTACAGAAAGCCCCCCTACTGGCCACCAATATTGGAATTGGTGGAGAGGTGGAATATTGCATTGGGGGACCAGCCGCCCCATGTGAACATGGGACCCAACGGGTCCCACTTAGTCTAGTAACATTTAAAATTGCAAAGCCTGTGCAGATGGCATTAAAAAATATTATACATTTTCATTCACATCAAGTATTCATGTACGAAAGCAGAATCCCAAATGATGTGAGTGAGATTGTGTACTATCTGTTCCGGTGTTTCCACGTTCTCCCAGTGACCGCGTGGATTTTCTCCGATTTCATCCAACATCCCAAAAACATACATGTTTGTAGGTTAATTGACTTCTGTAAAATGTCTCCAGTGTCTGTTTCCTGTTACCATGTTGTATCCCTCTCTCCCTCTCTCTCCATCGAGAAACTCTGAACTGAACCATTAAATAAGTAGCAAGGATTACGTCCCATGGGCGTAGTAACACATATGACCACCCAAAGTGCAAGCAGATAGGGAATATCAGCAATGATCTCCCATTTGACCAGTCGCAATCTGTTTTTAGATTTATCCACAGTCTATTCATTATATTTGTTGTTTAAATTCCTTATTTCTTACCTCTAATTAAATTATACAGTCAATTATACATTCATTATACATTAACAATCCTGAAATGTGATATTAAATCATCAATCACTTTAGAACATGTAATATCCAAATACATTTTCTTTGTGGAAACTCATTTTGTAAATTAAAATAGCCAACCTCATGTACATATTTGAAATGCCAGGAACACAGTTTAAACTATACTCCAATAGACTGCTTAAATAGTTACGGAATGGGGACTGTAATGACCACATCTCCATAGACTGCCCTTAATGTAGTAACAAAGAACGAAAGATGCTAGTTGATACATAAGGACACAAAGTGCTTGAATAACTCGGGGGGTCAGGCAGCATCCCTGAAGAACACGGATAGGTGACTTTTCGGGTCGGGATGCTTCTTCATTTTGGCAATGTACGAGAGAAAGGAGGGAAAACAAGTGCTTGCTCTGTGTGCTATGATTTGGAAAAAGGTCAATCAAGATTCCAATAAGGCAACAAGGGAAAATGAAAATATAGGAAATAGAAAGAACGCATTGAAAAGAAAAGAAGGGAACAAGTGCAATGGAATATAAAGAGAGATGGACTAAAATAGAGTCACAGAGAGCCGTAGAGTCTTACACCGTGGATAAAGGCACTTTGGTCCACGCTGACCAACATGGCCCATCCGCACTACTTCCAATTGCTTGCGTTTGGCTAATATCCCTGTTAACCTGTCCTATCCATGTATCTGTCTAAATGTTTCTTAAACGTTGTGATAGTACCTGCCTCAATTACCTCCTCTGGCAGATTGTTCCGTACACCCAGCCTCTTTTGTGTGAAAAATTTACCCCATCAGATTCATATTAAATTTTTCCCCCATGCACCTTGAACCTAGGGCGGCACGGTGGCGCAGCGACAGAGTTGCTGCCTTACAGTGCTTACAGCACTAGATACCCGGGTTCAATCTGTAAATAACTCGTTCTAAGCTACTCCCAGTCTAGTTTCAGTAAAAAATCACTGAGTCAAGCACTTGCGCGTCTAAACTTTATTTTGACAAAACACAATTACAGTTCAACTACTATACCTAACCACCGCGGGTTCTATCCTCGTATCTGCCTGATCAAGCCTCTTAGACTCGCTCAAGCAGAGACACTCCAGAAGGTCACGCAGTCCTAAGCGTTCTCCCAGAAGATCGACACAGGACCACGAGGGAGCGATCTTGTACAGGTCCCCGAAACTTGAGGGGCAGAACCACATTGGGGTGGTCTCTATACAGTCCAATAACAGATATCGATTAACACAGTTCATGGTAGACATTTCCCCAACCCAATAATACAGTGACTAATATATTGTATTCAAACGGCGCTTCTCAAAGGAAACAAACATCGCAACATGTGCCTTGATATGCAAGAAAACCAGACAAGGCTCAATACTTAATCCAATCAACATCCAGCAAAGTAAAGCTTTGCAACATTATATAAAATGTGTATGACTGGTTTGCATTCATCCGATCCATTCCATGCAATTTGCATCTAATTGTCAGGGTCTGCAGATGTTTCCAATCTCTTCCTGCAGGTCTTATCTAGACTCTAGGCAAACTGGCACCATTCTGCAGCTTGTCCTATTTCTGCAGAAGGCACATTTAAATTGAGCAAATAGCCAGGCAGCCCAGAAGCCTTTACTAAATTTTAGTGTCCTGGCATCTCGAATTTGGCCAGAATTAACAAATCCTGGCTAAGGGCACTTGTCTGTATGGAGTGTATACGTTCTCTCCGTGACCACGTGGGTTTTCTCCAAGACCTTTGGTTTCCTTCCACACACTTAAGATGAACAGGTTAGTTGGTTAATTGGCTTGGTATAAGTGTAAATTGTCCCATGTATGTGCAGGATAGTGTAAGTATGCGGGGATCGCTGGTCGGTGCGGACTCGGTGGGCCGAAGGGCCTGATTCGCATTGTATCTCTAAACTAAACTAACCTCTGTCGATTCCCCTACACTGGGCAAGAGACTCTGAGCCCCTAAATGTTTGACAAGATGTAAAGAGAAGGGGAATGAATGGTGGAAAGTGGAAAACAAACTATTTTACTTTGGAGTCACGTGAGTGACTACGTGAAGAAGACCCCGTCAGGCCGCATGCGCGTCATTAACGTCAGACGCACTGGCGCAGCAACCGGTTAGGAGGAGCAGCGCTCCTCCAGCGGTAAGTTTAAAAACCCCAAGGCAAGTGCAAAGCTTGGTTGGAGGTTGCTTTTTCTTGCAGGCTTGTGTTTGAGGAGCAAGTTTATTTCTAAAAGAAAAAAGCAGAAAGCGACAACGGTGAAGGCGAGGCGTGCTGCTAGTAAGATGACAGACCGCGGGAGTGCGGGGAGCGGGCGCCCGCTCAGTTCACCTAGTCAGTCAGTGGCAGGGAGACCACCGACTGCAGACTCAGTGCCTTTAAGCACCGTGGCCACGCCGTGGGGCGTAAGGCTACTAAAAAGGCTACTGCAAGGCCCATTGACTCCGAGGAGTCGGGTCAGGAGGGTGCCCGTCCGGAAAAGGATGCTGTTCTCACACGGTTATCCAAAGTGGAGCTCCTGTTGGAGAGGATGCTCCACCAGGATACACGCCCGGAGGAGGGGTGGTATCCACGCCGGCCTACGGGGAAGCCCGCGCCAGCAGCGTCTGGAATAGGGTTGCTCAATAGCTTCCTCTTGGAGGAGGAGAGTTTGATGGGTCAGGATTATCCTGACGCCGAATCTGTGGGGGAACAGAACCCACATGATGAAGGGCATGAGCCCATAATACCATGTCTAGCAGCAAGATTTGCTGTCCCCAGAGAGGCTGGGGAGTCGTTGGATGACGAGTTGGCAACAACGATAAATTATTTGCTCTCCCATCAGCTGCAAGAGCTGACCATGGACAAGATGGCAAAGAAATATGAGACCCCGGTGAATTACCAACTCTTGAGTACTGGTGGTTAACCATGTGATATGGGGCCATATGGGCAATGGCATCACGGAGACATGGCTCCAGGGTAACCAAGGCTGGGAGCTGAACATCCAAGGATATTCAATATTCAGGAGGGATAGACAGAAAGGAAAAGGAGGTGGTGTAGCGTTACTGGTTAGAGAGGAGATTAACGCAATAGAAAGGAAGGACATTAGCTTGGAGGATGTGGAATCGATATGGGTAGAGCTGCGAAACACTGAGGTGCAGAAAATGCTAGTGGGTGTTGTGTACAGGCCACCTAACAGTAGTAGTGGAGTTGGGAATGGCATCAAACAGGAAATTAGAAATGCGTGCAACAAAGGTAAACAGTTATAATGGGTGAATTCAATCTACATATAGATTGGGTGAATCAAATTGGCAGGGGTGCTGTGGAAGGTGATTTCTTGGAATGTATGCAGGATAGTTTTCTAAACCAACACGTAGAGGAACCAACGAGAGAGTAGCCTATTCTAGACTGGGTATTGAGTAATGAGGAAGGGTTAGTTAGCAGCCTTGTTGTGCGTGGCCCTTTGGGCAAGAGTGACCATAATATGATTGAGTTCTTCATTAGGATGGAGAGTGACATTGTTAATTCAGAAACACGGGTCCTGAACTTAAAGAAAGGTAACTTTGAGGGTATGAGCTGTGAATTGGCCAAGATAGATTGGCAATTGATTCTTAAAGGGTTGACGGTGGATATGCAATGGAAAGCATTTAAAGACTGCATGGATGAACTACAACAATTGTTCATCCCAGTATGGCAAAAGAATAATTCAAGGAAGGGAGTGCATCCGTGGATAACAAGGGATTAGGGATAGTACCAAAACAAAAGATGAAGCATACAAATTAGCCAGAGAAAGCAGCCTACCAGAGGACTGGGAGAAATTCAGAGTCCAGCAGAGGAGGACAAAGGGCTTAATTAGGAAAGGGAAAATGGATTATGAAAGAAAACTGGCAGGGATCATAAAAACTGACTGCTAAAGTTTTTATCGATATGTGAAGAGAAAAAGATTAGTTAAAACAAATGTAGGGCCCTTGCAGTCAGAAACTGGTGAATTGATCATGGGGAACAAGGACATGGCAGACCAATTGAATAACTATTTTGGTTCTTTCTTCACTAAGGAAGACATAAATAATCTGCTGGAAATAGCAGGGGATCGCTGGTCAAATGAGATGAAGGAACTGAGTGAAATGGATTAAAGGCCGATAAATCCCCAGGATTTAAATATCCCCAGATAGGCTCCATCCCAGAGTAATTAAGGAAGTAGCCCCAGAAATAGTGGATGCCTTAGTAATAATTTTTCAAAACTCCTTAGATTCTGGAGTAGTTCCTGAGGATTGGAGGGTAGCTCCACTTTTTAAAAAGGGAGGGAGAGAGAAAATGGGGAATTACAGACCAGTTAGTCTAATATCGGTAGTGGGGAAACTGCTGGAGTCATTTATTAAAGATGAGATAGCAGCACATTTGGAAAGTGGTGAAATCATTGGACAAAGTCAGCATGGATTTACGAAAGGTAAATCATGTCTGACGAATCTTATTGAATTTTTTGAGGATGTAACTAGTAGAGTGGATAAGGGAGAACCAGTGGATGTGTTATATCTGGACTTTCAGAAGGCTTTCGACAAGGTCCCACACAAGAGATTAGTATACAAACTTAAAGCACACGGTATTGGGGGTTCAGTATTGATGTGGATAGAGATATGGCTGGCAGATAGGAAGCAAAGAGTAGGAGTGAATGGGTCCTTTCAAGGATGGCAGACAGTGACTAGTGGGGCACCGCAAGGCTCAGAGCTGGGACCCCAGCTATTTATAATATATATTAATGATTTGGATGAGGGAATTGAATGCAACATCTCCAAGTTTGCGGATGACACAAAGCTGGGGGGCAGTGTTAGCAGTGAGGAGGATGCTAGGAGGCTGCAAGGTGACTTGGATAGGCTGGGTGAGTGGGCAAATGCATGGCAGATGCAGTATAATGTGGATACATGTGAGGTTATCCACTTTGGTGGCAAAAACAGGAAAGTAGACTATTATTTGAATGGTGGCTGATTAGGAAAAGGGGAGATGCAACGAGACCTGGGTGTCATGGTACACCAGTCATTGAAAGTAGGCATGCAGGTACAGCAGGCAGTGAAGAAAGCCAATGGTATGTTAGCTTTCATAGCAAAAGGATTTGAGTATAGGAGCAGGGAGGTTCTACTTCAGTTGTATAGGGTCTTGGTGAGGCCACACCTGGAGTATTGCATACAGTTTTGGTCTCCTAATCTGAGGAAAGACATTCTTGCCATAAAGGGAGTACAGAGAAGGTTCACCAGACTGATTCCTGGAATGTCAGGACTTTCATATGCGGAAAGACTGGATAGACTCGGTTTGTACTCGCTAGAATTTAGAAGATTGAGGGGGGATCTTATAGAAACTTACAAAATTCTTAAGGGATTGGACAGGCTAGATGCAGGAAGATTGTTCCCGAAGTTGGGGAAGTCCAGGACAAGGGGTCACAGTTTAAGGATAAGGGGGAAATCTTTTAGGACCGAGATGAGAAAAACATTTTTCACACAGAGAGTGGTGAATCTCTGGAATTCTCTGCCACAGAAGTTAGTTGAGGCCAGTTCATTGGCTATATTTAAGAGGGAGTTAGATGTGGCCCTTGTGGCTAAAGGGATCAGGGGGTATGGAGAGAAGGCAGGTAAGGGATGAGTTGGATGATCAGCCATGATCATATTGAATGGCAGAGCAGGCTCGAAGGTCCGAAGGTCCAACTCCTGCACCTATTTTCTATGTTTCTATGTTTCTATGCATCAGGGCACAAGAAATGAAGCTCCACCGGGTGCTGAAGTTGCTCGCTGGAGGCATTGCGGCGTTAGCAGCCTTAGCCCTTCTATGCAGTGCCCACTTTGAAATAAACTGTTTGTGCAAAAGTGCAATACGCCTGACGATATACCCTAAATTTGCGGCGCTCTGCAAGCCAAGTAACGTTCAACTGTCAAATTTGTTATTTGGGGACGCACTGCTACGGGGGCACGAGCAAACATGACTCCTCCCACCAGGGACCGGGGACAACAAATTCCACCGGTAACCATGGAGGTAGGTGGGTCTGGTCCTGATCGGAACATATTAAGTGAAAGTCACCTACAAGTCAGGGGGAGATTACACTGGCTCCTAAAAGAATGGTCTGAGATAACATCAGATCCATTTATACTCTGCAGTATACAAGGTTTTCTAATTCAATTGTATCCCAATTTGAGTCCACCCACTCAGCATGTTCCAAGCTGGACACTCATTTTCTCACAAAAAGAGAATATGGAAATACAGGCAGAACTTGAAAAATTATGCAAAAAGGGGTGATTGAGAAATCGGCTTGCCAACTCCACCAATTTGTGCCAAATATTTTTCCTCTGTCAAAAAAGGATGTAGGATGTAGAATCATCCTCAACCTGATGAGCCTTAACCACTTTGTACAGTATAAACATCTCAAAATGGAAACTTTTACTACTGCTAAACACCTGCTTTCCAGACAATGTTATATGGGAAGCATCGACCTTAAAGATGCATATTACTCAGCGTCTGTTCACTACGATGATAGGAGATATTTGAAATTTAGCTGGATGAATCAATTATGACAATTCAAAGCACTGCCTAATGGATTAACGTCAGCTCCGGGATTGTTCACCAAATTGTTAAAGCCAATACTGGGGCTACTTAGAGCTCAGGGTCATATTGTAATGGCCTATTTGGATGATATTTTTATTGTTGGTAAGACTCGGGACAAAGCTGAATCATCCGTTTCAGTTGTTAAGCTCACTTTTATGGATGGGGTTTATCATTCATCCAGATAAGTCCAAATTAACACCAGTCAGAGTTATTGATTATTTGTGTTTCACTATTAACTCAGATCACATGTCAGTGACTCTGCCCAGGGACAAAAGGCTGCAGCTAATTGAAGGCTGTGTTAAGCTGATTGAAACACAATGACCTTCAATTAGACAAGTGGCCAGCTTGGTTGGCAAATTAGTGGCTTCATTTCCAGCTGTGCAGTTTGGACCTCTACATTACCAGCAATTGCAGCGAGCGAAGAAACAGGCACTGACGATGCATTCAGGTCATTATGACAAGCCCATGCAAATACCAGGTGTGGCCATTGTTGAAGTACAATGGTGAATTATGAATGTCTCAAGTTCTTCCAGCCAAATTCTGGTTGAACCACCTTCTATTGTCTTACAGACTGATGTCAGTGCGCTAGGTTGGGGCGCTAATGATACTATTTCCAGCTGTGGAGGTAGATGGAATATGCATGAGGCACCTCTTCTGCAATCATGAGGAATTAATTATTTAGAGCTTTTGGGAACATTTTATGGGCTTAAAGCTTATTGTTCTACTAAATGACACTCGCATGTTCAAGTTCAGATTGACAACACCACGGCAGTGGCATATGTTAATCATATGGGTGGAATCAAGTCGGAATCTTGTGATAGATTGGCAAATCTGATTTGGGACTGGTGAATTTCCGGAGACCCGGTAGATTCAACATGGTGGCAGACACAAGGTCTCGAACATTCAATGACAACACAGAATGGATGTTGAATCATGACATATTTAACAATATTGTTGCTCCGTATGGGATGCCAGATATCGATTTGTTTGCATCCAGACTAAACCACAAGTTGCCTAAATATGTTTCATGGGAACCAGATCCTGGGGCAGCAGTGGTAGATGCATTCTCGCTGCATTGGGGTGGAATGTTTGTGTATGAATTTCCTCCTTTCTGCCTCATCAGTCGGTGTCTGCAAAAAATTAAGCAGGACTCTGTCTCAGGAGTATTGGTGGTACCCAACTGGCCTACTCAGCCATGGTTCCCTCTCGTGTTGCAGATAAACATACAGCCACTTATGACTGTTCCCAAACATCAGAACCTACTGGTACACCCTGTAACTCGTGGTCAACACCCTTTATATGATCGTATCAATCTGTTGGTTTGCAGATTCTAAGAAGGCCATACCTGGGGAGAGGACTATCGGATCGCACTGTGGATGTTCTTACTGCGGCCTGGAGGGATAGTACCCAGAAGCAGTACATCTCTTATATAAGGAAATGGGAGGTGTTCTGCTTCCGGCAAAATATTTCATACTACACAGCAGGCATCTCCGACGTACTAGAGTTCCTGTCAACCCTCTTTTTCGATCAACGATAGTGCGATCAATACGGCCAGAAGTGCCCAGTCTTCATATTCATGGATGGGATCGGAACGATATTCTGTGGGGTCACGCCCTCTCATCTCTAGATTTGTGAAGGGAATTTTTAATTCCAATCCTCCCAGGCCCAGGTATTCGACAATCTGGGATGTGAGCGAAGTACTTATGCTCCTTTGTCAATGGACTCCTATCACAGCTCTGTGTTTGGCCAAACTCTCTGTGAAGGTAGTCATGCTCATGGCACGGGTTTCGGCACAATGGGTGCAGACATTACAGAAGCTGCGACACGACAGGATGGAAGTATCTGCAGATGCTGTTACATTTTCCATCTGCGATCTACTCAAACAGAACAGACCGGGTGTGACAGGGTTTAGGATTACCTTTTCGGTATACCCTACAGATTCACGCCTATGTGTAGTGTCACACTTATTGTGTTACATCAAGACCACCAGCACCCTAAGAGGTGTAGAATCAGCATTATTGATCAGCCACAGAAAACCGCATAATAAAGTGTTGGTTCAGACTATTTCAAGGTGGCTAAAGCAGGTTCTGGCTTATGCAGGTATTAACACTGACATTTTTAAATCTCATTCCACCAGGGCAGCATCAACATCAGCGGCCAGGGCAATGGACGTCCCTATAGGCCATATCCTCGTGGCCGCAGGGTGGTCAATTGAGCGGACGTTTCAGCAATATTATCACAAACCACTTGCTGAACCAGGGGTATTTGCCCGTTCTGTTTTAAGTTCAGTTTTATAGCTTCCCCCTGGGACAGAGGGGTTGCTATTATTTTCTTTAAAAATTAAACCGTTATTACATTTAAAATCAATGTCATGGTTTAATGCATTATTGATTCTTTCCTCATTCCGAGTCAATCGATGCAGTGAGATGCCTGGATTTGAATCTACGGCATGAAATCACAGAGCTTTGAAATCTTCACGTAGTCACTCACATGACTCCGAAGTAAAATAGCAAGATTAAACGAGGACTTACCAGTTTGAAATTTAATCTTTATTTTATGAGGAGTTACGTGCCCTCCACGCCCAACCCTCTTTCACAAAGGTCATCTGGTAGTTCTAGGTTTCTGCTCTTACTATTATACTTAAATTACTGTTACCTGTGATTTCATACCACTGCTTTGAAGATTGAGGTGCATGCGGCCTGATGGGGTCTTCACGTAATCACCAACATAACTCCTCATAAAATAAAGGTCAAACCTCAAACTGGTAAGTTCTTGTTTAATCTTACTATTTTATACACATTTTTTGTTCCTTATTCTGGAAAATTATCCATGCCTGAACTTTTTTTTCACAGCGAAGAAGTAAATTACATTTCAAACCCCATTCAGTTAAACAGAACAGTCTAATTGCATCAGTGTTTGTTTATACTTCGATAGTCTTTGAGAAGCTAATTACATTACCTGTGTTATCCAATTAGGAATAATTCTAATTAATTACAGCTGTTAGTTATGGAATAAGTACAGTCAGAAACTAAAAATATTAAAATCAGTTGAGAGCCTATAATTAGCTTAAGGTGGGAATTAATCGGAGAGTCTAGAAGCGCAGTTTAATGGAGTTTGACTAGAGGGAGCAAGGCATTTAATATTCTTCCCATATTGGGTTTGTTCACAATAATCATTCCTTAACATTTTGCCAGAACTTCAGTCCTCCACAAAACTCACATTTTAGTTTAGTTTAGTTTAGAGATACAGAGTGGAAACAGGCCCTTCGGCCCACCAAATTCGCACTGACCATCGATCATCCGTATACTAGTTCTACCCTATAGGGGTACTTTTACAGAAGCGAATTAACCTGCAATCCTGCACGTCTTTGGGATGTGGGAGGAAACTGGAGTATCCGGAGAAAACCCATATGGTCACAGGGAGAACGTACAAACAGCACCCATAGTCGGGATTGAACCCGGGTCAGTGGTGCTGTAAGGCAGCAACTCTACCACTGTGCCACAGTGCCATCCATGTTTTAGTTCTTGCAAATTCAACCTAGCAATCTCCAGTATTTTGGAATCACGTTATTCTGTGTTTCTGGACCCTCGTTTTACATTCTTCATTGAAAATCCCAGTAATAAACCTTGTGATCATCCTAAAAACTTCCTTGTTCTTGGTCTATGGAAATTCTATCCAATACTCAGGGGACATGATCACCAGTGATTACCTTTCCCGTCTTTGTGGCATCTTCCTTCACAGGTACCTGTGTACAAGTGTAAACACAAGCAACTGCTGATGCTGGTTCAAACACAAAAGGACGCAAAGTGCAGGAGTAACTCAGTGGCTCAGGCAGCATCTCTTGAGAACATGGATATGTGATGTTAAAGGTCGAGACCCTAGAACCAACAAAAATATAAAGGGTAATTGTAAGTGTGAGAAAGTAATATTGGCGTTTGGCCCATATCCCTCTAAACCGTGCCCATCCAAACGTCAAGAGTGTTTTATGTCCCGGATAGAACAATTCCATTCCAACTTGCAGCAGCACAACAGCATATGTAAACATAGTACACTGTAAACTATGTAATAAACGAGAAAAAAAAGTTCAGGACGTGTGTATATACCTATACATTATAATATACATATGTGAGTGTGTGTGCGTGTGTGAGAGCAGGTAGGAAGTAGGAAGGAACTGCAGATGCTGGTTTAAACTGAAGATAGGCACAAAATGCACAAAATGCTGGAGTAACTCAGCGGGACAGGCAGCGTATCTGGAGAGAAGGAATGGGTGACATTTTGGTTCAAGACTGATCGGGTGGAGATGGGTCGGTTTGGGTCTGAAGAAGGGTCTCGACCCAAAACATCACCAATTCCTTCTCTCCCCAGATGCTGCCTGTCCCACTGAGTTACTCCAGCATTATGTGTGTGTGTGTGTGTGTGTGTGTGTGTGTGCGTGTGTGCGCGTGTGTGCGTGTGTGCGTGTGTGCATATTTATATATATATATATATATATGTCATGTATCCATGATATGTACCGTTATATATACCATGAATCATGCCTAGCCTTCCTGATACATTGAGGCATTTGTAAACATGTACTCTAAGATATTTCTGTTCCACCACACTACTTAGTGTCTTGCCAATTACCTTCTAACCCACTACTTTACTGGTTTGTATGAATTTTCTAAGTACATTACCTGAGAAGATCAAGTGGTACAAATAAATAGCACATGAATGAATTTCAAAATCTGCTTGTTTGACCTCGCAACAAGATCAGACTCTAAAATAGAATCAAAGTCAGTCCATTACTGACTGATTTTAAGAATTATATCTGTGAGACATATGTGAAATCATTGGAACAACTATAATTGTTGCATAAACGCACTCAACAGGCAAAACTGGGTCTTTTCAAAAAGGCACATTGCTTTTGTTTGCACAAAATAGAAAAAGGCATGTTATTAAATAAGCTAAATGTAAGACTTTAGCACATATTTAGCACATATTTGGTTGGAGAGTAATCATGGGCAGATATGTGTAAGACCATAAGACACAGAGGTACATAGACATAGAAAATAGGTGCAGGAGTAGGCCATTCGGCCCTTTGAGCCTGCACTGCCATTCAATATGATCATGGCTGATCATCCAACTCAGTATCCTGTACCTGCCTTCTTTCCATACCCCCTGATCCCTCTAGCCACAAGGGCCACATCTAACTCCCTCTTAAATATAGCCAATGAACTGGCTTCAACTACCTTCTGTGGCAGAGAATTCCACAGATTCACCACTCTCTGTGGGAAAAAAGGTAGAATTAGGCCATTCAGCCCATCGAGCCCACGCTGCCATTCAATCGTGGATGATCTATTTTTTCTGCTCAACCCCATTCTCCTGCCTTCTCCCTGTAACCTTTGACACCCTTCCTAATCAAGATTCTATCAATCTTTGTTTTAAAAATACACCAGAACTTGAGTCCACAGCGGTCAGTGGCAATGAATTCCACAGATTCACCACCCTCTGGCTCAAAAAAATCCCTCTTCATCTCCATTCTGAAGGTACATCCTTTTATTCTGAGGCTGTGCCCTCCGTCCTAGACTCTCCCACTAGTGGAAACATCTTCTCCACATCCACTCTATCCAGACCTTTCAATATCCAGTAGGTTTGAATGAGATCCCCCTCCTCATCCTAAACTCCAGGGAGTACAGACCCAGACCCATCAAATGCTCCTCATACATCAACCCAATCATCCTTGGGATAATTCTCGTAAACCTTCTCTGGACTCTCTCCAAAGCCAGCACACCATTCCTCAGATATGAGGCCCACAACGGCACTGTGAATTATAAAAGGTGTATTAACACAGAGCCAACTTTGCAGAAAATAACTGAGTATTTATATGGATCGCAGATGATGGACCCCTGAGACAGAATTGGTTTGCAAGACCAAAACAATCTTCATTAGACTGCTATTGAGTACAGTACTGTTATCAAGGCTTTAGATGAAAAGTCGGCTCGGTTGGGCAATCAGATGACATTAATTAGATGAATGATTTGATTTAATTGAAGAGGCATTTAGCAAAACAAACTAAAATTGCCAGGGTGCGACATTTCCATCTGACTGCACTTTAATTAAAATTAAGTCTTTGCCCAAAACCAGATATATAAATGATTTACATAGGTATTCCCACAGCAGTGCATCAAAAGGAATTAATTTACATCTAGTTTACATCTTCAAGTCTTCAGATTAGGAATTACCACAACCATGTTAACACTCTTACTCGACTTTTTCGGCGATTGCCGGCACCCGTCATAGGTCGTTGCAGGTTGCCGAAAATGTTCAACATGTTGAAAATCCAGCGGCGACCAGAAAGACGCTACGACTCTTTGGGCGACTGAGGAGCCGACTCATAACCATACAGGTGACACCCTGGCGACATGTCGCGGGGTGAAGCCTATATGGTCGTGAGTACACCATATGAAAGACACTCTTTGGTCTGCCCGAGCGTTGTTCCCCACCCAGCAGAGCGAGATGTCTGTCGGGGAATGTTGCCGACTGGCCCACTGCAGACTGCAGGAGTACGTGCTGAGGGACGCACTGAAGCTCGGTGCAGCCAACGCCAAGGCCCGGTGGGGGAGGGCCACAGTCTAAGGTCCTTCCGCTGCTGGACATGGGGGGCACAGTATGGTGGAGACGCCCCTCAAAATAAGGGAAGGTATTCCATGCCGGAGGGCCACATGAGTGGCACGGGTGGGGGATCGATTCGCGAAATTTGACAAATGTGTATAGACTGTATGGAGCCATTTGTAAAGCCTCCGAAAATGTCGGATGGATTTTTTGCACGGTTGATGTATTGTATATATTTATTACCTGAATAAAGTCTATTTTGAAATATTTTTTAAAAATATATATATATATGGTCGTGAGTAGTCGCCCAAAGAGTCGTACCTTGTGCTGGTTGCCGCTGGATTTTCAACATGTTGAAATATTTTGGCGACCTGCTACGACGGGGATCTGGCAGTCGCCGAAAAAGTCACATAAGTGGGATAGGCCCATTAAACACTCTTTTTCTTTCGAATAGTGAAAGGCCTGGATAGAGTGGATGTGGAGAGGATGTTTCCATTAGTGGGAGAATCCAGGACTTGAGGTCACAGCTTCAGAATTAAAGGACATTCCTTTAGGAAGGAGATGAGGAGGAATTTCTTTAGTCAGAGGGTGGCGAATCTGTGGAACTCCTTGCCACAGAAGGCTGTGGAGACCAAGTCAGTAGATATTTTTAAGGCAGAGATAGATAGATTCTTGATTAGTACGGGTTTCAGGGGTTATGGGGAGAAGGCAGGAGAATGAGGTTAGGAGAGAGAGATCGATCAGCCATGATTAAGTGGCAGATTAGACTTGATGGGCCAAATGGCCTAATCCTGCTCCTATCACTTAATTATAAACTTATGAACACAACTGACTTCCATCCCTTTGTTGTAATGCACACCCCAAACAGCCCACAAATAATGGAATCAATAAAGGACACAAAGTGCTGGAGTAACTCAGCAGGTCAGACAGCATCTCAGGAGGACAAGGAGAAGTGACGATTTGGACCGTGACCTTAACCCAAAATGTCACCTATCATTGTTCTCCAGAGCTATTACCGGACCTGCTGAGTTACTCTAGCATTTTGTGTATCAACCAACATCTGCCATTCCTTGTTTCTAATGGAATCATAGAATCAGCTTCAAAGATAATTAATAAATAACAAATAGCGTTAAACTTTTAATGATATATTTCACATTCATTTCTCCCACTTTTAGTTTCCTTCTTAATATTTTTGTTGGTGCTCATTCAAGGATTTAAGTTTTCTCCTAGGTAGACACAAAATACTGGAGTAACTCAGCGGGACAGGCAGCATCTCTGGAGGGAAGCAATGTTTTCTCCTGATCATCAGGCTGATGGCCACCCAATGCTACACCACGCTACACGTTGGTTTAGGTTTATTGTTGTTAGATGTCTGGAAGGTCATGTTTGACAAACCTTCTTGAATTTATTGAAGCGGTTACTAGGGAAATTGATGAGGGTAAAGCAGTGGATGTTGTCTGTATGGATTTCAGTAAGGCCTTTGACAAGGTTCCCCATGGAAGGTTGGTTAAGAAGGTTCAATCTTTGGGTGTTAATGGCGGAGCAGCAAGATGGATTCAACAGTGGCTGAATGGGAGATGTCAGAGAATAATGGTGGATGGCTGTTTGTCAGGTTGGAAGCCGGTGACCAGTGGGGTGCCTCAGGGATCTGTGTTGGTTCCACTGTTGTTTGTCATGTACATCAATGTTCTAGATGATGGGGTGGAAAATTGGATAAGTAAGTATGCAGATGATACTATGCTGTGGTGCTGTGGATAATGAAGTAGATTTTCAAAGTCTACAGAGAGATTTGGGCCTTTTGGAAGAGTGGGCTGAACGATGGCAGATGGCGTTTAATGCTGATAAGTGTGAGGTGCTACATCTTGGCAGGACAAATCAAAATAGGACGTACTTGGTAAATGGTAGGGAATTGAGGAATGCTGTGGAACAGAGGGATCTAGGAATAACTGTGCATAGTTCCCTGAAGGTGGAATCGCATGTAGATAGGGTGGTAAAGAAAGCTTTTGGTGTGCTGGCCTTTATAAATCAGAGCATTGAATATAGGAGTAGGGAAGTAATGTTAAAATTGTACAAGGCATTGGTGAGACCAATTCTGGAGTATGGTGTACAATTTTGGCCGCCTAATTATAGGAAGGATGTCAACAAAATATAGAGAGTACAGAGGAGATTTACTAGAATGTTGCCTGGGTTCCAGCAACTAAGTTACAGAGAGAGGTTGAACAAGTTAGGTCTTTATTCTTTGGAGTGCAGAAGGTTAAGGGGGGACTTGATTGAGGTCTTTAAAATGATGAAAGGGATAGACAGAGTTGACGTGGATAAGCTTTTCCCATTGAGGGTAGGGAAGATTCAAACAAGAGGGCATGACATGAGAATTAAGGGACAGAAGTTTAGGGGTAACATGAGGGGGAACTTCTTTACTCAGAGAGTGGTGGCTGTGTGGAATGATCTTCCTGCAGAAGTGGTGGAGGCAGGATCGATTTTAACATTTAAAAGTAAAGTGGATAGGTATATGGACGGGAGGGAATGGAAGGGTATGGTCTGAGTGCAGGTAGATGGGACCAGGGGCAAATAAATGTTCGGCACGGACTGGAAGGGCCGAGAAGGCCTGTTTCCGTGCTGTAATTGTTATATGGTTATATGGTTATGTACCAAGGTACAGTGAAAAGCTTAGATTTGAATGCTATCCAAACAGATCAGATAATACTATAACAAAATATAATCAAGTCAAACTCAAGTACAATAGGTAGAGGGAGAGGGAAGATACAGAGTGCAGAATTTAGTTCTCAGCATTGTAGCGCATCAGTTCCATAGATCAGGCATATATAATCCGCAATGGGGTAGAGGTGAATCGAGCAGTACCCTAGCTTATGGAAGTACCATTCGGAGGAATGACAACAGAGAGGAAAAGGCTGTTCCAGAGTCTGGTGGTGCATGCTTTCAAGTTCCTTCACCTTCTGCCGGACGGGAGCAGGGAGAAGGATTGGCCTCGGTGGGACAAGACTTTGATTATGTTTGCTGCTTTTCTCAGGCAGCATGAAGTGTGTACAAAATGATAACCACATTTGGAGCATTTTTCTTTTAATGTTTACTCAGAGGGTCGTAGATTCATAGAGTCATACAGCATGGAAACAGGCCCTCGGCCCAACTTGCCCACACTGACCAACATGTCCCATCTACACTAGTCCCACCTGCCTGCATTTGGCCCATATCCCTGTAAACCTGTCCAATCCATGTACCTGTCTAAATATTTCTTAAACTTTGCAATAGTACCTGCCTCAACCACCTCCTCCGACAGTTTATTCCATATACCTACCACCCTTTATTAAAATAGACATAAAAAACAGAAAACTGTGATATTAATGTACTATTTTCTGTTTTCTTTATTACCATTCCTTGAGTGACCTCAAATAATGTAGACTTTGAAGAAAGGTAACGTTGCCTATTTGCTTCGCTCCATAGACGCTGCCTCACCCGCTGCGTTTCTCCAGCATTTTTGTCTACCTTAGATTTTCCAGCATCTGCAGTTCCTTCTTAAACAATTTATTCACAGATCTGTGTTAGCTGTGCAATGTGGCTGATAAATACACATTGTACAAACCTAGAAATAGAAACAAGGAACTGCGGATGCTGGTTTACAACAAGGACGACACAAATTGCTGGAGCAACCCAGCGGGACAGGCGGCATCCCTGGATACATACCTGCGGATGGGTGATGTTTTTGGCCGGGTCTCTTCGTCAGACTGATTGCAGGGGTGGGGAAAAGAAAGCTAGAGGAGTGGAGGGGCAGGACAAAGCATGGCACGTCATAGGTCAACGCATGGGGGGGGGGGGGTTGATAGGCAGATGGTTGGACAAAGGCAGGAGATGAACACACACAAGGTGTGAGCCGAAGGATTAGAGAGTTGCAAATTGTGAAGTTTGAGGATCGATGAGGTGTGAATTGTGCAGTTTGGAGGAGCAATTACAAACCTAATCAGCTTTTCCTCCGTTCAATCTTTGTACCCACGAATTCCCCACTGAAGTCACACTGTGAACTAGTCAGCTGCACATCCATAGCTAGAGCCAGGATGTTTAGGCGCTAAAAAACACTGAAACAGGCAGGCGAAAAGGCATAATAAAATTACAAAAAAGGCACAAAAAAGCCATTTATTGACAAAAACGGCATAAAAAGGCATTTATTTCCACCACCAAAATATGGTTAAAAATGATAATGTAAAGGTATTCTACATTAAAAGACCAAAGTTGCCTGGTTGCACATAATTACTTGCATTTTTTTTAATTATCTGGTGTTAAACTATGCCGTCTGTCAGACAGAATATGCTTCAGTTGTGAAAATCTTCTTTCTACCTCAGCTGAGGTCACTGGTGCATACCCGAAACAAGCTACAGACTCTATATTCATGTCGATATCTTGTGTATTACAACTACCTTTGAGAACTTTAGCTGTGTCTTCTATTTCTTCAAGATCTTTGTTAGCTAAAATCACTCTCTCACATTTTCCTTGTATGTCTTTACCTACATCACCAGGAACTTTACGAATATCGTCAGTTACTTGGTTGAAAACCTGCAAGTTATACACTAATGTTTCACCACATTTCTCAAGGGAAGTGATAGCTTGTGGAAAGTTTGCAAAATTGGAAGCAACAAACACAAGATCGTGGTGGAGGGACTTTTTCTGCATGATTTCACTGACGATCCTGACTGCAGCAGATTCTTCTTCTTCAAAACAGTTGCCGATTTATTTTATCTTTTCAAAATTTGCTGTATAGTAGAGTATAGCAGAGAGCCATGTACCCCATCTAGTCAAAACGGGCTGAGGAGGTAGCGGAATCTTGGGTGCCATTTCCTTGAACAACTGTGCACATGACGGTGCTTTGAGGAAGATTTTCTTGACATTGGAAACTAGGCGATGAACATTTGAAAACAAGCTACGTATGTCCTTGGCAATTCTATGAAGTCCTTGAGCTAAGCATCTTAAATGCAACATTTTGGGGAATAAAACTTTAAGTCACAAACAGAAGAACATTCTCGTGTTTTATACCTTCTGGCCAAAGTACAGCAAGTGAAGATGTAAACAACTGAGCAATAGTTGAGCTGTTTGACTTCCCCAATACTTCCAATGTCAACAAATACTCCTTTGACGATTGATCTGCCTCCAGTGTACCGGTGACCACATTGGCAACATATCTCCCCACAGAATCGGTTATCTCAATCTATTGAGATCCATATTGCATGCAACTTCATTTCTAATTTTCCACACAACAATGTTGAAGTTGCTTTCAACATAATTTGTCCGTAATGATGACTCGCTTAGTTTCTGTTCCTCTAAAAAACCTCTGAGAGATTTGTTTTCCAATTTCCACAGTGGAATCCCAGCATCAATGAATGCATTGCACAGATCACTCGAAAACCCAGATTTATGACTGGAACCAGCAGTAAATGTTGTGCGTTTCTCTGCCGCTGACTTGTGTTTAGCTGCACTGGGGACAAAAATCATTTATTTATTTAAAAATAAAGGGCTGTCCTTTTAGGCTTTACTTTCCTTTAGACTTTAGACATACAGCGCAGAAACAACCCCATCGGCCCACCAAGTCCGTGCCGATCAGCGATCACCCCGTACACCAGCACTATCCTGTACACCTGGGACAAATTGCAATTTTTACCAGACAATTAATCTACAAACCTGCACGTCTTTGGAGTGTGGGAAGAAACCAGAGCACCTGGAGAAAACCCACATGGTCACAGGGAGAATGTATAAATGTACAGACAGCACCTGTAGTCAGGATCAGACCTGTTTTGTAACCCTAACCACGTGTGTTTTCTCCGGGTGCTCCGGTTTCCTACCACACAATAGACAATGGACAATAGGTGCAGGAGTAGGCCATTCGGCCCTTCGAGCCAGCACCTCCATTCACTGTGATCATGGCTGATCATCCACAATCAGTACCCTGTTCCTGCCTTCTCCCCATATCCCCTGACTCCACTATCTCTAAGAGCTCTATCTAACTCTCTCTTGAAAACATCCAGAGAATCAGCCTCCACTGCTTTCTGGCAGAGAATTCCACAGATTTGTAAAGATATGTAGGGTAATTAGCTTTGGTAAAGATTGTACATTGTGCCTAGGGTGTAGTGTAGTACTAGGGTATGGGGTGATCGCTGGTCGGTGCTATCTCTTAGGGCTGAAGGGTCTGTTTCTGCGCTCTATCTTCAAAGATTTTTTCTCTCTTTTTTTGTAAGCTTTGTCAATTTTGACTAGTATATAAATGTAAATAATTTGGTGTACATATGGAAATAGGTGTTTATAGCTGCTAAATGTGTATAAGATAATTATAAGCAGTTGAATAAGCGGTGGGAATTAATAAGCTTTGGCATCTTCCTGCGCCTTTTTGGACACATGCGATTCATTTATTTATTAATATTGTTTATGATATTTTATAAATATTCTTGTTTTTTTGTTTTTTGTATGCTGTTTCACACTTGCTTCTATTTTTTATTCTATTCGTAATAAATAATTTTTTTAAACAAATTTAAAAAGTAGAGTAAATTCAACTAAAGTGATTGAAGTTTAAAATAATATTTTTAATATTCTATCAACACACTATAGTTATAATTTAATCAATTTATTTGAAATCTTATCTGTTATCAGATTCTTTTTCATTTTCATGCAAATAGGCATTTAACAGCAAAGAGAATTATGTTAAGTGTTTAAGAAGGAACTGCAGATGCTAGAAAATCGAAGGTAGACAAAAGTGCTGGAGAAACTCAGCGGGTGCAGCAGCACCTAAGGAGCAAAGGAAATAGACAACCCTTCTTCAGACTCATGTTAAGTTAAGTGTTTCCCTCACGGTATTTAATTGGATTATAGCATTGCAATTCTTCCTTACAATGCAATTCACGTATTTCACAGTATTAGTTGTTGTGCCTGCAGGGTCTTTATTGTTGTTGCTTCCAAAGGCAAATCGCAGAGCCAGAGTATGTTTAGAGAGTCAAGAGTGTTTTATTGATTTAGTTTCAGAAAGACAGCGCAGAAACAGGCCCTTCGGCTCACCAAGTCCGTGCCGACCAGCGATCCCTGCGCATTAACACTCTCCTACACACACTAGGGACAATGCTACATTTATACTAAGCCAATTAACCTACAAACCTGTACGTCTGTGGAGTGTGGGAGGAAACCAAAGATCCGGAGAAAATCCACGGGGTCACTGGGAGAATGCACAAACTCCGTCCAGACAGCACCCGTAGTCAGGATCGAACCCAGGTCTCTAGCACTGTAAGCGCTGTAAGGCAGCAACTCTACCGATGCGCCACCGTGCCGCCCTAATGTGTACCAAAAGGGAACAATGATGTTCTTACTTGCAGCAGGACGACAGGCTTGTAAACACAGTTCTCAATTGATAACACAATAAATCAATATTATTTTTAAAGTTCAATATATAAAACTCCCAATATCGTGCAACAAACAAAACAACCCCTAAAGTCCCCAGTGTAACCCAGAGAGTTTGTAGTTTAGAGTTTTGGTTTGAGTTTGTAGTGTTCAGTAGTCTAGTGGTTGGTTGGGAAGAAGCTGTTCCTGAACCTGGACATTACAGTTTTCAGATTCCTTTACCTTCTTTCCGATGGCATTGCTCCTGTGAAATAAGTGCGTGACCAGGATAGAGTGGGTCCTTGATGAGGCTGGATGCCTTTTTCAGGCAACACCTCTATTCGACCTCCTCGATGGTGGGAAGATCAGGACCCTTGATGGACCAGTCAGTGTTCGCCACTTTTTGTAATCTCCTATGCTCCTGAACATTTGAGTTGCTAAACTTGTTCGTGATGCAACCAGTCAAGATGCTCCATACCGTACGCCTGTAGACGTTCAAGAGACTATTCATCTACATAATGTTCAAGAAATAACTGCAGATGCTGGAAAAATCGAAGGTAGACAAAAATGCTGGAGAAACTCAGCGGGTGAGGCAGCATCTATGGAGCGAAGGAATGGGTGACATTTCGGGTCGAGATACTTTTTCAGACTGATGTGCGTGGGGGGGGGGGGGAGAAGAAATGAAGAGGCGGAGACAGTTGGCTGTGGGAGAGCTGGGAAGGGGAGGGGAAGGAGGGAGAAAGCAAGGACTACCTGAAACTGGAGAAGCCAATGTTCATACCGCTGGGGTGTAAACTGCCCGAGCTAAATATGAGGTGCTGCTCCTCCAATTCATCGACATAAGGTCATAAGGCATAGGGTTAGAATTAGGCCATTCGGCCCATCAGGTCTACTCCGGCATTCAATCATGGCTGATCTATCTCTCCCTTTCTACCCCATTCTCCTGCCTTCTCCCCATAACCTCTGACACCTGTCCTAATTAAGAACATACTAGTCGAGACATACCGGATCTCCTTGTCTTCTAAGGAAGTAGAGGTGCTGCTGGGCTTTCTTCATGATTGCCTCGATGTGCTGGGTCCAGGACAGATCTTCAGAGATATGCACGCCCAGGAACTTGACCTTGTTAACTTTATTGAATGCTATCAACGTGTCTGTCACAACAATGCATCAAAGGTCATTCACAGCACACCAAGTTCTTATACCTACACATGTGGGCACACTAAACCATTATTTTTTCCTGAAAATAAACAATTGGGAGAATCTTAGTTTCTCTGCTCTTGTGCCCCGTTTAAAACTCATTACATAGATCCTCCTCATTGCTCCTGTTAAAATGAGTAACTTCTTACATAAGTTACATGACTAACTTCTTATATTACTGAAGAAGGGTTTCAACCCGAATTGTCACCCATTCCTTCACTCCAGAGATGCTGCCCTAACCCGCTGAGTTACTCCAGCTTTTTGTGTCTATCTCCAGTTTAACCATATAACCATATAACCATATAACAATTACAGCACGGAAACAGGCCATCTCGGCCCTTCAAGTCCGTGCCGAACAACTTTTTTTCCCTTAGTCCCACCTGCCTGCACTCATATCATAACCCTCCATACCCTTCTCATCCATATGCCTATCCAATTTATTTTTAAATGATACCAACGAACCTGCCGCCACCACTTCCACTGGAAGCTCATTCCACACCGCTACCACTCTCTGAGTAAAGAAGTTCCCCCTCATGTTACCCCTAAACCTCTGTCCCTTAATTCTAAAGTCATGTCCTCTTGTTTGAATCTTCCCTATTCTTAAAGGGAAAAGCTTGTCCACATTAACTCTGTCTATCCCTCTCATCATTTTAAAGACCTCTATCAAGTCCCCCCTTAACCTTCTGCGCTCCAGAGAATAAAGACCTAACTTATTCAACCTATCTTTGTAACTTAGCTGTTGAAACCCAGGCAACATTCTAGTAAATCTCCTCTGTACCCTCTCTATTTTGTTGACATCCTTCCTATAATTGGGCGACCAAAATTGTACACCATACTCCAGATTTGGTGTACAATTTTGGTCGCCCAATTATAGGAAGGATTATAGGAAGGAATTATAGGAAGGTTTAAACCAGTATCTGCAGTTCCTTCCTGCACATGACTTCTTACATAAGTCGGGTAAGGTTTTCAGCTTCTTGTGGGTCGACCTTGTTATTTCTCGCCCACTTAGTAAATCACACTTGAAATCTGTGGATCAGCCAAAAGTTAATTTAATCTTTCCTAATGGTCAATAGTGATAGCTCATGATTTCTAGCAAGTACTGGCCCATTATCATTGAGTTATTACATACAGTTCCTAAATATTCATATGGTCGTTGATAGAGTTTATATTTGACAGAATAAATGGCACAAAGTCCTGGAGTAACTCAGCGGGTCATGCAGCATCTCTGGAGAGCATGGATAGGTGACGTTTCGGGTTGAGCCCCTTCTTCAGCCCGACCAGAAACGTCGCCTATCCCTGTTTTCCAGAGATGCTGCCTGACCCATTGAATTACTCCAACACTTTGTGTCTTTTTTGGTAAGCCAGCATCTGCAGTTCTACTTGTTTGCTGTCGAGACAGATCATTTAACCATGTACAAATCACTTTAAAAAGCGTGTGAGCAAAAAAACAGAAGTTAACACCCTAAAGAAATATACTTTAGACTTCAGAGATACCTCACGGAAACAGGCCCTTCGGCCCACAGAGGTTGCGCCGGCCAGCGATCACCCCGTACACCAGCACTATCCTACACACTAAGGACAATTTTACAACTTACCGAAGCCAATTAACTTACAAACCTATATTTTTTCGGCGTGTGGAAGGAAACCGGAGCACCCGGAGAAAATACACACGGTCACGGGGAGAGCGTACAAACTCCGTAAGGACAGCACCCGTAGTCAGGATCGAACCTGGGTCTCTGGCGCTGTGAGGCAGCAACTCTACCGCTGCACCACCGTGTCGCCCATTTCTCTTCATTGAAAGCAGATGTTAGGTTTGTTTGAAGAGATAATGATTATCAGGAGTTTGTGTAAGCCATGTCCTTGTTAGTTCAGTGCTAAATTAAACCATGATTAACAGCGATAACACATTGATTAATATATCTCATGGTGTTGATTTCCTCGTTACATTCATGTGTAATGAAGAACTAGTGTGACAGAATGATCAGGGAAGATATCGTGGATAATGAGCTAGGCAGTTCCTTCAGTAATTGCCTTCCACGTACGAAGCAAGAAACAGAGATATCATTGCCTGTAATTTCATTCCCAACAGTGACGTTACATTTCATATGTCACGCCTCTTCTATCCATATCACATTATCTCACTTTATATCTTTTGATCTCTGGCCTTTGTCCAACCATCTGGCAATGCAAACCCTGCCCCCCCCCCCCCCCCCCCCCAACCATCACCTGCATCCATCTACCACTGGCCAGGCTGTGGGCCCACCCCCACCTCTCTTCCAGCTTTCACCCCCACCACAGTCGGGCTGTTCTGACCCAAAACTGCACTCGCTAGAATTTAGAAGATTGAGGTGGGATCTTATAGAAACTTACAAAATTCTTAAGGGGTTGGACAGGCTAGATGCAGGAAGATTGTTCCCGATGTTGGCGAGGTCCAGAACAAGGGGTCACAGTTTAAGGATAAGGGGGAAATCTTTTAGGACCGAGATGAGAAAATCATTTTTCACACAGGGAATGGTGAATCTGTGAAATTCTCTGCCACAGAATGTAGTTGAGGCCAGTTCATTGGCTATATTTAAGAAGGAGTTAGATGTTGCCCTTGAGGCTAAGGGGATCAGGGGGTATGGAAAGAAGGCAGGAACGGGATACTGAGTTTGATGATCAGCCATGATCATATTCAATGGCGATGCAGGCTCGAACGGCCAAATGGCCTACTCCTGCACCTATTTTCTATGTTTCTATGTTTCTATCACCTGACCGTGATGTCCAGAGAAGCCAAAATGTAGAAACAGGGAACTGCAGATGCTGGTTTACCAAGGAGAGGCACAAAATGCCAAGTAACTCAACAGGCCAAGCAACATCTCTGGAGAACGTGGATAGTTGACGTTTTGGATAGGGACCCTTCTTCAGACTGATCAGAGATGCTTTAGACTTTAGACTTCAGAGATAGAGTGTGGAAACAGGCCCACAGGGTCCACGCTGTCCAGTGATCACCCCGAACACGAACACTATCCTACACACAAGCAGCAATTTACAATTTTGCCAAGGCCTGTATGTTTTTGGAGTGTGGGAGGAAACCGGAGCACCTGGAGAAAACCCACACGGTCCCATGGAGACCGTACAAACTACGTACAGACAGTGGTCAGGATCGAACCTGGGTCTCCGGTGCTGTGAGGCAGCAACTCTACTATTGCGCCACTGTGCCATCCAGGGTCTTCTTCTTATCGAGCACACACACAAGATTAGAAGTTGTTCAGCCAGAGCTGGACACACTTCTCGGCATCTGCATACAATGGTGTCTGTATAGTCGCTTCTGGTGGTGGAAAGATTGGTGAAAACAGGGCCGTGACGTGAATGCTCTCTCTCTCCTTGACCCCGCCATCCAGGGTTCCAACCAAGCACGAGAAGCTGCCCTGACCCACTGAGTTAATATCGCACCTTGCGGCCTTTTCCGCAGTGGTGTTCATTGGTATTAGTTTGTCGTGTCGGTACTCGGTGATTTACCTCCAAAGTGTATTCCATCGTTGGACATAAATTTCTTGCCAGGAATCTTTTGCAAAGTTTGTGAACAGCAAGAGGGCTGAGTGATGGTTGGCAGCATAGCATTTAGCTCTGACACTCCAATAATTAAGATAATAGCCCAGAATTTCTGAGTTTTGCCAGCTGCTCCAGATACAACCAGCAGCACCTACTGTCACAAGCAACATCAGACAGGAGCGCCACATGAATATGGATGTATTGACCTTGCTGGTCAAACTCCAGTAGATTATTCTCCACTATGCACTATGCGACTGGATTCAGTTTCAGTTTCAGTTTCAGTTCCGTTTAGTTTACTGTCGCGTGGGTCGAGGTACAGTGAAATGCTTTTGTTGCCTGCTAACCAGTCGGCAGAGAGTCAATACATGATTACAATTGTTTAAGAACAATGAACTGCAGATGCTGAAAACAATCAAAGGTAGACAAAAATGCTGGAGAAACTCAGCGGGTGAGGCAGCATCCATGGAGCGAAGGAATAGGTGACGTTTCGGGTCGAGGATCTACCTATTCCTTCGCTCCATAGATGCTGCCTCACCCGCTGAGTTTCTCCAGCATTTTTGTCTACCACATGTTTCCAATCGATCCATTTACAGCGTATAGATACATGATAAGGGAATAACGCTGATTCTTAGACTGTATTGATTTGAAAGTGCTTGGTCTTTGTGCAAAAGCTAAGTAGCATGCCCCAGCATTGAAATGAGAGTTCAATTTCTCATTGAAATGAGATTTCACCTCAAAGTCTCGATAGCACATGTGAAGATTACCAAAGGAATAAAATTACTGTACTCTCAAACGCAGATACACCAAGGAAAGCACACTGGCGCGATGCACCACAGCTTGGTGTGGGAACAGTTCTACCCAAGACCACACGAGGTTGCAGAGAGCTGTAGATGTAGCCCAGTCCGTCGCACAGACCAACCTTCCCACCACTGACTCCATCTCCACTCCGCGCTCCCTCTGAAAAGCATCCAATTGTAGGTGTAGAAACAACGAACTGCAGATGCTAGTTTATACCAAAGCGAGTCGCAAAGTATATCTCCAGGCAGCATGGAGGAGTGAAGTTTCGGGTCGGGACTCTTCTTCTCGTCTGAAGAAGTGTCCCGACTTGAAAGGTCACCCATCCATTTTCTCCAGAGTTGCCGCCTGACCCGCAGAGTTACTCCAGCACATTGTGTCTATTGTCAGCCAACATAAGACTTGTTCCACCCTGGTTATTTCTTCTTCTCCTTGCTCACACCTGGCAGAAGGCACGGAAGCTTGAAAGCACACACCACCAGGCTCAGGACCAGCTTCTTCCCCTCTGTTATCAAGCTTCTAAACTGTGCTTTCATACGCTAGGGTACTGCTCGATTTTCCTCTACCCCATTGAGGACATTGGACTTTGTCTATGGAACTGATGTGCTACAATGTGTAAGAAAGAACTGCAGATCGAAGGTAGACACAAAATGCTGGAGTAACTCAGCGGGTCAGGCAGCATTTCTGGAGAGAAGGAACGGGTGACGTTTCGGGTCGAGACCCATCCATTTTCTCTAGAGAAGCTGCCTGACCTGCTGAGTTACTCCAGCATTTTGTGTCTACCTTTGATGTGCTACAATGCTGTGAACTATATTCTGCACTCTGCAGCTTCCCATTTGATCTATGTATCGTACTTGAGTTTGAACTGACCGTATCAAATTGTGGTAAATTTGATTTCGATAGCATGAAAAATGAAGCTTTTCACCTTGCCTCAGTATGTGTGACAATAATAAATCTAAAGCCTAATAAATCTAATATATATCTAAGCCTAATCAGCACTTTGTGTCTTTCATGTATAATATCACTAGGATTTTATAGCTGGTAAAAATGGAAGTATAAACATTGCTGCAATTGCATGGCCAAAACTAGTATGTACAGACATTTTATTCTTGAATGATAAATGAATAAGTGAGAATTAATATTAAATTTGCAGTAATTATATATTTCTTGAAATGGCACACGATGGCTCTGCTGAGTATAAACAGGGAATGCAATAATGTCTGTTCTTCCCACACTGCAGTATGACTCAATTTGACCAGGTTGGTGCCTTGGTTATGTCAAGGAGAAACAGGCTTTGAGTTTGCTTTGATTTCCTCTGTCAAAGACAAGGACTTTTGTCTAGGTACTGCTTTGAATCCCTTCAAACTGACTACTTAGCTGGGGGAAGACTATCAAATATGAAGTCGTATCAAGGTGATATGATGGAGCTGTCATCCAACAGAACAAAGAAGCACGCCTGCCCCCTTCCATAAACATGTCTTTCTTTTTATTCTCAGGGCAAAAGGCGCCCAGCCAAATCTCCTTGCCTTTGACAATGGAAATCAAAGCAATGTCAAAGTCTTTTTATACCTCTACATAACCAAAGCACTACCTTACATTTGGTCAAATCGAGTAGATCAAGAGATAAAACAGGTATGTGGATGGAAGTAGTTGCAGAGATAATAATTAGTTTTTAATGATTATTAAAACTTAAAAAACAGATGAAACCTAGAATATTAAACCCCTGTCCCACTTTCCCGAGTTACTCACGAATTCTCCGGAGTTTCCCCTTGATTCAAACTCGGAGAATGTCCGTAGCGAGTCCATAGGAGTCCGTAGCGAGTCCATAGGAGGCCGTAGGAGTCCGTAGATGTTTTGTAGCGGCTCGTAATGCCAGCCGTGGGTACTCAGGGCATCAGGTAAGTCGGGACGTTTTTTCAGCACGTTGAAAAATGTCCATGAGTAAAAAAAATAGCCCTGAGTACCTACGGCTGGCATCTCTGAGTTTGGAAAACTCGGGAGAATTCGTGAGTAACTCGGGAAAGTGGGACGGGGGCTTTAGTAAGAAAAGTAATAAAAAAAATTACAATCAATATTTGAAAATATTTAATAATAGGACTGAATTTGTATAGAAATTCTCTTAGTTATCGTATCTAGTTCTAACATGAAAAATGATACTCTAGCAAATTATGGATCTCTGATATGGACATAATCTATAAACCGGGGCCAGTATAAATGCCAATATTACTGACATGTATGTTACTGGAGCTACTAAGCTCAATGAAAATGTGCTGTCATTATTTTCAAATTTCCAAGAAAATATCTATTTAAGTGTTGCAATTTCAAATTAAGTAGTCTAAATATATTAGTATCTATCTCCCGCTTCAGATTTAAGTTTGAGTGAGTGCTACAGATTATCACTCTTGGTTCAAAATCAACGCATTCTCACAGAATGTTTGATTTAGACTTCAGTGAAATAGCGTGGAATCAGGCCGTTTGGCCCACTGAGTCCGTGCTGTCCAGCAATCACCTCATACACTAGCACTATCTTACACACTAGGGACAAATTACAATTTGAAATTTTTTTTTAACCGAAGTCAATTCACCTACGAATCTGGACATCTTTGAAATGTGGGAGTAAACCAGAGCACCCGGAGAAAACCCACACGGTCACAGGGAAATCGTACAAACTCTGTACAGAGAGCACCCGTGGTCCGGATCAAACCTGGGTCTCTGCCGCTATAAGGCAGCAACTCTACCGCTGTGCCACCCCACAGTTTGTTATATGTTGAAATGTCTGTTTCTGCTCATAAATTGTACACCAATACTCTGCGCTGTGCAGTTTATAAATGATAGATCAGAACATTTGTCAGTTATAATATGAAACTAAACCTATATAAACATCACAGAAGTTTGCAATATCTTGTATGTTTTCAGAAGTCCCAAAATGTTTCACAGATAATTATTAATTTTTGCAACTTAGCCATTATTGCTGGGCATTACTGAAAAGGGTGTCAGGGGTTATGGGGAACAGGCAGGAAAAAAGGGTTGAGAGTGAAAGATAGGTCAGCCATGATTGATTGGTGGAGTAGACTTGAAGGGCCGAATTACCTAATTCTGCTCCTATATCTCTTTTTTGGTTTAGTTCTGTTTAGAGATAAAGCGCAGAAACAGGCACTTCAGCCCACCGAGTCCTGACCGACCAGCGATCCCCGCACACTAACACTATCCTAAACACACTAGGGGTAATATCTATATAATTAAAAGTCTCATCTTGACCACTTCCTGTCTGCTCTCTATATTGATTTTAGAAAAAACACTACCTTGTATCGCTGTGATTTGTGGCCATCTTACTCACAGTCCTCCTCCGCTGAGCTAGCCCCTAGGATTTTTCCCATCATCGAAAAATAAAAAGGTTATGAGTGTTTAAAAAATCCTTGAGATCAGCTGATTGGTCCTCTCGCCTGTCAATCACCGTTATGAAGGCAACGCCCCTTCTGGGGGGTGGGGGGGTCCAGGATTATAAAACCCCGGATGCCTGGATGTGAGTCAGCCACTCTGCAAGATCGCAAGTGAGAGGCCACAACTGTCATTCTTAGTTGTGAATCAACTGAACTGTGAGTCTGCGACGTTACCTGGCTTTCGGGGCTGCGGTGCTCCAGCGCTCCGGTGGCAGGCCCTGTGGTGGTGTTCCGGCGTTACGGCGACGGCGGTGGCGGTGGCCCGGTTTCGGAGGCTCGACTGCGGGCCTGGTGGACGCCAGCATCGGAGGCCTGGATCTCCTCAGCGTAGAGGGAGAACAAGGAGGTAAGACAGAGACTCTAAGACTTTTGACTTCCACCACAGTGAGGAGGTGTTTGGTGAACTCACTGTGGTGGATGTTAAATTTGTGTTTATTGTGTGGTTTTGTTATTTTTTATATATGTATGACTGCAGGCATGAAATTTCGTTCAGACCGAAAGGTCTGAATGACAATAAAGGTAATTCAATTCAATTCAATTCAATTCAATGTACTTGCAGTAAATGATTTGTTAGCTCTGAAAATGAAAGGAAATGACAATGCCATGAGTTGTTTGGCCTGCTGCCCAGCCTGTGCTTGAAACTACAATGCTTTATTAGGTCCGACTGTGTTTAGTTGAAAAGTCCCGCTCATTTCGTGACTTCCGCTTAGTGGACAGGTTGCGCTGATTGCGTAATTTCCGGTGAGTGCAGAGGTCGCACTGATTGCGTAATTTCCGGTAAGTGCAGAGGTCATGCTGATTGCGGAAGTGCCGCTGACTGCGGAAGCCCCACAGTGGAGAGTACACGCGCAGCCATGTGAGTAGATTCAAGAAAGTTTACAGTCAAATATATGGTGTGTGAGTCAGTGTGTGTGAGTGTGAATGTGTGTGTGTGTGAGTGGTTCTCTGATGCTGCAAGCTATGTAAGAGAGAGAGAGAGAGAGAGAGAGAGAGAGAGAGAGAGAGAGAGAGAGAGAGAGAGAGAGAGAGAGATCTATCTATCTATCTATCTATCTATCTATCTATCTATCTATCTATCTATCTATCTATCTATCTATCTATCTATCTATCTATCTATCTATCTATCTATCTATCTATCTATCTATGTACAGTCAACAACCATGTGTTTGGTCAAACCCCCTTATATGTCACACCAACTATCCTTAACCGGAACAACCTTGAACGTGAAATAAATAAAAGTGGTAGAGAGGTAGTGCATCTCTGGTGAGCCTTGGGCCTGTACATTGTTAATGGTAGGCTCAGAGGGGACTCGCTGGGAAGGTTTAAATATTACTCAGCTCTTGGGTCTAGCGTGGTAGACTACGCAATTACTGACATAGACCCCTGCACTATCAGTGCATTCACTGTTAGGCAGCAGTCCCCTCTTTCAGACCATAGTCAAATTAATGTGTACCTAAAATTTCCTGTCCAAACTAAAGACGTAAAAAAGGAACCCAGTAAGCTGTATAAACTAAATCAGACTTACAGATGGGCTTCAGATAGTGGAGATAAATTCATCATGGCCCTGAACTCACCTGATCTCACAAATAAAACACTGAAATTCAAGACAAACCCATATGAGACTACTAGAGATGGTGTAAACGTGGCTATAAATGACATTGATCTTTCACAAGGCAGCTATCAAAGCTGACCTTGTGAAACAGAAGAGAAAAATTATCAAAAAACACAACCATGAAAAATGGTTCGACCATGTGTAAAAATGTCAAAAAAGATCTGAGGAAAATATCGAACCAAAAACATCATCAACCAAACAATCTAGACTTGCGTATTAGATATAATGAAACTCTTGAGAGGTATAAACACACTATTAGGAACAAAAGACAAAATTACACTCATAAAAGACTTGAAGAAATTGAAAATTCCATAAATCAAAACCAATTTTGGGATATGTGGAATAACCTGAGCACAACAAAACTACAAACATTACCAATTCAAGACGGCAATATCTGGAGAGCACGTTTCAAAAATCTATATAAAGACATCCCAATAAATAAAATAAACTCAAATTATTCTCATATCAAAGAAAAACTCCAAACACTAGAAACAATAATTAAAGATTATCCAAACCCTCTTGATTCCCCAATTACTTTGGAAGAATTGAACATAAAAATAAAATGTCTTCACTCAAAGAAAGCGTGTGGTCCAGTCAGCATTAAAAATGAAATGCTGAAGTACAGCACTCCGGAGATGCACGACATAGAGCTTAGGCTGTTCAACGTCACACTATGTTCAGGTTATTTCCCTGATATTTGGTGTCAAGGGCTTATTTCACCCATTTATAAGAGTGGAAACAAAGTAGACCCAAATAATTATCGTGGCATCTGTGTCAGTAGCTGCCTAGGGAAGTTATTCTGCAGTATCATAAATAACAGAATGCAGGACTTCCTTAACAAATACAACATTTGCAGTAAAAACCAAATTGGCTTTCTCCCAAATCACCGTACCACTGACCACATGTATACCCTCCACACTCTCATTGAAAAACATACACCAAGCAAAAAATGGAAAACTATTTGCCTGTTTTATTGACTTTGAGAAAGCACTTGACTCTATTTGACATGAAGGGCTCTATTACAAACTCCTCTGTTGTGGTATAGGAGGAAAGGTACATGACCTTATCAAATCAATGTACCTGAATAATAAATGTGGCATTAAAATTGGGAACAAATGCACTGATCTCTTCGCCCAGAGAAGAGGTGTCCGGCAAGGCTGCAATCTGAGCCCGACACTGTTTAATGTATATATCAACGATTTGGCAGTAAAGTTGGACCAGAGCACAGCGCCGGGCCTCAGTCTGCTGGATGGAGAGGTAAAATCCATGTTTTATGCGGATGACTTGGTCCTGCTGTCCCCCACAGAACAGGGACTGCAGCAACAGTTGGACCTACTTGATGAGTACCGCCGAAATTGGGCCCTGGCAGGAAACCTCAAGAAAACCAACATCATGATTTTTCAGAAAAGACCCAGATGTCAGGAAGATAAATACAAATTTACTCTCAATGGTATTATTATCGAACGCACTATGAGCTGTACCTACCTTGGTCTAACTGTTGCAGCATCAGGGAGCTTCAATATGGCAGTGAATGCACTAAAAGAGAAAGCTCAAAGAGCTCTGATGCAATAATAAGAAGATTCTACAACATCCAAATCCCAATTAAAATCTGGCTTAAAATATTTGACAGTGTAATCCAGCCTATTGCACTTTATGGTAGTGAAGTGTGGGGTCCGCTCAGTCACCATAGTTATAGTAAATGGGAAAAACATACAACGGAGGCCCTGAATGCAGAATTTTGTCGGACCATCCTCCATACCCAAAGGAAAACACCAACAAACGCATGTAGGGAGGAATTTGGCAGATACCCACTGATAATAAATATCCAGAAAAGAGCACTCCATGTTTGGAATCACCTTAAATCTAGCCCCCCAGATACCCTCCAGTTTAAAGCCCTGCAAACACAAGAGGGGAGCCCAGAAAATAGTTCACTGTGTCAGTTGGTACTGAGACTAACTACCTCTATTCGGTTAAAACCTATCCAGTTAAACCCTGACCAGCCTCAGATCAATACTGATCCCCAATCACCAGTTAGAGTGAACCAAATTATCAAACAATGTGAAGAAATGTATTTGGAACATTGGGATAAAGAGACCAAAAGTCCAAGCAGATTAGAATGTTACCGTGCCCTAAAAAGAGATTATAAATTGGCAGACTATCTCTCAACTGTTAGAGACATAAAAAGCCCCTCACCAAATACAGGTTAAGCGACCACTATTTAGCAGTTGAAAAAGGAAGACAGAAGAGATTCTGGCAACCAAGAGGAAATAGAATATGCAGCCACTGTTTGACAGATGAGGTTGAAACAGAGATGCACTTCCTCTTAAAATGCAAAACAATTCAGAGAACAAGGAAAATTACTTTGACAAACTCAGTCTGGCAACCCCTGATTTTAAAGAACTAGATGATATATCAAAACTAAGAATAATCCTTGTTGAATGAACACGGCACATCTTGGTGCACAATACGTAACAGCATGCCATAACCCGAGAGACGGTGAATGACCAATATGCACGCACACACTAATTGACACTAAGAAATTAACATTGAATTGCCAAACTTGCTATTCTGTTGTACTGCTTACAGCTGCAAGAACGTGTAGCAATCAATAAATGGCTAAGGGCCTATTGCGAGTTTATGTACAGGGACATATCTATCCATGCACTGTATACTTGTATTTATGCTTATGCATTTTAAATATGTATGTCATGTTTTATACTTTGGAGAGAGAGAGAGAGAGAGAGAGAGAGAGAGAGAGAAAGAGAGAGAGAGAGAGAGAGAGAGAGAGAGAGAGAGGTCGTGTTTTCTTCTCAGCTCTGCAGTTGAGAAGGATTGGAGCAGCCTTTCCAGGATTTTGCCGTTGGAGAGGGCACAGACCCAGGGGGGCTTCATAGTTCAACTTATTGTTGGGCTGTTGAAGCTTTTCTCTGGTCTGGGGAGCCTCCATCTGTGTGAAGATTCCTGAGTTTCTCCACATTGTCGAGGGTGCGGTTGGCGTTGGCGGATTGCCAAGAGTGCCTGTGATCTCCGTGGGCTGAAGTTGTGCGGTGTCTTTGTCGTTTTTGGCTCCGCTTCTCTGCCCTAAAGTCATTTTGCTCAGTGCGGCTGCCTGGCTTAATGTGAAGAAGGTACTTTTGCGTCCAGCGCGACTGGGATCGAGTTTCCCGTAAGCTGCTCTTGGCTGTGGATGAACCTGGGGACTTTCCTGCTTCAGCTGGAGGTTTCTGTTTTCTGCTGCCTGTCTTTGACTGTGACTGTCTCTGGGACTTAACTTGGAGCTGTGCTGCTGAGGTGCTTGGAGCTGGTTTGTGCCTCTGTGAGGATGGCGATGGAAGGGGCGCGGCCGAAGGTCCGGACCTACGCAGCGACGGCATCAGTGGCGGGTGCGAGGCCATCTGAGCTTGAGCCTCATGTTGACTTGGATGGGGACAGTTTTGGTATTTCTGTTCAAACTGGGCCTATGATGTCTAGGGGGGTAATTACGAAGGCCATGAATGAACTTCTTGGGAGGGGGGCTATTGTCTCTTCTGAGCTCGAAAGGGGAAAGGTGGAGATGATACTTAAGACCCGGGAGTGTGTGGCCCGAGCGTTGGAGGAGGGGATCTCAGTGGGGGGGGTCCACGTACAGGTGGATCCGTGGGTATCCAGGGTGAGACCGGTTCTCCTGCGGAGCTGCCCCACTTATTTTTCGGATGCAGTGCTTATTCCACACCTGTCCAAGTTTGGGGAGGTGCGGTCTAAATGTTTTCGTCTCTTGCATCCCGGGGGGGACCCGGAGGAAAAAGGGGTCTTCAGTTTCAAGAGGAGGGTGTTCATGAAGGTGGGTGAGGGGGATGGTGCCGAGGGGAGTTTTGAGGTGGTGCATAAGGGTGTACCCAGAACCGTGCGTTGGAGTTGGGGAAAGGCACGGTGTCATGCGTGCGGCGAATTTGGACATCTCCGTAGGGAGTGTCTTTTTCGCGGGGGCACTGCTAGAGGTTCTAGTGTAGTGGCCCAGGAAAGCGCTGCTGGCCCATCTGGGGTGGCTGGTCAAACCTCAGCGGCGCGGGGTGGTACTGCTGACCCGGCTGAGGTTGCCAGTTCTGCCTTGGTGACCCGGGGCGGCAGTGCTAAGCCTTCTGGGTCCAGAGGTTCCGCTTTGGGGACCCTGGGCAGTGAGAGCCCAAGCCCCCCACGTCCCCTACGTCTTGCGCCTGTGGCGGTGGATGGAGGTGGGGCGCAGGAGGAGGGGAGTGTTGAGGGGGGGTTTTGGGAGAAGCAGGGGAAGCATAATAAGAAGAAGGAGAGGGATAGGGCTGCCCGAGCGAAGAAAGTGCAATCGGGTGAGTTTGGCTCCAGTGTGGTGCAGACTGCACCTGCTGGGGCCCAGGGGGGAGTTGTGGTGGCTCGGAAGGGGGGAAAGAAGTCTAAACGTGTGGGTGGCAAAGTGGTTGGGGGTAATGTGGAGGCGGATGACCCTTCCCTTATGGAGGTTACCGCACCTCCGCATGCGAGTGGGACTAAAAGGAGGCATTTGCCTGGTGAAGAGGAGGAAGGGCGTGGGTCCAGAGCGAAGGGGATGTCTTTCTCCGGGCTTTCCACCACTGAGGTGGCTGAAAGTGGTCTTGACCCGGTGTCTTCTGGGTCGGTGGTTGGGCCTTCTCTTCATGGATCTACAGCGGGTGTCACCGGACTGGGTGCTGAAGTTGATTCCGGTGGAGTTGTGTCCACTGGGCGGGAGTCTGTCCCTTCATCTCAGGGGCCCTCTGAGGGAGTTATCTCGGCGGATGCTGTGGTTAGCTCCCTTGGGTGTGTACCCTCTGGGTCGGATGAGGTCCCCTCGTTTCAGAGGCCTACTGAGGGTGCTAGCACGGTAGGTGACGTGGTTGGCTCCTCTGGTAGTGTGCCCTCTGTGACGGGGGATGTGCAGAGTCAGGATGAGGGGGGAGTTTCGGGGGTGTTGTCGTTCAAGTCTGTGCTCCATATCAGTGCCAGTGGAGGTGCTGGGGGGCGGGATGCCTCACCGGATGAGTTGTCTGGGGTGAGGTTAATGGCAGGTGGTGATTCTCTGGGTGATGCCTGTGGAGAGGGCACTCTGGATGATGTGGAGGTCAGGGCTGTTATGGGACGTGATCCTCTTTCAGACTCCGAGGGTGCCAGTGTTCCACAGGCCCTGGGGATGCCTCTTGTTGTTGCTTCCCCAGGCCCGGAGGAGGAGGGTGATGGTAGCGGGCAGGAGCCCAGCCATTCAGAGGGCTGCGAGTCTCAGGTAGGGGTGTTGGGACCCACCCCCAGCATTGATCCGGGTGGTCGTGTCATGGCTGTGGAGGAGGATAGCGATGCGGCCAGTGGGGGGGGCTCAGAGAGTGTTGTGTCAGACAGTTCTGGTCTTTCTGAGGTTGTTGATTCAGGTGCGAGCGGGTTGGCTGAGAGCCCAGACTCCAAGGCCGTGTCTGAGGCGAAGCTTATTGTTGAGGTGCGAGAGTTCTTAAAAATAAGTCGTGCTCCCAAAACATTATGGTGGGCCGTTACAAGGAGATGGGAGGATTGGCTAGATGTGCGGGAGAGTCTCGAGGCTATCCTTAGTAACAAGGATAGTGGTCTTTCTGACTCGGATTTGGGGCAGTTTTGGGGTTTGTTGAAGGTCCTCAGAAAAGGACCTCCTGTGACTACAGGGAGTGTGAGGGTCACAATCTAATGTGTCTACACATTCACAGTAGCTACATTAAATTTAAATGGGAGTAGAGCGAGTTTTCGAAGATTTCAGCTCTTATCAGCCCTAAGGGAGGGGAGATTTGCAGTTTGTTATCTGCAAGAGACACATACCGTTGCTAGTGATGAACCTACCTGGCAACTGGAGTGGGAAGGGAGGGTTTATATGAGCCATCTCAGCTCAAATTCGAGTGGGGTGGCTTTTCTGTTGGCCCCAAATTTTCTGCCAAGCATTTTAAAAGTGCAGGAAGTGGTGCCAGGACGTTTGCTCCATCTGGCCGTGAGCCTGGATGGCATGCCGTTGCATTTCATTAACGTGTATGCCCCTAGCTCCGGCACGATGCAGGCCGGCCTGCTTCGGGAGGTGAATGCTCTGTTGGGCACTATTGATAGGGGAGAGTGTGTCTTCCTTGGTGGGGACTTTAATTGCACACTTGAGGTGCGGGACCGTTCTGGTACTCAGTGTGCGCCTGCTGTAGCGAAGAAGCTGAGAGGCTTGATTGACTCCTTTGAGTTGGTTGATGTTTGGAGGGACCTTCACCCTGATTCCACTGCTTTTTCGCGGAGGTCTGAGGGCGGTGGTTCCCGCATTGATCGGTTTTATATTTCCCGAGCGTTTGTTTCCCGTGTCTCAGCGGCCTCAATGCGGCTGGTGCCGTGCTCGGACCATTGTCTGGTGCGTGTGGATTTCAATCCAGCGTGCGCTCGGGCTGGGTCCGCGTACTGGCACTTTAACAACAGGCTGCTGGAGGATCGGTGTTTCCGGGAGTCATTCACTCGGTTTTGGGTGAAGTGGAGAGAGAGGCAGAGGTGCTTCTCTTCCCTTAGGCAGTGGTGGGATGTGGGTAAAGCTCACATCCGTCTCTTTTGTAAGGAATATACATGGGGGTCGACTGGGAGGCGGGACTCAGCGGTCGAGAAGCTGGAGAGGGAGATACAGGACGCTGAGTCTCGCCTGGGTCAGTTTGGTGAAGACTCCAGCGAATGGGGAGAGTTTCAGAGGAAGAAGGAGGTTTTGAGGAGTCTGCTGCTTGAGCGATCTCGAGGCGCTTATGTGAGGTCTCGGGTCCAGATGCTGCACGAGCTGGACCGAGCGTCGCCTTTCTTTTTCTCTTTGGAGAAGGGGCGGGGAGCTCGAAAACAGCTCGTGGAGTTGCTTGCAGATGACGGCTCCTCTGTCACTGATCCAGAGAGGATTAATGCCTTGGTTAGGTCCTTTTATGGGACCCTGTTCTCTGCGGAAGGATTCAGTGTGGAGGCTCAGCAAGATCTGTGGGAGGGTCTACCGGCCGTAGATAGGGGGGAGGCTGATCTTCTTGATGGCCCCTTATCTTTGGAGGAGTTGACTTGCGCATTGCATCAGCTCAGGAGGGGTAAGTCCCCCGGGCTGGATGGGTTGACGGTGGAGTTTGTTAGAGCATTCTGGGACGTCCTAGGGGGTGACTATATGTTGGTTTTGGGGGAGAGCCTGGCGACTGGAGTGATGCCTCTCTCGTGGCGTAGGACGGTTGTTGTCTTGCTGCCTAAGAAGGGCGAACTCCGTTTGTTGAAGAACTGGCGTCCAGTCTCTCTCCTTTGCACAGAATATAAAATTTTTGCACGGGCAATGGCAAATCGCCTGGGCTCCGTGCTGCATCAAGTGATTCATCCTGATCAATCTTATACAGTCCCTGGCCGGTCCATCCAGGATAACATCCACCTGGTTAGGGACCTGATTCATTTAGTCCAGGGTACTGGTGAGTCAGCTGCTTTTCTGTCTCTTGATCAGGAGAAGGCTTTTGATAGGGTAGAGCATGAATACCTATTTGGGACGTTGCAAGCGTTTGGGTTTGGACCACACTTCGTGGCCCGGGTCCGGCTTTTGTACGCTGCGGCGGAGTGTCTTGTAAAGGTTAATGGCGCGGTGCTATCTCCTTTTCATTTTGGGAGGGGGGTCCGCCAGGGGTGCCCTATGTCGGGCCAGTTGTATTCGGTCTGTGTGGAGCCGTTCCTGTGTCTTCTTCGGAGGAGGTTGACAGGCCTGGCCCTACCTGGCCCGCGGGTTGAGGTGATTCTATCGGCGTATGCCGATGACGTACTTCTTATGTTCACTGATCCTGGTGACCTGCGGAGGATGCGTGACTGCCAGGAGATATTCTCGGCTGCATCTTCTGCTAGGATTAACTGGAGTAAGTGCTCTGGACTTTTGGTGGGTCAGTGGCGGGTAGACTCCCTGCCGGAGGAGATGGCATTGTATGCGTGGAGTACCACGCACCTCCTCTATCTGGGGGTGTACCTGAGTCCCACTGAGGATGTTTGGCCGGCAAACTGGCAAGAGTTGGAGACGAAGGTGGTTGCTCGGCTGGGGCGCTGGTCAGGCCTGCTTGGAGTTCTCTCCTTTCGGGGGAGGGTGCTGGTCATAAACCAGCTGGTGGCCTCTATGTTATGGTACCGGCTGGCTACTCTTGTCCCGCCCTCTATATTTGTAACTGCTATACAGAAGAAGCTGGTGGATTTCTTTTGGGGAAATAGGAAGCATTGGATTTCCGCGGCGGTCCTGAGTCTTCCGTTAGAGGAGGGCGGCCAGTCCTTGGTGTGCGTGCGCACCCAGGTGGCGGCTCTCCGTCTCAGGACTCTGCGGAGATACATGTATGTAGAGAACCCTCCCAGATGGCACGCTCTGGCCACGTATTTTTTTCGTCAGGGTCGTTGCCTAAGGGGGGTCTCGCGGCTCCCGGTGGCGGGTGTCAGTCGACCCGCTCTAAGGGGCTTGCCTGTTTTCTATAGGGATGTGTTAAGAGTGAGGAATTTGGTGGTGTTCAGCCAGAGTGTTGTTCCACGAGGAGAGGGGGATGTTGTGGCTGCGGGTGTGGCTGGTCCTCATCCTGTCATGGTGGTTGTCGAGGAGAGGCGCGAGCCTAGAGTGGTTCAGATAGAGCTTACCCCTGCTCCGTCAGATCTGCTCATCGGGCCTAGGCTTCGGGATATTTCTCGGCCTCCGGCTCCGCATAATCTGAGCTGCCTTTCTGAGATGACCAGCATGCCATTTTGTGATGCAAGGAGACGCGCACTGTACAGGATGCTCCTGCACATTCTGAACCACCGTGCCTTCGTCTCCCGTCCTGACTCACCATGGAGGACGGTGTTACCATCCGAAGGCGGCGGGGGGCCCCAGTGGGGGTCCTTCTATAAGGGAGTTGTACCCCTTTATATTGGGGACCTGGGGTGGAGAGTGCTGCATGGAGCGGTGGTTTGTAATAAACTTTTGAGTCGGTTCACGGGCTCGTCTGCCGCATGTATTTTCTGCGGAGAGGAGGAGACCGTATTCCATGTGTATATGGAGTGTGTGAGGTTACTGCCCCTGTACCAATATCTGAAGGGGCTGTTCCTCAAGTTCTGGCTGCATTTTAGCCCCACAATCCTGGTGTTTGGACACAAGGCGGGGAGTGGGGAGAGCCGAGTGTGGGGGGGGGACTTACCTGTCGGTTTGCTCCTTGGCCTGGCCAAGATGGCCATTCGTGGGTCCAGGCAGCGGGCGGTCGACGGTCTGGCGAGAGTCGGCTGCCTGCCCCTCTTTCGGGCCTACGTCCGTGCACGTGTGTCCCTGGAGAGGGAACACGCGGTGTTCACGGGGACTCTGGAGGCCTTCCGTCAGCGCTGGTCGCCGCGTGGGGTTGAGGCGATTATAAATGAATGTACTGCTGTACTACAATGATCTGTTCATTATAGTGTGATTTTTGATTGTGTTTTGATGTGTTGTATTTTATGATTTGTGTTGAATAAAGTTTTTGAAATGAAAAAAAAAAAAAAAAAAAAAGAGAGAGAGAGAGAGAGAGAGAGAGATTAAAAACAACTCACGTTGACCAAAGTGCTTCACCTGCAAAAAAAACTGCAGCACCCAGAGAGAATGACAGAAAGAACTTGTAACCTCCACACAGACTATACCCGAGGTCAGGATTGAACCGCCTCTCTGACACTGCGAGGCAGCAGCTCTACCAGTTGCACCACTGTGCCCTTCCTCGTTTTTAATGTTACTTTTTCTTGGGGCGGCACACTTTTGCATTAGCTCCCTACGCACTAGGGGCAATTATACAGAGATCAGCTATTTAATTTAGTTCTGTGATAATAAATGAGTGATTCAGTAGTTGGAATAATTCTGTTCAAATAAAAATATGATGAGCAAAGCTGCCGATTTTCCCCTTTCAATTCATATTGAGATGATTTGCACGCAACGCCAAGCCCCTGGGTCTAACGAAAGGTCACTTTTGGTGTTTAGAGCCAAGTAATTGCAGTTCAGATTTGCAAAGTGGAAAGTCACCCTTCAAGGACCAGTCATATAATATAATTAGTAGTCTTGACATATGACAAAACCTATGACATAAATTTAAAGTACTCGTTTGTTTTGGCATTTGTTCTAAAAACCATTTGTGTACTTTTTGTACAAGATACCAATTTTGACACTACCCCAAAACTGAGGCATTCGTTTGACAGCCAAAAATGGATGGATTTCAATGAAGTTAATAATGAGCCCACAGTGAGTTTAGTAGAGTTTAGTTTAGAGATACAGCATGGAAACAGGCCCTTCGGCCCACTGAGTCCACGTCGACCAGCGATCACAGGTACACTAGTTCTATCCTACATACTAGGGACATTTATTTTACAGAAAACCATTCAACCTACAAAGCTGTACGTCTTTGGAATATGGGAGGAAACCAGAGCACCAGGAGAAAACCCACATGGTCACAGGGAGAACATGCAGACAGCACCCGTAGTCAGGATTGAACCCGGTCCTCTGGTGATGTAAGGCAGCATCTCCACCGCTGTGCCACTGTGCCATCCCAAATGTTCGTAGCATGGATGAATGGCAGTGTTAAATCATTCGAGACCTGAGTTCAAATCCCACCACTCGACAGCGGAGTTTTAAATTAAAACCAATATTTGGACACTGAGAAATTCACTTTGATGGTTAATTCAAACCAGTTTGTTCAGGAAACGTTAGAATGTAGTTTCTGAGAGTTATGTGCAGTGTTCAGCTGAATGAATGATATCTTTCTGGCAAAAACATCAACATTTTAACGAGGCAATTTCCTCGACCCTCCATCCCAGAAAGATCTGTAGTAATAATGTAAGGTGGTGAATAGTGAAAGGCCCGGATAGAGTGGATGTGGAGAGGATGTTTCCACTAGTGGGAGAGTCTAGGACCAGAGGTCACTGCCTCAGAATTAAAGGACGTTCCTTTAGGAAGGAGATGAGGAGGAATTTCTTTAGTCAGAAGATAGTGAATCTGTGGAATTCTTTGCCACAGAAGGCTGTGGAGGCCAAGTCAGTGGGTATTTTTAAGGCAGATATAGATAGAATCTTGATTAGTACGGGTGGGTGTCAGGGGTTATGGGGAGAATGGGGTTAGGAGAGAGAGATAGATCAGCAATGATTGAATGGCGGAGTAGACCTGATGGGCCGAATGGCCTAATTCTGTTCCTATCATGAATCTGCAATGCTGAGTCTTTGTCATTGCCTGCACCAGACGTGAAATTCTGCATGTGCGCTCCTCTTCCAGATATGAGTGTAAGGAAAGGGATGGCCAATGGGATGAGCTGGATTTGTCTTTCATATAAACTCAGTGGGTGAAATGACTCCCTGCTTTGCAATAACCATTTACTTTAGCTTCAAGATACAACGCGGAAACAGGCCCTTCAGCCCACCGGGTGCACGCCGACCATCGATCACACGTTCACACCAATTCCTTGTTATCCAACTTTCTCGACCACTCCCCACACGTTAGGGTCAATTTTCCAGAGGCCAATTAAGCTATAAATCCACGGGTCTTTGGGATGTGGGAGGAAACTTACAAACTTCTTAAGGGGTTGGACAGGCTAAATGCAGGAAGATTGTTCCCGATGTTGGGGAAGTCCAGGACAAGGGGTCACAGTTTAAGGATAAGGGGGAAATCTTTTAGGACCGAGATGAGAAAAACATTTTTCACACAGAGAGTGGTGGGTCTCTGGAACTCTCTGCCACAGAAGGTAGTTGAGGCCAGTTCATTGGTTATATTTAAGAGGGAGTTAGATGTGGCCCTTGTGGCTAAAGGGATCATGGGGTATGGAGAGAAGGCAGGTATGGAATGCTGAGTTGGATGATCAGCCATGATCATATTGAATGGCGGTGCAGGTTCGAAGGGCCAAATGGCCGACTCCTGCACCTATTTTCTATGTTTCTATGTTTCTATGAAACCGGAGCACCCGGAGGAAACCCACGCAAGTTAACAATGAGCAAACTCCACATAGACGCAGCACCCGAAGTCAGGATCGAACCCTCACCTCTGGCGCTGTTAGGCAGCAGCTCTACCAGCTACACCACTACTTTGGTGAGAACTTAACTTCGAGGCTGAGACATTTATCTGAGTATTATTATAGGTAAAATAAAATATCATATTTACTTTATTTTTAAAAATATCTTTAAAAATATTGCTCATAGATTTCAAAGGTCAGGTAAAAACATACTTTGTAAATGTCATTATTAATCATGATAGCTTGAGGAGTGCATCTATTAACCTTTGATGATGACCTCATGTGTATAAACATTCCCATAAAGGACACTTTTTTTTTATGGGATATGATTCACTCAGGAATATATTAAAATGTAATTTTAGAAGAATGATGATCTATCAAAAACAGCATCTTAAAGAATCATCCCCATTATATTATGAATACATGTATTTTGAGTCCATTTGTGCTGTGGCCACAGCATTTCTGACAATTATACCCTGCTGGCTTGAGAATTGCAGTGCGGAGCTTCTGCACAAAAGATACTGCAAAGCTGAAGAAATTGTTTACTTCATATTCATACGGAGAGTATTTACTGCGGACCAGAGATTTGTCAATCTGAGGTAAATCAGGTTGCTGGGAAAATGGAATAAGATTTAAAAAATAGATAAAAAGGAAGAAGTGAGAAGGCTGAGAGTACTTGAAGTGGATAAATCACACATCTAGACTATATATGTCGCAATAGTTCATAAGGCAGTAAATGGAATAGTTCAGAGATTAGTTAGGGAAGACAGTAATGCCCCTGTCCCACTTAGGAAACCTGAACGGAAACCTCTGGAGGCTTTGCGCCCCACCCAAGGTTTCCGTGCGGTTCCCGGAGGTTTTTGTCAGTCTCCCTAATGGTCGAAAGTGGTTTCCGCTTCTTCTATAAGTGGGACAGGGGCATTAGAAATCACGGTTAGCCAGCACTCGTGGAAAATTACTAAGTAAAAAATGAGGTAGCACCCTTAGAAAAACAAAGTTACATTTCAGATCAAAGATAATTTCAAAGTTACATTAAGGGCAGTCATGGTGGCACGGCGGTAGAGTTGCTGCCTTACAGCGAATGCAGCGCCGGAGACCCGGGTTCGATCCCGACCACGGGTGCGGAGTTTGTACATTCTCCCCGTGGGTTGCGTGGGTTTTCTCCGAGATCTTCGGTTTCACTCCAAAGACGTACAGGCTTGGTAAATGTAAAAACTGCCCCTAGTGGGTGTAGGATAGTGTTAGTGTGCGGGGATCACTAGTCGGCGCGGACACGGTGGGCCGAAGGGTCTGTTTCCGCGCTGTATCTCTAAACTAAACTAAACTAAATCAATGATTTCTCATTGCAACAGGAAGTTAGAAAGAAAATATGCAGAGACTAGAAAGGGAGGTGAATACAAACAGGAGAGTCTATGATAGACTTAATTAGCTAAATTAGGATTTTTTGTAAGAATACAAGATGAAGGGAACTGGGGTAGGTCGTTCTATAATCCCCCAGCAGCAACCTAACCACTTGGTGAATATGACACTGTTCTTCTTGAGTTGTTGTCTGTTCACTTTAAGCGCAGATCATCTGACAAAGCTGTTTCCGAGCATCAACATGTACCCTGTGGCACAGTCTTCTTGGTCATGATAGACTACACGCTTTTTTTGCTGTGATTTGTTCTCTATCTGAACCCCGGCTATGGAGATGATCACGTTTCCCCAGTGTCCACCCTTCCCAGGTCACACGCTGTCCCATCCCCCTGGGGCCCATGCTCCCTGGGTCACACCGTCACATCCTCCCCGGGTCAGATGCTGCCCAACCCTCCCCTGCTCACACGCTGCCTCAGCCTCCCCAATCCTCCAGACTGTACTGGTTGCTGACCAGTTGCAAGCTGACCAGTTGCATCATGGCTTTGTTCCAATCTGCTGACTGTTAGTATTTCAATGTTTCCATAAAATTGAGTTTTTCATAGAAACATAGGAAAATAGAAAATAGGTGCAGGAGTAGGCCATTCGGCCCTTCGAGCCTGCACCGCCATTCAATATGATCATGTATGATCATTCAACTCGGTATCCTGTACCTGCCATCTCTCCATACCCTCTGATCCCTTTAGCCACAAGGACCACATCTAACTCCCTCTTAAATATAGCCAATGAACTGGCCTCGACTACCTTCTGTGGCAGAGGATTCCAGAGACTAACCACTCTCTCTGTGAAAAATGTTTTCCTCATCTCGGTCCTAAAGGAATTCCCCCTTATCCTTAAACTGTGACCCTTTCTTCTGGACCTCCACAACATCGGGAACAATCTTCCTGCATCTAGCCTGTCCAACCCCTTAAGAATTTTGTACGTTTCTATAAGATCCCCCCTCAATCTTCTAAATTCTAACACGTACTAGCCGAGTCTATACAGTCTTTCCTCATATGAAAGTCGTGACATCCCTGGAATCAGTCTGATGAACTTTCTCTGTACCCCCTATATGGCAAGAAAGTCTTTCCTCAGATTAGGAGACCAAAACTGTATGCAATACTCTAGGTGTGGTCTCACCAAAACCCTTTTCAACTACAGTAGAACCTCCCTGCTCCTATACTCAAATCCTTTTGCTATGAATGCTAACATACCATTCGCTTTCTTCAATGCCTGCTGCACCTGCATGCCTACTTTCAATGGCTGGTGTACCATGACACCCAGGTTTCGTTGCATCTCCCCTTTTCCTAATCGGCCACCATTCAGATAATAGTCTACCCTCCTGTTTTTGCCACAAAGTGGATAACCTCATATTTATCCACATTATACTACATCTGCCATGCATTTGCCCACTCACCCAACCTATCCAAGTCACCTTGCAGCCTCCTAGCATCCTCCTCAGACCTAACACTGCCCCCCCATCTTCGTGTCATCCGCAAACTTGGAGATGTTACATTCAATTCCCTCGTCCAAACCATTAATATATATTGTAAATAGCTGGGGTCCCAGCACTGAGCCTTGCGGTACCCCACTAGTCACTGCCTGAAAATGACCCGTTTACTCCTACCCTTTACTTCCTGTCTGCCAGCCAGTTCTCTATCCACATCAATACTGAACCCCCAATACCGTGTGCTTTAACTTTGTATACTAATCTCTTATGTGGGACCTTGTCGAAAGCCGTCTGAAAGTCTAAATATAACACATCCACTGGTTCTCCCTTAACAACTCTGCTAGTTACATCCTCGAAAAATTCTATAAGATTCATCAGACATGATTTACCTTTCATAAATCCATGCTGACTTTGTCTAATGATTTCACCACTTTTCAAATGTGCTGCTATCCCATCTTTAATAACTGACTCCAGCAGTTTCCCCACTACCGATGTTAGACTAACTGGTCTCTCCCCGTTTTCTCTCTCCCTCCTTTTTTAAAAGTGAGGTTACATTAGCTACCCTCCAATCCCCAGGAACTACTTCAGAATCTAAAGAGTTTTGAAAAATTATCACTAATGCATCCACTATTTCTGTGGCTACTTCTTTGAGTACTCTGGGATGCAGCCTATCTGGCCCTGGGGATTTATCGGCCTTTAATCCATTCAATTTACCTAACACCACTTCCCGTCTAACCTGGATTTCACTCAGTTCCTCCATCTTATTTGACCCCCGGTCCCCTGCTATTTCCGGCTGATTATTTATGTCTTCCTTAGTAAAGACAGAACCAAAGTAGTTATTCAATTGGTCTGCCATGTCCTTGTTCCCCATGATCAATTCACCTGTTTCTGACTGCAAGGGACCTACATTTGTTTAAACTAATCTTTTTCTCTTCACATATCTATAATAACTTTTGCAGTCAGTTTTTATGTTCCCTGCCAGTTTTCTTTCATAATCTATTTTCCCCTTTCCTAATTAAGCCCTTTGTCCTCCTCTGCTGGACTCTGAATTTCTCCCAGTCCTCTGGTAGGTTGTTTTTTCTGGCTAATTTGTATGCTTCAGCTTTTGTTTTGATACTATCCATGATTTCCCTTGTTATCCACAGATGCACTACCTTCCCTGATTTATTATTTTGCCAAACTGGGATGAACAATTGTTGTAGTTCATCCATGCAATCTTTAAATGCCTTCCATTGCATATCCACTGTCAACCCTTTAAGAATCAGTTGCCAGTCTATCTTGGCCAATTCACATCTCATACCTTCAAAGTTACCTTTCTTTAAGTTCAGAACCCTTGTTTCTGAATTAATTATGTCACTCTCCATCCTAATGAAGAACTCAACCAAGAACCTCATAGAATCATACAGCACAGAAACAGGCCCTTCGGCCCAACTTATCCATGCTGACCAAGATGCCCCATCTACACTCGTCCCATCTGCCCACATTTGGCCCATATCCCTCTAAAGCTCTCCTGTCCATTTACCAGTCCAAATATCTTTTAACTATCTTATTATAGTATCTGCCTTAACTACCTCATTTACAATTTTGACAAGTGATACAGAATAGAAACAGGCCCTTCAACCCACTGAGTCCACGCTGACCAGCGATCACCCCATACACTAGCACTACCCTACACACTCGGAACAATTTGCAATGTCCCCAAAGCTTTTTAAGCTACAAACATGTATGTATTTGGAGTGTAGGAGGAAACCTGAGCACCCAGAGAAAACCCACATGGTCCCAACGAGAATGTACTGACTCTGCACAGTCAGCACCTGTATCAGGATCGAACCCGGCTCTCTGGTGCTGTGAGGCAGCAACTCTACCGCTGCACCACTGTGCCCCCCTTCTGGCAGCTCGTTCCATACACCCTCCACCCTCTGTGTGAAAAAGTAGGTCCTCGCCTTCTCACGTTCTTTCCCCTCTCATCCTGACCACGGGTGCTGTCTGTACAGAGTTTGTATGTTCTTCCTAAGACCACTAGGGTTTTCTCTGGGTGCTTCGGTTTCCTCCCACTCCCCAAAGACATGCAGGTTTGTATGATGCAGGTCCCTTCACCTCCCCCATCCACTCCTTTCAGGGACCCAAGCAGTCATTCCAAGTCCGACAGAGGTTCACCTGCACCTCCTCCAACCTCATCTACTGCATCCGTTGCTCCAGATGCCAGCTGATCTACATCGGTGTGACCAAGCGGAGGCTGGGCGATCGTTTCGCCGAACACCTCCGCTCGGTCCGCAATAACCAACCCGACCTCCCGGTGGCTCAGCACTTCAACTCCCCCTCGCACTGCGTATCCGAACTCTCGGTCCTGGGCCTCCTCCACGGCCAGAGTGATCAACACCGCAAGTTGGAGGAACAGCACCTCATATTCCGCTTGGGGAGTCTGCATCCTCTGGGCTTAAACATTGAATTTTCTCAATTCTGTTAACCCAGACTGCCTCCCCCCCACCTCTCCCTCAGCCCTCTGGCCCTGACATTCCTTCTCCATCTCCCCCCCCCCCCCCCCCCCCAGTCGCACTAGCTTCTCATTTTCACACCACAAACAGCTTACAATGGCCTGCTTCCTTTATCACCAATACTTTTTTGCATATCTTTCACTCATTGTTCCTTATCTCTCCATATCACTGTTTATATCTCTCGTTTCCCTGATCCCTGACCAGTCTGAAGAAGGGTCTCGACCCGAAACGTCGCCTATCTCCTTCGCTCCTTAGATGCTGCTGCACCCGCTGAGTTTCTCCAGCTTTTTGTGTAACCCCAGGTTTGTATGATGATTGGCTTGGTAAAATTGTAAATTGTCCCTCATGTGTGTAGGATAGTGTACGGTGATCAGTAGTTGGTGCAGGCTCGGCGGGCCGAAGGGCCTGTTTCCACGCTGTATAACCTAAACTACAGTTAAAACCGCAGGTAAAACAATGTCTTTCCCTGCATTGAAGACATCAGGCTTTGTTTGAAACACTGCTGAAAATAAAGGGGCTTTAATAAAAATTCTTTATTGTGTAAAATAATAATGAGCACTTTTGCACAAAGCACAACTTAATTATGCAACGTGAGTGACTTTAACTGCAGCTGCTGAAATTGTGCACAATAATCTCCAGGTGCCCGCCTCTGTTAATCAAAGCACTATCATTACAGCTTCTTTGCTTCAGAAGAGAAAAGCAGCAAATGTTAACACAGTGGGACTAACTCCACATTCCTGTGCTATTTAAGAGCAGCAGCACTTACAGAGAGTAAGTGACGATGAGAAACCAAGGGTAAGAACCTGCTATTTTCAATTCATTACAGTCAATGGGACTGCGAGTGTGGGATATTGTATTTAGTCTCCCTTTAATTAATACCTGTATACTATGAAGCCTGTCAGTCTGAAGAAGGATCCTGACCTGAGACTTCGCCTGTCCATTCCCTCCACAGATGCTGCCTGACCCGCTGAGCTACTCCAGCACTTTGTGTTTTGCTGTAAAAGCTCTTTTGCGTAATACCACTTCTCATGCTTAGTTTAGTTTGGAGATGCTGCGTGGAAACAGGCCCTACGGCCCACCGAGTCCGCACCGACCAGCAATCCCCGCACATCCTACACACATTAGGGACAATTTCCACTTACACCAAGCCAATTAACCTCCAAACAAGTACAGAAATAATAGCAGTAGAATTAGGCCATTTGTGTTTACTCCGAGTCTACTCCGCCATTCAATCACGGCTCATCTCTGCCTCCTAATCCCATTTTCCTGGCTTCTCCCCACAACCCTTAACACCTGTTCTAATCAAGAATTTGCCTATCTCTGCCTTAAAAATATCCACTGACTTGGCCTCCACAGCCCTCTGTGGCAAAGAATTCCACAGATTCACTATCTTCTGACTAAAGAAGTTCCTCCTCGCCTCCTTTCTAAAAGAGCACCCTTTAATTCTGAGGCTGTGACCTCTGGGCCTTGACTCTCCCACCAGTGGAAACATCCTCTCCACATCCACTCTATCTGTGCCTTTCATTATTCTGCAAGTGTGGGAGAAAACTGAAGATCTCGGAGAAAACCCACGCAGGTCACGGGGGGAGCGTGCAAACTCTGTACAGACAGCACCCAAAGTCAAGATCGAACCTGAGTCTCTGCCACTGCAATCGCTGGAAGGCAGCAAGTCTACCGCTGCGTCACCGTGCTGCCCCCACAGCGTTGAACAGCAGTTTCAACTCCATGACGACCTCTCTCCTTCCGTGTTGAATGGCGGCGAATAGTGACCCCTTTCTTTTAAAACGAGTTATTGTTTTACCGCCATTGAATCTGCCCGTGATTGTGAAGCCTCCCAACTTCTCCACATCATTTACTACCAGAGAGTGACAAGTTTGCTTTATGATCCCACGCCTCAGCCTGGTCTATCAGGCAAGTGTTGACAGCCAAGACCTGCTGGGTGATGGCTTACGAAAGCACTTGTCAACTTCTCTCCGACAACATGTCAAACCAATTGATATACATGTACTCGATGGCATTAACAATTCATAAGGTAAGATATGGAACAAAATGCCACCTACACGTTTTTATTTTCCCTTTGTGGAACTTTCTTTTTTTTTCTTTTTTATTATTAGAAGTAATGTACAGTATAGTATAAACCAAAAATAACATAATACATTTCATGTACCACGTCTTGTTTTAAACTTTAATAATAGAAAAGTAACAGAATCAAGAGAAAGAAAAATAGAGAAAGTTAGATAAGATCGTGATATTAATAGTACGTGAAAAAGTGGAAAGAAAGAGCCCGTAAAGACGTAGGAACTGTCTGGAGTCTCTTCTATATCTGAGTTCCCAGCTCCCATCAGCCACTACGGTCCAGTCCATCGAAATTATCGATAGCAACTCCTGGCAGATGATCAAATGGGCAGCACGGTGGCACAGTGGGTAGAGCTGCTGCCTCACAGTGCCAGACACCCGGATTTGATCCTGACCTCCAGTGCTGTCTGTGTGGAGTTTCCACGTTGAATTGATTTGAATACTTTGTCACGTGTGACAAGTTGCAGTGAAATTCCTTGCTTGCATCCCCAAGGCATGCAATTAGTCGCCCATAAAGGGCGTTTACAAAGTACAAAGTCCTCCCCGTGCCAGGTGCCCCTTTGACCTCCACCCCTCCCTCATGGCGGCCCACCCCCCCGCACGCCAACTCCTCCATTGTTCCTTCCCCTGGCAGCAGCGTCCTCACTTCCACGCGTCCATCCTCGTCCGTAGGCGCCATCATCGAAGGCGGCAATGATCTCTCCACTATTGCCGCCGGGTCCTCTGTGACGCAGACCCAGGGGCCGTTGGCCGCGGGCTACGTCGACTCGCGAGGCTCCACCTCCGGCCCTCGAGGCTCCGGCCTCCGCTTCTCAGCAGCATCTCTCCGGAAGGTGTCACTGTAACTGCGGGGGTTTCCTCCAGGTGCTCTGGTTTCTTCCCAAAGACGGGCAGCTGTGATGGTTAATTGGCCCCTAATGTGCAGGGAGTGGATGGGAAAATGGGATAAGATAGAACTAGTGTGAACAGGTGAATGTCGTTTGGTTGTGGACTCAGTGGGCCCAAGGCTCGGTTTCCACGCTGTATGTCTAAACTAAACCGGAGAATATAGTATTTGGAGCATAGAGGACAACAAGATACCAATGCATACAAGCTGGCAAACCTAGCCTTGTGCAAGTCTATTTTCTTTCTCTGGAATTATGCAGGGTAAACACTAGGATAAGAAATGTCTACCAATTTCATACCATGTTACGGGATTTCTTGCCAGAATTGGTGGCAAGCACTCAATACACCATATTTATAATGCAAAAATACAGAAATAATGAAATTACTTTTTTGGTCATCTGTGCTATTGCGATTCTCATTAATTTAGTTTAGAGATGGAACACGGAAACAGGCCCTTCGGCCCACCAAGTCCAAAACGATCAATGAACGGTTTGAATAAGGGTCTCGACCCGAAATGTCGCCTATTCCTTCACTCAATAGAGTTTCTCCAGCTTTTTTGTCTAGCAATGATTACCTGTACACTGGTTTTATCCCACTCACTAGGGACAATTTACAGAAGCCAATTAGCATACAAACCTGCATCGCTTTGTGGGAGGAAACCCGCGCTGTCACAAGGAGAACGTACAAACTCGGTCCAGACACGAGCCGTAGTCAGGATCAAGCCCGGGTCTCTGGGGCTGTAAGGCAGCAACTCTACCGCTGCGCCACTGTGCCGCCCCTAATTACAAAGAGAATCACGCATGCCTGGTAAATAACAATGTTGCAGGAATGATAGTGGGGTTTCTACTTTAAAACTCTTCATGAGTCTATCCAAGAATGCCATTCCAGAGAGCTCTTTCCCTTCAACGAATTTGCTTTTAGAACTCTCCCAGCATGTATGATTGTTATTTTGGTTAGTTCAGATAATTGAGTACCTTGTGGCCTAACTCGCCATATCGACCAACGTGCCCCTTTTATGGTAGACCACTTTTAGCCCATATTTCTCTAAACTTTTCCTATCCATGTACTCTGCCAAAAATATCTCAACATCGCCTGTCCATTCCATCACCAGATGCTGTCTGACCCGTTGAGTTCCTCCAGCACTTTGTGTTTTGCTCAAGATTCCAGCGTCTGCAGTTCCCTGTGACTCCATGAAAATATATCTTTGCCTTTGTAGTATTTTGTTTTAACCTGACATATCTGCAATAGCAGTAGCCCTTTTTTGTTCCAGCTTGAAACACAATAGCTTGTGTTTAAGGTTGTGGGAAGGAGCAGCAGATGCTGGTTTAAACCAAAGATTGACACAAAATGCTGGAGTAACTTAGCGGGACAGGCAGCATCTCTGGAGAGAAGGAATGTGTGACGATTTGGGTCGTGTCTACAGAAGGGTCTCGACTCGAAACGTCACCCCTGGCTTCTCTCCATCCTGGCCACACACTCATCTCTCCGCTGCCTTCAGGTAAAAGGTACAGGAGCCTGAAATCTGCAACCTCCAGGTTCAGGAACAGATTCTTCCCCTCAGCCATCAGACTACTAAACTCAACAAAAAAAAAAATCTGAACTTTAATAGCCTATTGCACTTTATATGCTTCTTTATGTGTGTGTGTATATATATATATTAATTGGTATATGGACACACTGGTCTGTTCTTATTTATTTATTTATGTCTACAATATTCTGTTGTGCTGAAGCAAAGCAAGAATTTAATTTTCCTATCTGGGACACATGACAAAAAACTCTCTTGAACCTTGAACTTGCTGCCTGTCCCGCTGAGTTACTCCAGCATTTTGTGTCTATTTTCAGCTAGTATTTATGCCCAGTCGTAACTACAATCACAGTTTCAATTGTAACAAGCTGGAGAATTTCTGAAGAGATTTAGTAGGAAACTGAGAGACTGCGTTTCCACACAGAGGGTGTTGTGTATATGGAACGAGCTGTCAGGGAAGGTAGTTGAGGCAGGTACATGGACAGCACGGAGTTGGAGCGCTGGAGTTGCTGCCTCACAGCGCCAGGGACCCGGGTTCGATCCTGACTACGGGTGCTGTCTGTACGAAGTTTATACAGTACGTTCTCCCTGTGTCCTGCGTGGGTTTTGTCCGGGATCTCTGGTATGGTATGATTGTAACTTGTCTCGAGTGTGTGTAGGATAGTGTTAGCGTGCAGGGATCGCCGGTCGGCGAGGACTCGATGGGCCGAAGGGCCTGTATCCGTGCTTTATCTCCAAACTAAACAACATACCAAAGACATATGGAGCAGAACATGGAAAGGAAAGGTGTAGAAGGATGTCGGCCAAATGCAGGCAGGTGGGACTGGTGAAGGAGCGGCCATCTTGTTTAGCAAGGGGAAGTTGCGTTGAAGGGCCAACTTGTCTACGCCTACAACCCTACGTAATAAAAGAAACATCAGGCACCAAGCTGAGAGTTCACTTTGTCTACAGTCAAGTGAATTATTTCTAAATGCACCGCTTTGCTGGCTGAGCTACCTTGAGAGAGATTTCACATAACTGTAGACGCATGTCAAAAGCTTTAAATGTTTAATTAGAAATCAATTTTGCAGGGAACGGGTCTGCTGACCCACCATTAACTTTGCTTTTGTCCGTGTTATCTCCTGATTATTTTGTAATAGAAAATGCTCCATTATTATGTTGTCATTGAAGTGAACAGCATAAGATCAGCAGTGTGTGGACTTCTGTATAAACGTGATGGAATTATTAAGTCCTAAAGTTATCTTTCTACGGGGAATCAGCTCTCTTTAGTGGCAAGAGTTTCTCTGAAGCCTTTCGGAGTTGGCTAGGAGAAATGTCTATTTTTTTTAATTCAATTTTTATTAGAAGCATATACATATCGTAATGAAAACACAATTTGTTTATCAATTACATATTGTTAATAGCTGGGATCATAGTTATCAAAATAGCTGAGGTCCATGGGGGTTATTGGACTTTTCCAACATTTTAATATGAATTTTTCCCTATTATTATACTATAATCAAGGACATTTCTTTGGCTTGTTGTAAGTTTTAGGCTTTGTTCCGATATTCCTAATATTATTAGTTTTGGATCAGTATCCAATTGGATATTAACAACTTCAGAAATAATTTTTAAAATATGCTTCCAGAAATTTTTAATTTTTATGCAATTTACAAAAGTATGAGTTAAATTAGCCTCTGAATATTGCCATTTGTCACAGATAGGGGAGCTATTTGGAAAAAATATATTTAATTTTGTTTTAGTGTAGTGCAGTCTATGTAGTACTTTAAATTGTATTAAAGAATGTCTGGCATTTAACGAGCATTGATGTATATGTTGTAGACTTTCATCCCAAATATCTTTCATTATAGGTTGAGCTAATTCAGAAATGTCTATTTGAATGTGTTCTTGAATGCCCTGTAAAGGCCTGGATAGAGTGAATGTGGAGAGGACGTGTGTCCACTCGCGGGAGAGTCTAGGACCAGAGGTCATAGCTTCAGAATTAAAGGACATTTTTTTAGGGTGGAGATGAGGAAGGAGGGATTTCTTTTGTCAGACGGTGGGGAATCTGTGGATTTCATTGTCACAGGTGGCTGTGGAGGCCAAATCAATGGATATACTGTATCTAAGATAGAGATAGACAGATTCTTGATTAGTACAGGTGTCAAGGGGTATGGGGAAAAAGCAGGAGAATGGGGTTAGGAAGAATGGAGATAGTTCAGCTATGATTGAATGGTGGAGTAGACTTGATGGGCTCAAAGACCTAATTCTGTTCCTATCACTTATGAACTTATGAACATGAATTATTATCAATGTGTTAGAAAATGGGACGTTTTCCACTGCATGTTGTGTGTGCCTTTCTTCAATGTATTATTAATGGCCATGACATATTAATCAGAAGCATCGTAATGGGGCTGTCCCACTGTACGAGCTAATTCAAGAGTTCTCCTGAGTTTCCCGTGATTCGAACTCGGAGAATTACAGTAATAGCCGCTCGTAGGTACTCGGGGCTCTCGTGGACATTTTTCAAAATGTTGAAAACTCTTCATGAGTCTTCCCGAGCTTACCGTGTTTCCCGAGTACCTGCCGTTAGCGTTACGAGCCGCTAAGAGACGTTCCGAGCTCCGATGTACCCACTCCGTACATTCCACGTGCTTACCACGAGTTTGATTTTCTTTTAAACTCGCGAGAGCTCTTGAATTAGCTCGTACAGTGGGACAGCCCCTTAACTCTTGAACATGGTGTATTTTTTTTCCCCAATTCACCTGTCAGCTAGCTTCTCTTCCCAATCTTCCATTTTTAACAGGTGCTTTAAATACAGTGAAAATTTGCTATTTCATCAGTTTCCCCATAAGAGTCACGCTGCCCCGGAAAGGTTAGCAGCATAATCAAGGACGAGTCGCACCCTAGTCACTCCCTCTTCTCCCCTCTCCAATAGGCCAAAAAGTATATAAATGTGAAAACGCACACATCCAGATTGGGGGACAGTTTCTTCCCAGCTGTTATCAGGCATCTAAACTGTCCTACCACAACTAGAGAGCAGCCCTGAACGACTATCTACCTCACTATCTTTGCTCGGACTTTATCCTTCACTAAATGTTATTCCCTTATCATGTATCTGTACACTGTGAAACATAGAAAATAGGTGCAGGAGGAGGCCATTCGGCCCTTCAAGCCAGCACTGCCATTCATTGTGATCATGGCTGATCGTCCCCTATCAATAACCCGTGCCAGCCTTCTCCCCATATCCCTCGACTCCACTTGCCCCTAGAGCTGTATTTAACTCTCTCTTAAATCCATCCAGTGACTTGGCCTCCACTGCCCTCTGTGGCAGGGAATTCCATAAATTCACAACTCTCTGGGTGAAAACGTTTGTTCTCACCTCAGTCTTAAATGACCTCCCCTTTATTCTAAGACTGTGGCCCCTGATTCTGGACTCGCCCAACATTGGGAACATGTTTCCTGCATCTAGCTTGTCCTGTTCTTTTATAATTTTATATGTTTCTATAAGATATCCCCTCATCCTTCTGAACTCCAGTGAATACAAGCCTAGTCTTTTCAATCTTTCCACATATGACAGTCCCGCCATCCCAGGGATCAATCTTGTGAACCTACGCTGCACTGCCTCAATCACGAGGATGTCCTTCCTCAAATTAGGAGAGACAAAACTGTATACAATACTCCAGAAGTGGTCTCACCAGAGCCCTATACAACTGCAGAAGAACCTCTTTACTCCTATACTGAAATCCTCTCGTTATGAATGGCTCGATTGTAATCATGCATTGTCAGGGGTGGGAGATTACAACCCTCACGTGGTCCGCCCTGTTTCAACCTGGCCTGCACAATCAAATAAGATCAAATAGAACAAGTTGTCCTACAACTTTAGGCTGTGCACGCCATACTCAAAAAGAATATGTATTCTCTTTCCGCTGGCTGGTTAGCAGGCAACAAAAGCTTTTCACTGTACCTTGGTACACGTGACAAACTGAACCGCACTGAATTGGGAACTTGCAAACACTAGCTAGCACAACGCGAAGATGGTAAACTCTACCATGGAGATTTATTATAGAATTCTGAAAATAGGTTTAGTGACGGAAAAGACAAACTTGCATCATTCATTTAAAGAGACAGTATGTTCCAATTACAAATTTGAATTCTTGGGTTTGGCGAGAGCTGGCGTACAGGAGATAATCACCACAGTCTTCTCAGAAAACAGGTGTAAAATACATGCTCAAATGTGTTGCAGGAATCGTGGCTCAACCTAGATAATTGCCTCAGAGTTGTTTATCTGCTCTTCTCTTTCACAGGCATTATTGCGACTTTAAGCAACTGACAGTTTCTGCTTGGGTTCATTGTATCTGTGAAAGTGGTTTTTAATCAGAACAGCTAATTCAAGGAAACAGCATGCTTTCACAAACCTTTCCTGTCTGGATATAAGTTGAGCCCTTTGTTTTTCAGTTTGGATAATTCCACTGTGTATTACTTGTGTCCATATCTGTGCCTCTCAGGATTTTATATTTCTCTATAAAAGGTCACCCCTCAGCCTTCTACACCCCAGGGACAAACAGCCCGAGCTTCTTAACCTGACTCTCCATATAACTCGCACCTCCCCAGTCCCAGTCCCAGTCCCAGTTCCAATAACATCCTTGGGGATCTTTTTTTGCATCTTTTCCAGTTTAATGACATCTTCCTATAGCTGGGCGACCAGAGCCGGGGAAGCACGACGGCACAGCGGTAGAGCTGTCTGTGCGGAGTTTCTCCGTTTCCCCCTTGACCGCGTGGGTTTTCCCCGGGTGCTCCAGTTTCCTCCCACACTCCGAAAAGATGTACAGGTTTGTAGGTTAATGGGCTTCGGTAAAAATTGCAAATTGTCCGCAGTGTGTAGGGATAGTGTTAGTGTGTGGAGATTACAGATCGGCATGGACTTGGTTGGGCTGAAGGGCCTGTTATCATGCTGTATCTCTAAACTAAACTAAACTGCATACTATGAACTGTGCTGCAGTATTACATGCGATACAGTATTACAGTGTGGGAGCAGGCCCTTCGACCCAACGCCCATATGGGCCAACATGTCCCATTTAATCTACACTAAACTGTACTAAACTGCATTCAATGAATTCTCCTTGTTGAGCAAAAGTCATGGAGGTCTATCAATCTTACTTCATAAATCTAGTTCCATTCCCCAGAATCATCTTACCCACTCTATTCTAAAAGCAAGCCACGCTGGTGTGGTGTGACTGAATTGTACAACGGTCACCACAGAGAAGGAGGCTATTTGTCTCATCGATTCTAATCCACTTTCTAGTGGCTGCACTGTATATTGAAGGTCTCATTCCTCTGCACTCATTTGGGTTTACTGACGGCACTGATTGAGTTTTATAGTATTTTGTTTGACCAATACTTTATTTGTCTTTGTTGACGGCTAGTCAATAATTACTTATTTTTCCAAACACCATTACTAGAAAGTACAGGAAAGCTGCAAAGATGCATCCACTCTGATGTTTGGGTGCTCCAGCTGATGATTAGAGAATGGGTCGATGCAAGGAACTGCAAATACTGATTTACAACAACAAAAAAGACACAAAGTGCAGGAGTAACTCAACGGGCCAGGCAACATCTCTGGAGAGCGTGGATAGATGATGTTTTGGGTCGGATCCTTCTTCAGACTGATTGTGGGGAGAGGGGGTGGGGGGGGGGGGAGAAGAAAGTTGATGGGGGCGAGACAAAGCTTGGTGAGTGATAGGTGGATACAGGTGGGGGGGGGAGAGGGGGGAGGGGTTGGTCGGTAGATAGTTGGACAAAGGCCAGGGATGAAGAGACAAACAAGTGTGAGAAAAGATTAGAAGAGGAGTGAATTGTGAAACCAGAGGATGGAATGTAGACGGAAGGGGCCAGGGGGAGGGGAAGGAGAGAAATGAGTGCAAATCTAGGTGGAGCACAAGGAAGAGAGGGGGTGGGTTATGGGGTTACCTAAAACTGAAGAATTCAATGTTCACACCATGGGGTTAGAACCTGGGACATGAAATGCATCTTTATTTTTAGCAAGATAAACACAAAATGGTGGAGTAACTCAGTGGGTCAGGCAGCATCTCTGGAGAATGATTTGGGTCGAGGCCCTTCTTCACTCTTTATTTGAGCAAGGATCTTTTCCACTCCCTTCGCTTATTGGTTTACAAGGTACAATAATTTTTGAAAAGTTGACTATTGAAGTAGACAAAGATATTCGGAAATGTGATGTCAATGCAGGATTTTACTTATAAATTGATTCTTCCTGCAACCGCAGGACCCAGATAAAGTAATACATGTGGGTTTCCCATCATAAGTGATAGCAGCAGAATTAGGCCATTTGGCCCATCAAGTCTACTCCGCCATTCACTCATGGCGGATCTATCTCTTCCTCCTAACCCCATTCTCCTGCATTCTCCCCATAATCCCTGACACCCACCCTAAGCAAGAATCTATCTGTCTCTGCCCTAAAAAATAACCATTGACTTCGCCTCCACAGTCTTCTATGCTAAAGAATTCCACAGAATCACCAGCCTCTGGCTAAAGAAATTCCTCCTCATCTCCTTCTGAAAGGAGCATCCTTTAATTCTGAGGCTGTGACCACTGGACCTGGACTCTCCCACTAGTGGAAACATCCTCTCCACGGCTGCTCTTCCCACTCTATCAGGCAGATGATTTGCAGCATCGGGTTACTTTCTAAATCTTGAGCAAGAAGGCCAACACGGTCAATCATGTCTGCCCGACCAGCAACATTTGGGAATCAACACAGCCATGTTACATTTGATAGTTTCCACAACCAAGTTTCCAGCATCAGCTAACTTCAACTAATCACAGGATTAACACTATAAACTTCAGTATAATTTATTGTCACATGTACCAAGGTGCAGTGAAAAGCCTTTGTTACGTGCTAACCAGCCAGCGGAAAATCAACACATGATTACCATCATATAGATGTGCCTCACCCGCTGAGTTTCTCCAGTATTTTTGTCTACCTTCGATTTTTCCAGCATCTGCAGTTCTTCCTTAAACATGATTACATCGAGGCATCCACAGTGTACAGATACGGGATAAGGGAATGTGTAGGAAGGAACTGCAGATGCTGGTTTACACCAAGAATAGACACAAAATGCTGGAGTAACTCAGCTGGACAGGCAGATTCTCTGGAGAGAAGGGATGGGTGGCGTTTTGGGTCGAGACTGAGTCAGGTGAGGGGGAGACATAGAGATTTGGAAGGGTATGGTGTGAAAATGAGAGATCAAAAGGGAATAACGTTTAGTGCAAGATAAAGCCAGCAAATTCCGATTAAAGATAGTCCAAGGGTCACCAATGAGGTAGATAGTAGTTCAGGACTGCTCTTTCCAGTAGTGGAAGGGTGGTTCAGTTGCCTGATAACAGCTGGGAAGAAGTCTAGCATGTCGACTTATCAATACTTCTTGCCATCTATTCTCAGATGTAATGCTGCCTCGATGGGACGATGGGCCTGTTTCCATGATGCATCGCTAAACTAAACTAAACTAAACTCAATTTCAGCTCCACTCTCCTACACTTGGGAGAGGCACAGTGATGCAGGGGCAGAGTTGGTGCCTTACAATGCCAAAGACTCGGGTTCGATATTTATTCTTGCCATTTCATAATCATAATCTTATTTTATTAGCCACGTATGTTTTGCAACTTACGAGGAATTTCATTTCCCATACAGTCATGCTAGTAAAAAGCAAGAGAACACACAAAAGACATTTTAACATAAACATCCACCACAGTGACTCCTCCACATTCCTCACTGTGATGGAAGGCGAGAAAAAGTTCAATCTCTGCCCTTCTTTGTTCTCCCGCAGTCAGGGGCCTCGAGCCTTCCGTTGACGGGGCGATCTTGTTTCCCGTAGCCGGCGGACGGGACGATCATGCTCCTGCATCGGGGGGGAGGGGGGGAATCTCCCGTGCTGGGCGATCTGACCCCGTGTCGGGGCTGGTCGAAACCTTCTGTTTCTTTTGGAGGTTCCCAACATCGGTCTCTACTCGAGACTGCGAGCTCCTCGATGGTGAAATGCGCAGGCCGCGGTTGGGGCATCGATCCCAGGCAAGGGATCGGCTCCAAGGGTAAGTCCATGGCTCTGCGGTGGGGCTCAGAGTCAGTCCCCAGCAAGGCCTCCAGCTCCATGATGTTAGGCCGCAGAACGACCGGAGATACGACCCGGAAAACAATCACATCTCCGGCAAGGTAAGAGAAAGACCCAAATCATCACCCATACCTTCTCTCCAGACATGCTGCCTGGCCCGCTGAGTTACTCCAGTGTTTAATCTCTATCTTTTGTATAAACCAGCATCTGCAGCTCCTTTTAATTACATATTCTTTATTTTTACAATCCTATAACTAGACATGTACTAAAGTATAAGTTACCTCCATTCACCAGCTCTGAGCTTACTTTGTGTAAGGTTAGTAAAAGTAATTGGACGGCACAGTGGTTCAGCGGTAGAGTTGCTGCCTCACAGCGGCAGAGACCTGGGTTTGACCCTGACTACGGGTGCTGTCCGTACAGGAGTTTCTACATCATCCCTGTGACCACATGGGTTTTTTTCTATGTGCTCCCACACTACAAAGACATATAAGTTTGTAGGTTAATTGACTTCTGTAAATTGTAAATTGCCCCTAGTGTGCAGGATGGTGCTAGTGTACGCGGTGATCGCTGGCCGGTGGGCCGAGGGGCCTGTTTCCGCGCAGTGTCTCTAAAGCCTAAAGAAATGATGAACAGGAATTGAGTGGTGACGTTGTCAGTGACACCCACGCCCTGCGAAAGGACACAAAAGGAAATGGAAAATTTCTATTCTTGCAAAAATAATTCTTGCAATTAATAGTAATGAAAGTACAATCTAATCTACCCTTTTTGTACCAGTAATGATGCTTATTTGTTCAAGTGCCCCTTCAGAGTTGCCATTTAATTAGCGTGCAATTATTTGAAACATTCTTGCAAAAGTAGTTCATGTATCCAGAGCCCTTGTGGTGAGTAAAGGATTGAAATAAAGCATGCATAGTGCAGAGTTAAGTGTGGAGTTGTTGTAAATGGCAATATAATTGTATAGTGCATGTGAATACGCTAATAGCTTCAATATCATTGTGCTGTCCCATTTAATGCATTAGTCTGTTTGCAAAGTTGCCTGTGGATAATTATTCCACAATTTCAAGTTTTTTTTTGTCCTGATCAGTACCATTATTCTTATTCAATAGATGTCAGACACGTAGTTTTCTCCTGAGATTGTCCCAGTTTTCAGAAAGGGTTCTACAAATCTTTCTCTTATCTCCACGAAAGTTAAGTAAGTTTATTGGCCAAGTATTCACATACAAGGAATTTGCCTTGGTGCTCCGCCCACAAGTAACAACATGACATACAGTGACAGTTATGAACGACAACCATTGTGTGGTGGGGACAAAAATGCTGGAGAAACTCAGCGGGTGAGGCAGCATCCTCGGATGCTGCCTCACCCGCTGAGTTTCTCCAGCATTTTTGTCTACCTTCGATTTTTCCAGCGTCTGCAGTTCTTTCTTAACCACTGTGTGGTGTGTGTGTTGTGAGTGCGGTGGGAATCGTGAATGATTCTCGCCACCCACTGTTGGCGTGAGCAGGCGGTGATGAAGAGAACATTTTGTGCTGCAGAAATGGAACGATTGATAGATGGAGTTCCCCGCTCAAAGATTTCTGCAGTGGCTCTCAGAACTGGCTTAAAACAGCCATTGTACGAGCATAATATTTCTGGATTTTCCATCTTGGGTGAAGAAATATGATGACAATGCGACACTGTGGCACAGCGGCAGAGTTGCTGCCTTACTACGGCAGATACACAGATTCGATACTGACTACAGGTGCTGTCCGTACAGAGTTTTCACGTTCTCCCTGTGACCGTGTTGGTTTCCTCCGGGTGCTCCGGTTTCCTCCCACATTCCGAAGACACGCAGGTTTGTAAGTTAATTGTCTTCTGTAAATTGACCCCCTGTGCGTGGGTGATGGATGGTTGGCCTGGTCTAGGTTAACCAGAGGGCCTGTTTCCACTCTGTATCGCTAAACTAAACTAAATTCTGGTGACCATTCTTTCCTAAATTTAAGATCGTCCACAACAATGTCACTGCTTTCCTTTCTAGCTGCAATAGCAAATGTTATCTATCAATCCATCGATCTGAAGAAGGGTCCCAATCCGAAACGTTGACTATTTTTTGCCGGAGATGCTGCCTGACTGAAAGCTCCTTGAGTCAGGGCATGAGGACTTTGGCAGTGTTCCTACGACTGTGGCAACTAAAGCTGAGCGAAGCCAAAACAGTGTCAACAACATTCCATCTAAACAACAAGGAAGCTAAGCGAGAGCTAGCTGTCTTCGTTATCAACAGGCGCTTGGACTTCCAACAAACACCTACTTACTTTGTCGTAAAGCTGGACAGGTCGCTTACATTTTGTCAATACCTGGCTGGTCTCCGCAAGAAGGTCATGGCACGTAGCGGCCTCATCCAACATGAACAAGTTGGGGAGCCAGTCCATCAATTCTTTGCACTTCTGCCTTAGCTCTGCCTTCTGCTCTGCACTTCTGCCTTAGCCTGCCTTGTGTATGCCCCAGCTGAGTACTGTGCACCCATATGGAGTAGAAGTAGACATACTAGCCTGGTAGACACGAGCCTGAACAGCACCTTGCGAACCATCACTGGGGGCCTTCACCCTACTCCAGTCGAGCAGCTCCCTATACTTGCAGACATCCCGCCTGCAGGGATCCGAAGGCAAGCAGCAACTCTGGCACTATCTCGTCGTGCCATGGACCCAGAGCACCTCCTCCATCAGGCTATCAGCAGAGAGCAGAGGCCACCCCGACTGAAGTTCTGTCAACCCTTTGCTCCACATGGGAAACAACTCCTCGCATATATCCAGCCAACTGAGACAAAAGCACACTGGATAGCCACCAAGTGGTCACAGGAGTGGAAGGCAACCTCATCTCCATTACACAGCGACATCTCTTCACCAGATAAAAGCTGTCCAGGGTCTGACCTCCCCAGAGGAGCGTGGGTGAAGCTCAACAGACTTGGTAGTGGAGTTGGGCGTTTCAACGCCAGCGTGTGGAGATGGGGGCTCCCTCCGCCAGAGCCCAGCCTGTGAATGCGGAGCAGAAACACAGACAGCCAACCATGTCATCTCTGGGTACCCACTCTACCAGACCCACCAAATGGAGCTCAGGGCCTGGCAGACATTGACGCCAACAGAGACAACAACCTGGCTGCTCAACACCCGGCTTGAGATCTAACTATTCCTTGGGTTTATGTTTCATTCGCAAGAAGAAAAGTCCATGCTGACCAAGATGCCCCATTTGAACTATTCCCATTTGCCCAGATTGGACCTATATTCCTCTGAACTTTTCCTATCCATGTACCTGTCCAAATGTATTTTAAATGTTGTTGTTGTTTTTGTACCTGCCTCGATTACCTTTTCCTGCAGTTTGTTCCATAGACGCACCAGCCTGCACTAAAATCAGAAAGAAAGCAAAAAGAGGTGAAACAAAGTAGTAATGGTGTGGGGGCCGTGTGCAGCAGGAGGTAGCAACTTCAATAAAAAGATAAAACAGGGCAAATGACAAAAGATGCACGTGGAGAAAGTGAAGGAATATCTGAATCTTATCGAGGCTGAGGTCCTAGGCGTGATAATTCTCCTTTCTTATCATTTGTAGCTCAGCTCTTGTCTCCCTTTATGCACTGAGTTAGAAAGAGCCTATTGTATGATTCTCTGCACCTTCATTAACAGTGATCAGCTCCATCAACATGCAAGCGGTCAGTGACGTGCTTTCTCTTTGATTGTATCGTTTTGACAAAGACTGTGGAATAATGAAAATGAATTGTAATCCCGCTGAGTCAGAAGATCATTACCTTAATGTTTTGTCTGACTGAGTTTCCAATGTAAAAGAACCAAATGAGCACATGAATAGTTTAAAATTCAACTTGGCAATATGAAGTATTTTCTTCCGGGCACATCTTTACATCTGCATTTTCCCTACAGCTTTCAAGTTCTTAATTCATTGCATTTTGATTTCTATATGAGACAGATATGTGATGTATACCATCATGAAGGGATTTGGTTGGGTTAATGCACAGTTGGAGACTAAAGGATGATCTTATCTTAAAGAGGTGTATAAAATCACATAGGGGCATAGAGATAGGGTGAATGCACAAACTTTTTTTCCCCAGAGTAGGGGCATCAAGAACTAGGTTTAAGATGACAGGGGAAAGCTTTAATCGGAAGCTGAAGTCCAACTTTTTCACACAGAGGGTAGTGGGTAAATGGAACAAACTGCCAGAAGAAGTAATTGATGATGGTACAATAACACTTAACTGCAAAAGATATTCGAATAGTGAAAGGCTTAGATAGAGTGGATGTGGAGAGGATGTTTCCATTCGTGGGAGAGTCTAGGACTAGCGGTCAGAGCCTCAGAATTAAAGGATGTTCTTTTCGGAGGGAGATGAGGAGAATTTTCTTCAGTCAGAGGGTGGTGAATTTGTGCAATCCTTTGTCACAGAAGGCTGTGGAGGCCAAGTCAGTCGATATTTTTAAGGCAGAGATAGATAGATTCTTGATTAGTACAGGAGTCAGGGGTTATGGGGAGAAGGTAGGTGAATGGGGTACGGAGGGAGAGATAGATCAGCCATGATTGAATGGCGGAGTAGACTTGATGAGCCAAATGGCCTAATTCTACTCCTATCACTTACGACATGACGTGTGACATTTTGAACAGACACATGGACAGGAAAAGTTGAGAGGGATGTAAGTCAAATCCGGGCTAATGGGGATAGCTTAAATGGGGCATCTTGGTCGGCATAGACCAGATTGGCCGAAGGGCCTGTTTCTGTACATACGATCCCATGTCTCCATAATATGTATTGTCAACCTACTAGAAATGTTACTTGGTCAAACTCCAGTTATAAAATCGATTACTAGAGCTATATTGAAAATGGAAATTACTGCTTATGGATGACTTATTTCATTTCGGAGTCACGTGAGTGACTTCGTGAAGAACCCGCCAGCACGCATGCGCGACATATCGTCGCAACGCATTACTGCCGACGGCTGGGGGTGGAGCGCGGCTCCCCACCAGCCCTTCAGAGAGCCGACTCGGGTAAGGCTAAGCCCCCTAGAGTTGGTGTTTTCCTGTTGTGGGGACTGTTTTCTCTCCTAACAGGAACGTGGAAGGAGTCCAGGAACTTTGTGAGGCCGCCTCGGATCGGACTGCTGCGGCAGTCACCGGCGGCTCCAATACTCTGAAGTCGGGAAGCCCATTGACCCAGGAGGGTCCAGGGTCACACTCTCACCGGCGGAGGACGGCAGAGGCAGCCCGACTCCACACCGCAGCCCGCAGGGGACGCCACGGGCTGGTGGCACACACAGGAGTGGGGCTTGCTGGCTCGCCGTCAAAAGACCGGCAGCCCCGACTTTGCGCTACAGCCCGCGGGGGACGCCGCAGGCTGGCGGCATGCAGCGGAGTGGGGCTTGTCGCCTCGCCGTCAAAAGGTCCAATGGCAGAGCGGCAGCCCCGACTTTCCACCACAGCCCGCGGGGGACACCGCGGGCTGACGGTGTGCATGCAGGAGTGGGGCTTGCAGGCTCGCCGTTCAAAGTTAGGAGCGGCAGAGCGGCAGCCCCGACTCTAAACCACAGCCCGCGGGGGTGATACTGCGGGCTGACGGTGTGCATGTGGAGTAGGGGTTGCAGTGCTTGCCATGGGCAGCAGCCCCGGCTCTACACCGCAGCCCGCAGGGGTCTCTGCGGGTTGCTGGCATTTAGGGAGGAGCAGGCTTGCATACAAAGGCAGCCTGACTCCACACTGCAGCTGCAGGGATACTGTGGCCTGTCTACATTAAAGTGCCTTGCTACTCCAGGGTATGCATTTCTTCAAGAAGTTGAGACTGCCAGCACATGGAAGTTATTAAAACATGAGAGGCTGGTCACCATACTTCTTAAAGACCCTCAGGGAAGAGACTAACCTTGAATAGCTAAACGTCTGTATGAGAGTTTGCTTACAGATGGATGGAGACCAGAATGAAGGCACCACAGCAGGTCTCCAAGGGCCGTGCGACTCCAGATGGAAATCAGTGGCCACCATTCCAGTAGAACGCGGAGGTCGGGGAGCCCTGCGTAGCCAGGACCCGTCTCTCCACCACGGCTGACCATGGGGCCACAAAATGGTGGAGCACCGCGCGGGAGCAGGGTAGGCCTTGACTCCCTACCACTGTCACCTAAGCATAGTGACAGTGGGGCAAAGGTGCGTAACATGTGACCCGCTCGGCGGCTTGTTTGTTTCCCCTACTATGCAGGTACCAGAGCAGGGGGAGAGCTGCGCACAGGTCATGCCCCGCTGCAGCAGGAGGCATCGACATACCACCGGGGGTAACCTGCTAGATTGCGGGCCGGTGATGGATCTGCTGGAAGTCGGGGAGCCCTGCAGGAGCAGGAGGTACCGGTGTTCCACCGGAACAGGCTGCCGGAGCGCAGACCGGTGGCAGCAGTTTACGGCCAGGCATCCCCGTTGCGACGGGTAAAGCCGGCTATGCGCCCTCATGGACCCGTGTGGTTAAGGGTGACGGCAGGCCTGCACGGACAGCGGAGCCGGTAATGGGGACCGGTACCGATCCTTCCCTCTGCCTTCCCATCAGGCAGAGGTGCCGCTTAGGTCCGAACGACGGCGGACTAGTGGTATGTCCGTGCAGGAGTCGTACAGCCTGCGGGAGCAGGAGGTACCGGCACTGCACCGGAACAGGCTGCCGGAGCGCAGACCGGTGGCAGCAGCATACGGTTAGGCGATCCCGTTGCTACGGGTAAAGCCAGCCAAGCGCCGTCACAGACCCCTGGGGGTGAGAGTGACGGTGTGCCTGCACGGACCACGGAGCCGGTATTGGGGACCGGTACCGATCCTTCCCTCTGCCTTCCCACCAGGCAGAGGTTCCGCTTAGGTCCGAACGACGGCGGACTAGCGGTATGTCCGTGCAGGAGTCGTACAGCCTGCAGGAGCAGGAGGTACTGGCACTGCACTGGAACAGGCTGCCGGAGCGCAGACCGGTGGCAGCAGAATACGGTTAGGCGAACCCGTTGCTGCGGGTAAAGCCAGCCAAGCGCCGTCACAGACCCTCGGGGTGAGAGTGATGGTGTGCCTGCACGGACCACGGAGCCGGTATTGGGGACCGGTTCCGACTCCTTTCCTCTGCCTGCTCGTCAGGTAGAGAGGCCGCTAAGCTCCGAGAGACACCGGGCTAGCGGGTTGTCCGTGCGGAAGTCGTTCGGCCCCGCAGGAGCGGGTGCTGACGAGTGCCTGTCAGCCACTTCGTAGAGGTGTGACCTACTGGCAGAAGCCCCAGCGACTCATCAGGGCCTGGGGAAGTCGACCTGTTGTCCGTGTGTAGCGGCAGCGGTCGCATGGCCAGGATGGAGCTAATGGTGAAAGAGTCACTCGGGTGGAGCTCCCGCCACGGTCGCCGAGTCCCCCATGGATGGGAGGACAAGACCATGCGTCGGCAAGGTCCACGATGTGGGCAGCCGGCAAGCCCGCGCGGGCGTCGGGTCACCGTGCTGAGGCATTGGGTGCCGACTCCCCGCCGTGTTTGCCCTCCGTGGCAGCGGCATTAGGCTCCGCCAAACGAAGGCGTTCGAACACACCTCCCGCGCGGGAATCGCTCAGCTTTGCTGCGGCGCCTGGCAGCGACAACGTCCGGCACCGGGTTCACCTCGACGAGGTGCGGGCCGATGAAAGGAGCCTCAGCAGTATATCAGAGCATGAGGACTCCGACCGCCCGAGTGTTCAGGGCGAAGGGCGTATTGACCGTATGGAGCGGCTATTGGAGCTCCTTTTACACAACCAACGACAGGAGGCATCCATCATCAAAAAGCACAGGGAGGTTTCACCAGTCTCAACAGCCAGCCTGCGGCAGCCAGAGGAGGAGGAATTTGCAGACCCTACACCGGTTCCATCGGAGGTGCCGCCGGAAGAACTCCTTGATGTGGTGGTGAAATTTGCCTCTCCGGAGACCATGGGACTTCCCCTCAACCCCAAACTGGCTGCCATCGTGGACTTCCTGACCAATCATCAGCTCCAGGAGGAGGTCCTATCAGAGGCCATAAACAGATACAAGGCCCAGCGAACTGCAACTCCCTCAACGTGCCCATAGTCAATATGCCAATCTGGGGCAACATCAGCCCAAGGATCAGGACCCAGGAGATGAAGCTCCAGCGGATCCTGAAGCTGCTCACTGCTGGGATTACCGCGTTTGTGCGGTCGGTGGATGGGGAGGATTTGAGCACCAAGCAGGAGGATGCTCTGGCTCTATTGTGTACCACAGTATGAGATAAACGCCTTCAGGAAGAGCGTCATTAAACCCACGCTGAACCCAAAATTTGGGGGGTTATGCAAAGCACCTCCTATGCCGCCACCCAGACAGTTGTTCGGGGAAGACCTCCCGAAGAGGGTCTAGGAGCTGGATGACCACGCTAAGACGGTGGGACTCATGCGGTCACATATCTCGACCAGGCAGCAGGCCAGGGAAGTGCCATTTTCAGGCCACGAGGCCCTGCCGTTAGACCAGCAAGGACCTATGCTCCAGCTCCGCCTCAATTTCGGCAGCCTCAACAACCGAGGCCTTCTAGGACTAGGGCCCCAGCGGCCAGCATGGGTAATGCGGGCGCCGCATTATCAGCTCAACCCAGCACCTCCACTTCCGGCCAAACATATCAAGGACCGCCGATAACCATGAAGGTTCTGAACAGGCCATTACTGCGTTATGGTCTATCATCTAGAACCATGGATGCCATCGGAGCGTCATGACGGGAGTCCACCTGGCGGCAATACCTCTCACACATCCGGAAGTGGGAAACCTACTGCGGCCGCTCCCAAATTACTGATGACGCTGTAACCATAACCGATGTATTGGAATTCCTGGCGGGGTTGCACCATGATGAACACCTGAGCTACAGTGCCATCAACAGCGCCAGGAGTGCGCTGTCATTCTACCTCAATATTAAGGTAGGATCCAACAGGCTGGTGTCCAGACTCATGCGGGGAATATTCAATTCGAATCCGCCCAGACCACGCTATAATATCACCTGGGATATCGGGGAAATACTCACCCTGCTCAGGACGTGGTCGCCCATGGAGGGGCTAGAGCTGGACAAACTCACCCTGAAGCTGGTGATGTTACTGGCACTGACTTCAGCGCAGAGGGTACAGACACTCCACAAAATCCGGATCGACAGGATGATCTCTACCCCTGCAGAAGTAGTCTTCGTCATAGACGAGCTACTCAAGCAGCATAGACCTGGGTGCACAGGGCTGCAGCTGAAGTTCCTGGCATACCCCGCTGATGCAAGGCTATGTTTAGCCGCCCATATCCGTCACTATGTGAAAGTGACGAGGAAACTGAAGGAATGGAGAAACCTCACCATAGAGTGACGGTCCAGACATTATCCAGGTGGCTCAGGATCGTCTTGGGTAAGTCACGTGTTGACACTAATGTCTTCAAATCCCATTCCACCAGGGCATGCTTCAACGTCGGCGGCAAGGGTCATGGAGGTGCCCATGGACCATATTCTTGCCACAGTAGGATGGCGAACGAAGCCACCTTCCAGCGGTTCTACAATACATCTGTTGCCGCTCCTCTACAGTTCGCGGAGGCCGTGCTGAATGCAGGTCAAGAACGTGGAGATGTCCCCGAATGAGGGGTTTTCTTTTGTTGTTAACAAATGTTGCTCTTGTTTTTCAGTACAAGCAGTCTGGAAAGTTGATTACTCCTATCCATCCTCATAAGTGGTGTGTGACAGCATGGACGTGGTCCAGGGCGTGGAATCACAGAGCTTTGAAGTCTTCACGAAGTCACTCACGTGAGTCCGAAATGAAATAGTAAGATTGAACGAGAACTTACCAGTTCGAAGGTTGATCTTTATTTCATGAGGAGTTGCGATGAGGGATTTCGTGCCCTCCGCTCCCAACCCTCGATCATACTCAACTGGTAATTAGAGTCTCTTCAATCTTACTATGCCAAGTCATTTCTGTTGTTGGTTTCTGTGATTCCACATCGCTACTTTGAAGAATGTCGCGCATGCGTGCTGCCGGGTTCTTCACGAAATCCCTCATCGCAACTCCTCATGAAATAAAGATCAACCTTCGAACTGGTAAGTTCTCGTTCAATCTTACTATTCTGTATCAAAGGCATGAGAACCTTTTGAAGAAATTGTTAACATAGATGCCAGTAGAAAAATATGAAATAAATAAATTGCATTAGCATGTATGCAATTACCGAACATGATTTTGTGGGAAATGTGAAAGGTTTTAAAATAAAGTAGAGTTTAGTTTGGAGAGACTGCACAGAAACAGGCCCTTCAGCCCAACGAGCCCGCACCAACCAGCAAACCCTGCACATTAACACCACCCTACACACACTAGGGACAATTTACACTTGTACCAAGCCAATTAGCCTACAAACCTTTACGTCTTTGGAGTGTGGGAGGCAACCAAAGATCCTGGTCATGTGGAGAACGAACTCCGTACCGACAGCACCCGGAGTTAGGATCGAACCCGGGTCTTTGGTGCTGTAAGGCAGCAGCTCCTCCGCTGCGCCACCGGGCCGCCCTTGATAAAGTTATAAAGAGGCAAATCGCTTGAGAAATTCTAAAGATGTAAGAGCCTAGACGTTATGACAGACATTTTCATACGGATAATGTACAGATTTCAGTTGGTGAAAAATGGGAGATATAGAGAGATCACAAATGAAGGAGGAGGAGGAGGAGGATAACCATCTGAATGAGTTTGATGTGGAGGAAAGAACTGCAGATGCTGGTTTACACGGGTCAAGCAGCATCTCTGGAGAAAAGGAATAGGTGACATTTTGGGTCGAGGCCCTTCTTCAGACTGTCAGGGGTGAGAGAACTGAGAGATATGAAAGGTACAAAGAACAAATGAATGAAAGGCGTGAAAAAAACAAATCAAAGACAGCAACGTTGGTCGAGGGAAGATAGAGGCCACAATGGTCCATTGTTGGCTGTGGAAGAGGTGATAACAAAGGGATATGATCTGTGTAACTAGTAGGACGACTCGGGTGGGGGAGGGACAAGAGAGAGGGAATGCAAAGGTTATTTTTAACTTATAGAAATCAGAAGAAGCGTCTCGACCGAAACGTCACACATTCCTTCTCTCCAGAGATGCTGCCTGTCCCGCTGAGTTACTCCAGAATTTTGTGTCTACCTTCAATATTCATACCGGTGGGTTATAAACTGCGTCAGCAAAATTTGAATTGCTGTTCCCCACAATCAGTCAGAAGAACGGTCTTGAACTGAAACGTCGCCTGATCATGTTCTCCAGAGGTGCTGCCTGACCCGCTGAGTTACTCCAGCATTTTGTGTCTCTCTTGAGAATTTAGACTTTCATTCAAAACTTTTATGAAGTTTGCAATACTGCAGAGTTACCCACCCAAGGCAAATCGGGGCTGGAGTTAGTATGGGTGAGGCGGGGGGTGGGGGGGTAGGGGTGATGAGAATGAAGTGGGAGGAAAGGATTAGCCCAGAGCTGATGGGAATGGGATGGAAGATGCAGAAACAAAGAACTGCAGATACAGGTTAACACACAAAAGAACACAAAGTATTTCTGGAGATGATGGATTGGTGATGTTTCCAGTCGCGATCCCTCAGGCTGATCTGCCCAACTTATTTCAATGGAGCTGGACAGAACATTTATGCTCAAACATGCAAGTTCAGTATTGTTTCATTTTCCTGATAAAGCATAAAATGTACTATAGACAATAGGTGCAGGAATAGGCCATTCAGCCCTTCGAGCCAGCACCGCTATTCAATGTGATCATGGCTGATCATCCCTATTCAGTACCCCGTTCCTGCATTCTTCCCATATCCCCTGACTCCGCTATCTTTAAGAGCCCTATCTTGCTCTATCTTGAAAGTATCCAGAGAACCAGCCTCCACCACACTATGAGGCAGAGAATTCCACAGACTCACAACTCTCTGTGTGAAAAAGTGTTTCCTCATCTCCATTCTAACAAGGACATGGCAGACCAATTGAATAACTATTTTGGTTCTGTCTTCACTAATGAAGACATAAATAATATGCCGGAAATAGCAGGAGATCGCAGGTCAAATGAGATGGAGGAACTGAGTGAAATCCAGGTTAGCCGGGAAGTGGTGTTAGGTAAATTGAATGGATTAAAGGCCAATAAATCCCCAGGGCCAGATAGGCTGCATCCCAGGGTACTTAAGGAAGTGGCCCCAGAAATAGTGGATGCCTTAGGGATAATTTTTCAAAACTCTTTAGATTCTGGAGTAGTTCCTGAGGATTGGAGGGAAGCTAATATAACCCCACTTTTTAAAAAGGGAGGGAGAGAGAAAACGGGGAATTACAGACCAGTTAGTCTGACATCGGTAGTAGGGAAACTGCGACAGTCAGTTATTAAAGATGGGATAGCAGCACAATTGGAAAGTGGTGAAAACATTGGACAAAGTCAGCATGGATTTACGAAAGGTAAATCATGTCTGACGAATCTTATTGAATTTTTTGAGGATGTAACTAGTAGAGTGGATAAGGGAGAACCAGTGGATGTGTTACATCTGGACTTTCAGAAGGCTTTCGACAAGGTCCCACACAAGAGATTAGTATACAAAATTAAAGCACACGTTATTGGCTGTTCAGTATTGATGTGGATAGAGAACTGGCTAGCAGACAGGAAGCAAAGAGTAGGAGTGAACAGGTCCTTTTCAGGATGGCAGGCAGTGACTAGTGGGGTACCGCAAGGCTCAATGCTGGGACCCCAGCTATTTACAATATATATTAATGATTTGGATGAGGGAATTGAATGTAACATCTCCAAGTTTGCGGATGACACAAAGCTGGGGGGGCACTGTTAGCTGTGAGGAGGATGCTAGGAGGCTGCAAGGTGACTTGGATAGGCTGGGTGAGTGGGCAAATGCATGGCAGATGCAGTATAATGTGGATACATGTGAGGTTATCCACTTTGGTGGCAAAAACAGGAAAGACTATTATTTGAATGGCGGCCGATTAGGAAGAGGGAGATGCAACGAGACCTGGGTGTCATGGTACACCAATCATTGAAAGTAGGCATGCAGGTGAAGCAGGCAGTGAAGAAAGCGAATGGTATGTTAGCATTCATAGCAAAAGGATTTGCGTATTATAACAGGGAGGTTCTACTGCAGTTGTACAGGGTCTTGGTGACACCACACCTGGAGTATTGCGTACAGTTTTGGTCTCCAAATCTGAGGAAATACATTCTTGCCATAGAGGGAGTACAGAGAAGGTCCACCAGACTGATTCCTGGGAGGTCAGGACTTTCATATGAGGAAAGACTGGATAGACTCGGCTTGTACTCGCTAGAATTTAGAAGATTGAGGGGGGATTTTATAGAAACTTACAAAATTCTTAAGGGGTTGGACAGCCTAGATGCAGGAAGATTGTTCCCGATGTTGGGGAAGTCCAGGAGAAGGGGTCACAGTTTAAGAATAAGGGAGAAATCTTTTAGGACCGAGATGAGAAAAACATTTTTCACGCAGAGAGTGGTGAATCTCTGGAATTCTCTGCCACAGAAGGTAGTTGAGGCCAGTTCATTGGCTATATTTAAGAGGGAGTTAGATGTGGCCCTTGTGGCTAAAGGGATCAGGGGGTATGGAGAGAAGGCAGGTAAGAGATACTGAGTTGGATGATCAGCCATGATCATATTGAATGGCGGTGCAGGCTCGAAGGGCCGAATGGCCAACTCCTGCACCTATTTTCCATGTTTCTATGTATCTGAATGGCTTACCCCTTATTCTTAAACAGTGGCCCCTGGTTCTGGACTTCCCCCAACATTGGGAACATGTTTCCTGCCTCTAGCGTGTCCAAACCCTTAATAATCTTATATGTTTCAATAAGATTCCCTCTCATCCTTCTAAATTCCAGAGTACACAAGCCCACTCTCTCAGTTCTATCCTGTAGAACAAAGAATTGCAGGGTCTGGTTTATACCTAAGATTGATACAAAGTGCTGGAGTATCTCAACGGGTCAGGCAGCATCTTTGGGGGGAAAAAGGATGCATGATGTTTTGGGTCAGGACCCTTCTTTAGACTGAAGGTAGGGGGTGTGGGTAGAGGTTTGTTGAAGAGATGAATGCAAGAAAAGATCAGGTGAGAAAAGAAATGGTCTCTCTTTTTGTTCGGTGGCAGAATAATCCCAGAAATATTTTATAATCAAGTTCGAGAAAAGATCCAAAGCCGTAAAGGTATGTAGGTTAGTTGGCTTGGTGCATGTGTAAATTGTCCCTTGTGTGTGTAGAATTGTGTTCATATGCAGGCTTGCTGGTTGGTGCGGACTCTGAGAGCCGAAGAGCCTGTTCCTGTGCTGAATCTCTAAAACTTAAAAAAAACTAAAACTAATGTTGTATGATGTCTTTCCTTTTAAGTGACAGATTTTATATATTTCTTCTGCCTAAAGGACAATTGTAGATATGAATATTTTTGAAATTAGGCATCAAAGAAGAGCTCACATTTACATAGAACCTCGGGTGTTACACAAAAAGCTGGAGAAACTCAGCGGGTGCAGCAGCATCTAAGGAGCGAAGGAGATAGGCGACGTTTGGGGTTGAGACCCTTCTTCAGACTGGTCAGGGATCAGGGAAACGAGAGATATAAACAGTGATGTGGAGAGATAAGGAACAATGAGTGAAAGATATGCAAAAAAGTATTGGTGATAAAGGAAGCAGGCCATTGTAAGCTGTTTGTGGTGTGAAAATGAGAAGCTAGTGCGACTGGGGGGGTGGGGGGGGGAGATGGAGAAGGAATGTCAGGGCCAGAGGGCTGAGGGAGAGGTGGGGGGGAGGCAGTCTGGGTTAACAGAATTAAGAAAATTCAATGTTTAAGCCCAGAGGATGCAGACTCCCCAAGCGGAATATGAGGTGCTGTTCCTCCAACTTGCGGTGTTGATCACTCTGGCCGTGGAGGAGGCCCAGGACCGAGAGGTCGGATACGGAGTGGGAGGGGGAGTTGAAGTGCTGAGCCACCAGGAGGTCGGGTTGGTTATTGCGGACCGAGCGGAGGTGTTCGGCGAAACGATCGCCTAGCCTCCGCTTGGTCTCACCGATGTAGATCAGCTGGTATCTGGAGCAACGGATGCAGTAGATGAGGTTGGAGGAGGTGCAGGTGAACCTCTGTCGGACTTGGAATGACTGCTTGGGTCCCTGAAAGGAGTGGATGGGGGAGGTGAAGGGACAAGTGTAGCATCTCTTGCGGTTGCAAGGGAAAGTGCCCGGGGAAGGAGTGGAGCGGGAGGGAAGTTTGAACTTGGAAATTAGGTCAGAAAGTTTGTGAAGGCTTTAAAAAAAAACACTTTGCCACATTAGATTTTCTTTTCTATTTCAAAACCATTTATTTCCACTTCGGTGATTCAGCTCAAATTTATTCAGATAATTAGAGTAGAAACATGTATCGAGTACATTATGGAATGAACTTGGGTTTTGCAGAACTTGGAAAATAATTACAGTGAGATAAATTTTTTTAAAGCGACAATATCTGGTGGTTATTCTTTTAGGAATCACCTATTCATAATCTCGGCTGGGCTGTCTTTAATATCTGATCAAATCACTGTGCTGTGACTTAATATGTAAGGACTTCAATAGGTAAATATTATTCACCAGTACAAAGGCAGGTCAGGTCGGGGGGAGTTCCCCCCTCGCCAGAGGTACCATGTAATCCCATGCCACCTGCTCCATGGTTGGATAGTCTGCGACTAAACCGTCTCCCCCACCTGGTTTGCCAGGTGAGGAAGGGGCTGTGGACCCCCAGAGGGACCAAAACCAAGACCTGTCAAAGGGCGGATGAGCTTCTAGCGAGCCAACGGCCATCCACACTTCAGTAGAAGTTGCGATCACTGTCGTACGTGGCATTGTAAGGAGTGATGATAAAGCACACACACACCAAAATCCTACACTCCCAGCGGCGGCAGTCCGCAGGAACTGGAGGACAGAGATGTGTGGTGCGTCCGTCACCGTTCCCGTCGGAAACCAGCACCTCTGCATCGCTAATGTTTTCAACGATGATGAACGAATGAATGAAGTACAAGATGGCATCCCCACACCTGCTTAATTAGAGGCATCCCTCATTATTTAATTTATAGATTTACAGTATATGTTTACTAAAACATTTATAGATTCAGGGTAGCATGAAGGCACAGCAGAACGAGTTGCTGCCTTACAGGGCTTACAGTGCCAGAGACCCGCGTTCCATCCCGACCACAGGTGCTGTCTGTACAGAATTTGAAAGTTCTCCCCATGACTGCCTGGTTTGTTCACTGAGATCTTCGGTTTCCTCCCACACTCCAAAGAACGTACAGGATTGCAGGTCAATTGGCTTGGTATAACTGTAAATTGTCTCTAGTGTTCCCGGTGATGGCTGATCGGTGTGGACGCGGTGGGCCAAAGTGCATGTCTCCGTGCCCTATCTCTAAAACCAAAACTAAGCTCTCAACCAAAAACATTCCGGTAAAATATCTTCCACTGGCCATAGAAGATAGAACAGGATCTAAACAAATGTTCATCTCAGGGTACACAAAATGCTGGAGAAACTCAGCGGGTGCAGCAGCATCTATGGAGCGAAGGAGAGGAGACAGCAAGGGTCAACAGAATTGAGAGAATTCAATGTTCATGCCAAGAGGATGCAGACTCCCCAAGCGGAATATGAGGTGCTGTTCCTCCAATTTGTGGTGCTGCTTACTCTGGCCATGGAGGAGGCCTAGGAATGGGAGGGGGAGTTGAAGTGCTGAGCCACCGGGAGGTCGGGTTGGTTTTTGTGGACCGAGCGGAGGTGTTCGGCGAAACGATCGCCCAGCCTCCGCTTCGTCTCACCGATATAGATCAGCTGGCATCTAGAGCAGCAGATGCAATAGATGAGGTTGGAGGAGGTGCAGGTGAACCTCTGTCGGACTTGGAAGGACTGCTTGGGTCCTTGAAAGGAGTGGAGGGGGGAGGTATCTCATCCTAAGTCATTGTGTCGCAAACATGCAGGATGACCACATTGCAAGATGTAAAGGTTGATCTTCCCCACACCAGCCATTTCTTCTCCGCCGATCGCGTCTGGCAGAAGATACAGAAGCTTAAAAGCACACAGCACCGGACTCAAGAACAGGCACAGTGGTGTCTGTCTGTTGGTAGAGCCACTGCCTTACAGCTCCAGAGACCTGGGTTCAAACCTGACCTTGAGTGCTGTCAGTGTGAAGTTTGCACGATCTCCTTTTACCCGAATGGGTTTCCTCCCACATCCCAAAGGCGTGTGGGTTTGTTGATTAATTAGACTCTGTTAACTGCCCCTAGTGTGTGGGGAGTGGGTGAGAAAGTGGGATAGCATAGAACTAGTGTGAACGGGTGATCGATGGTGGGCGTGGACTCGGTGGGCCGAAGGGACTGTATCCATGCTGTGCCTCTAAACCAAAACATAACAACTTCTTCTCCTCTGTTATCACCCTTCTAGACAGTAGTTTCATAAACTAGAGCACAGTTCTGGTGCTCCAATCTGCCTTCCTGCCAACATTGGACTTTGTCTCTGGAACTATTACACTACAACGCTGGGAACTATATTCTGCCCTCTGCATCTTTCCCTTCACTCCACCTATTGTACTTGAGTTTAGATTGATTATATTCATGCACAGTATTGTCTGATTTGACTGGATAGCGTGCAAAACGAAGTTCTCCGTATCTCAATATACGTGTCAACAATAAACTTAAATGTGTCTGAAGAAGGGTCTCGACCCATTCCTTCTATCCAGAGATGCTGCCTGTCCCGCTGAGTTACTCCAGAATTTTGGGTCTTTCTTCAACAAAATCAGAGTTTGTGGCAAGGAATAATTCGTATTGTGTGACTGAGTGATCGTTGGTTGGCGTGGGCAGGAGGGCCTGTTTCCTAGCTGCTTCTCTAGACTAAACTAAACCACATTCTGCAGGGGATGGCAGCAATTCTCAGATGTTGTTACAATCGCCTCCAGTGTCAATTTAGTGAACCCCATGGTGCAGCAGCATGGTCCGTTATGCTTAATTACATTTTCACTTTTGTTTTCTCCTCTTTATAAGCCTTTGAGATAGCAATAAATGACCTATGCTTCCACTCGCATTGGCTTAACTCAAATCCCTGCTTCTGTGAAACCTTTATCCATTCCATCCTCTGACACCAAGTTCGACGATAAATTAACGAATGGAACAGAAACAAGTTGTTTTCAGTCACTAATGAGTGCCATTTCAATAGAGTTATGTCACTTGACACAGTGAAAGAGTGGCGGGGATGTTTCCTCTAGTGCGAGAGTCTGGGACCAGAGGTCATAGCCTCAGAATTAAGGAACGTTCCTTAAGGATGCAGATGAGGATGAATTTCTTCAGACAGAGGGTGGTGAAATTGTGGAATTCTTGGCCACAGAAGGCTGTGGTGGCCAAGCCAAAGGATATTTTTAAAGCAGAGATGGATAGATAGATTCTTGATTAGTACGGGTGTCAGGGGTTATGTATGGTGAGGCAGGAGAATGAGGTTGGGCAGGGGAGACAGATCAGCCAAGATTGAATGAGGGAAGTTGACTTGATGGGCCGAATGGTCTCATTCTCCTCCTATCACATGACCTTATGATATACAACCCCAGCTATTTGGCATTCTGATACAGCAGATAAAAACAAAATTGGTCTCTCAAGCATCACAATACACCTGCTTCCCCTAAATTCTCAATAGTGTAAACTTAGCATCTTATATTTATTTTTGTAGACTTTATATTAATACCATATGATATTATTGCGATGGTTATTGTTATGTGACTACTAACTGTCTTGTTATACTTATTGTGTGGGATTTTGGTTCGTCAGTCTTGCCCCACATTAACTTGGATGCCACTGGGTGATCCAACTCGCACGTCTCTGGGATGTGGGAGGAAACCGGAGCACCTGGCAAAAACCCACGCCGATCACAGGGAGAGCAGGCAAACTCCACACGGACAGCACCCGAGGTCAGGATTGAACCCAGAGTTCTGACGCCACTGTGCCACCGAGGTGGTACACAGGTTCAATTTTTTTTCAGCAGAGGCCAAACAGATGGAGAGACATTTGACAACATTTAGAGTCATAGACAATCATGAAGTTATACAGAAACAGGCCCTTCGGCCCGACTCATTCATGCCCACCGAGATGCCTCATTTCAGAGAGTCTTAAGGGCCTGTCCCACTTTGTGATTTTTTTCGGTGACTGTGAACATCAGCGACTGATGCCCGAAGTCGCCCTAAAAACCGTCAAGTTGTACGACACTCTGCGTCACCCGCCTTCACAACACAAGGTTACACTGAAGTATAATAATCACATTGGAAATGAAGTTATCTACAATAACTCTAAGGACCAATAACTTTTAAATAAATAAATTGTTTATTTAACGTCAGCGTCACCGGGCGTCACCCGCAGGACAGCGTACGTCAGCGCGTGACAGGGCGCACGACATGATAAGACACCCAGATGTCGCCTGAAGATTTTGAACATTCCAAAAATCCAGGGGCAACAGGGAGACACCACGCGTCACTACATGCGTCACCCAGCGTCACGCCCCGACCACGCCCCGACAACCTCGTGTCAGGCTGTCGCTGAAAATGGCGCCCAAGTGGGACAGACTCTTGATAGTCATACAGCATGGAAACAGCTCCTTCGACCCCAACTTACCCATGCCGACCAAGATGCCCCATCTACACAAGTCTGAACCTGCCTGCGTTTGACAAATTTCCATCTAAATCTTTCCTATGCATGCACCTGTCCAAATGTACATGGATCGGAATGGTGTGATAGAATGTGTGAATCTGCGAAAAAAAATTGTGCGGGGCACTATTTTACACAGAGTGTGTTGGATGCCTAGAACATACTGCCTTGATTGGTGTTGGAGACATGGATGTGCAGGGAATGGAAGGATATGGATAACTTGGCATCATATTTGGCATGGATGTTGTGTGTCGAAGAGACTATTCCTGTGCTGTACTGTTCTATGTTCTTTGACACTGAACGTGGGTAAAAAAGGAATGCAATATGTAAATACAACACAGAAGACTAAGTACCTAACATAAACCTTTACCGTGATGGGAATAAAAGAAAGAGGGACACGTTTCAAAGCAGATACATGTTCAACATGTAATATTATTCCTTCAGAAAGAAGATGAGGAGGAATTTCTTTAGTCAGCGGGTGGTGAATCTGTGGAATTCATTGCCACATATGGCTGTGGAGGCCAAGTCAATGGATATTTTTAAGGTTGAGATTGACAGATTCTTGCTTAGTACAGGGGTGTGATGTATATGTAATATAAATGCCAGTGACCCTTGAGGCCAAAAGCTGAAGCTGGCAAATGTGCCTGTGCCTCGTGACTGAGGTCAGGTGACCTTCTAGAAGTTTCCTGGTTGTGCAGATTAAATCCTTCTTACAAGATGTCGGACGTGTACTCATTGTGCGAGTCACAACGGTCTTACAGAAGACATCACAAGGGGTTATGGGGAGAAGGCAGGAGAATGGGGTTGAGTGGGAAAGATAGTTCAGCCATGATTGAATGGCGGAATAGACTTGATGGACCGAACGGCCCAATTCTGCTCCTAGGGCATGAACAATCAACCACTCTTGACTCTGGAAGATTGACGACATGAAATAAGTGGCAACAGTTTATTTAACACTGATGTCACTGGGAAAATGCAAGCTAAAGATGCTAAGTCCAAAAATGAAAAATAAGTACAAACAAAGTTTGTTGTACCTGATGATCTATGTTCAAATACTTGGTAGCGGTACAATCCATCAAATGGATCTCATTAATGTACAAATAGAGAGGCTGATGAAAGTACACGTTCCTGCAGCTGCAAGCATTTCATGTAACAGAAAGCAACTCTCCAATGAGTAAGTGGATGTATTTAAGAGAGTTGGAAAGTTCAAGGGAAAATACCAACCACTGTCAGATGAGAGTGGTTTAATGATTTTCAAAGAGAATCTGAAAGTCAGACTACAAGGACTGGCAGTAAAAATATAAATCATTGCCAATCGGTAACGAGCTAGGTGTGTGTGTGTGCAAAAGTGGCAGCACGGTGGCGCAGCGGTAGAGTTGCTGCCTCACAGCACCTGAAACGTCACCTATTCCTTCGCTCCATAGATGTTGCCTCACCCGCTGAGTTTCTCCAGCATTCTTGTCTACCTTTGATTTTTCCAGCATCTGCAGTTCTTTCTTAAACGTGTATAATTTATTTCTCTTTCTCGGGCAACGTTTCATTTTAGTTTGGCGTTGCTCCAAATGCATATAATTCAGGACGTATCACCCCAATATTGATATGATGACAGAGGAAAATAATCCATCCTTGTAAAGAAACAAGCACAATTTGTTGGTGAAGCGTGTTTTCCTTTTAATTTGGCAATTGTATATTTCCAAGATGACAGACCATCTTTTTTCATAAACTCCCCTTGAATGAACTTGCAAAATATGATATTACACTTTGGCTTGTAACCAAAGTATTATGCATAGAATTGCATTGCTAAACTTATTGATTGATTGAAAGATACAGCATGGAAACAGGTCCTTCAGCCCACCGAGGCTATGCCGACCATCGATCACCCGTTCGCACGAGTTCTATGCCATCCCACTTTTGACATCCTCTCCCTACACACTCGAGACAACATATAGAGGCCAATAAACCTCAAACCTCCAAGTCTTTGGGAAGTGGGAAGAAACAAGAGGACCCGTAGGAAACCACGTAATCACAGGGGGATCGGGCAAACTCCGCACAGACAGCACTCGAGGTCAGGATCGAACTCTGGTCTCTGGCGCTGTGAGGCAGCAACTACCAGCTGTGCCACCCTTCTTCCTTGGAACATATCGAGGACAAGATTCCCATTTGTTAATTTTCTGCTGCGCGGTTGACAAAAATTGATTGAAAATAGACCCAAACAAAAGCTTTAACAGATGGTAGTTCTTCTGAAGCTAGTCACGTTGGATTTAAATTCTGAATTGAAATGGTAGTTTTCTTTTTGCACCATCAATCTGAAGACACTTAAAACATCAATTACAAGACACTTCAAACAAAATCAGAATATTAAAAATCTTCGAAAATTAAACCTTTGGAGTGTGTGTGTGTGTGTGTGTGTGTGTGTGTGTGTGTGTGTGTGTGTGTGTGTGTGTGTGTGTGTGTGTGTGTGTGTGTGTGTGTGTGTGTGTCTGTGCACACATGGAAGTGGCAACAATATAATATATGCGCTAATTTCAGATGCCTCTGCAAACTGATTTGCAGGACCGGGAGGTACAGTGGTGCAAATGGGCACTATTCTTTCCCTTCACAAGGATTTTCCAGGACAAGAGGGTGCGTCAGAAATTGCCTTTGAATTTTGCAGTCAAGTATCTTCTTATCCCTTCCTTAATCTTATTAAACCTTCTTGTTAATTGGAATTATATAGACCACACACTCGCCATGCTGTCTATTCACGTGGAGAATAGATTAATCTCCTCTTGTATTCTCAAAGTTACACTGATTTGTTGCTGAGCACCGTCTGGTTTTCTCGCTGTGGTGACAAGTTACAGTCAGAGAGTCACACATCATGGCAACCCTAGGCCCTTCAGCCCAACTCATCCATGCCGACCAAGATGCCCCATCTAAGCAAATCATAGTTGCCTGCATTTAGTGTCATCGAGTCATAGAGTGAAACAGTGTGGAAACAGGCCTTTCTGCCCAACTTGCCCACACTGGCCAACATGTCCCAGCTACACTGGTCCCACCTGCCTGCGCTTGGTCCATATCCCCCCAAACCTGTCCCATCCATGTACCTGTCTAACTGTTCCTTAAACATTGGAATAGTCCCATCCTGAACTACCTCATCTGGCAGCTTGTTCCTTACACCCACCACCCTTTGTATGAAAAAGTTACACCCCGGATTCCTGTTAAATTGTTTGCCCTTCACCTTGAACCTATGTCCTCTTTTGATCTATAACGCTCTAAACTTTTCTAATTCATGCACTTGTACAAGTGTCTTTTAAGTGTCTTCATTGTACCTTTCCTCTAGCAGCTCGTCCCATATACCCACTCCCCTCTGAGTGAAAAGGTTTCCCCTCTCCTTCCTATTAAATCTTTCCCCTCGCACCTTAAACCTCTGTCCCCTGGTTCTTGATCCCCATACCCTGAGTAAAAGACTGTGCATTCACCCTACCAATTCCCCTCATCATTTTAAACACCTCAATAAGATCACCCCTCAGCCTCCTGTGCTCCATGAAATAAAATCTTAAATGAAGTAAAACTAAGGCCCTTGAGTCCTGCCAACATCCTCATAATTCTTCTGTACTCTCTTTCCCGCTTAAGGTTAGAGCTCAAAATGTTCACAGTGTTAATGTTAAGTATCTGGCAATTTCCATAACTCTACTTTTCCACCTAGTTATCAAGGGCTTCTGAATGTTTCATAAGATGTATTTCTCATTCTGATGCTTCTAAATAAGTTCTGGTTAACATATTCCAAACATAACATTAAACCTTGATTACAAATGACAGTGATTGCAACAGTTACACTCTATATAGAGCATGCTGATAGTCAGTCCATCTAATATCAATACAACATATTACCGTTAGTCTTTGCTTCTTTAAGTAACCAAAAGGCAACCAAAACAAAATGAGGTCTTGCTAAATTGTGCTGTAATTACAATTGCACTTTATGAAGTCACAAGCAAAGACATTCATTTCTTTTTTTTTCTGGTTCCGGTTTTGAATAATATTATGGAAAGGAAGGCGATTTTCTGCCTATACGGGACCACCCTTGTCCCATATTTGACTGCTTCTACTCGGGTCGAGGGGACTGTCGGGTCGGAGCGCCGCGTCCGGCCCCGCCTCACCCACCCCAACGTAGTGCAGCCCGTGGAGAGCAGCAGCAGCGCCTCGCCCGTGGCCTCGTCGGTCGGCAGCCCGGCCAGCTCTCTGACTTACAGACCTTTGCTTACTGCCGACACCACCACCTCCCTCCTTCTCATGGCCGATCATCGGTTCATGAGTTGGATGGGGCGCCGAACTTTGAGTGCGACGTCACGCGGCCCGGGCCAAAACTCCTCAGCTGGCCCGCCGGCTGGGCTTTGTATGCAGTCCAGCACCCGGGCCAACTCATCATTCACCCAGCCACGGCCGAGTCGGTCAACGAATTGCCGTCGGGAATTTGTCCCGTATTTTGACCCTTTGTCCCTTATTTGGGAGTGAGAAAGTCGGCAACCCTAGTGCTGACTGATACTAGGAAATAGATGCACAGGTACCTAATCCTGTGATTCATCCAGGCAACAATTCCCTGCCCGTGTAGGAAGGAACTGCAGATGCTGGTTTGCACAAAATGCTGGAGTAACTCAGCAGGACAGGCAGCATCTCTGCCTCTGGATAGAAGGAATGGGCAACGTTTCAGGTCGAGACCCTTCCTCAGACTGATTGCTGGACGACGTGGACTCAGTGAGCCGAAGGGCCTGTTTCCATGCTGTACCTCTAAACTAAACTAAATTAAGTAAAGTTGAGATGAACCATTTCAAACCACTTTAAACACAGGGGCAGCACATTGTCGCAGCTGGTCGAGCTGTTACCTGACAGTGCCAGAGACCTTGCTTTGATCCTGACCTCAGTGGCTGTCTATTTAGACTTTACATCCACATATATTTTAATATGAAAGGAGATTCCACGCCCACCATTTTTTGAGGAGGTAACTTGGTCTTTGGGTGAAGAAAAGTCCTAATTTCCCCTATAAACCTTCTAAATCTACTTTCCAAAGAGAGGAAAATATAAGTGGGCAGAGTGGTGTAAGAATTCAGTTACATATAAAACAACACATAGAAAAGCATCATCATACATACTTTATATTGAAGGATCAAAAACATCTTAAGCCAAGGGAGTTGAAGGTAGCAAGAATATTGACATACTGTTCAAGTTCACTTTATTGTCACATGCACCAGTTAAGGTACAGTGATATTTGAGTCAGCATAGAGGCATACAAGTAAAAATACCACAATACACGATACAGTTTAACATAAACATCCACCACAGTGGAATCAGCAATCCTCACTGTGATTGACTGTGATAAGTTCAGTCAATCTTCCTCCTTTGTTCACCCGTGGTCAGGGCCTTGAACTCTCCGCAGTCGCCGCTACGGACGGCCCGATGTACAAGCCCTCACGACGGGATGCTCGAAACTCCGACGTCGGAACGGATCACTTCTTCAGGCGATCCCCGGCAAGGGATCCCAGGCTCCGCGATGGTAACCCCACGCCACGCCTGCGGCTAGAAGCTCCGAAGACCGCTGCAGCCAGCAGGACCCCACGATCCCACAGTCAGCAGGCTCCAACACGGGTGATCCCCGGCAAGGGATCCCAGACTCCGCGATGGTAAGTCCACGCCGAGCCTGCCGCTGAAGGTCCGTGCCGGTCTCCGGTCTCCTGGAAGGGCCGCACCAAACCAGTTGTTAGGCCGCGAGGGGGCGAAGATGCGACAAGGAGAGAAGTCGCATCTCCGTCAAGGTAAGTGACTGAAAACGGTTTCCCCCTATTTCGCCCCCCCCCCCCCCCCCATCAGCCATACCGAGAAACATTAAAACATACATTTAGACGCACTAAAAGTAACAAAAAAGTAGAAAGAATAATAAGTAAGCCATTTCGAACGGAGACGAGGAAACACTTTTTCACACGGAGAGTTGTGAGTCTGTGGAATTCCCTGCCTCAGCGGGCGGTGGAGGCCGGTTCTCTGGATGCTTTCAAGAGAGAGCTAGTTAGGGCTCTCAAAGAAGGCGGAGTACTGATTGTGGATGATCAGCCATGATCACATTGAATGGCGGTGCTGGCTCGAAGGGCCAAAGGGCCGAATGGCCTACTCCTGGACCTCTTGTCTATTGTCTATTGACAGACGGGTTGCTGGCGAGGCTGCCGCTCGCAGTGCCACCCGATGAGCGATGCAGATGATGCAGATAATCTACATAACTACAAAGACAAGATGATTGGAATTCAATTGGAATATTCATCCCAATTTGTAATCATGGTAATCTTTCAATTGGACCTGTCGCTAAGAGATCTGTTTTGCTTAGATAATAATTCATTGCCTTTATCTTTTATTTAACATAAAGTAGCTGGAAGTAGCTTTGATACAAGAAATAAAATAAAAAGACTTGCGGGAAATAGCATCTTGGAATATGTAATGTCGAAAATGGGTAGATACATAAGCATTGATCATGTAAGGAAGGGAAAAACTAAATGTGGTTTAGTTTAGAGATGCAGCGTGGAAACAGGACATTCGGCCCACCTAGTCCGTGCTGGCCAGCGATCCCCGCATGTTAACACTAATCTACACTGTCAAGTCAAACTGAAATGAAAGGACAGGAGCAGAGAAATGCTAAATTGAAATCACAAGACAGTGATTCAAGTGGGCGGAACCCCAGCCTGCGAGTTCTGCCCGGGGCTTTTTAAAAGGGGCACACAGCACCAGAAGCCAGGAAAGAAGACGGAAGAGACTTGCGGGCGGCAAAACTTGAACAGTAAAGGGCCTGTCCTACCAGCATGCAACTCCATGCGATGAGCGCGGCCTAACGTGGTCGCTTGAGCCGTCCGGCGTCGCGGGGCCGGTCCCACTTCGATCGCCGGAGCCGTGCGGAATTGTGAGGAGTTCGTCCCGACATCGCGCGGGGCTCCGAAAAACTATGTTCAAAAATTCCGCGCGGCAACGGCTTGTCGGCTCTTAGTCGCCTCGACGCATTACACACCGCCTCGACGTCGTGCCTCCGTGAACCTATCTATAGGTGCCTCCGTGACCCTCTCTGTGTGTGGCTCCGTGGCTCTCTCTGTGTGTGCCTCTGTGCCCCTCTCTGTGTGCCCCTCTCTGTCCTGGCGAACTTATCTTAAGACTTCGCTCCAAGTTCACCTCACTTCGTGCCGCGTTGCGCCACTCACCCGACCTCCGCACGGCCCTCGCTGCCTGTTTGGTCGCGCTTGCCGCAAGCAGGCGCATGCTGGTGGGAACGGCCCTGTACAGGGGATCACCCGACCTTCGCGCGGCCCCCGCTTCTAGTTTGATTGCGCTCATCGCATGGAGTCGGATGCTGGTAGGACAGGCACTTAAGTCAACAGGACTGTCCGAAAAGACTGCCGCGATAGCCAGAAGAGGCAAGCAGGACTGATTTTCTACAGACCCGATTGGCAGCCGGTTTTTCACCAGCTAAAGACTAAAACTGCTGAAGACCAAAACCGCCAAAATAAAAGGTGGAAAAGAAGTGTTTGGTCCGAGTGAATCCAGTTCATCATGTCGGGGTAGATAAATCAAATCCCTTTCAAGCGGGGAAACTGCAAAAAAACATTAGAAGACTTGACATACACGCAGGGCCGGATTAAGACCCATGGAGGCCCTAAGCACTTAATAGATGTTGGTGCCCCCATATATATGTAATTCAAAATATAAACAATAATAAACCATAATTTTTTTTTATTTTTCAAAATGAAACAAAACTAACAGTAAGATGGGAAATAATGTTTATTTTTGTATTTTTCCACTTTATTTATATTTGAAAAGTTTTCCCCTACTTTTTTTAATTGCAAAGTATTTTTCTGTGGTGCCCCCCTTCCCCTGATGCCCTAAGCACGTGCTTATTTTGCTTAATGGTTGATCCAGCCCTGTCTACACGCACTAGGGGCAAATATACAGTTATACCAAGCCAATTAACCTACAAACCTGAACGCCTTTGGAGTGTGGGAGGAAACCGGAGATCCCGGAGAAAACCCACGCTGATCACGGGGTGAACGTACAAACTCCGTACAGACAGCACCCGTAGTCAGGATCGAACCTAGGTCACTGGCGCTGTAAGGCAGCGACTCTACCGCTGCGCCACCGTGCAAAAAGTGTTAAACGTAAACAAAAATGAGAGATGGAATGATGATTTTGGGTATGAGCAGAAACGGATTTGTCTGGAATGCCGGAGATTGCGGGGTGGCCTGATAGAATTGTATAAAATCACGAGAGGCATAGATAGAGTAGACAGTCAGAACATTTCTCCCAGGATGGAAACATCAAATATTAGAGAGCATAGCTTCAAGTGAGACAGGCATGATTTAAAAGGATAGAAGCAAGAAACTGCAGATGCTGGTTTAGACAAAAGGACACAAAGTGCTAGCATAACTCAGTGGGTCAAGCAACATACACAAAGGGACATTAAGTTGCTTGACCCATTGAGTTACTCCAGCACGTTGTGCCCTGAAGTTTAAAGGAGGTGTCTGGGGCAAGGCATGGATAGAGTGGATGTGGAAAGGATGTTTCCACTAGTGGGAGATTCCAGGACTAGAGGTCATAGCCTCAGAATTGAAGAATGTTCTTTTAGGAAGGAGATGAGGAGTAATTTCTTCAGTCAGAGGGTGGTGAATCTGTGGAATTCTTTGCCACAGAAGGCTGTGAAGGCCAGGTCAGTGGATATATTTGAGGCAGAGATAGATAGATTCTTGATTAGTATGGATGTCAGAGGTTATGGGGGGAAAGGCAGGAGAATGGGGTTAGGAGGAAGACATAGATCAGCCATGATTGAATGGCGGAATAGACTTGATGGGCCGAATTGCCTAATTCTGCTCCTATCACTTTTGATCTCATGATCTTATGACCTGGTTTGAGAGGCTTATTGCTCTTGCTCTAATTCCCAATTTTTTGATGTCGTTATGTTATGGATAATAGCCAAAAGCAAAACACAGCCAGAGGTGGGGAAATGAATCTTCATTTGAGAAATGCTGTGCACATACCAAACAAATACCACATTGTGTCTAATCTTTAAGGCAAGACGATAATGTGCTTGCACCCTATTCATTTCTATTATGAGAATATATTGCTCTGAGATTTCATTGTGCATTAGATGTGGACACAGAAGGTGGTGGGTGTATGGAACGAGCTGCCGGAGGAGGTAGTTGAGGCAAAATGGAAGTGATTGAAATTAGATAAAAAGAATTAAGAAACATTTTTTTGCTGTTTGGGACAGAAATTATAACTTGGGACTTCAAGACAATCAGTGCTTCTAAATATTTAATTGCAATATCTGTTTTATTACAAAGCTACAATCTGCTTAATAATTTGCTTAAGGTCGTTATCTGAGAAAGCATGTTAGCTTGTCAGACTGCAAAAAGTGATTCATTGCTTTTTGATTGTGAGTAGTTGTATTTTTTAATTTGCACAATTAAACTTGAGTGGATCTCATTTGTATTGATGGGGTTCTGGGTTCAGTCAGTTAATGACTATAATATATTCCACAGTATATTCTATAGTTCTATACTCACCTTTCTATAGACAATTCCCACCTTATCCAATACCTCCATTTAAGTTTATGGTGTGGAGATCATATTGCTGTGGTATTGTGCAAGTGTGATGTCATTCAAACCAGAGGAGATAGGTTTAAGGTGTGGGGGAAAAGATTTAATGGGTACCCAAGGGGTAACTTTTTTACTCAAAGGGTGGTGGGTGTATGGAACGAGCTGCCGTAGGAGGTAGTTGAGGCTGGTGCTATTGCAACGTTTAAGAAACATTCGGACAGCTACATGGATAGGACAGGTTTAGAGGCATATGGGCCACATGCAGGATGGTGGGACTAGTGTAGATGGGCCATGTTGGTCGGCGTGGGCAAGTTGGGTTGAAGGGCCTGTTTCCATGCTGTATGACTCTATTATGCCCCTGTCCCACTTCGGAACCCTGAACGGAAACCTCTGGAGACTTTGCGCCCCACCCAATGTTTCCGTGCGGTTCCCGGAGGTTCCTGGAGGTTTTTGTCAGTCTCCCTAATGGTCGAAAGTGGTTTCCGTTTTAAAAATCGGTAATTTTTTAGTCGAAGCCGGTTGCGATGCTAGTTGAAGGTGGTTGCCGGAGGACAAAAACCTCCGGGAACCGCACGGAAACCTTGGGTGGGGCGCAAAGTCTCCAGAGGTTTCCGTTCAGGTTTCTTAAGTGGGACAGGGGCATAACTCTCTAATGAAGTTGAGCAGTGGGATTTGAACTACCAGCAGTTCCTGAAATATCAGGCCAGCGAATCGGTCCTCTGTACCTTTGCCAGGTTAGATTGGGCACAGGTACAAAAACTCTGTTCACTTCAATGAAGAGGAACACTTGTAAAGCAAACATCAGCTGGATAATTTAGGTTTTTGCCGTTTGATCTCAGAGATCAAATAGCAAGGTAATGAAAATAAAAAAGTCTACTTCACTCCAGAATTTCTTCGAACTTGGGCAATAAAAAAGATCAAATCAATTGACAAACCAGGAAATATCTTGGTGAGTTGAGTATGGAAAGAGGCCCACTGAGTCCGTGCCGACTGCACACTTATTATGTGTTCCCAGTTTTGTCTCCTTAATGCTAGAGACAATTTACAGAAGCCAATTGTCCTGCGTACATCTTTTGCCCCACTCACCTCAAAGCTATATCCTTTAGTCTTTGACATTTCCACCCTTTTCCCTGATATGGGTATCCATTTATCTTTATTGCTTTAACCCATTTGAACGTGCATTACATAAACGGATATATATTTATAGTCTCTTTATTTTTTCCAATAAGCCGCAGCAATTCACTTTGAGATACTAAAGGAACAGATGTGGCTTCTGAAGCTGGCATTGGTCGGGTTTGTGGGCATTTGGGAGATAGTTTTTCTTTTCCACCTTTCCCCCCCCCCCCCCCATTATAGTCACTCTGAAGATGGGACACGACCCAAAATGTCATCTGTCCATTCCCTCCACAACTTCTACCTGACCCATTGTGTAAAGGGCCTGTCCCACCAGCATGCAACTCCATGCGATGAGCGCGACCTAAAGTGGTCGCTTGAGCCATCCGGCGTCACGGGGCCGGTCCCACTTCAATTGCCGGAGCTGTGCGGAATTGTGCGGAGTTCGTCCCGACATCTGCGGGGCTCCGAAAACTGACCGTGTTCCAAAATTCCGCGCGGCAACGGCTTGTCGGCTCGCAGTCGCCTCAACGCATTACACACCGCCTCGCCGTCGTGCCTCCGTGACCCTCTCTGTAGGTGCTTCCGTGACCCTCTATGTGTGTGGCTCCGTGGCCACTCACCCGACCTCCGCGCGGCCCCTGCTGCCGGTTTGGTCGCGCTTGCCGCATGCAGGCACATGCTGGTGGGACGGGCCCTGTGCGGGGATCACCCGACCACCACGCGGCCCCCGCTGCCGGTTTGGCCGCGCTCACCGCATGGAATCGCATGCTGGTGGGACAGGCCCTTTACTCCAGCACTGAGGTGGGAGATTGCAACCTTCACGTGGTCCACCCTGTTTCGACTAATGCAATCAACCCGACGTGCACAAACAAATGGATCAAATAGAACAAGTTGACCTACAACTTTAGGCTGTGCACGCCACACGCACAAAGAGGACTACAGCACTTTGTGCGTTTAGTCATTTATAACTTTATTGTAAAAATATAAGGCACCCACACCATTCTTCAGTGTACATTTTTGTACCCATTCCGAATCCAATCTTTCTGCCCTGGGCCCCAAATTGGAGGAGCAGGACCTCATATTTCGCTTGGGTAGTTTACATCCCAGTGGTATGAACATTGACTTCTGCAATTTCAGGTAGTCCCCGCTTTCTCCTTCCTTCCCCTCCCCTTCCCAGCTCTCACACAGTCTACTGTCTCCGCCTCTTCCTTTCTTCTCCCCGCTCCCCCGCCCCACCCCCACATCAGTCTGAAGAAGGGTCTCGACCCGAAACGTCACCTATTCCTTCGCTCCATAGATGCTACCTCACCAGCTGAGTTTCTCCAGCATTTTTGTCGACCTTCGATTTTTCCAGCATCTGCAGTTCTTTCTTAAATTTGTTGTTGCATCTTGCCAGCCAGAGAAAAAATCTATTTATCACCTCTCAATTTTCTTCTAGCCAGGTTATTTAAAGTTACTTCGAAGTTATCTTCCTTCCCTGTTAGGTTTGAAAAACCTCTTGAGAAAATCTTAACAATAAGTAGAGCTGTTACAAAGAAACGTATTAACTTGTCACAAAGCATAGCGATAATATGCATATATTTTGTACGGTGAATTCATTTTAATTTCAAAGATCAGTTAATTACAGAAAAAATATCATTACAGATGCTCATTGGGCAGAATAACTGTTCTAATGGAGCATCTTTGACCTGAAACATTAACAGTATATCTGACCCGTTGGATATTTTAAATACTTTATTATTACATTGAGTGCTGGAGGCTGAGGGAAAGAATATAGAAGGTACAGAAAAGGCTGGAGAAACTCAGCGGGCACAGCAGCATCTAAGGAGCGAAGGAGATAGGCGACGTTTCGGGTCGAGACCTGCGAATATAGAAGTTTAGTTTAGAGATACAACGCGGAAACAAGCCCTTCGGCCCACCGAGTCCACACTGACTAGTGATCCCCGCACATCAACACTATCCTACACACACTAGGGACAATTTGCACTTAAACCAAGCCAATTTACCTACATACCTGTGCATCTTTGGAGTGTGGGAGGAAACCGAAGATCTCGGAGAAAACCCATGCGGGCACGGGGAGAACGTGCAAACTCCGTACGGACAGCACTCGGAGTCGGGATGGAAGCCAGTTCTCCGGTGCTGCAAATGCAGTAAGGCAGCAAGTCTACCGCTGCGCCACCGAGCCGCCCGTATAAGATCATGAGAGGAATAGATAAAGGAAATGAACAAGAGTCTTTTACCCAGAATACGGGAATCAAGAACCAGAGGACACGGGTTTAAAGTGAGAGGAGAATGATTTACTAGGAGCTTGAGGGGCAACTACTTTTACACACACAGTCTGGTGGGTGTATGAAATGAGCTGCCAAGGAGGTAGTTGAGGTTCATACTGTAACACCATTTAAAAGGCACTTGGACAGGGACATGGATAGGAACGGTTTAGAGGTTTATGGTAAATTTGTGGATGAGAGATGAGGACAGCAGCTGCCGTTTCTTGTGCTTTCATTTTCCTCCTGGCCTGTATGTCAAGCATAATAATTTGTTCATAGTCTCCGAAGCACAATGGGTCTCAGTGAGCTGATTGTTATTGACACCAGTAATAGCTGAATGATAGAATAGTTGATCTCAGCTGAAATGTCCTCTTCAATTGCATGGTTGGCTGGCCTTTAGTGGACATTTAATGACTTGTTTGGAGCCCAACGTGAAACATCAGATTCTTCGAGAAAGTTTTAAATATTATTTTGTTATGTTCATTTAATACTTTTCCGTCTAACTAAATTGCCGGTCATGACCCTCTCAATGTATTTGATTGCAATAGATTACTGCAAGTGGCCATAAAAACTAGTGTGATTTGAAACACTCATTTTGAGGAAACTAATTCAAGAGTTGCAGTACAGGGCAGCACCAAAAATGTCACAATCAGGGGAGATGAGTTTCTTCAAATAATAATCAGTCAACCGAAGGTAGGAACAAAATGCTGGAGTAAAGGGCCTGTCCCACCAGCATGCAACTCTATGCGATTAGCGCGACCTAACGTGGTCGCTTGAGCCGTCCGGCGTCGCGGGGCCGGTCCCACTTCGATCGCCGGAGCCGTGCGGAATTGTGCGGAGTTCGTCCCGACATCGCGCGGGGCTCCGAAAAACCGACTATGTCCAAAAATTCTGCACGGCAACGGCTTGTCGGCTCGCAGTCGCCTCGACATTTACACACCGCCCCGACATCGTGCCTCCATGAACCTATTTGTAAGTGCCTCCGTGACCCTCTATGTGTGTGGCTCCGTGGCCCTGTGTGTGTGTGTGTGCCTTGGTGCCCCTCTCTGTGTGCCCCTCTCTGTCCTGGCGAACTTACCTTGGACTTCGCTCCAAGTTCGCCTCACTTTGCGCCGCGTTGCGCCACTCACCCGACCTCCGCGCGGCCCCTGCTGCCGGTTTCGTTGCTCTTGCCGCATGCAGGCGCATGCTGGTGGGAATGGCCCTGTACAGGGGATCACCCGACCTCTGCGCGGCCCCTGCTGCCGGTTTGATCGCGTTCATCGCATAGAGTTGCATGCTGATGGGACAGGCCCTTTACTCAGTGGGACAGGCAGCATCTCTGGAGCGAAGGAATGGGTAATGTTTCGGGTCGAGACCCTTCTTCAGACCTCGACTCGACCCGAAAGGTCATCCATTCCTTCTCTCCAGAGATGCTGTGTGTCCCGTTGAGTTATTCCAGCATTTTGTGCCTACCTTCGGCGTAAACCAGCATCCGCAGTCCCTTCATGCAGAACTTTATTTATCCCAGGAGCTAAATTGATTTGCCAACAGTCATAACAACACAAACTACATGCAAAACATGAAATTAAAGTGACGAGTGGAAAGGATTGGGAATATTCAAAATTGGGGTGGGGGGGGGTCGGGTAGGGGAGTCAGTCTCAGTCTACCCCACGACAGAAGTGGGAGGAGTTGTACAGTTATGCTTGAGTTCTTAAAGCCTCAAAAGAGGGAAAGAAAGATTGAAGGAATTAAGAAGTTGAACAAATAGTAGGTCGAGCTGGTGGAGTTCCTGCCTCACAGCACCAGAGTTCCGGCTTCAAACCTGACCTTCTAACTGTGTGGAGTTTGCATGTTCTCCCCGTGACCAAGCGTGCTTCACACGGGTGCTCCGGTTTCCCTCCCACATCCGAAAGACATGCGGGTTCGTAGCTCAATTGGCCTCTGCAAATTGCCCCCTAGTGCATCGGGGAGTGCACGAGAAAGTGGGATAACATAGAACTAGTGTGGACGGGCGATCAATGCTCGGCATGGACTCGGTGGGCCGAAGGGCCTGTTTCCATGCTGTATCTCGAATCATAATCATTTGAAATTAATAACAGTGGCAGTAGATTGAGTGGTTTTCTAATACAGAAACCCCTCTCGTTGTCCTCTGTACTCCTTGTCAGAATTTTCCAAATCATTTTCAAAAAGATATCAAAAAGAAAAGTATTTTATGTCGGGGAGTGCTTGAATTGGAATTTTTGGGGAAATTTGTTTCTATTTTTAGATGATGCTTTTCTACCAAAATATTATAACTAACTAAGAGGAAAGGGAAAGCCACACTCTTGCGACTAAATAAAAGCACACTGCGAGACAATTTATGGTACTTATAACTAAGCATTTCCTGTTTAATTTAATTGCAGTGAAAATTCATACCTCGTTGCCTTTAAACATTTGCATGAATATGAGACAGACTCCAAAATGTAACATGCATTTCTTTGGTGTGTAGCAACACTGGTTGAATATTAATGGTGATCGAGTTCTGTGACATTTCTTGTGATGGTAATGGACTATTATCACATTGGAAATAAGGAAGAAATCTTTTAAAGCTTCACAAGTTTAGAGATTGAAGAACGTAGAAAATAGAACATGCAGTGCAGGAACAGGCCCTTCGGCCCACAATATCTGTGCTGGCCACCAGCCTGCACATTGAATTGATTGAAAGATACTGCACGGAAACAGTCCCTTCGGCCCAATGAGTTCATGCCAGCCTTCGATCATCAGTTCACACTAGTTCTCTTAGAGGACTTACACAGTTCCCGCTGCATCAAAAAATCCCAGAATATTATAAAGGACATTTCCCACCCCGGACACTCCCTGTTTGGACTGTTGCCGTCAGGCAGACGGTACAGATCTACAAGGACAATAACAAACAGACTTAAAAACAGTTTTTACCCCACTGCTATAAAGGCACTAAATGTAGCCGCCAAGGAACGCAGGGACTAAGGGACTGTGGTTGGTTCACTGTGAAATCGACAGAAGGATGTAGGGTTGGGTGTTTATGCGTGGCTATTTTCATATTTATTTTAGTTGTTTATCTTTTATTTTTTAATATTTTACGTTGTATGTACCGTTAGCTTTTAGAAATGTTTGAATGGTGCACTGACTGGTTGACATTTTTTAATTTTGTTGTACATGGTTCATGTTACAATGACAATAAAGAAACTGTTCTATTCTATTCTATTCTATTCTATTATCCCACTTTCTCATCCACTCCCTACGCCCAAGGTGAAAATTACAGAGACCAGTTGACCTATAAACCCACACATTTTTAGGATGTGGGAGGAAAGCGGAGGACCCAGAAGAAACCCACGTGGTCACGGGGACAAAGTTACAAATTTGTGAAAATTGCACCCGTGGTCAGGATCGAACCAGGGTCTGTGGCACTGTGAGGCAGCAGCTCTACCAGCTATGCCAATGTGTCACATGCTCTGTTCACCTCTAGTTCGTGACCGTTCATGCACCTATGTAGTTATACAGCCATAGAGTCACACAGGATCATTTGGCCCAACTTGCCCACACCGAACAAAATGCCCCATCTATACTAGTCCCACTTGCATGATTTTGTCTCATGTCCCTCTAAACCCAATCTACCCATGTAGTTGTCTAAATGATTCTTAAACGTTGTGACAGTATGTGCTTTAATGCCTCTTGCCCGACCTCTACCACAAGCAGATTGCAGGTACTTACAGCTCTGTGTAAAAACTAAAACCTGCCTCGTAAATCTTCTTTAAGCATTCCCCCTTTCACCTTAAGGCGATACTTTCTGGTACGTGACATTGCCACCCTGGGAGAAAGAGTCTGACAAGCTTTTGTCATCAGAATTCTGATGTAGAACAACAACACCGAAGGTAGGTCACAAAATGCTGGAGTTACTCAGCGGGACAGGCAGCATCTCTGGAGAGAAGGAATGGGTGACGTTTCGGGTCTCTGGTGCTGTTAGACGGCAACTCTACTGTCCCAAAACGTTACTCATTCCAGAGGTTCCTTCTCTCCAGAGATCCTGCCTGCCCCTCTGAGTAACGCCAGCATTTTGTGATCTACCTTCCATTTAAACCGGCATCTGCAGTTCTTTCCTAAACAACACCTTGGACTTTGGATCAAAGAGTGCAGATGCAAGAGATTCAAAGCAAAGGCAGAGAATGTCAGAAGCTGTCAGCAGGTTAAGCCGCATCAATGGGGCGGCACGGTGGTGCAGCGGTAGAGTTGCTGTCTTACCCTGGGAGAAAGGGTACAGCACCAGAAACCCGTGTTAGATCCTGACCATGGGTGCTGTCTGTACGGAGCTTGTACGTTCTCCCCGTGACCACGTGGGTTTTCTCCGGGTGCTCCGGTTTCCTCCCACACTCCAAAGACATACAGGTTTGTAGGTTAATTGGCTTCAGTGAAATTGTGTGTGGGGTAATGCTAGAGTCCGGGGTCGGTGTGGACTCGGTGGGCCCAAGGGCCTGATTCCGCGCTGTATTTCTGACGTCTGATGTCTAAGAACGCTGAAGGCTCAATCAAAATGATAGCAGGCAGCCTTGGAAGCCTGACCCCACTACTCAAACCTCACGTTAAAAACCTTGGCGTGATATTTCGCTCAGCACTGACGTTTGACAAACAAGTCAATGCCGTGGTAAAAGCTAGCTTCCTTCAGCTTCGGATGATAGCTAAAATAAAACAATTCCTCCAGTTTGACGACCTAGAAAAGATCATCCACACATTTATCTCCTCCCGCCTAGATGACTGCAACTCCCTTTACACTGGCATCAGCCAATCTTCCCTGTCCCGCCTGCAACTGGTCCAAAACGCCGCAGCGAGACTCCTGACGGGCACCCGAAAAAGGGACAACATCACCCCGATCCTGGCCTCTCTCCACTGGCTCCCTGTGCGGTTCCGAATACATTCCAAGACCCTCCTCTTTGTCTACAAAGCCCACAATGGGCTTGCCCCCACCTACTATAAAAGTCTTCTCACCCACTACACCACTTCCAGGTCCCTCAGATCGGCCGACTTGGGGTTGCTGAATGTCCCGCAGTCTAGGCATAAGCTCAGGGGCGACCGCGTCTTTGAGGTCGCAGCTCCTAGACTGTGGAACAGCATCCCCCTCCCCATTAGAACTGCCCCCTCCATCAACTCCTTTAAGTCTAGTCTAAAAACGTATCTGTCCTCCCAAGCCTGTTCTGTATCTGTTCTGAGTGAGGGCTATTTGTATATATATATGTATGTAGCCTGCTTGTGTATACTACTCTTATAACAAATGTAAAGCACTTTGGTCAACGAGAGTTGTTTTTTAAATGTGCTATATAAATAAATGTGACTTGACTTGACTTGAAGTGTATCAGTGAGGACATGTTAGGTCAAGAACTCTTCATCGTAACTGGAAAACTGGAAAAACAAACAATTTTTAAGTTGCGATGAGCCAACCACACAAGTTTTAGCTGTAACCAGATCTGTAAACCCGTTCCAGTGAAACGGGTTGAGAGGGAAAAAATAGATTGGCCATGATTGAATGGCGGAGTAGATTCGAGGGGCCGAATGGCCTAATTCTGCTCCTGTCGTTTGGTCTTATGACAGAGGGGAAGATGTCTTACACGTGGAAAATCTCGTCAGAGCAGCTGCAATGGAGATGGAGAAGATGGGAAAGGGGAAGCAAGATTGGAAAAGGATTAGTCGAAATAACGGGATTCAGTAAATTGACAGAGGAAATGAGATTTAACAGGTTCCCACAAATAAAATATGAACAGTTGTTATTTCCCCTAATTATAATTGGTGACATTATTTATTTTGTAAACATTTGTATTGCAGCATTTTCCGCGACCAAGCCTCACTTACGCTGCATTATGCAACTTTCCTGCTGCAAGATCCTTCTATTTGTGTGGTTCTTGTAGCGAACATATGTGTTTATCCAACGATAACATTGGAAACGGCACTGTAGCTGCTGCCTTACAGCGACAGTGATCCGGGTTCAATCCTAACTACGGGCGCTGTCCGAGTGGAGTTTGCACGTTGTCGTAGAGCCATATAGGACTATACAGAACCAAACAGGCCCTTCGACCCAACCTGTCCATGCCGACCAAAGTGCCCCATCTAAACTCATCCCATTTGCCTGTGTTTGGCTCATATGCCTCTGAACCTTTCCTATCCATGTATCTGTCCAAGTGTATGTTGTGACTGCAGGGATTTCCTCCGGGTGCTCTGTTTTCCTCTCACAGCGCCAAGACATGTGGGTCTGTCGGCTAATTGGCCTCTGCAATTTGCTCCAAGTGTGTAGGGTGCAGATGCAAACGTGGGGTTAGTTAGACCTCGTGTGAATGGGTGATCGATGTTCGGCATGGACTGGATGGGCTGAAGGGCCTGTTTCCATGCTGTGTCCCCAAACTAAACTAAAGTGATGAGCTCTATTCTAAACCAGACCAGTTCTTCTGCTGAACCTGTTCCCACAGCGCTGTTGAGTAAGTACCAGGACTTAGACTCCTCAACTGTAAGGGACTGTTCATATACGTCAGGCCGGTGTGTAACTTGGAAGGGAATTTCAATGCATTAGTGTTGCCAGGCAGCTGCTGCCTTTCACCTTTATGGTAGCAGAATTCACGGAGTTGGGTGGTGCTGTCTGCAGAGCCTTGATATGTAATTGCAGTGTATATTGGAGATAACACACACTGCAGCAAAACTGGCAGAAGGGAATATTCAGGATGTTAGATGGCACCAAGCCAGCAAACCAAACAGGCAGATCACTGCTATGGATGCTGTAGTTTCATTCCGTGCTTCAATGGTCCAATGGTGTGTTCATTGTCACATGTGGCGCAACGGTAGAGTTGCTGCCTTACAGCGCCAGAGATACGGGTTCCGTCCTGACTAAACTAAACTATTGTGTAGATGCATGGTGCAATTACTTACAGTCCAGTACAGTACTCCCACACCAAAGCACATCCTCAATTAGCAAGTGTACAGAAATAGTCTACTGAGCCATCATGCAAGAGGCGCCATGTTTTGGAGCCATTTTCAAAGTCCAGTCCGCGCTTCGAGCGGTGTCCGATTCAGGCGAGCCCCAGGCTGCTGCGGGCCTCCAGCCATCGCCTTCCTTGGACGGGAGGTCCCTCTCCTCGCCCGTCCACCTTGGCGCCCCAGAGCGCCTCCCGCTGCCCACCCGCCAGATGAGTGGGCACTGTCCCATCGCATTCCTGACTTGGCCATTGAATTTGTTGCAAGATCTTCAGAGAATCAGGGGAAGAGTTGAGCATGTTAGTTGCATTTACAGGAATTTTGAGTAGGCACCTGGATATGAAGGGAATAGCAGAATGTGGATTATTTGCAGGCAGAATCGAGCTGGTCTTAGTTTAGAGATACAGCGCGGAAGTAGGCCCTTCGGCCCACCGGGTCCGCGCCGACCAACGATCCCCGCACGTTAACACTATCCTACACACACACAGCACACTAGGGACAATTTTTACATTTACCAAGCCAATTAATCTACAAACCTGTACGTCTTTGGAGTGTGGGAGGAAACTGAAGATCTCGGAGAAAACCCTCTTGCAGGTCACGGGGAGAACGTACAAACTCCATACAGACAGCACTCGTAGTCGAGATCGAACCCGGGTCTCCAGCTCTGCATTTGCTGTAAGGCAGCAACTCTGCCGCTGCACCATCGTGCCGTATTGACATCATGTTCGGCACAGACACAGCCATTGTGGGCCGAAGGGCCTGTTCCTGTGCTGTACTGTTCAATATTCTATGTTCTGGAAGATATCACCCTCTCACCTCCTCTTGTAGCGATAGTTTTTTCAGCGGTTGGCCTAGTTAAATATGCGGTCAAAAATAGAGCACTCAGACATCGTGTTATTTTCAAAATTGTTCTTTGAAGTGATTGCAGTGGATATGGCTCACTTGGTATCCTAATCAGTGTGGACATGTTTTGTGCTAGGATCGTAGTAAATTTAAGAGCAACCCAATTCTGTAGGGTCCAGTTTTAAGTCACTCATTGATATGAAGATGTGATTTGTGCTTAAAACAGCACAACTGACCTGTAAATATAATACACATAGATTTGGAAAAAAAACGTTGATAAAAGTGCATGAAACATTGTTGTTCCTTCTGCCGGGGTGGGAGATTGCAACCTTCACGTGGTCCACCCTGTTTCGACGAATGCAATCAACCTGGCATGCACAATCATATAACATCAAATAAAACAAGTTGTCCTACAACTTTAGGCTGTGCACGTCACACGCAAGAAGAAGAAGTTCTGAAGTAAGTTACTGTATTTATAGATTTATTCCCTTTTCATTCTCTTCCTTTTGGAAGAGTTCACAAGACACTAATCACTGGGTGGATTTAAGAGAGAGTTAGATAGAGCTCTAGGGGCTAGTGGAATCAAGGGATATGGGGCGAAGGCAGGCACGGGTTCTTGATAGGGGATGATCAGCCATGATCACAATGAATGGCGGTGCTGGCTCAAAGGGCCGAACGGCCTCCTCCTGCACCTATTTTCTATGTTTCTATGACATAGGAGCAGAATTAGACCATTCAGCTGTCAAGTTCACTCCACCATTCTATCGTGGCGGCTCCATCTTTTCCTCTCAACCCCATTCTCCTGCCTTCTTCCCATAACCTTTGACGCCCTTACTAATCAAGAATCTGTCAATCTCCGCTATGAAAATACCCAATGACTTGGCCAACACAGGCATCTGTGGCAATGAATTCCACAGGTTCACCGCCCTCTAACTAAGGAGGTTCCTCCTCGTCCCCTTTCCAAAGGAACTTATCTTCATAAAATCTATTGCATTAAGTAAATTAGTCGTAAATGAAAAGACACAAAAATCTAATCAATTACTGTCATAACATTATGCAGTAATGAGAAAATTAGTTCTTGCCAAAGTCATTAAAAAAATGAAGTGAAGTTCATTACGTGTAAACTGCACTTTATTGATCAATCTATAATCAGTTAATTACAAAAGCAGTTTCATTTTAAAGAATGCGACTAATACTTCAATCAATATCACAAACAGATGGTTCATGTTCATCTTAGACACTCAGAATTTGACAATAATGTGACAGTCATAATACATAACTGCAAGATAATGTGTAGGAAAGAACAGCAGATGCTGGGTTAAACCGAAGATAGACACAAAATGCTGGAGTAACTCAGCAGGACAAGGCAGCATTGCTGGGGAAAAGGAATAGGTGACGTTTTGGGTCAAGACCTTTCTTCAGTCTGAATAAGGGTCTCGACCCAAAATGTCACCTATTCCTTCGCTCCATAGATGCTGCCTCACCTGTTGAGTTTCTCCATCATTTTTGTCTACCTTCGATTTTTCCAGCATCTGCGGTTCTTTCTTAAACTCTAAAGGGCCTGTCCCACATGGGCGTCGTTTGCACGTCACGCGGATGGCGAGCGAAGATTTTGTACTTCCCAAAATCTTGGGGCGCCGCGCTCTACCGCGCGTCACTGCCTACGTCACCACGCACCATGCGCGCGTAATGCACACCACGCAAGCATCACATGCGCGTCACGACATGCGTCAGCCACGTAAATTATGTTGCATAAATGACACGCAAACTACACCCAAGTGGGACAGGCCCTTTAGTCACTAACCGATCAGTCAGACGTACAGGTTTGATGGCTAATTGGCTTGGTATAGATGTAAACTGCCCCTAGTGTGTAGGATAGGATAGTGTTAGTGTGTGGGGATTGCTGGTCGGCATCGACCCGGTGGGCCGAAGGGCCTGTTTCCACGCTGTATCTCTAAACTAAACTAAACCTCATTCTTTTGTAGTAAATACCCTTACAGTTCAAATAAACATCTCCCAGTTTGGGATACATCGACTGGCAAAACCCTTTGAGGCGGAGAATTCCTAGGGTTCACACTACTGAGAGTGGGATTTCCTTCTCATCCCATTTTTAAACACCTCTTCGACTCCTCCTGCCTTCATTCTTTTCAGTAATTCACACAGCTTGAACTAAAATGACGGATTATGCATCTGAACAGGCATGTCAGTTGATTATACACCTTTTAAGTGTCACTGCTTCAGTCAACGCACATCAATCATTGCAACAGTGTCACAGGACAATTCTGCAATCAGTGTTCAAAGCTAATATTGTCAACTAATCCGCTGGGAAGATTGACTCTGCTAACTGCATTACATGGGTAATGACTCGACCATGAAGTGATTTCATATAATTTGCCGTTTTGCTTCATTGAGAGCAATCAAGGTATATCTCCTCGTATTCACTGCAGTTTAGAAGGATGAGGGGATATCTTATAGAAACATATAAAATTATCAAAGGACTGGACAAGCTAGATGCAGGAAAAATGGTCCTAATGTTGGGCGAGTCCAGAACCAGGGGCCACAGTCTTAGAATAAAGGGGACATCATTTAGGACTGAGGTGAGAAAAAACTTTTCACCCAGAGAGTTGTGAATTTATGGAATTCCCTGCCACAGAGGGCTGTGGAGGACAAGTTACTGGATGGATTTAAGAGAGAGTTGGATAGAGCTCTAGGGGCTAGTGAAGTCAAGGGATATGGGGAGAAGGCAGGCACGGGTTATTGATAGGGGACAATCAGCCATGATCACAATGAATGGCGGTGCTGGCTCGAAAGGCCGAATGGCCTCCTCCTGCACCTATTTTCTATGCTTCTATGTTTCTATCTCCGATTTGTAGATTTTTACAATACCTGTTTATAAATGAAAGGTAAAAACAAAGAGGTAGTTTTGTAGATAAGGTCTGAAAACCTGTTCATAGAAACATAGAAATTAGGTGCAGGAGTAGGCCATTCGGCCCTTCGAGCCTGCACCGCCATTCAATATGATCATGGCTGATCATCCAACTCAGTATCCCGTACCTGCCTTCTCTCCATACCCTCTGATCCCCTTAGCCACAAGGGCCACATCTAACTCAAAGTTCGATCCCAGGTTCGATCCCGTCTTCGGTGCCTGTGTGTGTGGAGTTTGCATGTACTCCCTGTGACCGCGTGGGTTTACTCCAAGTGCTCCGGTTCCCAAAGACGTGCGGTTTTGTAGGTAAATTGGCTGCAGTTAACTGCCCCTCGTGTTTTGTGAGTGGATGTGAAAGTGGAACTAGCGTTTGTGGGTGATCTATGGTCAGCGTGGAATCAGTGGGCCAAAGGGCCTGTTTCCATGCTGTATATTTCAATCAATCCATACAAACTTTTCCCTCGAAGATAGACTCAAAATGCCGGGGTAACTCAGCGGGACAGGCAGCATCTCTGGAGAGAAGGAATGAGGGACGTTTCGGGTCGAGTCCCTTCTTCAGCCTGATCTCAACCCGAAACATCATCAGTCTAAAGAAGGGTCTCAACCCAAAACGTCACCCATTCCTTCTCTCCAGAGATACTGCCTGTCCCGCTGATTTACTCAGCATTTTGTGTCTATCTTCGATTTAAACCAGCATCTGCAGTTCATTCCTAAACATTTCTCTATGACCACCAGGGGCGCCGGGGAGATGGCAGCCCTGCCGGCAGTCTGTTCGTTTTTTCATCTTTTTATTATTTTTGGCATTTGTTAAAAGTTTGTTTTAATGGTCTTCGGTTTGTTTTATGTGGGGGGAGGGGGGAGGGGATCGGGGGAAACTTTTTTTCTAGTTCTTACCTTCACGGAGATGTGATCAATTATCGGATCACATTCTCCGGGCTCTGCGGCCTACCATCGCTGGAGCTGGAAGCCGGCTCGGACTGTCGTGAGCCCCACTACGGGGCGCGGACTTAACATCGGAGCGGATCTCTTGCCTGGGATTGCTCCCACCGCAGACTACGGACTTACCTTCAAGGGCTCGCAGTCTCGGGAGCTCCTACGCCGCAGAAGTTTCGACCAGCCCCGACGCGAGGTTCGATCGCCCGGCACAGGGGAGCTGACAACCCCTCGATGCGGCTGAACGCCTCGACGCGGAGGGCCCGAACGCTGCCGGCTACAGGAGTCAAGACCGTATGGTCAACGGAGGGCCCGAGGCCCCCGACCGAGGAAAAACAAAAGGAAGGACTTGAACTTTATTTCGCCTTCCTTCACAGTGAGGAATGTGTAGGAGTCACTGTGGTGGGTGTTCATGTTAAAATGTGTCTTTGAGTCTGTTGCTTTTAATTGTGTGACTGACCAGGCCGGTGAAATTCCTCGTATGTTGCAAAACATACTTGGCGAATAAAATCTGATTCTGATTCTGATCTGATGCAAAAGGTTAACAGTAGTTAAGCTGCTGCAAGATGGGTTAAAACCACAATAAAGAGGAGGCAGCATGAAGTCTCTGCTTTTGTTCTCTCGTGAACAACTTTCAATGTGGTTTCGATCTCATTCCAACATGCATACACAATATTAATTTCACAAATCCCATTGAATAGAAGTTCTACACTGCTGAGGTTGTAATTGAGTAGCTACAATAACCTGAGATTTATTATTATAAAAGATATGCTATTTCAAATGAAAAGTAAGACCTTTCATCTATTTCACACATTATCTTGCTCTAGAAATCTCCGCAAATAATTAATTGGTCGAGTGGTGCAATTGTATTAAACCGAGACATGGGCCAGCAAGTTATTTAAATTGGCCGGTCTATCTGTTTTGATAGATGTTGCAGGTCATTTTTGCTGTTACCAGTACAACTCTCTGCTCGTTGTTGAACACTAATAACCAAAGATTATGTCCAAAGGAATAGGCTGGCATGATTAAATGTAAGCTGAATGGTTTGCAGAATGAAAGAGCAATTCACTGCACATATTTTTACATATTGAAGCACAGGAGGATGAGGGGTGATCTTATGGAGGTGTACAAAATCATGAGTGGAATAGATCAGGTACACACACAGAGCCTTTTTCCCAGTGTAGGGGAATCCATAACCAGAGGACATAGACTTAAGATGAGGGGAGAAAGATTTACTAGGGACCTGAGGGGTAATTTTTTTCACGCAAAGGGTGGTAGATGTATGGAACAAGCTGTTTGAGAAGGTAGTTGGGGCAAGGATTATTATAACATTTAAGAAACATCCAGACAGGTACATGGATGACAGATTTACATGGATATGGGCCAAATGCAGGCAGGTGGGACAAGGGTTGCCAACGTTCTCACTCCCAAATAAGGGACAAAGGGTCAAAATACGGGACAAGTTCCCGACGGCAATTCGTTGATCAACTCGGCCGTGGCTGGGTGAATGATGAGTTGGCCCGGGTGCTGGACTGCACACAAAGCCCATGAACCAATGATCGGCCACGAGAAGGAGGGGTGGTGGTGTCAGCGGTAAGCAAAGGTCCGAAGGTCGGACAGCTGGCCGGGCTGCCGACTGACGGGGCCACTGGCGAGGTGCTGCTGCTGCACTCCATGGGCTGCACTACGTCGGGACGTGTGAGGTGGGGCCGGACGCGGCGCTCCGACCCCAACAGTCCCCTCGAGCCAAGTAGTAGCAGTCAAATATGGGACAAGGGCGGTCCCGTATGGGACAACCCAATTTAACCCAATATACGGGATGTCCCGGCTAATACGGGACAGTTGGCAACCCTAGGTGGGACCTATTGTAGATGGGACATGTTGGCTGGTGTGGGCAAGTTGGGCCAAACGGCCTGTTTCCACCCTGTAAGACTCTCACACTATGAAGATGAAAAATGATCTCCTAAAGACAATAGGCTTTGTGCTAAAGTTCTGGCAGCAAGGTCTAAAATATGTACCAGAGATGTCAGACCCAACCTAAAACACTCATAATTCTGACCTCAATGGCAATCAGATCACAGATGGCATAACATAGAATGCAGAACAGTGCAGTACAAGAACAGGCCATATGACTTTAGACTTTAGAGAATCAGCATGGCTTCCCACTAACTTTGAAACTACAGTGTAAAGGGAACAAGGTGATGGATGTGTGGAGTTAGAATGACAAGTGGTTTAATTGAAGCAAATTTCCTCTTCTGGTTGTGGAAGGTCAAGTGTTGAGCTGGAACAAAGATAAAGCTACATCAGAGCCAGATCAATAACACGAAGAAACTGTATTTGCAGTACTTGACAGGCAGCCCCAGGCATCCTGTGATGAATTTGATACCATTCAAGATTTAAAAGGGGTGGAAGATTGCAACCTTCCGTGGTCCGCCCTGTTTCAACGAATGCAATCAACCCGGCGTGCACAATCAAATAAGATCAAATAGAACAAGCTGTCCTACAACTTTAGGCTGTGCACGCCATACGCAAGAAGAGGAAGATTTAAAAGACGAGGGAAAGACAACAAAATGCTGGAGCAACTCAGCTGGACAGGCAGCGTCTCTGGATAAAAGGAATGGGTGACGTTTTGGTGCGACACCCTTCTTCAGACTGTGTATAAAGAGATGCTGACTGTCCCGCTGAGTTATTCCAGCATTTTGTGTCTATCTTCGCTGTAAACCGACATCTGCAGTTTCCTCCTGCACATAAAAGACGGCATTCAGCTGATCGAGGAGCCCATTTCTTGCGTCCTCAAATCTCATGCTACAAAATAAATGAATGGAGGAAAAACATGAAGCCATTTCTGGAAGAAAAGATCATAGGATTGGTTGTTTTCTGATTGGGCTTCCCCGCTCACTCCGATTGAAGACAGATGACACTATTACGATTGATGTTGAAAATCGACGGACAAACAAAGAGAGATGGAAAGGCTTGAATAGAGTGGATGTGGAGTGGATGTTTCCACTAGTGGGAGAGTCTGGAACCAAAGGTCACAGCCTCTGAATAAAAGGAAGTTCCTTTAAGGGCCTGTCCCACTGTACGAGGTAATTCAAGAGTATACAAAATGCTGGAGAAACTCAGCGGGCGCAGCAGCATCTAAGGAGCGAAGGAGATGGGCGACGTTTCGGGTCAAGACCGTTCTTCAAGAGCTCTCCCTAGTTTAAAATAAAATCAAACTCGTGGTAAGTACGTAGAATTTTTCGTAGCGGGTACGTCGGAGCTCGGGACTCCTCTTAGCAGCTCGTAACGCCCAACAGCAGGTACTCGGGAAACGCGGTAAGCTCGTGAAGATTTTTCAACATGTCGAGCGGCTCCAGCGCCTATTACCGTAATTCTCCGAGTTCGAATTCAGGGGAAACCATACTTCATTGAAGAAAAAACTGCAGGGCCGGTTGCCGATCCACCCACACAAGACAACGATATCACGTGCTAACAGAACAGAAGTCACAATCAACCGACGCACCCCAAAGAATTACCCACCCTCTTATACTCCTTCAAACTAAGGGCGTGACATTACTTGGAGGAGGCAACCCCTACAAACCAATCACACATACGGATCACATTATAGAATTATTGACAGTTCCCCAAGCCAATTACAAAGCACCCCATTACAACGTTTCTACGGAAGCTTCTGGAAGGATTAAGTAGTGCAATTTTTTCCCAGGTAGTGTAAACAATTCAAACAAGGCTTCACACTTCAGCCAATTATCAAGCAGCAGCACAACCACCTTGCAACATTATCAACAATACCTGCTTCTATAACAAATCCCCACTATGCATTTGTAAACCTTCTTATCTCTTTCTGCAAACCCTCATACATCTGGACCTCTCCTTATCATCAATTTCCATCTGGGGTCCAGGTTCCTTGGAGCCATGACTCTCAAATTTCACAGAAAGAGGCCACGCAGGCCGTACAAATGCAATGATCCTTCATTTTATAATAGCTGTATTTTGGCCAATATTAACACTGAGATGTGTCCTGCCTTCTATGATGTCCAATCGCATGGTATGCAAATAGAGTCATCGTGTCATAGTCATGGAATAATACAGTGTGGAAACAGGCCCTTCGGCCCAACTTGCCCACACCGGCCAACATGTCCCAACTACACTAGTCCCACTTACCGGGGGCGTCCAGAACCAGGGGCCACAGTTTAAGAATAAGGGCTTGGCCATTTAGAACGGAGACGAGGAAAAACTTTTTCACCCAGAGAGTTGTGAATCTGTGGAATTCTTTGCCTCAGAAGGCAGTGGAGACCAATTCTCTGGATGCTTTCAAGTGAGAGTTAGATAGAGCTCTTAAAGATAGCGAATTCAAGGGATGGGGAGAAGGCAGGAACGGGGTACTGATTGTGGATGATCAGCCATGATCACATTGAATGGTGGTGCTGACTCGAAGGGCCGAATGGCCTACTCCTGCACCTATTGTCTATTGTTTAAAACATTAGAAAGAGCAACTGTTCTGATACACTCACATAAAGGATTCTCAGGTGGAAACACATGGAACTCCAGATGCTGAAATCTTGCAGAGAACACAAAGTGCTGGAGTAACTCAGTGGGTCCATCAGTGCATGGAGTAACTCAGTGCAGCATCTCTGGAGAACATGATTTAGAATTAATCAATGGTTTTAGAGATACAGCATGGAAACAGGCCCTTCGGCCCACCGAGTCTGCACCAACCAATGATCACCTGTACACAAATATTATCCAATACACTAGGGACAATTTGCAGGCGGCAATTAACCTACAAACCTGCACGTCTTTCGAATGTGGAAGGAAACCGGAGCACCCAGAGAAAACCCATGTGGTCACAAATGGACCTAGTTCTCTATGCCGCTTAGCTTTTACAGGACCAGTGCAACCAGGCCATTTCAGGGTCTCAATGACTTTGAGTCAAGTTATACAGTATTATGAAGGCACAAGAAACTGCAGTTGTTGGAATCTTGAGCAAAACACAATGTGGGAGGAAACCGGAGCTCCCGGAGAAAACCCACGAGGTCATGGGGAGAACATACAAATTCCTTACAGACAGCACCCGTAGTCCGGATCAAACCTGGGTCTCTGGTGCTGTGAGGCAGCAGCTCTACCTCTGGGCCACCTTCTATTCAACTCTAACTAATCGTGGTAGTTGATCACTATATTTTGGTCAAACCAATTGAGTAGGGAGATTCGCTAAAGGTTCTGTCCCACTTGCCGATTTTTTCAGTGACTGCCGGCATCATTGACTGACGTATCAGTCAAATAATTTGTGGCGTGATGCGGAGTGACGCGGCGTGACGTGGTGGTGACGTGGTAGTGACGCGGCGTGGTGACTTATTGACGCGCGGTGTTATTTCAAGTGTCGCAATATTTGTTTTGTTGCCGCTGGATTTTGAAATGTTCTAAATCTTTTGTCGACACCGATATGATGCCAACAGGCCCTTAATAGATTCACATTTCAAGGCAATGAAGCCCACAATCATTTTCTGATGAGTAATCTCTCCTGGAATACCAAGTGAGTTTCATTTTAAGCTACTTCACGAATTAACCATTTCAAGCTGCAAAATAAGAAAGAACTAATGAAGTGTCAGAGGTTTTTCATTGTTGCCAATATTGGGTCTAGATTTATCTTTCAGTTTTGTTACATTGGATGACTTTAAATTACCCATGTGCTTTGTGGGATTTGAACCTGAGTCCTGTATTTTAGCAGAGTAATTTAACCACATTCCCCATCATCAAGACTGATGTCCCTTAAGCTTTTCAGTCGGATTTAATCAATTTTGCTTGTAATTCGAACAACCGGTCAGATGTAATCTGGCAGTAGACGTTGTGTGCCAAATGTTCTCAACGCATTATCGGAAAGTGCCTTGGGAAAGCTGCCAACGCGATCAAAGACCTTTCCAACCCTGCTCGCTCCTTCCACTCTCCCCCGTCACGCAGAAGATACAGAAGCTACAAGGTGCGCGCCACCAGACTCAGAAACAGTTTCTTCTCCTCGATTATCAGGCTTCTGAACGCTACTTCCATAGCCAGGTCCATCGTCAAGTCAAAGTCAAAGTCAAAGTCAAGTCAAACAAACTTTATTGTCATTTAGAAATACATTGATATATGCAGTTCCAAACAAAATTACGTTGCATTTGGCTCCCTGTGCAACACGATAATTAACGGAAGGATAGACATGGATAAAATGGATAAAAAGGATAAAAGGATAAATAGACAGTGGTGGCAGCCCATTACATGGCATTCAGGAGTCTGATGGCTTGTAGGAAGAAACTGTTGCAGAACCTTGATGTTCTGCTCCTTATGCTGCGATATCTTTTACCTGATGGCAGCAGAGTGAACAGTCCGTGATGGAGATGTGTGGGGTTTTTTATAATACTGCTGGCCTTAGACACGCAACGTTTGGTCGCAATATCCCCGATCGTCCAATTCCCCTCTCCCTCATTGTCGACACTGGACTCTGTCTCTGGAACTAGACACAAAATGGTGGAGTAACTCAGCGGGACAGGCATCATCTCTGGATAGAAGGAATGGGTGTCATTTCGGGTCGAGTCCCTTCTTCAGACTGAGAGGAACGGTGGCACTATAATGTTGAGAACTATATTCTGTACCCTGTATCATTCTCTTCCGTTTACCCATTGTACTTGATTGCACTCGTGTGTAGTATTATCTGACTTGATAGGATAGCATGAGAAACAAAGCTTTTCACTGTACCTCGGTGCACGTGACAATAATTGCCCTAAACCTAAAGGTAAAATTGAGATTTTGTAAAGGTTGATAAAGTATACTTCCCACTATTTTAATTTTACTTATGTGATAAACATTTCACAGTTGTACTGTAGATGCACTTAAATAAGTTTAGTTTAGATTAAAGATAGCCCATGGAAGCAGGCCCTTCGGCCCACCGAGTCCATGCTGACCAGCCATCCCCGTACACCAGCACTTCCGGAGGGACGTTTTTCTGTTTATAGTTAAATTCTATAATGTTGTGTCTTATCTTTATCTGTGTGCTGCATGGCAAGTCAAATTTCACTACACCAATTGGTGTATGTGGTAATAAATGTCCTTTGTATCCTTTGTATCCCACACACTAGGGACAATTTACAATTTTTACCAAAGTCTACAAACCTACTGTCTCCGCCTCTTGCTTTCTTCTTCCCGAAAAATAGAAAACCTATTAAAAAAATTGTGACGATAAGAAATATCAATCCATTTCCTTTCCTTCTCCTGGTCTCTGAAACTGTTATCAAAAATATGTGAGATTTATCAGGATGTGATTCGGCAAAGGTGTCTTTTATGGAAATTAGAGAAATTAACTCGATTTTACAACACAGTTTCATTAAATTCTTCAGCAAAATTAGATTGATCGAATTCATTGTTAGACAAACAGAATAAGCAGTATCTAAAGTTGAAAGACATTGGCCAAATGCGTACCATTAATCTTTCTAATTAGCAGAACAGATTATCCATTTTCTCAGGCATTGCGTGTAAGCGAACAATGTTCTGAAGGTTCGACATATCTTCTCTAAATCATTAGTTAGGCAAATGTTTTGAGAGTCGATGGTTAATGATGGGTATCTCTCATTTCAATGGAGAATTATCTATCCAAGGAACCATTACATGCAAACATAAGGAACTGCATATGTTGGCTTACAAAAAAAAGACACACCAGTATTGTGGTGCCACGGTAGAGCTGCTGCCTTACAATGCCCGAGACCCGGGTTTGATCCTGACAACGGGTGCCTGTCTGTACGGAGTTTGTACGTTCTCCCCGTGACCTGCGTGGGTTTTCTCCGAGATATTCGGTTTCCTCCCACACTCCAAAGGCGTACAGGTTTGTAGGTTAATTGGCTTGGTATAAATATATAGATGTAAAATTGTCCCTAGTGTGTGTAGGGTAGTGTTAGTGTGCAGAGACCGCTGGTCTGGGTGGACTCGGCAGGCTAAAGGCCCTGTTTTCGCGCTCTATCTCTAAATTAAACAAAAGTAAAAGTGCTGGAATAACTCAATGTGTGAGGCATTGTCTCCAGAGCTAAACACAAAGTGCTGGAGTAATTATTTGAATTTTATTTATTCGGTACTGTTTAGTTTAATTTAATAAGTTTAGTTTCATTTAGTTTAGAGATACAGGCCCTTCGGCCCACCGAGTCCGTGCCGACCAGCAAGAACGGGGTACTGATTGGGGATGATCAGCCATGATCACATTGAGTGGCGGTGCTGGCTCGAGGGGCCGAATGGCCTACTCCTGCACCTATTGTCTATTGTGTATTGCCTATCCCGTACACTAGCAGTATCCAACGCACTAGGGACTATTTTGCAATTTTACTGAAGCCAGTTAACATACAATCCTGCACGTCTTTGCAGTGTCGTGGAGAAAACCCACACACTCACATGCAGAATGAACAAACTCCATACAGACAGCACCCGTAGTCAGGATTGAACTCGGGTCTCTAGCGCTGTAAAGCAGCAACATCCGGAAATGGCGGCGCTGCCCAAGGAGTTGCGGCTCTCCTGCAGTCCCTCAGTCATTCCCTTTTTTTTGTTTTCTTTTGTCTTGTTAGATGTATGTTTAGTTTATTTTTAGTTGTGTATGTGTGGGGGGGGTGGGAGAAACCTGTTTTTAGTCTCTTCCTTCGGGGGGGGGAAGCGACCTTTTCATTGTCGTATCCCCATCTCAGTCTGCGCTGAGGCCTAATCGTGGAGCTGGAGGCCTCCAACTGGGACCGACCTCGAGGCCCCAGAGGCAGAGCCAGGATTTACTTACCATCGCGAAGCTGGTCGACTTTGGGGCTGTGGTGGCGCTACGGTGGTGACAACCCGACTTCGGGGCCTCGGAGGCTTCGGCCGCGGGCCCAGAGGACGACAATATCGGGAGCTCGCAGGTCCCAGGTTGGTGACCAATTCTCCAGAACTCCCGCAACAACAGCTTCGTCCGCACCGGGTCGCGGAGTTTGAACCGGCCTGTTCGTGGAGCTCGGATTTGGCCGTGGGACTTAGCATCACCCGGCATCGAAAGCCTGGATCGCCTCAACGCAGAGGGAAGAACAAGGAAGGAAGAGCCAAGGACTTTAAGACTTTTGCCTTCCATCACAGTGAGGAGGTGCCTGGTGGACTCACTGTGGTGGATGTTAAACTGTGTTCATAGTGTGTTCTGTTATGTTATTTTTTTGTTATGACTGCAAGATATGCAATTTTGTTCAAACTGGAGACAGTTTGAATGACAATAAAGGATACTTTAAACTTTATACCGCTGCACCACTGTGCCGCACATTTCTGCGATTAAAGGAGGCCTCACCTCCTGGGCCCATAAACCATGTTGACACCATAAAACACTTACTTTTAGCCCATTTGAAACTAATTATCTCATTGCACGGTGGGGAATAGTGCTGATGTTCTCCTAAAGCCAGTTTAATCTCTTTATCTAAGAAACTGAGCTACTGGACTGAACAAGTGAGAACAGACGAGTACAATAAATGTCTTTGGATGTGAGAGTAAATTGCTGTCTCTCATTTGAATCAGAAATAAAAGCAGAGAAAGTTGCGTATCTTCAGCAGGGCAGGACATGAATGTGGAGAGAGAAACTGATTTAGTATCTCATATCATGGGTCCTTCGTAGAATGGCCTGTTAAGAGTTTAGAGATGCAGGCCCTGCTTTGGCCCACCATTGATCACCCGTTCACACTAGTTCTATGTTATCCCACATTTGCATCCACTCCCTACGCACTAGTTGTGTAGGAAGGAACTGCAGATGCTGGTTTACACCGAAGATAGACACAATATGCTGGAGTAACTCAGCATCTCTGGGGAGAAGGAATGGGTGACGTTTCAGGTTGAGACGTCTGAAGAAGGGTCTCGACCCAAAACGTCACCCATTCCTTCTCGTCAGAGATGCTGCCTGTCCTGCTGAGCTACTCCAGCATTTTTGTGTCCCCTACACACTAGGGTTCAATTTACAGAGGGCCAATTAACCTACACACCCGCACGTCTTTGGGAAGTGGGTGGAAACCGGAGCAGCCGGAGGAAACCCATGCGGTCACAGCAGGGACAACGTGCAAACTCCACACACAGGCAGCACCCATGGTCAGAATGAAACCCGGATCTCTGGCGCTGTGAGGCAGCAAGTCTGCCAGCTGCTGCTCTGTGTTAAAGTGGATTTGTCACAGAATTAACTCCGAGGTACTTCAGTCAGCCTTTTCATTATTTAGTTATCATATTAAGTGCCAGCCTTGGGGAGTGCACTGATAGATAGCTGTGGTGTCACGAGCCAGATATCCACTGGAAAGTCATGATTACCACCTTTATCCATCTAATTTCAATGTTTCAGTGCATTGAATCGTAACATATTTAATGCATGATATTTAAGTTGCAATTTCCTACGTACACTATAATTGGCCTACAAACCTGCACCTCTTTGGAGTGTGGGAGGAAACCGGAGCACCAGGAGGCAACCGGCGCGGTCACAGGGAGAACGTGCAAACTCCATACTATAGACACTAGGCAATAGGTGCCCAATAGGTTGGCCATTCAGGTCTTCGAGCCAGCAACGTCATTCAATGTGATCATGGCTGATCATCCACAATCAGTGCCCCGTTCCTGCCTTCTCCCCATATCCCCTAACTCCGCTATCTTTAAGAGCCCTATCTAGCCCTCTCGTAAAAGAATCCAGAGAACCGGCCTCCACCGCCCTCTGAGGCAGAGAATTCCACAGACTCACAACTCTCTGCGAGAAAAAAGTGTTTCCTCGTCTCCGTTTAAATGGCTTACCCCTTATTCTTAAACTGTGGCACCTGGTTCTGGACTCCCCCAACATCGGGAACACGTTTCCTGCCTCTAGTGTGTACTGTCAGCACCTGTAGTCAGGATCAAACCCGAGTCTCTGGCTTTGTGAGGCAGCAGCTCTACCTCTGCGCCACCGTGCCGACCTTGGCATGCCTGATATTTTTTTTTACATCAAGAGTGATGTAACTAATGATATTGAGTTTGTTTGCCACATGTTTCCTCTCAAACTTGCATTAATTTGAACTTTTGGATGCAATCTCTGATCTTTATTCAACATTGACAGTAATCTACACTTGAACAGGAACTCAAGCTCAGTGGATGCAGCAATCTGCTGTTGAGTGGCAAATCTGCGCTCAATGAGAACATCAATCTGCCCCCACATCTCATATCACAGTTCCTTAAGAACTTCAATCTGTTGCCATGCGGCAGATATCAGGCCTCAAGCAGGATCATGTGAGAATATACAGACCACATTTTGCCGTCTCCATCTGCACCAAAGGATTGACATTCATTAACCATGTATGTTTTCGGAGAAATTACCTGCATACACTGTAGGCAAACGCAATTTATATTTTGGGAGACACAGAGATACAGCACGGAAAGAGGCCCTTCAGCCCACCGAGTCCGCGCCGAACAGTAAGGGGGAGGGGTTTGGTTCAGTTCTTTGCTCGCGGTAGAGAGACTATTTATTTTCACACAAAGGGTGCTAGGTATACTGAACAAGCTACCAGAAGAAGGGTCTCAACCGGAAACGTGGCCAATTCCTTCTCTCCATAGATGCTGCCTTACCTGCTGAGTTTCTCCAGCATTTTCTGTCTGCCAGAAGAGATAGTTGAGGCAGGGACTATCGCAACATTTAAGAAGCATTTACACAGGCACATGGATAGGACAGGTTTAGAGGGATATGGGTCAAACGCAGGTAAATGGGACTATTGTAGATGGGACATGTTGGGCCGAAGGGTCTATTTTCATTCTGTATAACTACGACTCTCAGCTGATCCTGAACCTGGTGGTGACGGTTTTCAGACACCTATACCACCTTCTCAATGGCAGGAATAAAATGAGAACTTGGCCAGGGTGATGAAGCCTCTTGATGATGCTGGCTGCATTTTTTAGTTGTAGGGCTTTCTATACATCCCTTTGATAGTGGGGAGGTCAGTACCCGTGATGAACCAGGCAGTGTCCATAGAGCCAAAAGGATCAGAGGAGAAGCAGCTTATCTGAAGTTGGAGAATTCAATGTACTTGCCGAAGATAGACACAAAAAACTGTAGTAACTCAGCAGGTCAGGCAGCACCTCTGGATAATAGAAATAGGTTTCAGGTCGAGACCCTTCTTCAGACTGAGAGTCTGGGGAAAGCGAAGCGAGTGATATAGACGCTGATATAGGCCTCACTTGAAGCGAGTGATATAGACGCTGATATAGAGAGATATGGAACAAATTAATAAAAAATATGCAAAAAAGTTAATATAACCATATAACCATATAACAATTACAGCACGGAAACAGGCCTTCTCGGCCCTTCCAGTCCGTGCCGACCATTTATTTTCCCCTAGTCCCATCTACCTGCACCCCTCCATTCCATATACCTGTCCACTTTACTGTTAAATGTTAAAATCGATCCTGCCTCCACCACTTCTGCTGGAAGCTCATTCCACACAGCCACCACTCTCTGAGTAAAGAAGTTCCCCCTCATGTTACCCCTAAACATGTTACCCCTTTCATCATTTTAAAGACCTCAATCAAGTTCCCCCTTAACCTTCTGCGCTCCAAAGAATAAAGACCTAACTTGTTCAACCTTTCTCTGTAACTTAGTTGCTGGAACCCAGGCAACATTCTAGTAAATCTCCTCTGTACTCTCTCTATTTTGTTGACATCCTTCCTATAATTAGGCGACCAAAATTGTACACCATACTCCAGAATTGGTCTCACCAATGCCTTGTACAATTTTAACATTACTTCCCTACTCCTATATTCAATGCTCTGATTTATAAAGGCCAGCACACCAAAAGCTTTCTTTGCCACGCTATCTACATGCGATTCCACCTTCAGGGAACTATGCATATTATTAATATGATAAAGGAAACAGGCCATTCTTAGCTGCGGGCTATGTGAAAACGAGTTACAAACAATGAAACTCACCAGGACGACATTGAAATTAGTACAACGGGTTACTGCAGCTTTTTGTGTCTATCTTTGGTTTAAACCAGCATCTGCAGCTCCTTCCTACACATTTCAATGTACATGCTGCCAGGTTGTTGACTACCAATGCAGAGATGCTGTTTTTCTAGTTTGTCTTTGGCCTCACATCTGACAGTGAAGGAAGCTGAGGACAGTCTGGTTGGTTAGGGAATAGAAACATAGAAACATAGAAAATAGGTGCTGGAGTAGGCCATCGGTCCTTCGAGCCAGCACCGCCATTCAATAGGATCATGGCTGATCATCTGAAATCAGTATGCTCGTTCCTGCTTTTTCCCCATATCCCTTGATTCCTTTGGCCCTAAGAGCTAAATCTAACTCTCTTTTGCATACATGCAGTGTATTGGCCTCCACTGCCTTCTGCAGCAGAGAATTCCACAGATTCCCAACTCGCCGGGAAAGGGAAGAGGAATTAAAATGACTTGCAAATGGGAACCATGGCTCCATCATGATGACACCCAGACTGGTTCTACCAAGATGCAGCATGGAACGCCACAGGAGATCCTTCTTCCCTGTGGACTATCAAACTGTACAACTCCTCCCCCTTCTGCCATGGGGTAGACTGACTCCCCTCCCCCCACCCCCCACCCCCCACCCCCCACCCCAATCTTTGCACATCCCAATCCTTTCCACTCGTCACTTTAATTTCATGTTTCATGTATCTTGTGTTTTATGACTGTTGACATATATCAATTTCCCTGCTGGGATAAATAAAGTTCTATCGTATCGTATCGTATCGCATGTCAGATAGAGTGCAGGTGCTCAGCAAAGCGATCGCCTCATCTACATTTGGTCTCACTGTTGTAGAAGACTGAATTCCAGCATCTGCGGTCTCTAGTGCTCTATCTATGATCCCTGTATAAAATGCATCAATTTAAAGAATATGTTTAATTCAGTAAAAAGGTTGGCATAATTCGGGTTATTTTTAATGCTCGTTACTGGTATGATGACACCGGTATCACAGGGGAAAAGCCCATTTACGGAAACTGCTATTAAACTGTCGAGAGAGACCTCACATCTGTGAGAACAGGATTTCCAACAGTTTATTCCAAATCAATGCAGCAGGCTAACAGGAACACTCGGTGGCAGTAACCTCGGTTAATCTTGCAGCTGATGGTTTCTTGCTTGTCAGATTAAAATCTAATCAAACTTGGGAAAAACTTAATATTTATACCAAGAGAAAACATCCTATAAAGCTGCAGCAATGATCTCCAAAGCCTCCACTAAATTGACCATCCATAACTGAGCAAATGCTGTATCGTTGGTTCTTTCTTCCGAAGCTTTAATTGAATATCCGGCACAACTTGGGCTGATTTCCACTATTTATCATGGCCTTCCTTGGGAAGAGCCCAATATGCCGTGAAGAGTCTTTCACATTACAAGGTCAGTGGGAATGGGCAATGCTAACATCTCCCAGTGCCTTAAGGGCCTGTCCCACTTACGCAACACGAGCTGGAACACACACACACACACACACACACACACACACACACACACACACACACACACACACACACACACACACACACACACACATACACACACACACACACACACACACACACACACAGCGGTGGGCCAGGGAAAGCGGCGAAGCGCTGTCTGAAATTCATACATTGCAAACCCAAGATGATACCCGTGATGAACAGGAAGGTAAATGACGGCTGGCACAGTGTACGGTGAGTCCTTTAAAAGAGCGGGGAGGGGGTGGGGGGGGGGAGAAGGAGTGGAGACACTTTTAAGAAGCCAGACAACTTTTAATAAAGTTTAGCAGGCATTTAACATTACCGGTCGGTTTTCCTTGGTTCTGAAACCTCGTGCTTACGTTTTTCTTTTCCCAATGAGCCAATTAAAATGCCTGGTCAGCAAAGGAGATTGCCTACGGCTACCTCAGCTGCTTATAACCACTTGGTGACCCCAGTACCACTGCACTACGAGTTCAAAAGAACCATGCCGACCAATTTTTACTCGCAGAACATTTTTCAGCATGCTGAAAATTTTTCCTCGACCAAACTGAGGATGTGAGAATTTCTCTCGAGCATGAAGGAGAGTTGCAGTGACCTCCTAGGACCACGTGTCGACCATGCTGCGAATTTGTGGCGAGCGCAAACTCTTCTAAACTCGCAAATTAGGTTGCCATAGTGGGACAAGCCCTTAAGGAGATACAACATGGAAACAGGCCCTTAGGTCCACCGAATCCATGCCGACCATTGATATCCCATTCACACTCCCACTCTCAATCTGATGAAGGGTCTCAACCCGAAACTTCACCTATTCCTTTTCTCCAGAAATGCTGACTGACCTGGTGAGTTACTCCAGCATTTTGTATTTATATCTCCTAGTCAAACTAATTCTATGTTATCCCACTTTCTCATCCACTCTCTACACACCAGGGGTAATTTTACAGTAGCCAATTAACCGACAAATCCGCACGTCTTTAGGACGTGGGGGGTAACCGGAGCACCTGGAGGAAACCCGCACTGTCACAGGGAGAACGTGCAAACTCCCCACAGACGTGGTCAGGATTAAACCTGGGTCTCTGGCGCTGTGGGGCTGCAGTTCTACCAGCTATGCCACTGTTAGTCCTTTTTGAGTCATAGAATGATACAGCGTGGAAACAGGCCCATTGCCCCATCTTGCCCACACCAACCAACATGCCCCATCCACACCAGTCCCACCTGCCTGTGTTATCCCATATCCCTCCAAACCTATTCCGTCCATGTAGAGCACCTGTCCAAAACTTTCTTAAACATTGCAATAGTACCTGCTTTTAATTCCCCAAAATTAAGAGTAGCAAATGTGCAACAGGCCCACTATTTATAATCACAACACTTTGCAATCTCTGCATAACCAAAACTCATTTTGCGGTTGCACCTCATCAAATTAGCAAGAAACTCTTGCACATTTCCATTTTAGATTAAAAGTGTTTTTATTTCTGCAAGCACAAATCCAAAATTCTCAGTAACAGGATGAAAGTTGTTCATTCTGGTCGGAGTCCAGGTAGAATGGAAAGTTGTCTGATCCATGCATCAGATGGGAAACCGGAGGCAAAAAATAAAAAATGTTTAATCTGTTGATATCATCTTGCAGTCACTTTCTAAAGTATGCTTATTCCACAAAGCCACTCTGTTGATAACAATGAACCCGATAATCAGGTTTTTGCTTTTCAGCCTAACTCTCTGGGGAATATCTCCAATTTCTTTATGAGGGATTGCCACTTTAGGGATTGGTCTCATCTGCTTTCCTGAGATAAGGGAACATTCCCTGTTGCAGCCGCATTATCTGGTTTGTTCTGATCACCGCTCTCCACTTGCCCCGCACAGCAGCCAGGTTTTGAAAATAACACACGCTGTGTTTGAATAGCGATGAGTTTGAAAATGTCCCCACGTTTTAAGCTCGTACCGCAATGCACAACTTTTGTTGCGAACACCAGGAGGCCCTGAATGGATGATTTTGACTGCAGCTGCACAGAAAGTGTGGTCAGGTAACATCCAACTCTCTGCTTACGTGCATAGCAAGCCTCCACGTCACATCGTCAACTGTAAACCTCGCCCTCACTTTGTGGAAGTTACTTGAGAGGGGACTTCATTGAAACTTCCCAAATAGTGAAAGGCCTGGCCAAAGTGAATGTGGAGAGGATGTTTCCACTAATTGGAGAGTCTAGGACTAGAGCTCATAGTCTCAGAATTAAAGGAAGAAGATGAGGATGAACTTCTTTTGTCAGAGGGTGGTGAATCTGTGGGTGATTTTGGCATAGAAGGCTGTGGAGGTCAAGTCAATTGAAAATTTTAAGGCAGAGATAGATAGATTCTTGATTAGTACGGGTGTTAGGGGTTATGGGGAGAAGGCAAGAAAATGGGGTGAGGAGGGAGAGATAGATCACCCATGGTTGAATGGCGGAGTAGACGTGATGGACAAAATGGCCGAATTCTGCTCACTTAGGACCTTATGACTTCACTTAGGACCTTATGACTTTTACAGATACACGGTGGAAAGCATTTTATCAGGATGCATCATAACATGGTTTAGGAACAGCTCCATCTAAGACTGCAAGAAATTGCAGAGAGTTGTGGACATAGCCCAGATCATCTTGCAAACCAACCTCCCTTCTACATCTACACTCCATGCTGCCTCAGCCAGGCCACCAGCATAATCAAGGACCAGTCTCACCCCGGTCACTCCTTCTTACCCCCTTTCCCATCAGGCATGAGGTACAGATGTGTGAAAACGCACACCTTCAGATTCAGGGACAATTTTTTCCCAGCTGTTATCAGGCAACCGAACCATCCTACCACAACCAGAGAGCAGTGCTGAACTACTATCTACCTCTTTGGTGTCCCTCGGACTACACTTGATCGGACTTTGCTGGCTTTGCCTTGCACTAGGTACTTCACTTATAACTGAAGAAGGTCAGAAGAAAGGTCTTGACCTGAAGCGTTGCCAATTGCTTCGCTCCATAGATGCTGCTTCACCCGCTGAGTTTCTCCAGCATTTTGTATCTACCTTCACTTATCCTGTATCTGTACACTGTAAATGGCTCAATTGTAATCATGTATTGTCTTTCTGCTGACTGGTTAGCACGCAACAAAAGCTTTTTACTGTACCTCGGTACACGTGACAATCAACTAAACTGAACTAAAAAGTGTTGATATCAATGATATCAACAAGATGAGAATCTTTGACACATGAAACTTCTATCAGGCTCACAATAGACAATAGACAATAGGTGCAGGAGTACGCCATTAGGCCCTTCGAGCCAGCACCGCCATTCAATGTGATTATGGCTGATCATCCCCAATCAGTAGCCCGTTCCTGCCTTCTCCCCATATCCCCTGACTCCGCTATTTTAAGTGCCCTACCTAGCTCTCTCTTGAAAGTATCCAGAGAGCCGGCCTCCGCCGCCCTCTGAGGCAGAGAATTCCACAGCCTCACAACTCTCCGTGTGAAAAAGTGTTTCCTCGTCTCCATTCTAAATGGCTTACCCCTTATTCTTAAACTGTGGCCCCTGGTTCTAGACTCGCCAAACATCGGGAACATGTTTCCTGCCTCTAGCGTGCCGCAGAGGATTCACTGGGAGAAATCTATACAAAGTTGTTTACAAGTCATGTTGATTTAAACCAACAATCATTGCAAACTAATTAGATATGATGTCAATATCTCTGATTGCGCTTCTGATAAAATATGAACGTTGCAGTGAAGTAGACTCCTACATAATCACAAGTTGCCTGAGTTAAACCTGTCATGTTATTGGCCGCATAGCTTGACAAGAGAAGATGCTGGCTAATGGGTAAATGCAATAACAGTGTAGAAACGTTACAGCGCACATCAGATCAAATAATTACAGGCAATTTCTTGTCTTTCCACAATCCCCACGTCAAGTTCAACCGCCATCTCCATAGATGCCTACACATTCCGGCAACAAATTAATTAATATCCATTAACTTAAAGAGCCTACCCTTGTCTATGAACAGCAAATGTCATTCTTTTTAAAGAAAGTTCATGTACATTGAATGATAAACCTTCCTGCTTAAACTATCTCAACTCTTTCCTGTAGGACTAAAATAAACAAGATGCATTTATTATTTTGTCAGGGTAGTGGTATTATTTTCTTCCACAGCTGTTTGCTGTGCACCACACTCCAGCCCCAGAAACATACATAACATAAAGAAACATATAGTGTTGGCCTGGGTGAGTGATGCTCAGTGATGCTATTGCTCCGAGGTGTATTGTGAACATGTTGTCTAAGTGGTTAAGACATGGTGGCACAGCAGGTTGAACCACTGTCTCATAGTTCCATCCTAACCTCGAGTCCTGCCTGTGTGGAGTTTTCACGTTCTCCCTGTTGAATTGATTTGAATTGAATTATCCTTTATTGTTATTCAGACCTTTCGGTCTGAACAAAATGTTTGCAGTCATACATATAATAATAAATAACAAAACACACAATGAACACAAATTTAACATCCACCACAGTGAGTTCACCAAACACCTCCTCACTGTGATGGAAGGCAAAAGTCTTAAAGTCTCTGTCTCTTCCCTCCTTGTTCTCCTTCTGCATTGAGGCGATCCAGGCCTCCGATGATGTGACCCCACCGGGTGATGGTAAGTCCCGCGGCCAAATCCGAGCTCCGCGAATGGGCCGGTTCAAACTCCGCGGCCCGGGGTGGTCGAAGCTGCCGCCCTCCAGTCCAGCGGACAAAGCTGTTGCCGCAGGAACTCTGGAAATACAGGTCACCAACCTGTGACCTGCGAGCTCCCGACGATGTCGATGGCGGCGGCCGAGCCGCTGAGGTCCGGCCGCCGCCATCTAAACTCCAGCTCCAAAGTAGAGTCGCCGCTGCTGCTGCCGCCGCCCCAGCTCCGAGGCTGCCAGCTCCGCCATTAGGCCTCGGCTCAGACGGAGATGGAGACGGGGGATACGACAAGAAAGGTCGCATCCCCCCTGAAGGAAGATACTAAAAACATATTTCTCCCCCCCTCCCCCCCCCCACACTGAAACACAACATAATAAACTAAAATTAACTAAAACAGGACAAAAGAACTACAAAAAAAAGAAAAAACAGACGGACTGCAGGCAAGCCGCAGCTGCTAAGGTAGCGCCGCCATCTTGGGGACGCCATTCAGCAATGTTATCCCAGTGATTTCCTCCGAGTGCTACCATTTCCACCCAAAAGACTGGTGAGGTTTGTAGGTTAATTGCCCTCATAAGGTCATAAGTTGTATGTGCAGAATTAGGCCATTCGGCCCATCAAGTCTACTCTGCCATTCAATAATGGCTGATCTATCTTTCCCTCTCAACCCAATTCTCCTGCCTCCTCCCCATAATCCCTGACACCCGTACTAATCAATCTGCACCTCCGCAGCCAGACTGGACCGTGATGACCTCTGTAACCTCTGTAAAGGGCCTGTCCCACTTGGGCGTCATTTGCGCGTCACGCAGATGGCGCACAAAGATTTTGTACATCGCAAAATCCTGGGGCGCCTCGTGCGACCATGCATCACTGCCTACGTCACCACGCACTATGCGCACATCACGTGCGCGCCGTTTGTCGTGACGCGTAAATGCTGTCGTGTAAATGAGGCCCAAGTGTGACAGGCCCTTAAATTGCCTCTGTATGGAGTGGATGCGAAAATGTGATAACATGGAACTAGTGTTAGTGGGTGATCGATGGTCAGGGTGGATTCAGTGGACAGAAGGCCCTGTTTCCATGCTGTATCTTTCAATCAATCAATCAATCAATCAATCAATCAATTAATCAATCACAGATTTTGAATCGGGTTTGGCAGTACAAAATCATTTTCTATAATATTGTTATTTCAAAGAACAAAATGTAATCAAACATTTTGGCACAAGGTACCAATGGGATTAAAAAGTCTGAAAATTATATTCTTCTGGTAACCTGTGACTTGAGGCTGTGCTTGGTGTATTGTCGATGAATGCAAATCCCACTTCTTTTTTCCCTTGGCATCTATTTCCAACAGCAGATGAGCTCCGGCACCAGATGGGCTAAAAAATGGATCATTCTCTGTGCACATCGTCAAGCAGAAGTTCTAATAACCTCATGAATATTGAAGTCTTCAAATCAAAGGGAAGTGTGTCCTGTATGCTTTCACTGATTAGCTTCTATCCCCTTGAATATGATATTTGATCCCGCATTTTTTCCCCCTCAGTTCACTTTCACTTGAGAGCAGCTCCGTACATAAATAGTGGGAGAGTCTGGGACCAGGGGGCACAGCCTCAGAATGAAAGAGACTTTTAGCGAGGAGATGAGAAGCAACTTATTTTGTCAGAGGGTGGTGAATCTACGAAATTCACGGCCAAGTCAGTGGATATTTTTAAGGCGGGCATTGGCATCTCCGGAGAAAAGGAATTGGTGACATTTCAGGTTGAGACCCTTCTACAGACTGGTAGAGGTGGGTAGATGTGACTTTGTGTAGAATCATAGCATTTTACCACACAGAAACAGGTCTTCAGCCCAACTAGTCCAACAAATACTCATCTATATTAATCCCCATCTGTTGCCACAGACTCTATCATACCCTAGCTTACATTTATGCTGCATGTTTGCAAAGCTAAATATTCTGCTGGGTTTCCGCCCATAACAATGCAGTAACCATCTTGTTAGGACATTTATACGTTTTCTTTTAAAGACTTAACTATATTTACATAGAGACCGGGAGGTCTATACTCAATGTGCATTTGGACACTGGTCTCATATTAGGTTATACCTGTTATTAATGTAATCCTGATCCCTATGTATCAATATCATTGTTATGTTTATCATTATTCTTTTTGCTCTGTTTTTTATGTTTCGTTTTTGTTTTTTGGGGAAAAAAACAATTAAAAGATTTTAAAAAGAAAGAAAGACAGGAAACAACGCTTACTTGTATTTTCAGTCATCGAGTCATAACGTCACACGGCACAGAAACAGGACCTTCGGCCCAACTCGTCAATGCTGACCAAGGTGCCCTTTGTAGGCTAATGCCAATTGCCCACATTTGATCTTTATCCCTCTAAACCTTTCCTGTCCATGTACCTGTCCAAGTGTCTTTTAAATATAGTTATAGCACCTCCCTCAACTACCTCCTCTGCTACCTCCGTTCATTCCATACACCCGCCACTCTATGAGTGGAAAATGGTGCCTCTCAGGCTCCTCTCACCTTAAGTTGATGTCCTGTGACTCCTGATTCCCCATACCCTGGGTAAAAGATGGTGCATTCACCCTATTAATTCCCCTCATCATTTTATACACATCTGCAAGACCACCGCTAAGACAATAGACAATAGGTGCAAGAGTAGGCCATTCGGTCTTTCGAGCTTCCTGAGCTGCAAGCAATAAAGCCCTAGGTTGCTCAATCTAATGAAAGAAGAATTGAAAGAAAAAGAAGACACTGGGTAGAGATCTTTTTTAAAAATTTAAGTGAACATATTCTCTGGAATTTAGTATTATCTGGAATTTAGAAGGATGAGAGGGAATGTTATTGAAAGGTATAAGATTATTAAGGGTTTGGACACGTTAGAGGCAGGAAACATGTTCCTGATGTTGGGGGAGTCCAGAAACAGGGGCCACAGTTTAAGACTAAAGGGTAAGCCATTTAGGATGGAGATGAGGAAATACTTTTTCACACAGAGAGTTGTGAGTCTGTGGAATTTTCTGCCTCAGAGGGTGGTGGAGGCTGGTTTTCTGGATGCTTTCAAGAGAAAGTTAGATAGAGCTCTTAAAGATAGTGGAGTCAGGGGATTTGGGGAGAAGGCAGGAACAGGGCACTGTTGTGGATGATCAGCCATGATCACATTGAATGGCGGTGCTAGCTCGAAGGGTCAAATGGCCTACTCCTGCACCTATTGTCTATTGTGTATTCACTTTGTCTGAAGAAAGGTCTCGACCCAAAACGTCACCCATTTCTTCTCTCCAGAGATGCTGCCTGTCCCACTGAGTTACTTGTGTCTAATTTCACTTTGTCTGTTTAGTAATCTTGGAATATCTTAAAATCAACCCAATGAATTTTGAAATGAAAATAATCAAACATAGCTGAGAAGAATGATTGCATTACGAAAGGCTATTATTGAAGAGAAGAATATTAAATGCAAGCAAATGTAGCTTTTGAGCACTAAATTGCTAATTGTAAATTTCAAGAATGATTGCATATCTAAATGATTGTAATCAAAACCAGCTGATATAATGGGTTTAAATAAATACAAATGGGACACATGTTCAGCCTGAAACAAAGAGCTCAACGTGTAACTACCAATCAATCCCTTTTGCAATCTGGTTATTTAAACTACAAATAATGGTCAAATTTCACTGCAGATATTTTGAAAATATGATATTGCAATGTCTTGATCAATTAGGAACACTACACGTGCCTTGTTATCTCTTACATAATACTATTGGAAATGATTTGTCTATTCATTTACAATAAGGAAAGAATCAGCCGAACTGTCGTATTCCATTATTCATATTTATTGAAACAAATCACTGACTCAACAACAGCTTTTATTTTAGAGGTACAGTTTTAGAGATGCAGCTCAGAACCAGGCCCTTCGGCCCACCGAGTCCGTGCCGACCAGCGATCCCCGCACACTGGCACTATCCGACACGCTAGGGATAATTTACAATCTAAATTTACAAACGAAATTTACAAACTAAAGCCAATTAGCCTACAGACCTGTACGCCTTTTGAATGCGAGAGGAAACTGGAGCTCCTGGAGAAAACCCACGCAGGTCGCAGGGAGAACGCTCAGTATAAACTCCGTACAGACAGCACCCATAGTCAGGAAGGAACCCAGGTTCCTGTAGCTGTAAGGCAGCAACTGTACTGCTGCGCCACTGAAGACTGTAGCTACACTCTTAAGGGCCTGTCCTACCAGCATGCAACTCTATGCGATGAGCGCGACCTAACGTGGTCACTTGAGCCGTCCGGCGTCGCAGGGCCGGTCCCACTTTGATCTCCGGAGCCGTGCGGAATTGTGCGGGAGTTCGTCCCGACATCGCGCGGGGCTCCGAAAAACTGACCATGTTCAAAAATTCCGCGCGGCAACGGTTTGTCGGCTCGCAGTCGCCTCGACGCATTACACACCGCCTCGACGTCTCTGTGACCCTCTCTGTAGGTGCCTCTGTAACCCTCTCCGTGTGTGGCTCCATGGCCCTCTCTGTGTGTGCCTCTGTGCCCCTCTCTGTGTGCCCCTCTCTGTCCTGGCGAACTTACATTTAAGACTTCACTCCAAGTTCGCCTCGCTTTGCGCAGTGTTGCCCCACTCACCCGACCTCCGCGCGGCCCTCACTTGCGGTTTGGTCGCGTTTGCCGCATGCAGGCGCATGCTGGTGGGAACGGCCCTGTACAGGGATCACTCGACCTCTGCGCCCCCCCCCCCCCGCTTCTAGTTTGATCGCGCTCATCGCATGGAGTCGGATGCTGGTAGGACAGGCCCTTTACTCTAATTTAGAGGCACAGCATGGAAACAGACTCTTCGTTCCAAGTCCATGCTGGTTTACATTAGTTGTATCTTATGGGCCTGTCCCACTAGGGCGACTTTTTAGGTGACTGCAGGAACTATGCAGTCGCCACATGGTCGCCACATGGTGACAGGTGGTTGATGGGGAGTCGCCTTCATGTTCATGAGGAGTTCCCGCATTCTGGGAACTAGTCGCGGCTTCACTATGGTCGTCGCAAATTTTTCAACATGTTGAAAAAATAGCGTAGACTGGAATGAAGCCGCCATGGAGAGTAGCGAGAATTCTCATGCCCTAGGTGGGTCGCCAGGAGGTCCTAGTGGGTTGCCAGGAGGTCGAAGGTTCTCGTAGGTCCTTGTAGGTTGTAGCCAGTGCTGACCGGTGAATTTCATTGGCTCGTTGGTGAAAAAAAAAGCAAGCAGTAGTTTTCAGAACCAAGGTTAACCGACCGGTAATGTTAAATGTCTGCCGAGGTTCACAGCCGTGTATCACTGGCTTATTAAAAGTTGTTTCCACGCCTTCTCCTTCCTTATCCCTCTTTCTCCCCTTTTCTACCCCCTCTCCCCCCTCTCCCCCCTCTCCCCCCTCTCCCCCCTCTCCCCCCTCTCCCCCCTCTCCCCCCCTCTCTTCCTCCCCCTTTTAAAGGACTAACCGTTCACTGTGCTTTAGCCATCTTAATTACAGCACGGTGTGTGTCTGTATCACCTTGGCTTTGCACCGTGTGAATTTCAGACAGCGCTCCCCCACTTGCCCTGTCCCCCGCCTGCGATGTGTTTGTGTGTGTGTGTGTGTGTGTTCCACTCTGACAGTCGCCGGCAGGCGCCTGAAAAATCGCCTATGTGGGACAGGCCCATTATCCCGCTTTCTTGTTGATTCCCTTCATATTTTACAGGCGCCAATTAATCTATAAATCGCACATCTTTGGGCTGTGGGAGGAAACTGGAGCATCCCAAAGAGTAGTTTAGTTCAGTTTAGTATTGTCACGTTTACGGAGGTAAAGTTAAAAGCTTTTTGTAGCAATGTTACAAAATTTTGAGATTTTAAAAATCAAGTCTGCAATTTATCCCATCAGATAAAGCATAAAAAGAAGTTTAATTTGACACCTAATTCACTTTCATATCTTCAGTATTAAGAAAGTTATGACCATTTTCATACTTGGAAATTAGCATCTTGTTCCCCATTGCCTTTCAATTGACTTAACTCAAAAGCTGTGATCTGGAACAGTTAAAAGTCCATAACTTTCTTAAAAATTAAGAGAACTCAATGAAATTTTCAGTTATTATAGATTGAAGCATTCTGAAACAAATATGAAACAATCTTACTTGGATGACCTGAAATTAAAGCATATAATTAGTTAGTTATCTAATTGTAGCTAATTATAAAATTAATTGAGTAGATCTAAACATCTATCCATTTCTGAGGAAAAGATAAACTTTTTTTAAATTGCCAAAGTCTCCAAATAACATTCACACAATAATCCACAATATAACATGATTTTTAAATCTAATTTTCATGAATTTCTAGGCCAAATGGAAGGAATTTAGTGTTTAATGCCTGTAAATTAATGGTCATTTAAATCAACTAGCGAGTAGGTTTTAGTGGAATGCGGTGGATTGGAACATTGCGGTTTGCGGTGAAGTCCCGAGGAAAAATACTGTTGGTTCATACATTTTTTTGGACCCCATTTCGCAACATGAAAATATGATTAAAGCCTCCATAAAAACCAACTTTTAATATAAAAATAAACTGTGTACCTTTTTTTCTCCCCTACGTAAAATCCTTCCCGTTGTCGGCGCTCTCGGCTTTTGAAGATGATTTTTAAATTACTCTAGTTAATAAATAATCTAGCGTAATTTAAAAATACCTTCATGAATGAAATGTTGGAGCGATTTTTCTTCCGCAACGAAATCGCCCGACATGGATCGATTTTCCCAGTCTGCAGAAAAACGGCACTTTAAGCCCGCCCCCCTCTGAAAGGCGCCAAAGTTACGCACACGGGGAGCGGCAGAACTGCAGCGCTGCTCAGGGTAAGTTTTGTAACATACCTACTTTTTGTTGAGTGCCATCCAGTCAGCGGAAAGACTATACATGATTACAATCCAGCCATCCACAGTGTACAGGTACAGGATAAAGGGAAAAATCCATGCAACAACAGGGAGAACATGCAAAACTCCATACAGACAGCACCCGATCAACCAGGGTCTCTGCCTTGGTGAAGCAGTGGCTCTACAATCATGCTTCCAAGATGCCGCCCAACCCTGGCCACGATTTGCTTGCGAGCCACAGAAGCAGATCTATCATCAGAATCAGAATCAGAATCAGAATCAGAATGCCTTTTATTGTCACTATACACATGTACAGTGAGATTAAAAACTGCTCCTACTCAGTGCAAAAACAAGACAAAAAGGGGGGGGGGGGGATAAGGTGCACAGTTTCTGCAGCACTATATACATATCTATAAAAAGACAATGGATAATAGAATGGATAATAGGATTCCTATATCCAGTATGGGTTACAGTTACAGTACAAATTACATATGATCTACAATCACATATTATAATCGCTCCACACTCTTAAACCTCTATTCCTCTATGCACTGAAAATGGCTCGATCGTAATCATGTATTGTCTTTCAGCTGTATGGCTAGCATGCAACAAATGCTTTTCACTGCACCTCGGTGCATGTGACAATAAACTAAACTAAACTAATTATACTAAACTAAACCACTGTGTTACTGCTTCCTGTGGTTCATTCTGCTCTAGTTTGAAACTTGCCAACATGTGCATCTCCTACAACTGAGACCACCGGGCTGTCCAAGAAACCTTCTAGGCCGCAATGCCTTTAAAATCAATGAGGCTTATCATTTATCTCCATGAGTGTGAACAGCTTGTAGCTATGTTATGCGCCATCTGGCAACTGAGCTAAGAACAGCTGAATCTAATAACATTCTAGCAAACACGACTGAAGAACCACAGTTAAATCTGTCACCACTCAACCATTTGAGTTGATAGGAGCAAACTGCCAAGGATGAACTCAGATCCAATGAATGAGAACAGACGCAAGTAATTGGATGCAAAGCTGAGTTTATGAACTTGTGTCAAAAGCATTAACGGCCGACTGGCTTAATCTTCAACGTAGATTCTCTCTGTGTGGAGTCTGCATGTCCCACCTGAGGGGTTCCTCCAATTGGTCTGGTTTGTAGGTCTGAAGAAGGGTCTCGACCTAAGAACGGCACCCATTCCTTCTCTCCAGAGATGCTGACTGTTACTCCAGCTTTTTGTGTCGATCTTTGGTTTGTCGGTTAACTGCCCACTGTAAATTATCACTGCTACCTTACATAGGTGGGTGGTAGAATCTGGGGGTGAGATGATGAGAATATGGGGAGAATAAAAAATGGGGTGTAGTTTAGTTTAGAGATACAGCACGGCAACAAGTCCTTCGGCCCACCGAGTCTGCTCTGACCATGATCCCTGCGCAGTAACACTAACCAACACACACTAGGGACAATTTTACATTTACACCAAGCCAATTAACTTACAAACCTGTACCTCTTTGGAGTGTGGGAGAAGACGAAGATCGCACAGCAAACACACGAAGGTCACAGAGAGAACGCACAAACTCCGTACAGACAGCACCCGTTGTCAGGATCGAACCCGGGTCTCTGGTACTGTAAGGCAGCGACTCTACCGCTGCGTCACCCGTGCCGCCGTTAACCATGAAGAATTATAATGAATAGTAATTATGAGCTTACAAATTAGTGAGTTATGATTGAGTGGTTGGTGGTGGCCTGAACTCGATGGGTCCAAGCGGCTGTTTCAGGTGTGGCTCTCTAACAGATCTTGACATTTATTTTAATCAAATGGAGATCTCAAAATTAGAGAAACTTAGATGCAATGTTCTTTCTAAAATAAGGGATTTTTGTTTTTGCCTTTCATCAGTATAATTACTTTTAATCTACTCCAATGAATTTAAATTGTTCTTTTGGTGTTGATATATTTTATATGGGTACTTCTTATTTAAATCTACATTGCTATGTTAGTTGCAAAATGTTGCATTGTGTCATTCATCATGGATGTGGTACAAATTATAAGTTAGGAAAAGTTAGAATTATGGACTCATGAATTATGATGAATCCAATATTGCATCTCTTCCACTGAGTCTATAGTCATTCATAAGACATAAGGGCTGCATTAGACCTTTCGGCCCATCATTTCCACTCCTCCATTCAATCGTGGCTGATCTATCTTTCCCTCGCAACCCCATTCTCCTGCCATCTCCCCTTAACCTTTGACTCCCTTACTAATCAAAAACCTAATCCATAGTTGTATAGGTTTGTAGGTTAATTAGCTTTGTATAAATGTAAATTGTCCCTGGTGTGTGCAGGATAGTAATAGTGTGCGGGGATCGCAGGTCAACACGGACTCGGTGGGGCCGAATGGCCTGTTTCCACACTGTATCTCCAAACTAAACTATACCTATCAATCACCACTTTAAACATCTATATACTATTAAAAGTCTTATCTTGTATGTGTGCGTCTGTATGTGTGTATGTGTTTTTCTACCTTCGTCAAAACGCTTAAATTTTTACATATTCTGACCCACATTTTCCCCCTCCATGCAGTAATTAGGTTCACAAGGTTTCATCCCATATTTCACATTATTGACGATTCAAGTTTTAAAAAAAAAGGCAAAACCGGGTCCCTCACACAGCCTTTTTCCAGGACTTTCCACTGATGATGCCACAATTCCACTCACAGGACACCAATCACGCTTTCGAGTGCCACAGTGACATCACAATGGGACGTTGCCAACGGTAGCCGCAGCTTCTCACCGTAAGCTTTTTTTACTCCAGGAGCTTCCAACGATGATGTCATAATGGGCTCTCAAGCTGCCAAGTGTCACCCCCCCCCCTCCCCCGCACCCTCCCCCCCCCACCGGTTATTCACACCCCCCCCCCCCCCCCCCGCACCTTCTCCCCAGATTCTTCACACACCACCGCCCCCTCCCCCCCCCGGGTTATTCAAGTTCAAGTTCAAGTGAGTTTCAAGTTCAAGTGAGTCATGTGTCCCTGATAGGACAATGAAATTCTTGCTTTGCTTCAGCACAACTTCATGCTTCATGATTAAAGTTTAAAAAAAAACGAAACCATGTTTTAAAACAGCAGCTCCCAATGACATCACAATCCCCAGCCCCATCCCCCACAATGGTACAGTGAAACAGAATATTCCCCATCCTTCCAGTGCCGTCTGGGGGATGGCCTCATTTCAAAAAATTGCTTCATCAGCTCCCCAATGCACATCATTGGGGGAGCAGACCCAACGGATTCCACAGGTCCACCATCCTCTGCCGTGGGGAAGTCTACCCCCTGACAGAAGTGCGAGGAGGGAGGAGGGAGGAGTGGTACAGTTTGATGGCCACAGTATCTCCTGTGGTGTTCTGTACTGTTCTGTGCTCTGTGAGCCAGCATAGAATTGATGGGCCGAATGTCTCCTATTCTGCAAGAAAATATTTATAAGATCGTAGAAAGTGCAAATCAACAGCAAAAATATGAAATGAGGAAATAATGCTCTTTGCCAGGTCTCCGCTTATAATCTTCAAATGCATATTTCTAAAAGTTGTGAAAATCGAATATCTAAATTTTGACTCTGCAAAATCTAATCTTCACTTTCCTGGTGTCTTTTGCAGGATTGTTTTCCAATGTGTTGTTCTAACAAACCATCTGCCTTTGTGGCACAAATGCCAAGATGTTGAGCTCAAAATATTTCATTTGGCATTCAGGATGTTTTTCCAAAGTTTCCCCACTTTTCTAAAATATATTCCACCTCTATTCCTCCCTCTGGCTTTACAGTCCATTCCTCTTCTCTGGTTCTCTGACACCAATTCTGTCTCCTCTTCATCTCTAGCATTGGTCACTTGGTCAACCCATCTGCCTACGATAACTCCCCTCACCTGTATCCACCGATCACTTCCCAGGCTTTGTCCCGCCCCACCACTTCCAGCTTTCCCCTCCCCTACTCCAATCTGTCTGAAGAAGGGTGGCACGGTGGCACAGCAGTAGAGCTTACAGCACTTTCTGCGGCAGAGACCCAGGTTCGATCCTGACTACGGGCGCTGTCTGTACGGAGTTTGTACATTCTCCCCGTGACCATGCGGGTTTTCTCCCACACTCCAAAGACGCACAGGTTTGTAGGTTGATTGGCTTGGTATAAATGCAAATTGTCCCTAATGTGCGTAGGAGAGTGTTAATATGCGGGGATCGCTGGTCGGTGAGGACCCGGTGGGCCGAATGCCTGTTTCCGCACTGTATCTCTAAACTAAACTAAACTAAAGGGTCCCGATCCAAAATGTCGTCTGTCCAATCCCTCCATAGATGTTGCCTGACTCGCTGAATTACTTCAATACTTTCCTTTTGTATTTAAATTTCTGAACTTTAATATCCCTCCATCTGTTATTTGCACTTTATTAATTTATTAATTCATGAGTGTATTTACGTATAGAATTGTAGTCAATGCCTTCTATGTTCTGTTGTGCTATGCAAAGAAAGATTTTCATTGTCCTGTCAGGGACACATGACAAGCAACTCTTTTGACTTTGACTTTGACTTTGACCTAATTATTGCTGCTTAAGTATTTGACCCTCCAAATACTCAAGGCTTGTTGATGGTTATTGTGGCTTCATCGACAGCAAAGAAATGTCAGTCGTACCGGTGCTTTGTACAAAATATTGACATATAAACTATATGATAGGCACAAGGCTTGTTTGTATTCAGATGCTAACACAAACCATGATCATTGCGCAAAAAATATAATTAAATACTCATATGCTTATTTTCATAAATAATATAAAAACTGTCAAATTAGTTTAATATTCAAAACTGCTGCAATCTTGGAGGCTGTAATAATCACTGAGATTTGAAACTATTTCAATTATTTCTATGCTTCTTCAAATAGGCATTAGTATGCTATAAATATTTGAAGGACAACTGGCAGTTTTATAGATAGTTAAGCTCAAGGCTAGATATTGTGTTGATGCTAACATATTTGAAGTATTCTTTTGGGGTACAATATGGTTGGGATGTTATGTTATTTAGTACAGAAGTTTGTTAATCGGACTTTATCTTGCACTTAAGGGTGGTACGGTGGGGTAGGGGTAGAGTTGCTGCTTCATGGTGCCAGGAACCTGGATTCGATCCGAACTGCGGGTGCTGTCTGTGCGGAGTTTGTATGCTCTCCCTGTGACCTGCATGGGGTTTCCCCGGAGCTCTGGTTTCCTCCTACACTCAAAAGGCGTACGTTCTCCCCATGACTTGCATGGGTTTCCTCCCAAACCCCAAAGACGTACAGGTTTGTAGGTTAATTAGCTTGGTAAAATTGTAATTTGTCCTTTGTGTATGTAGGAGAGTGTTAGCGTGCGGGGAACGTTGGTTGGCGTGGACTCGGTGGTCCGAAGTGCCTGTTTCCTCACTGTATCTCCAAATTAAATTAAACTAAACTAAATATTAGTCCCTTTATCCGGAATCTGTACACAGTGGGTGGCTTAATTGTAATCATATATAATCGTTCTGCTGATTGGATAGCACGCAACAAAAAACAACTTTTTGCAGTGCCTCGGTGCATGCGAGAATAAACTAAATTAAACAGATTGGGAATTAAGCATTGTGGACTACCATATGCATGGATCCATGTTATGGATTTCTGTGTTTGCATTACATTAGACATTCATGGCTGAGAATTAATCAAATGCTCTATTTGTTTTTGTGCAATTATGGCGTAAATAAATACGTCCTTTTTTTTCACTGAATGTAATCGTCTAAGATTGATATGTGGTTTTAGTTTAGCTTACTGTAAGTGTAGTTTAGAGATACAGCGTGAAAACAGGCACTTCGGTCCACTGGGTCCAAGCTAACCAACAGTCACCCCTACACTAGTTCTATCCTACACACGAGGGACAATTTACAGAAGCCAATTAACCTACAAACCAGCATATTTTTGGAGTGTGGCAGGAAACCGGAACACCCAGAGAAACCCCACACGGTCACAGGGTGAAGGTACAAACTCAATACAGGCAGCACCCATAATCATGATCAAACCCAGGTCTCTGGCGCTGTAAGGCAGCAACTCTAGCCCTGCGTCACCGTGTCACTCTAGTATTTGGGTTCCCTTTAAGGCCGATATTTATCCAGCTCTCATTGATTGCAGCTCTCCCCAATACACAAGGAATTAACCTATGGGCGTTGCCAGTGTTGGAGATTTAAGGGCCTGTCCCACTTGGCCGTCATTTGCGCCTCATTTACGCGTCATATGTAAAATAGGTCGATGTGTTGTGACGCACGGGTAGCGTGTGGGTAGCACGGGACGGGCGCACGGAGAGGCGTGGGGGAGTGTGGAGTGGCGCGCGGTATCATGCGGCGTCCAGGATTTTGTGCTGCACAAAATCCTCGCATGCACCTGCATGACGTATCACGTATACACGCTGACGCATTGGCGTCGCACGCTGCGTTCTGACGTATCACGTGTATCACGAGGTGGCGCATGGTTATGTCACCATGCGTAAACCATGCATCGCAGCGTATTCTAATAACGTCACGCGCACCAGACGGCATGATGACGCGTGATTTGCGCGCGACGTCGGGCGTAATGACGCGTCGTCCTATTTTACAAACGACGCGTAAATGAGACGCAAATGACGGCCAAGTGGGACAGCCCCTTTAAGTTACACAGGCTAGGATCATTTTCTTTTTAACAAGGTGGATTGAGTGCTGATGTGGTTCAGCTGTATAGGTTCACTGGAGTTCAGAAATGATTTGGTAAAAGGGTTTTTTTTAACTTGGTAATTTGTTGAAGGGCTTTGCTGTTGTCAAGGCTAAAAGTTTTCATCAAAATGGTGAGGGTCTGGAACTCTCTGATTTAGAGGGAGCTTCAAGCAGAAGCTTTCAACATAATCAAGAAGTTCCTGGACGAGCTCTTCAAGGCAACAGAGTGAGAGTTGAGCTGTGAGTACAGCCTAAATTCTTGCCTAAGTTATAATGACCGTGATGGGCTGAATGTTTTTTTTTCATTATTATACATGTCTATGGTCCTGTTAAGAAATATTATGGATTATTACTGCGTAATGTTTGTCTCTTGCATTTCAATAACATGGAGAAGATTGGCGGGTCAACACATGTTGGAAAGGGAGACCTTATCTTTTACACTGTAAGTTGATAAACCGATGAATCAAATGATTACACCAGTTTGTACGTATAAATCAGAAGTCTTTACAGAATAAATGTGACTTGTAAAACTTATTTTCCCTGCTGTTAAATATAAAGTTCATTTTTTAATTTCCATTGACTTGTGTTCATCAACCTTGTTTGGATTTATCTATATTTTAGCTTGTGTTGAATCTAATAGCCCTGTCCCACGGTACGAGTTCATTCCAACAGCTCTCCCGAGTTAAAAAAAAATCAAACTCGTGGTAAGCACGGAGAATTAATGTAGCAGGTACGTCGGAGCTCGGGGACGTCTCTTAGCGGCTCATACCGCTAACAGCAGGTACTCGGGAAGACTCGCTAACGGCAGGTAAGCACGGGAAGACTCGTGAAGATTTTTCAACATGTTGAAAAATGTCCACGAGAGCCCCGAGTACCGACGAGTGGCCATTACCGTAAATATCCGAGCTCGAACCAGGGCAAACTCGGGAGAACTCTTGGAATTAACTCGTACCGTGGAACAGGGCTTTTAGGCAGACTTTGATTGTAAGCAATTAGGTTATCTGTGTTTTCTTTAAGAGAAAGCAGGTCAACGAGTTCATGACATCGTGAGAGACAAATGCTGGAGTAACTCGGCAGGTCACGCAGCATCTCTGGAGAACCTGGAGAGGTGATGTTTCAAGTTGGGACCCTTCTTCAGACTGATCAGTCTGAGAAAGTCACCTGTCCTTGTTTTTCAGCGATGCAGCCTGATCTCCTAAGTTACTCCAGTATTTGCATCTTTCTTTTGTAAGCCAGCATCTGCACTACCTTGTTTCTCCTCGAGATATTGTCTTGCAATTTTCATTAGATGACCCATACAATTTGGCCCATGAGATCCATAGGGAAATAATAATTAGTGTTTGCAATTACTTGATCTTTGTGGCATCCTTCATTTGCACATGAGAAGACCTTTTAAAGTCTTAATTTTTTTTAAATAAATAATTTTTATGGAATAGTACTACAGATCCTGACTAATATACCCTTGGGACAACTGCTCCAGCTTTGCATTTGCTGGAAGATGTTCTTTTGGAAATGACTTGTAAAAGAGTATAATACACATTGTTAGTATTCCATCGTGGATACGTTTCTCACATAAAGTAGCCGTCTTTGTAGGTTCAAACTAGGCTACAGGTCCACTACAGATTTTCTGGCACCTGGTGGACTGACCCCTGCTTTAACCCAGACAATATTCCCCTGTGGAAGTCGCCCCCCCGAAAATGTGTCTCCCCTAGCCAGGTGAGGCAGTCGATGTCGACCTCATCGGGAGTTCAGCGCCGATCAGTGGATCGAATTTGTCCCCTGAGGCCGGAGCTCTGGCCCACAGCCGACTTCCACGGCCGACTTTGTGGGCCGGTATGTCGGCCCTCCAAGACCATGATGACCTCTGTTGGTCCGGCAAAACGACAATCCAGAAAGGCCCTGGTACCATACGTGCAGGAAAATCGATGCACCTGTACTTACTGCCATACCTGTAGGGAGGGTTTATCCGATGATAGGAGGCCTGGTTGGAGAGACTTTTTAAATTATCTACTGTCTATCCTCATGAGATTTCACAGGAGGTGCCGTGGGTCCCAACCCTGAACGCCACCTATCCATTCCCTCCATTGGTGCTGCTGAGTTTCCACTTTGATGGAAATTACTTGAAATTCGAGCAATTCTGGTTGTCATCGGGTAATTTTAGGGGAATTAAATTATTTCGGGAAATTACCGCAACCGCCCCGCGAAGGGGTCCAATCCGGCCCGCGGGATGATTTTGGGGGGAAAAGTATATTTACGACTATCCGCGCCTGCGCATTAGGGGGAGGCCTGTCAGCCGCATCACGATTGAAAATGGCACCAGTCACGCAATAGGGATGCAAAATGACGCCGTCTCCTCGCGCGCACGCAGTAGCCGTGGTATCCGCATGTGCGCAGTTGGGGCGGCAGTCGCACATGCGCTATTGGCTAATTTCATAAAATACAATTAAATTCCAGGAAATTTGTGATTCTATTTAAGGAAACCTTTTATTTTTTGAGGTGTGGAAACACTGGGCTGCTGCCCGACCTGCTGAGTTACTCCAACACTTTGTTTAGTTTAGAGCTTCAGGCCCTTCGGCCCACCGAGTCTGTGCCGACCAGTGATCCCTGCGCCTTTGCACACTATCTCTCACACACACACACACCAATTTTACATTTACACCAAGTCAATTAACCCACAAACCTGGACTTCTTTGGAGTGTGGGAGGAAACCAGAGATCTCGGAGAAAACCTATGCAGGTCACAGGGAGAACGTACAAACTCTGTACTAACTGCATCCATAGTTGGGATCGAAGTTGGCTCTCTGGCGCTGTAAGGCAGCAACTCTACCGCTGCGCCACCGTTCCGCCCCTAATTTAGCATATGATACACAAATCACTTTAACTTGCAATTATGCAGGACAGCTAGAAAATGTGACAAACTAGAACATGCAACAATTACCTTAACGGTGGATAAATAAATGTCAAATAATATCAAATTTGGGTGTATTTTGACGGCATGCGAAGGTGTTCTTCTGCTTCTCTCAGTCTGTAACCAATATTAGTGACTTTACAATTCAATGTGAAAATTCTCATTTGCTGAAAAATGAATAATTGGGACATCATGAACATTCTGTCTGTGTGATAGTCAAGTCAGGAGAGCTTTGTAGATTTGCTGTCAATTTTATATTCATTTTTCAGGCTCAAATGCAGCAGTTTGATGGATTTGTATAATTTCTTGCTGGGTCAATAAAATTATTTTTCTCCATAAATGGGCTGGCCTTGACTCCAAGAATGATTCCATGTGTCCAGATTGGTTTATGCTTTTTAATATGAATTTGAGAAGGGCTCAAACATCAGAGCGCAGACCAGCAGTCTGTTGATCCAAGGGAATGTATTTGAATCAATTAGTTCACGCTGGACTCTAATATTTCATCAACCCTGTCACAAGAAAGGCTCTGTTTAGCATTAGTTATACCTTCTTTCATGAATTAAAATGTATTTATTCCAAATAGGTTTTTTTCTGCCCATCAGCTTACCTTCAGATTGATTATGTTCATTAACATTTGGCATTTAACTCTCGATGTCACAATCCAGTCCCATTCTCAGTGAAGTCACTTGCGCATAAAATATTAAGTTCACTTGCTACGCAAGATGACATCCCGTCTCTGTGCGCAGGGTGACATTTTTAAGTGCAGCCTCTGTCATTTTCTGATCATTTGACCGTGGCAAAAACAACGTCGGAAAGACTTATTTAAAAAGTGATGACTTAAAAATGCCAAGTGTCGACGATATATTGACCATCACAAAACCTCCTTTTTAAGCAGCCCAAGTGGTTGCCTTCCAAGGCAAATGGCCTTCATGTGCAAAGATGGCAGTTCATCGTCGACCGATCTTTTGAGGCTTAATCTGAAAAGAAGACCATCTCTCTTGATCTCTGGCACTTTGAAGACTCTACTGATAATAATAGATTTGAGTTTTTGAGACACAGTGTGGAAATGATCCCTGCATCCCACGCCGACCATGATCTTCCATACCCTGTAGACAGGGTGGCGCAGAGGTAGAGTTGCTAACTTTCAGCGCTTGCAGCGCCGGCGACCTGGGTTCGATCCCGACTACGGGCGCTGTCTGTATGGAGTTTGCCCTTACCCCCTGTGACCTTGGTGGGTTTTCTGAGATCTTCAGTTTCCTCCCACACTCCCTAAGGCGTACAGGTATGTAGGCAAATTGGCTTGGTAAATGTGAAAATAACCCCCCAAGTGTAGGATAGTAGGATAGTGTTAATGCGCGGGGATCGCTGGTCGGCGCGGACTCGGTGGGCCGAATTGCCTGTTTCCGTGCTGTATCTCTAACCTAAACTGGACACTGACTATTCTATTCTAGACAGTAGGGACAAATTACAGAATCCATTAGCCTGCTCGTCTTTGGAATGTGGGAGGAAACCAGAGCACCCAGAGAAAACCCACGCGGTCACAGAGAGAACGTGTAAACTCTGAGACGTTTCAGGTCTGGACCCTTCTTCAACTCACTATCCTGGTTATTGTAGGACAATTTGGCATTATGTTTGAACCCTGGCATCGACCTCAACAAATTCCCTCCAACTGCTGATTACTGCAGCTCTGGCTAACCCATCATCTTAAGTCTCAAGACAATTGTAGCATGTTTGGTTTATGATGAGAGTGCATTTAATAAAATAATTTATCAGTGAACGCATTGCAATTTCAAAGTACATTTTTCTTGCACATTCTCCTGTGTCGGCAGTCAGTCTCGCAGTAAATTCAGTGAAGTGTTCGTAGTAAATTCAGCGATGTACAAAAAATCTGATCTTTGATTCTTCTTGTTGACAAACCATGAAACTTTATATTTTCTGATAACTTGAACAAAGATATTTGTTAAATAACAAAGCTTTATGTCAAGACTATGTACTGTAATTTTATTTCAGAGATAGACTGCCTAACAAATTGTACACCAAAAGTACAAAACAATTCTGGAGGTGACGCCTGAAGGAAATTACCCGAAATTCAGAACAATTCTGGTTGTCTTCACGTAATTTTAGGGGAAGTAAATCATTTTCGGGAAATTTCCGCATCCGGCCCACGAAGGGGTCCAAATCCGGATCGCGGGATGATTTGGGGGTAAATGGGAGTAGAATTAGGCCATTTGGCCCATCATGTCTACTCTGCCATTCAATCGTGGCTGATCTCTGTCACCTAATCCCATTTTCCTGCCTTCTCCCCATAACCCTTGATACCCATTCTATTCAAGAACTTGTTTATCTCTGTCTTAAAAATATCCACTGACTTGGCCTGCATAGCCCTCTGTGGCAGTGAGCTCCACAGATTAACTACCCACTGACTAAAGAAGTTCCTCCTCACCTCCATTCTAAAAGCGCGCCCATTAATTTTGAGGCTATGACCTCTGGTCCTAGACTCTCCCACCAGTGGAAACATCCTTTCCACATCCACTTTCATTATTCAGTCAGTTTCTATCAGATCCCCCCTCAACCTTCTACACTCCAGCGAGTAGAGGCCCAGTGCTGTCAAACACTCATCATGTGCTAACCCACTCATTCCTGGAATCATTCTTGTAAACCCCCCTTGGACCCTCTCCAGAGCCAGCATATCCTTCCTCAGATATGGGGCCCAAATTTGCTCACAGTACTCCAAATGCAGCCTGACCAGCACCTTGTAGAGCATCAGCATTGCATTGCTATTCTTGCAAAATATTCTTTCTACATTCAAACCACTGTTATTCTGCAGCCTTGGGCACCTGTTACTGAAGCCATGGGCAGGAAATGTAGTGTATAATTATCTGTTACAGTCCACTGACCCAGGTCAAGTCAGCAACCATCTCTCTACTTTAGTTAAACCAGCAGCGCTGTGGATGTTGAATTGGTGTTAAAAACCAGCTATTGATCGGCCTGGAGCAGAGTGCTGTCAGCATTCTGGCGGAAATTGATGCCCTGATTTCAGAAGATGTTGATGAGAAAATAGATTTGTGGAAAGCATTGATCACAAAGAACATCAGAGATAACTATGTCAGAATGGAAAAATAATCATGGTTTAACTTGAGATACAGTACGGAAACAGGCCCTTCAGCCCAACGAGTTCGTGCCAAGCAGCAATCACCATGTACGCTAACATTTTGGATGAATATTCAAATGTTCTATTTAGAATATAATTTTAAAACTTGTTTGGATGATAAATAATGATAAGGTGTAGTTTCTTCTACCTGATTCCAAATTGCACCCAAACATTTAATGCAATGCAAGAATGTAAACTGGTAAACATTGTGCATCAATACCTTCTGTGATACTTTTTTTTAGGATGTTTGTGATAGCTTCATTCAAGATACAAGATACATTTATTTGTCACGTGTGCCAGTTGGCGCAGTGAAATGAAATCACCATGCAGCCATACAGTAAAAATAAAGAACACAACATGGAGTAGATAGAATTCAACATCAAACATCACCACACAGCAGGATCAAAGTTTCCCACTGTGAGGGAACGCACCAAAGTCAGTCTCTTCCTCTGATGTTCTCCACTCTTCCCCCCGGTCGGGGCCTCCCCGAGCCCTCCACAGTCGCCGCTATGGGCGGCCCGATGTTCAGGCCTACTTGCTGGGGTGATGGAAGTCCGATGTCGAAGCTGGGGGACGTCCTCAGCGGCCTGGACATTGGAGCAGGCCACCTCCTACCGGAATCTGCGGTTCCCAAAGTCCGCAGGGCGTGCCGGGTGGAGATTCAACGCTGGAGGCCCTCGGCAAAGGGCCCCAGGACTGCGCAATGATGTTCAGCGCCGCCCGCGTTGGAAGCTCTCCAAACCAGAGCTCCACGATGTTGGAGCAGCGGCCCAACGCTCCGGAGCGCCAAATGGCGACCCAGGTACGCTTTGCCCGCTCCGCGGTGAATCCAGCGCCGCAGCCGCCGCTATTGCAGCTCTAATCCGGTTCCCAGTCCCCGGCAGGAAAGGCTGCGAGGTGGGGGGGCGAGGACGTGACTCGGAGAAATAGTTTAGGAGTTAGTTTCCCCCTTACCCTGTCCCCCTTCCCCACATATAAAAGTACATATATTTGGTGGGCACTGCAATGTTAAGACTTCAAAATAAGTATCAGAGAGCTCCACTCAAATTTTAATTAAACCATGATTAAAGGTCAAACAACATCCAGGAAGAACAGTACAGTGGCACAGCTGGTAGAGCTGCTGCCTCATAGGGTTCAATCCTGACCCGCGGGTGCTGTCTGTGTGGAGTTTGTACGTACTCCCTGTCACCACATGGGTTTCCTCCGGCAGCTCCAATTTCCTTCTGCATCGCGAAGATGTGCGGGTTTGTAGGTCAATTGACCTCTGCAGATCACCCCTTATATGTAGGGAGTGGATGAGAAAGTGGGATAACATACAACTAGTGTGTACAGATGATCGATAGTGAGTTCAGTTCAGTTTAGTTTATTGTCTCACGTGTCCCAAAGAGGTCCTTCTGCAGTTGCACAGGGCCCTGGTGAGACCACACCTGGAGTATTGTGTGCAATCTTGGTCCCCTAATTAGAGGAGGACATTCTTGCTATTGAGGGAGAGCAGTGTAGGTTTACAAGGTTAATTCCCAGGATGGGGGGACTGTCATATGCTGAGAGAATGGAGCGGCTGGGCTTGTATACTCTGGAATTTAGAAGGATGAGAGGATATCTTATTGAAACATATAAGATTATAAAGGGTTTGGACGTGCTAAAGGCAGGAAACATGTTCCCGATGTTGTTGAAGTCCAGAACCAGGGGCCACAATTTAAGATTAAGGGGTAAGCCATTTAGAACAGGGAGGTGAGGAAACACTTTTTCACACAGATAGTTGTGAGTCTGTGGAATCCTCTGCCTCAGAGGTGGGTGGAGGTCGGTTCTCAGGATACTTTCAAGAGAGAGCTAGGTAGGGCTCGTAAAGATAGTGAGGTCAGGGGATATGGGGAAAAGGGGTACTGATTGTGGATGATCAGCCATGATCACATTGAGTGGCGATGCTGGCTCGAAGGGCTGAATGGCCTACACCTGCATCTATTGTCTATTGTCTATTGTCCCAAGGTACGGTGAAACGTTTTTGCTGTGTGTGGGCTGAAGGGCCTGTTTCCATGCTATATCTTTAAACTAAAGGGTCGGTACTATTAATTCCACTGGATTATACACTGCCATTATAACGTTATGATGCTGGTCTTTTTGATATGACATGTGGCAACCACTCTTTTAATAAGCAAGCATGCATGTGGCTCCCCCACCCTCGCACACACACTGTTTCTCTGAGAAATGACAGGGAGAGTAACCTGGGGACTTATTGACAAACATTGAAAGGCAGCAAGTCTGTTTTATTAAGAGTTCATTCTGTTCCATATGTTCCAACCAATGTGCATTTAAAAATAAAACCTTGACAGTCAATTAGTACCACTCTGTACTATTTCTCAAGCATTCTCATCGATATTCAGCCTCTGCGATGATGCTGAAGCATTTACTTTCTTGTCACAAAGCGACACGCTTGCATCGCCAGCTCATCAATCACCACGAACATCTGCAGCTGACCAGCATCAACAAAATCCCTGCAATGCGCTCTGTGCAACAACAATCCATGTTGTAGCCACTTCAAATGGAAGAGTCTCAACACTGCCCATCTCAGGAAAAGAAAGCCATGCACGCAATGTGCTCCTGCAAGATGAATGACAAAATCTAATAACATTGAAACATAGAAAATAGGTGCCATTCGGCACTTGATCGTGGCTGATCATCCAGAATCAGTACCCTGTTCTGGCTTTTTCCCCCATTTCCATTGATTCCGTTGGCCCTAAGAGCTATATCCAACTCTCTCTTGAATGCATCCAGTGAATTGGCCTCCACTGCCTTCTGTGGCAGACAATTCCACAAATTCACAATTCTCTGGGTGAAATATGGATAGGTATATGGAAATATGGCTAGGTACATGGACGGGAAGGGAATGGAGGGGTATGGTCTGAGTGCAGGTAGATGGGACTAGGGGAAAATAAATGGTCGGCACGGACTGGAAGGGCCGAGAAGGCCTGTTTCCGTGCTGTAATTGTTATATGGTTATATGGTTATATGAAAACGACTTTCCCCATCTCAGTTCTAAATGGCCTACCCTGAAGAAGGGTCTCGACCCGAAACGTCGCCTATTCCTTCGCTCTATAGATGTTGCCTCACCCCCCCCCCCCCCCCCCCCCGAGTTTCTCCTTTTTTTCTACCCCTAATTCTTAAACTGTGATCCCTGGTTCGGGACTCTCCCAACATCAGGTACATTTTTCCTGCATCTAGCCTGTCTAACCCCTTAATAATTTTATATTTAAAAAGGGGTGTAGCTGCTGCCTCACAATACCGGGGAGACTGGTACATTCCTGACCTCGGCTGCCGTCTACACTGAGTTTCTACCTTCTCCCTGTGACTGTGTGAGTTTCCTCCCACATTCCAAATACATGTGGGTTGATAGGTTAGTTGGCTATTGCAAATTGCCCCCAATGTGAAGGGAGTGGATGAGAGCGTGGGATAACATCGGTCTGGTGCAAATGGGTGATCGATGGTCGGCGTGGACTCGGTGGACCAAAGGGCCTGTTTCCACCCTGTAACTTTAAACTTGAGGAAAGAAAACTTGTGTAAATGCATTTTCACAAGATAGTGTTTGCTCACTGATATTGTCGGAGTTAATGTGGAACAGAGCAGTGAGATCCTGCATCTTCCATATGGCTGTCGGTCAGGAAACCCAGACATTATCTTTATATTTGTTGCACTTTATTATTTTTGGAAGTGGGAGGAGATTGAAGAATAATATTTAATGGGTGATGCTTCCCCGAGTTCCTGGGTTGCATGGTTTTCATTCGGAATGTATATTTGGGATCTCTGTAAGAAGGAACGGCAGATGCTAGTTTACACCAAAGATAGACACAAAATGCCGGAATAACTCGATGGGTCAGGCAGCATCTCTGGATAAAAGGAATATGTGGTGTTTCATAAGGTCACAAGCGATAGGAGTAGAATTAGGCCATTCGGACCATCAAGTCTACTCCGCCTATCAATCCTGGCTGATCTATCTCTCCCTCCTAACCCCATTCTCCTGCCTTCTCCCCATAACCTCTGACACCCGTACTAATTAAGAATCGGGTCTGATGAAGGATCTCGACCCGAAGCGTCACCTATTCCTTTTCCCCAGAGATGCTGGCTGCCCTGCTGAGTTAATCTAGCATTTTGTGTCTATTTTTTGAATCGCCACCCTATATCTGCGTGATATATTTGTCCACATCTAGCTTTGATCTCGGCCTTTGTTGTCCGTGGAAACTACATTGCAGAGAAACAGTGTGTACATGGCAAATTCACGCACGCTATCTTCCTTAAATTTATAATATACCTGTTTAGTCTGCAAATATAATTGTTTTTGGCTTTGATATATTATTTCCCAACAGAAAATGTAATTTTCCAATATTATCTTATTTACTTTTTATCAGCTCGGTTGCTTGGTTACCGACGTAGATGTAATGAGTTGCTGAAAAAATGCTGTGGCAAATCATGTCTTTTATTCACTGTATCGCACGTTCCAATTTCCTTCAGTCTAAAGACTGCAGACTAACTGCAGGTGTTGCAAATGATAATTAGAACGAGAATGATAGAATATGATGAATGTCTTCAGAAAGATAGCGTAAGCATGATCCGTTTTAAAAAAATTAAAGAGATTACATATTTGTATGCCTCGTTGTCACCGTCCCCTCAGCCCGACAATGAACCACTGTACATTTTCTTGAACATTCTCTGCTTTGATTCATCCTTTTCACACCTTGCATTCTCTTTGTGCTCTTCCATATCTCTAGTTTCCCTCTTCCCCCTCTCTTCTCGGTCTGAAGAAGGGTCTTGACCCAAAACGTCCCCTTTCTTTCCTTCTCTCCAGAGATACCTCCTGCCCCGCTGAGTTACTCCAGCATTTTGTCTACCTTGCATTTTGCTGTGATAGTTCTTTGTGAACAATAACATGCTTACATTTTGCAAAACAAAACTATATGTAGGCCAGTGTTTAAGAAGGAACTGTAGATGCTGGAAAATCGAAGGTAGACAAAAATAGAAGGTAGTCTGAAGAAGGGTTTTGGCCCGAAACGTTGCCTATTTCCTTAGCTCCATAGATGCTGCTGCACCCGCTGAGTTTCTTCAGCATTTTTGTCTACAAGTAGGGCAGTTTTTTTCCTTCTTAATCTCAGTTTTGGTCCTCTCTGCTAGTCATATCTACCCTTCCTTGCAATTTTGTACCTTGCTGAATTATTTACTAATATTGTCGGTCTTATGGCCAGTTGAACGAATGGACCAGTCTGAAGAAGGGTCCCGACCAAAAACGTCACCCATCTTTTTTTGTCCAGTGATGCTGCCTGACCTGCTGAGTTACTCCAGCACTTTGCGTCTGTCTTAAACTGAATATAACTCTGTTCACTCGCACTTCAAAAGTAACATGGAAGGGTTTCGATTTTTACATCAATGCCAAGAGTAGGGAGTATAAATCAGGCACAAAAGTCCAAATTTATTCCGAAGCTAAGTGCAACATTGGCACCTCCTCCTGTGGGTCTCATTACCATTCATTCAATCATAAATTCATAAGTTATGGGAACAGATTTAGGCCATTCGGCCCATCAAGTCTACCCCGCCATTCAATCATGGCTGAACTATCTTCCCTACTCAACCTGATTGTCCTGCTTTCTCCCCATATCCCTTGTCACCCGTACTAATCAAGAATCTATCCATCTCTGTCTTAATGCCCATTGACCTGGTCTCCACAGTCTTCTGTGGCTCTGAATTCTACAGATTCACCACCCAATTGACACATCTGTTCATGATAGAAAATACCTCTTTGGAGGGGTAATTAGAATATGAAGTGTTAGGGAAGGAAACGATGCACGAAAGCTGTATCTGTTTTCTATCCTGTCACATACTGAAGTTTAATTGCGCACAGCACGCTAAATTGCAAGGTGAGTTCTAATTGCTAATTGTATGTGTGTTTGGTTATTTGCCATTGTAGTCTGAGGATCAGCCTGCCTCGATTATCTCTGGTCTAGAAAAAGGTCGAGCCTTGCGTTTCCCAATCAGAGCGCACATCAGCTTCTCAATGGATGCTGTGGTATTCGGCACCAGGGAAGACCAAGACCACATATGTGAAAATTATGATGGAGGATGAGCAGTGATCTCCTAGTTCATTGACTGTGCACCTGCTATCATTGTTATTATTTACTCTTTCTAGCGAGTGCAGACAAAGTAAGGCGTCCTTAACAGGTTCCCGTAGGTCTTCTGTAATGTAGGAGGTCAGTGTATTCTTTGACATATGCAGGAGGTTGACGGAGAACCCTCAGACCATGGAAGAGTTAGACCAAATGGCCCGTTTCCATGCTCGTGGACAACCTGGGGTAAATTTAACCGCAGGGGGTAAATTTGTTGATTCTGGATTTGTACATATTTTTTTCTCATTGACTGACTGTGTTTGGTTCTGGTATACCGGCATCTGTTCATCAGCAGTTTCATAAATAAGTGAAATAACATTGTTATGTGCTATTAAAGTTGCCTGGGGTAAACGGGATGCTGCCTCAAAAAGGCTGGCAGCATCATAAAGGACCCACACCATCCTGGCCACACGCTCATCTCCCCGCTACCTTCATGTAGAAGGTACAGGAGCTTGAAGACTGCAACGACCAGCTTCCCCACAGCCATCAGGCTATTAAACTCGGCTCGGACATTAATAGCCCATTATCTGTTTATTTTTTCATGTGTGTATATATTTATATAATGGTATATGGACACTTCTGTAGTCATGCCTACTATGTTCTGTTGTGCTGAAGCAAAGCAAGAATTTAATTGTCCTATCAGGGGCACATGACAATAAACTCTCTTCAATCTTGCACCCCAGATTTCTAGGCCTCTTAAATAGAGATAATCAGACTGATGGGGGTCTGTTATCTTTGCTGTGGTTGGCATGGTTGCTTGACCTACTTGTGATTGATCATTGGGACTTCTTGGTGGCGTTAATTTGTGCTTAACTGAAAATGGACACATCTTCTTTCACGTATATCTCGTCAAATACTGAAGTCTGGATAATTGGTCACACGAATGGTGCTGAGGAAGTTATATTTTCCGTTTCATCGTTTTCTATTAGCATAAAGGTGAAACATTAAATGGGTTCGATTGGAGCTCAAATGAGACGTTCGTGCTATGGCAGGAAATGAGAAACGTGAATTGAGAGCCAGATCACGCAGGATCAGCTTGCACCTGAATGGCTGTGAATGAATAAAGTAGCATTCATTCATTAAGTCTCATTCATTCACGTTCAGTTACAGATTGCAGGACCATCATCATCAGATACCAAGCCAGAGTCCGAGCTGGCCCTGGAAGATTGGTGCCGTGAGTACAATGGATTAACCTTTCAGTATTTGGTGTTTTCATAGAGTGAAGGAGTGTGGAAGCAGGCCCTTCAGCCCAACTTGCCCATACTGGCCAAAGTGTCCCATCTACACTAGTCCCACCTGCCTGCATTTGGCCCACATCCCTCCAAACCTGTCCCATCCATGTACAAGTCTAACTGTTTCTGAAACTTTGCAATAGTCCCTGCCTCAACTACTTCCACTGACAGCTCGTTCCAAATATCCACCACCCTTTGTGTGACAAAGCTACCCTTCAGATTCCTATTAAATCTGTTCCCCTTCACCTTAAACCTATGTCCTCTGGCCTTCCATTTCCCCTACTCTGGACAAGAGACTCTGTGCATCTACCCGATCTATTCCTCTCATGATTTTATACACCTCTATAAGATCACCCCTCATCCTCCTGTGATAATTTGCAAGCTTTATTTTTACAAAAGTGGCAAGGACTAAAAAAAACCTTAAGTGCTTCTGTTTACACCAGAAGCCATTATGAGCCTCTAAATAGACCTGCTGCCTTGCATCAATGAATATTATGAAGGACACGGAGGGAAGATCAAGGAAACTCCAAGTGTTAATAACTATTGATTTTTTTTCAGAATATTGAAGTCATTTTGTGTTTTTTTTAATGGCTGCAACATTAACGAGGGAATTGACGGGGATAAAGAAAATCCAAATAAATAGTTCACCTTGATGAAGCAGCATAAATTCAAACCCTTAGAACATGAAGGCAAATGGACCTGTTTAATATGGAAAATGCTTTATGGAATGCTATTAAGATCGAGAGAAAATATAATTCCCATTAGATTTATTGACAAATTAAAGACAAAAAGGATGCATAGACCCACAGAGGGGTTTAATCTATAACAAAGAAATATAAACATGGACGTTTGAAATAAACATGAAGTAAATCAGCAAATCGCCCAAGGGTGGCACGGCGGCGCAGCAGTAGAGTTGCTGCCTTGCAGCACCAGAGCCCCAGGTTCGATCCTGTCCACAGGTGCTGTCTGAACGGAGTTCGTATGTTCTCCCTGTGACCCGTGAAGATTTTCCCCTGGTGCGCACGTTCCAGGTTTGTAGGTTTATTTGGCTTTGATAAAAATTGTAAATTTTTCTTCGTCTGTAGGGTAGTGCTAGTGTATGGGGATCGCTGGTCGGCGCACAAGCGATGGGCCGAAGGGCCTGTTTCCGGGCTGTATCTCTAAAGTAAACTCTTTTCAAAAAGGATTAGCTAGGACAATCTCTGGAAAAAATAAAATTCTTGAGTGAGTATATATCTGGAACCTTTTTTGATTTGCTTCTTAAATGACCTAGAATATCTATCTTTCTCCCTATTCCCAGACTGACCTTTTCAATAGACAATAGGTGCAGGTGTAGGCCATTTGGCCCTTCGAGCCAGCACTGCCATTCAATTGTGGCTGATCATCCACAATCAGTATCCCGTTCCTGCCTTCTCCCCATACTCCCTTATTTACTTTACTCAGAGAGTGGTGGCTGTGTGGAATGATCTTCCTGCAGAAGTGGTGCAGGCAGAATCGATTTTAACATTTAAAAGTAAAGTGAATAGGTATATGGATGGGAAGGGAATGGAGGGGTATGGTCTGAGCGCAGGTAGATGGGACTAGGGGAAAATAAATGGTCGGCACGGACTGGAAGGGCCGAGAAGGCCTGTTTCCGTGCTGTAATTGTTATATGTTATATGGTTATTTTTAAGAGCCCTATCTAGCTCCTCTTGAAAGCATCCAGAGAACCTGCCTCCACCGTCCTCTGAGGCAGAGAATTCCACAGACTCACCACTCCCTGTGCGGAAAAGTTTTTCCTCATCTCCGTTCCAAATGGCTTACTCCTTATTCTGAAAATGTGGCCCCTGGCTCTGGACAACATCGGGAACATGTTTCCTGCCTCTAGCGTGTCCAAACCGTTAACAATCTTGTATGTTTCAATGAGATCCCCTCTCATCCTTCTAAACTCCAGAGTGTACAAGCCCAGCTGCTCCATTTTCTGTCCTGGCACTCCTCCATTGCCCGAGTGTGGCCACACACAAACTGGAGGAACATGACCTGATATTGCACGTGGGCAGTTTAACAACCAAACGGTATGAACACTGAATTTCATTTCGGAGTCACGTGAGTGACTTCGTGAAGAGCCCGCCGGCGCGCATGCTCGACATATCGTCGTACCGCGTTGCTGCGACGGCTGACGGAGGAGCGTGCTCCTCGCCAGCCCTTCATAAGGGAACCACGCAGGTAAGTATGCTACCTTAAGTTGGTGGTTCTTGTTGTGTTTGCTTCACAGCAAGAACATGGATGGGAGTTTAAGAGGCCGGAGATCGGGGAGAAGTCACCGGCCAGCAGTTCCGGAGCGAGAGTTGTCGGGGGTACCTGCAACGCAGACCGGAACGAGGGCGGAGATGTCGGTGAGCTCTGTTTTTTCAGGTCCGGACCCGCCCGCACACCACAGCTCGGAGGAGTTCGACGAGGAGGAGTGTGGTGTGCCGCCAGAGCAGGACGACCCTGCCATGGCAGTCAGGTCGTCAGCAGGCTTGCTGACGGCCTCGAGCAGAAGGGTCCGTGCGGCTGCACGGCCCGCTTCACGAAGCCCCCTGAGGAGGGGGAGGGCAGGAGCCCAAAAGCCTAACCCTGTCGGGGCTAAGGCTCTGCCTGCCGCCAAGGAGCTGTCAGGTTCCAGGACGGGACCCGGGGCAGCTGTGAGGTCCAGCCGTCGCCCCCCAACTTCCGACGCCGGGACGAGTCAGTTGGGGGTCCCGTCACGGTCGCCGAGCCCCCCATGGATGGGTGGGCGAGACCATGCGTCGGCAAGGTCCACGATGTGGGCAGCTGGCAAGCCTGCACGGGCCCAAGGTATCCAGGCTTCGGCTGGTGCCGACACCATGCCGCATCTGTCCTTAGAGGCAACGGCTTCCGCTCCCGCTACACGGAGGCGGTTGAACACGCCCGTGCAGGAATCGCGCAGTTTCGCCTCGGCGGCTGTCGACGACAACTACCGGCACCGGCAGGGCCTCGACGAGGTGCGGGCCGATGACAGGAGCCCCGGCCAATTTTCAGAGCTGGAGGACTCCGACCACCTGAGTGTTCAGGGTGAAGGGCGTATTGACCGTATAGAGCGGCTGCTGGAACGTCTCCTTCAACAACAACAGGCATCCAGCAGCGACAGGCACAGGGCTTCATCACCAGCTTCGTACACCAGCCTGGAGCAACAGGACGAGGAGGCAGTGGTCGATCCCATCCCACCCCCGCCTGAGTTACCGGCGGAGGACCTCCTCGATGTGGCCACCAAGTTTGCAGCCCCTCATTCCTTGGGGCTTCCTATCAATACAAAACTGGCAGCCACTGTGGACTTCCTAAATAATCACCAGCTTCAGGAGGAAGTTCTACTACAAGCCATGAGCCGTCACAAGGCTCCATCAAACTGCAACTCCCTCAACGTGCCTGTGGTCAATACGCCAATATGGGGCAACATCAGTGCGGCTATCCGTCAGCAGGAGCTAAAGATTCAGCGGATCCTGAAACTCCTCACGGCCGGGATTACTGCTTTTGTGCGGTCGGTCGATGGAGAGGAGCTTAATTTGGACCAGGAGGATGCTCTGGCGCTTCTATGCGCTACTCAAAACGAAATCAACGGCTTTCGGAAAAATAGCATCCGCCCAGCGCTCAACCCCAAATTTGCAGGGTTGTGCAAACCACCGCCGCCGCCGCCGCCCCGTCAGCTCTTTGGCGAAGACCTTTCCAAAAGGGTCAGAGAGCTTGATGAACAAGCCAAGACCGTGGGGCTCATGCGCTCTCAGAGTGCCCCCACGCCATCGAGCTCCAAAGCTCCGCTTGGCCGCTCACGAGGGTCTGCCAGCACGTCTACCAGGAATTACCCTCCAGCTCCAAACCGATATCAACCACCCCAACCACAGGGGTCTTTTTTAGGACAGGCTCGGCAGAAGCCGAGATGGAAAATGAGGACGCCACGACCTCAAACCAACCCAGCACCTCTACGTCCACCCACTCGTGTCAGGGACCGCCGGTAACCACAGAGGTGAGGCGGTCTGGTTCTCTTTTTTCTCTTTGTTTAACCTCACATGTTGGTGGGCGTTTGCGGTTGTTTGCGGGTGCATGGGGTGATATTACCAGTGATGAGTATGTGTTACGGAATATTCAGGGCCATAGCATTGAGTTTATTAATGTGGACATCCCTCCGTCTCAGCATAGACCGGGTCGTATGTTTAAACTAACGGCTGCGGAACAGTTCGTAGGCTATAAGGAAATTTTAAGGTTGGAACAGAAAGGGGTCATAGAGAAAACGGTTCATGAGCCCGTTGAATTTGTTTCCAATATTTTTACCCGACCTAAGAAAGATGGAGGCTGTAGAGTCATTATTGATCTGACCACTCTGAATAACTTTGTAACATATACTCATTTTAAAATGGACACGTTTGAAACGGCCAAATCATTGATCTCACAAGGGTGCTTTATGGCATGTATTGATTTACAGGATGCGTACTATACCGTACCCATGCAAAAATATTACAGAAGGTTCTTAAAATTTATCTGGATGGACCAGCTGTGGCAATATAGGGCGTTGCCTAATGGGCTCACCACAGCCCCTCGATTATTTACTAAATTGGTGAAGCCAATTATGGCTTATTTAAGACAACGACATCATATCGTTATGGCCTATTTAGATGATATTTTAATTATCGGCCACACCTTGGAATCAGCTCAACAAGGGGTTGCAGCTGCGGTCAATTTGTTCCAACAGCTTGGGTTCATTGTTCATCCAGAAAAATCTAAGTTCTGCCCCACCCAGGTAATTAATTATCTGGGGTTCCAGGTGAATTCCATTAGCATGAGGGTCACCATACCAATTAACAAAATTGAGGAGGTAACACAGGTGTGTACAGATTTAATCAATACTCGTATACCATCGATTCGTCACACAGCTACTGTCATTGGCAAGATTGTGGCTTTGTTTCCGGCAGCCCGGTATGGACCTCTGCATTATCAAAACTTGCAGAGAGCCAAGATCGCTGTGCTGCGACGGCATGCTGGTCATTATGATCGATCAATGCAGCTGCCGCCTGCAGCATTGGATGAGTTACGATGGTGGGTTTGCCACATTAGTAACTCGTTTAAAACTATTATTGAGGCGAAACCGATGATATACTTACAAACTGATGCGAGCTCTGATGGCTGGGGAGCTACGAATCAACATTCTAGTTGTGGGGGCCGATGGGATACCCTTGAGTATACAATGTTGGGATCACAAGGGATCAACTATTTGGAGCTGCTTGCAGCGTTTCATGGACTTCGTGCATATTGTTCCAAGATCTTTGGAGCACATGTCCGGCTCCAAATAGACAACACCACAGCGGTGGCGTATTTAAACCACATGGGCGGTACCAGGTCAGTTTCATGTGATAAATTGGCTAATTCAATTTGGCTCTGGTGTGTCAAGAGAGACATTTGGATTTCAGCCACCTATTTGCCAGGTGAGCTTAATTTTGTGGCGGACGCCAGGTCACGCAAGTTCAATGATAATATTGAATGGATGTTACATCCTGAAATTTTTGCAAAAATCACAGCCAAATTTGGGAAACCGGACATTGACCTTTTTGCGTCCCGGTTGAACCATCAGGTACCAACCTACGTCTCGTGGGAACCAGATCCTGGGGCTATAGCGTTAGATGCATTCTCGCTAGACTGGGGGAATTGATTTTTCTATGCATTCCCTCCGTTTTGCCTCATCAGTCGGGTATTACGTAAAATTCAGATGGATGGTGCCAAGGGCATCCTTATCATACCCGACTGGCCTACACAACCGTGGTATCCGATGGTCTTTGACACGCTCAGTGAACCTTGGGTCCGTTTGCAGGGTAGCCCAGAATTAGTTACTCACCCTGTTTCAGGGGAGCCACATCCCTGCCATGGCTATTTAAATTTGTTGGCTTGCAGATTCTGAATCGGCCTTTAGTTGGATACGGCCTTTCTACCCGGACCATGGATACCATTGCAGCGTCGTGCCGAGAGTCTACAAGGCGAAGATACCGCTCTCACATCAGGAAGTGGGAAGCCTTCTGCAGCCGCTCTCGCATCACGTACGATGCCGTGACTATAACCGACGTCCTGGAATTCCTCGCGGGGTTGCACCATGATGAACACTTAAGCTACAGTGCCATCAACAGCGCCAGGAGCGCTCTATCATTCTACCTCAATATTGAGGTGGGATCCAACAGGCTAGTGTCCAGGCTCATGCGGGGTATTTTCAATACGAATCCGCCTACACCACGCTACAATATCACCTGGGATGTCAGGGTAGTTTTAACTCTGCTCAGGACGTGGTCCCCCATGGAAGGGCTCCAGCTGGACAAACTCACCATGAAGCTGGTGATGTTACTAGCGCTGACTTCAGCACAGAGGGTACAGACACTCCATAAACTACGTGTCGACAGAATGATGTCTACCCCCACAGAAGTAGTTTTCTTTGTTGACGAGCTACTAAAGCAGCATAGACCTGGGTGCACAGGGCTGCAGCTGAAGTTCCCGGCATACCCCGCAGATGCTAGGCTATGTTTAGCCTCCCACATCCGTTACTACGTCAAGGTGACGGCAAGCATCAGAGGAAAGGAGAGATACCTGCTTGTCACTCATAAGAGACCTCTCCATCAAGTGACAGTCCAGACGATATCCAGGTGACTTCGAGTCGTCTTGGGTAAGTCAGGTATCGACACTAATGTGTTCAAATCTCATTCCACCAGGGCTGCATCGACGTCGGCGGCGAGGGTCATGGAGGTGCCCATGGACCATATTCTCGCCACAGCAGGATGGGCTAATGAAGCGGTGTGCCAGCGTTTCTACAACCGGCCCGTCGCTGCGCCTCTACAGTTCGCAGAAGCCGTGCTAGATGCGGGGCAAGAACGTGGAGATGTCCCCGAATAAGGGGTTTTTTGATTTGTTGTTAATAAATATGATTTGTTTTGCAGTATGGACTAGTCAGCACGTTATTCCTCCCATCCATCCCTGGTAGTGGTGTGTCAGCATGGACGTGGTCCAGGGCGTGTAATCACAGAAGCTTTGAAGTCTTCACGAAGTCACTCACGTGACTCCGAAATGAAATAGTAAGATTGAACGAGAACTTACCAGTTCGAAGGTTGATCTTTATTTCATGAGGAGTCGAAGTGAGGGATTTCGTGCCCTCCTCACCCAACCCTCAATCACCTTCATCTGGTAATCTTAGTCGTTTTCATTCTTACTATGTGAAGTCATTTCTTTTGATTGGGTTCTGTGATTCCACGCCGCTACTTTGAAGTATGTCGAGCATGCGCGCCGGCGGGCTCTTCATGAAATCCCTCACTTCGACTCCTCATGAAATAAAGATCAACCTTCGAACTGGTAAGTTCTCGTTCAATCTTACTATTCTCCAATTTTTTGTAACTCTCAACTTGTATTTCCCACCCATTTCTCTCACTCTTCTGCCAACCTCCCCATAGTTACATTTTTTCACTACTCTTCTCTCCTTATCCGACGCCCTTTGTGTCTCTTTTTCGACTCTGTCCAAATCTGCCCTCCAACCCCCTCACCTGTATTCACCTATTACTTTGTCCAACGCCCACCACTTTTCCAACTTCCTTCCCATCTCTCCCCACACCACCTTTCCTGTCCTGACCACCTGTTTTCCGCCCCCCAGCCCCTCCCAATTCCTCTCCACCTCCCCTACCATAATCAGTCTGGAGAAGGGTCTCGACCTGAAACGTTGCATATCAATGTCCCCCAGCGAACCTGCCCTGCCCGCTGAGTTGGTTGTGTACAATTTTTTCCCCCCGCTGTTTTGCTGTTTCAATCCATGCTTCTGTTTTATTTCACATAAACGAGATGTGTGGGAATTGCCCGGAATAATTTTGACAGGAACACTGGTAAACCAGCATGAAAGCGACTGATCCAGCAGGAGACGTGGCAACACCACTCCTCCTCACCTCCACCTTCCCCATGGAAAATCAACCTCGAACGTCTTCCAATGCCTCTGCAAAATCGAGAGGAAAATGACTCGCGTAGCTATGAAAAATACTACTTTGCTCTCTAGTTGAATCAATTCTAATTGGTATTGTACAGACAATATACCAAAGAATAAATTAACTCGATCTATGCAGCCAGCAAAGAATTGTGCAATCTATTTTAAAATTCAATTTCATAACTGGCTTTGCCAATAATTTGAATTTTTAGATCAATCAAGCTTCATTATAAAAAGAAAAAATAATTTAATCTTTTGACTTGAAATACAAAATTGCTTATAGTTATTACATGAAAATAAGGTTAATTTTGTCAAGCAATCACCTATATTTTAATTTCCTTTCATTAGTTGAAAATTATATATATATATATTTTCCGAGGCCTCTATTCTTGATAAAACAGTTTCGACTATCTATTGTAGCATAGAACAATCATGTAAATTATTGGGAAATCTCATGTCTATGAGGAGTGGGCCATGCAGATCAAAGTTGCTTTGCAGGCACCTTATCAAATTGTGGAATTAAAATTTGTTCTGTTTAGTTTCGAGCAGCAGTGTGGACATAGGCCCTTCGGCCCACTGAGTCCGTGCTGACCAGCGATCTCCGCACACCAACAATATCCTACACACACACTAGAGACTATTTTACCAAGTCAATTAACCTACAAACCAGTGGGTCTTTGGAGTGTGGGAGGAAACCAGAGCACCCGGGGAAAACCCACGCAGGTCACGGAGAAAACGCACAACCTCCATATAGACAACATGCGTAGTCAGGATCGAAACTGTGTCGCTGGCACAATGAGGCAGCAACTCTACTGCTGTGCCACCTCTTTTAAATGCTTTTGAATTATGGGACTATTGCCTTACTGAGTAATAATATTTTTGGGTGGAAGTGTGGTGATCATCGCAAACTTTGACCTTTTTGTTCCATCTGCAAAGTGGGTGTTGCATCTTATGAACTACATTTATTTATAGTCACTAGGATGGCATGGTGGCGCAGCGCTGGAATTGCTGCCTCATAGAGTAGGGTTCGATCCTGATTACGGGTGCTTGTCTGTACGGAGTTTGTACGCTCTCCCCGTGACCAGCGTGGGTTTTCTCCGAGATCTTCAGGATTCCTCCCACACTCCAAAGACGTACAGGTTTGTAGGTAAATTGGCTTGGTATGAATGTAATATTGTCCCAAGTGTGGGTGGGATAGTGTTAGTATGCGGGGATCGCTAGTCGGCGTGGACTCGGTGGGCCAAGGGGCCTGTTTCCGCACTGTGTCTGTAAACTAAAGTAAACTAGAATTAATTGTTATAATTTTTTTTAAAAAGGTGGATATGCAAGGAACTGTGGATGCTGGTTTACAGAAAAGGACACAGTTCTGCAGACGAGGTGGTTGCACAAGTCCAGTTCAGTGTCTACATGAACCTTGCTTACAGAATTGTTCAATGTCCAGCATCGAGCACAGATTGATTTGGTACATTGAGAGTAGTACATTACAGTGCAAAGCCAGTCCACAAACTTCACAGCCTATAAAGGATACCACAATACTGCCTGACCTGCTTGGAGATTGCAGCATTTTCAGGGTTTTGTTTTTAGATTTCCAGCATTGGCAATTTCTTGCTCCAAGAAACACAAGGTTAATATAGCAGATCCCTGGGAAAAGTGGTCCTTCTACATCTAGTAGCAGTAGTGTATATTTTATTTCTAACATGTAAAACAAAAAAAGTTTAAAACAAAGCAACATAACAATAAAATGAAATGAACGATAAACCTGTACACAACTCATTGAATAACTTCTCATAAACATCACAAATTAAATCTTACATGTTCGAAAAGGAGGCGGAAGTATATACTTATTCCTACCCTTTCTCCAGTACTCATCAATCAATTCACAAACTTTATCTCATCTACGTGTGTGCCTGTGTATGTGTGTGTATGTATAAGTGTCTATATATTAGATTGGATTTTATACTTGTCATTCGAACCTCAGAGAGGCTCGAACGAAACTCCGTTTCTACAAGCTGTACAAACAGAACAATTCATAAAAAAACACACAAACAATTCAATTCACACAAACATCCATCACAGTGAATCTCCTCCTCACTGTGATGGAAGGCAAAGTTCTTCTCTCTCCCCCGCACCATTTCTCTCCAGATGTCGAAGCCTCAGGCGGGCGGTGTTAAGTCCCACGGACATTGAGGCCGCGCCGGGCGATGTACGGCCCCGCTCTAGGCCCAAAAGTCACAAAGTTGGAGCCCCCGGCGGGCGCTGGAATGTCCCGCGGCTATTAAAGCCACGCCGGGCGATGTACGGCCCCGCTCTGGGTCATTCCAATCCCGCGACACGGGCGGGAGAAGTTGTGTTGCGGAGCTCCGGGAAGCGGTCTCTCACCCGGACCCGCGAGCTCCCGATATCCCAGTCCACCGGCAGTAATCTGCAGCTGGAGCTGGAGCTCCGGAGTCGGGCCGCAGCAGCGAGCCACCACCGCTCCACACGCTCCGAGGCCGGCCAGCCCCACGATGGTAAGTCCGTGACTGGAGCCCCCAGGTCGTTCCGGTTGGAGGCCGCTCCACGGTGCTAAGCCCCAACGACAACGGAGACCCGACAGGGAAAAAGTCGGGTCTCCCGTGCAGAGAAGAGATTTTAAAAGTTTCCCCCAGCCCCCACATATACACAGTTAGAAACAGTACCAAAAAAACCACGAACAACTACATTTAACTAGACAAAAAATAAAAAAAGACAGACAGGCTGTAGGGGCCGCTGCAACGTGAGTCGCACCGCCTCACTATGTAAATGCATATACACATACACATACATACATATACACATACACACATATATACATACATAAACTACATACATATACTCACATAAACCACATACATACACATACATACACATAAATATACATAAACCACACATACCTATACATACATACATATATCCATACATAAACCACATACATATACACATACACATATATATACATACATATATGCATACATATACACATACATTCATGTACACATACATACATCCATACATAAACCATATACACATATGCAAATATACATATACAGTTTATAAACAATTATCTAAATTCTATGTACAATGCAAATATCACACTGTGTCAATAAACTAAAATGTAACCATCATCACGGTCCTTCCTCATTCTTATACCCCTGGAAAATAATATTTTTGCACTTCTTAAACTGAGTAATGTTTGTGCTTTGCTTGAGTTCCACAACCAAATGGGGTTCCAAAATTTCAGTGAATTGGTCATTCACAACTTGAGTTGTCATTGGATTCGCGAAACAAAGCGTATAACGTTGATTAATGTTGGTTATAGTTACTCGGAGTAAATGATCAAATGTCCTGATGGATTGTAAACCTCCCTAAAGAAATATTTAATATACCTGGAGCTATTTATTGCACGGATGCAAAAAGCCAGAGTAACGCAGCGGGTCGGATGGCATCCCTGGAGAAACGGAACGTTTCAGCGACGTTTCAGGTCGAGACCTTCTTCAGACTGAGAGTCGGGAAATGAAAGGGAAATGAAAGATATAGACAGTGATAGAGAGAGATATAGTACAAATGAATGAGACATATGCAGAAAAGTAACGATGATATTTAGTGCATTCTGTGCTACAATTAATTTAAATTGCAATAGGATGCAGATTTAGAAAAATAAATATGATGGAACATGTGTAAACTCAAAATCTGATTGAGTTATGCAATTGCTTGATAAGTTGTAATTCATTTTCAATCCCTTTACTGGTGGCATGAACAGTTATTTTTCCCATCATATAGTTGATTTGAAACGTTTGGATGGGTTATTTTACCGTCTGAGTACCCTGTGGAGCCTTGCTCATGACATTTCCGTTGGAGATCGCCTGTTTCTAGGGCTGGTGGTAAGACAATGATAGATGAAAGCGATGGGGGAGCAATCTGCTGCTCGTCTTTGCTCTTTTTTTCCCCCTTGAATGAAGCCTGTGTGCGAGTCACACTGGGATACAGTTTCAAAGACACAAATTGGCCTCTTAGACCTTGTGTAAATGGCCAGCCTGAACGATTCTCAGTTTTTCAATGCAGACTACATAAAATCAAGTCTATTCATGTTTTTCCTGAACACTGAACTCTTCTAGTTTCCCTAGGTATGAAACTCCAGGATGCAAGGTTTTGGTGCACTGCGTATTACATTCACGTCAATGTTCAATACATGTTCACTTAATTGGGTTTTTAGGCTCCCTTTCATCTGCTGCCTCACAGCGCCAGAGACCAGGGTTCAATCCTGACCTCGGGTGCTGTCGATAAGAGTTTGTGCGTTCTCCCTGTCAATGCATGCGTTACCTCCCTCATCGCAAAGACCTGTGGGTGCATAGGTTAATTGGGCTCCGTAAATTGCCTCTAGTGTGTCGGGAGTGGATGTGAAAGTGGGATGTCATAGACAGGGGTTCCCAAACTTTGTTGCCTGTTTACACCTGCCAACTTTAACAGCGCATAACAATGTTATTTCACTATTTATGAACAATTAATGATGAACAGATGCCGGTATACCAGAACCAAACAGTCAGCCAATGAGAAAATATATATACAAATCCAGAATCAACAAATGTAACCCCTGGGTAGGTGAAATTGATCCCCTGAGAGTAAATTTACCCCAGGTTGGGAACCCTTGCCATGGAACTAGTGTGAATGGATGATTGGTGATCGACATGGGTTCAGTGGGCCGAAGCACCTGTCTCCATGCCCTTTGGCCCAACTCGTATATGCCCACTAAAATGACCCATCTATGCCGGTCCTATTTGCCCATGTTTGACCCATATGCCCCTCAACCTTTCCTATCCATGCTCCCGTCCAAGTGTCTTTTAAATGTTCTTATAGTACCTATTCTATATACGTTATTATAGAGACTGGTGGACATTTGGTTACTAAGTGAGCTTAGGTGAATGGACACCAAGTGAATTTGACATTAATCAGTAAGTGTCTTTTAATATAATTTCTACCCTTGCATGAGAATCGCATACAGTACCGTCAAGTTGGGAAGGGTCTCAACCCAAAACGCCACCAATCCATTTGCTCCAGATGTGCCGCCTGACCCAGCGAGTTACTCCAGCTTATTGTGACTGTCACATCTCTGGTGGAAATAAACTGTGGAAATGGCAAACTGCAATGGTATTTTCAATCATGGATCATCATCAGAATCAGTGCATTGTGTGCGTGGAATCTTTTATTCCAGTTTCTTTCTTGGTCAGGGTTGGTAATGTCAAAGCCAGCTTTATTAATGTTATTAAACAGTCTTAATAAGATTCGAATTCAAATACCACAACTAATAGATTCTATTTTTAAAATCTTATTACAATCGGAGATGAAAAGCCCTTTTAGCTACAAGGGTCTCGACCCCCGTCCCGCTGAGTTAAACCAGCATTTTGTGTCTATCTTCGCATTCAAGATCTTCGCATCTGCAGTTCCTTGCTGCGCCTTGAGCTACTTGAATTGTCATTTTCAAACTAGTAATTGAAAATTTCAGCCAGTTCAGATTAGTTTATTGTCACGTGTACCGAGGCACAGTGAAAAGCTTTTGTTGTGCTAACCAGCCAGCGGAAAGACAATACATGATTACACATGATTCATGATTCGAGTCATTCACAGTGTCCAAATACATGATAAGAGAATAACGTTTAGTGCAAGATAAAGCCAGTAAAGTCAGATCAAAGATATTCTGAGGGTGCCCGATGAGGTATATAGTAGTTCAGGACTGTTCTCTAGTTGCGGTTGGATGGTTCAGTTGCCTGATAACAGCTGGGAAGAAACTGTCCCTGAATCTGGAGGTGTGCGTTTTCACACTTCTAAATACATTTTTCTCTCTACAAAAGTTTAGATTTCTGGAGCAAATATTAGCCAAGCAACTTTCTATTCACTTTGCTATTAATTTTTGGGCACAAGAACTTGATGATCCTCAACGAAATGCTAGAAGGCAGAGTAACAGAGGTGTCAAACAGTAATTGGCTTCCATTGTATGCTTGGCCCTGTCTCCTTGCAGTGAAAAGCCATTGCATAACATACTTGTGTTATTAATAAAAGAAGTATGAAATGAAGGTGTCTCTGTACGTAATCATAGCTGGAAGAAGAATGGTAGAAGGTGTATACTTAGATGTTGTAAATGCAATCTTTCCCTTTTAATTGGATTTTCTTTGGTGATGATTAACATCCTGACTGTTTCTATAGTGCTAAGATTAGGATACATAAGAATACCTGAAGATAGACACAAGATACTGGAGTTTGTTCGTTCGTGTGTCAGACGACGTGTAGCTCACTGTTGGCTTCTGTCGTCGTCCAACACGTTGACAGAATCCGTTGCACGACGCACCGCAAAGTGCATCGTGTCGCCGTTTCCGGGGATCGCCACGAGGTGGCTTCTGTCACGATCCCCATGCTGGAGTAACTCAGCGGGACAGGCAGCATCTTTGGAGGGAAGGAATGGGTGACGTTTCAGATCGAGACCATTCTTCAGAGGGGAGAGGGAGTCTAGAGATATGGACGGGTAAGGTGTGAAAACAAAGATCAAAGGCGATGGTGATCAAGGAAATGAAGAATGGTGCATTGTTGGTTGTGGGGAAGGTGACAACGAGGCATACAGTCAGTAATATTTAATCAGGAGGACAATGAAACTAGTCAGAGAATTGGGATGGGGGAGAGACGGAGATAGGGAGGAAAAGCAAGGAATGCCTGAGTCAGGCTCAACAATACAGTTCCCAATCCCCCAAAATAAAATAGGGAAAAAACGGGAAACATCAAAATTACTAGCTTGCAAGCACTCTTAAACTCAAAAATACATAATCATTAAATATTAATTTAATTACATGAACAAGTCTGCTCTAATAATGGGACATAGAACATGGAACTATACAGCACAGGAGCGAGCCCTTTGGCCCACAATATGTGTGCCAAACATGATGTCAAGTTAAACTGATCTCATCTGCTTATACATGAACCTTATCTCTCTATTCCGGGTGGAGCTGTACATGGCAGCCTCGCCAACAGCCTGTCTTGTCTTTTTCTTCTTTTACTGTTTTGGTTTGTGTTTTCTTGTATGTTTTTAGTGTACTTTTAGTTTTAATATTATGTGGGGGGGTGAGGGTTGGGGGGGGGGGGGGGTGAGGGTTGGGGGGGGGGGGGGTTGGTGAAACCTTTTCTTCTCTTTCCTCGACGGAGATGCACCTTTTTCATCGTATCTCCGTCTGCACTGCGGCGTTAACATCGTGGAGCTGGCGGTCCCTTTGTTAGGGATCGACTGCGGGAGCTCCAACCGCGGGAGCTTCGACCGCGGCCGCTCGCAGGAGTTTCAATCGCCCCGACTGCGGCAGAAAAGGAGGAAAGAAGGTATAAGATATTTGCCTTGCATCACAGTGGGGAATGTGAGGTTGCCAAAAAGCCAGATGGACGTGCTGCCTGCGCTGGTGAGGACCCAGAGGGGGAGGGAGTGCCGTGAGTGCAGCGATCTCTGTGTTTGCGGGGACATGATGCCATGAGAACATCCTGGAGTCTGGTGTGACGGCTTTCTGACTGTTCAGGTGGACAGGGACTGCAGAGAGAGTGACAGCGGTCGGTACATTGCGGTGAAGGAGCACGTGTGTGGCCCGGACATTGAGCTGATGGCTGTGGGTCTCTGCTTCAGCTGTGTGCCCTGAGGACCCTCACACTCCGCTGTGGTGGCTGCTTAAGTCTATGGTTATTTTTTATGTGGTTATGTATCTTGGTTTTTTTTGTATGATGTTGGCAAATCAAATTCCTTCTATGTTTACATACTTGGCCAATAAATTAATTACAATTATTCCCTGCACTTCCTTGTGCCGATCTAAAACCCTCTTAAACACCACTGTTGTATCTGCCTCCGCCTCCACCCCTGGCAATGTATTGCAGGCCCCACAACTCTGTGTTAATAAAATAAAATCTTGCTCTGCACATCTTCCTTAAGCTTTAACCCCCACCTCCCACCTCCCATGCCCTCTAGTGTTGGATATTTGCACTCTAGGATAAAGGTTCTGACTGTCTACCTTATCTTTGCCTCTCATACATCTATTGAGTCTTCCCTCAACCTCTGACTTTCCAGAGGAAACAATCCAAGTCTATCCATCGTCTTCCTGTAGCTGAAATTCTCTAATCCAGGCAGCATTCTGGTAAACCCCCTCTGCATCCTCTCCAAAGCCTCCACATCTTTCCTGTAATGGGGCGACCAGAACTGCACGCAATACTCCAAATGTAGCCTAACCAAAGACCTACAGTATAGAGCTGCATCATGACCTCTTGACATGCATTCTGTCAATACTTAGAAACATAGAAATATAGAAAATAGGTGGAGGAGGGGGCCATTCGGCCCTTTGAGCCAGCACCGCCATTCATTGTGATCATGGCTGATCGTCCGCTATCAATAACCCGTGCCTGCCTTCTCCCCATATCCCTTGACTCCACCAGCCCCTAGAACTCTATCCAACTCTCTCTTAAATCCATCCAGTGATTTGGCCTCCACTGCCCTCTGTGGCAGGGAATTCCTTAATGTTCAAAACTTAATGAATTATCATTGCTATTTTACTTACCAGAGTTAGTTAAAAATGTAAATATTAATTGGCATAGTGGTGCAGCAGTAGAGTTGCTGCCTTACAGCGCCAGAGACCCGGGTTCGACCCTGCCTGCGGGTGCTGTCTGTACGGAGTTTGTACGTTCTCCCTGTGACCTGTGTGGGTTTTCTCTGAGATCTTAGGTTTCTTCCCACACTCCCCAAAGATGTGCAGGTTTGTAGGTTAGTTGGCTTGGTATAAATGTAAAAATTGGCCCTAGTGTAGGACAGTGTTAATGTGCGAGGTTCGCTGGTTGGTGTAGAGTTGGTGGGCCGAAGGGCCTGAATTCTTCCCTTTACCTCTAAACTAAACTAAATTAATTGATTTTGAAGTTAGAAAGTAAATTATTTTGTAAAACTCTATTCTAAATAACTAACTTGCCTGTCATCGCTAAAACCCTTAATGTAACTTTGTAAAAAGCTAACACAATCTTGAGGAACCATGCTACTTGAGCTGTCTCCAAACCATTGTGTCTACAATTTAATATATGTTCGATTGGGTTTATAATAAGAGGATAAAATACTGTCTCCGCCAGTGGTGCCAGCAAATTTGTGAAATGAAACATCAAAATCCCATTTGGAATAGAATTACAAACTTAATAATGTAATTTTAAGAATAGATCTAGCATCTAATGGTTTACATGGCATTGACAAGGTCTTGTAGACATCAATACATTTAATTTTGGTCGAAAGTCTGAATTGCAAGAGTCGGGAGGAGAGAGATCATTCTTGGATCAAAACTATTGAAAGTAAAGGTCCTGTCCCACTTGGGCGAATTTTTAGACACCTACGGGCGACTAGGCTGTCGCCGCATGGTCGCCGGGGTGTTGCTTGTATGTTCGTCTCCTCAAGTCGCCCAAAGAATCGTAGCATTTTGCTGATCGCCGCTGGATTTTGAAATGTTCAAAACTTTTCGGCGACATTCGGCTTGACGCCAGTGACAACACTTGACCTCACTGACGTAGGTGCTGTCGTAGGTTGTCGCCAGTGTTGACTTCGGTGAATTCTATTTGCGACTACCTACGTCAACCGGCGACTGAATTGTCTTCAGTTGTCGCCGCCAGGGTCGTAGCTTGTCGTGGGAGGACGTAGGTTGTCGTAGATGTGGTCGCAGGTGGACGTCCTAATGGGTCGCTAACTTGACGTAGCATGACGTCGACTAGGAGGTAGGTTTTTGCAGACATTGAGCGGGGGGGGGGGGGGGGGGGGGTGGGATGGGATCCCTTGTTTTGGCTACTTGCTACGACTGTGACAGTGGCCGGCAGTCGCTGAAAAAGTGGGACAGGCCCATAAAGCATCTATTTTACTCAGAAAAGATAGCAACTGACTTCATGCTCTGACCTACTTTAATTATGTTAGTCACAGAAAGAAAACTCAGTTAGTTCTAATACAATCATCAAATAGCAAAGTTCAGAAGAAATTCATTCATCTTTCAAAACACAGTCGCATTTGTTGCCGCAACCTTGCAGGCTATTGCCGTGCAATATTTATCATGGGTTTTTTGACAAAACCAAAGCATGAAAGGAGTAAATTCATTGGTCTTTTTGGATGAAATGATTTTTTCTGAGCTCTATATTCTTTGTAATTTCATGTCATTTAGTTCCCTTTGGATAGTTCTAGTTAAACCTGCTTCCTTGCGGGCGGAGCACCAAGGCAAGTTCCTTGTATGTGAATATACTTAGCCAATAAACATTCATTCATTCAGTACACGTGACATTAAACTAAACTAATGTTTTCCAGCTTTCACCCCCCTTCTTCCCCCCCCCCAACTACAATCAGTCGGAAGAAGGGCCTTGACCCGAAACGTTACCTATCCCTATCCTCCTTAAATGCTGCCTCACCCGCTGAGTTAGTCCAGCACTCTGAGTTCAATGCAAGATTTCAGCATCTGCAGTTCTTTTTGTCTGTAAAAAACCATGATCTTAACCATCAAACTCAGTAACATTTCAAAGTCAGATTTTAATAAAAATATGCTGATCACGTTTTTCTTTGTTCTGCTGATCTGAACATTTTGTGAACGAGCTGAAAAAAAAAATTGCATTTGCGGAATCTTTGTATTTTTGTCACTGTGGAAGATCACGGTTTACTTTAGAGATACAACGCGGAATTAGGCTTTTCGGCCCACCGAGACCGTGCTGACCAGCGATCACCCCGTACACTAGTACTATCCTACCCAACACACTAGGGACAATTTACAATTTACAATTTTACCAAAAGCCAATTAACCTGCAAATCTGTACGTCTTTAGAGTGCTGGAGGAAACTGGAGCACCTGGAGAAAACCCACGCAGTCTCATGGAGAACGTGCGTACTCCGTACAGACAGTACCTGCGGTCAGGATCGAACCCGGGTCTCTGGCACTGTAAGGCAGCAACTCTACCGCTGCGCCACCGTGCCGCTCCACAACTAATTTCAATGTACACTACATTTCTTTGCCGCATGAGATGTTGGTCTATTTTAATCAGAAAAACCCAGCAATATTGAGTACAATATTTATAATCTTTGTCTCTGGTGATCTTGAGAATATTTGCTTCTACTAGGAAATTCATTTTAAGTATTGATTATTGTGCAAAGTGTTTTCTAACATCAATCTTAAAGTTGCCCTTCGCTCGCGAGAATCCTTGTCCTCGCTCGTGATTCAGTGTGAAGGGTTAGTGCAGATTTATTTTCATCCAATCCATTTAACTCCTCTATAAATAATCACTCGAGTTTTTCCTTTCAAGATTAAAAAGTCTAAAGCCACAACATAAGGTTTTTGGGTTTTTTTTCTAACTTGGGAGCTAGTTTGCTTCTAATTGTCTCAACAAGTCGCAAGTTAAGTTTCTATTTCAATTCTGTGCCTCACAGCACCAGAGGCCATGGTAACAGGACTACACTTCGGATGCTGTCTGTGTGGAGTTTGCGTGTTCTCCCCAGGGATGGAAATCCTGGTGGGGGGCGGGGGCACTTTGCACCCCCCCCCCCCTGCTTTGAGAGGTGGGAGACGATCCCCCCCCCCAACATGTTTTGTAATCCGGACTTTATCAGCCGCTTATTAAAGGCAGAATCGGCCCATTCGCGGGGCCTTTCAGCGCCCGACGCGGCTTAAAATCAAACTGCTGCATCGAGGCATCGAATGTTGAAGCCCCCGCCGGCCCATGAAAGGCCCCGTGAGCCGGCCAATTCAAGCCCCACGATTCGGGGCAGACGAAGCTGCTGTTGCTGGAGTTCGGAGTCGGTCACCAACCAGGCCAGCTCCCGATGTTACTGTCCACAGGGTCCACGGCCGAAGCCTTGCGTGGGTGCGCATGCGTGCGTGGCCGCCAAGAAATAGTGTCCCCCGCATGTTTTGATAGTGATTTCCGCGCCTGGCTGCATGGGTTTCCTCTGGGTGCTCTGGTTTCCTCCCACGTCCCAAAGACGTGGGTTTGTAGGTTGAGTGGCCTCTGTAAAATTGCCCCTAATGTGTTTGGAATGGATGAGAAAGTGGGATAACATGTACCTTGTGTGTATGGGTGATCGATGGTCAGCGTGGACTCTGTGGGCCGTATCTCTAAACTAAATTAAACTAAACTCAACAAGTGGGATATTGCGGTAACAGGACTGCAGGCCAGCACGGTGGCGTAGCGTTAGAGTTGCAGCCTCACATCGCCAGGTTCGATCCTCACTACAGGTGCCGTCTGTACTGAATTTGTACGTTCTCCCCGTGACCGCATGGGTTTTCTCCAGTTTCCTCCCTCATGCCAAAGATATGCAAGTTTGTAAGTTAATTGGCCTCTTTAAATTATCCCTAGTGTGTAGGATAGAACTAGTGCAGGGGTAATTGTTAGCTGGCACAGACTCGGTGGGCTGAAGGGCCTGTTTCCATGTTGTAACTCTAAACTAAAAAGCAGTTCTGTGCGTGTGTCTATGTGGAAGATCTGTTGCGCGTCCTTTAGAAGAATGGTAATTTGTCGCCAACTCTATCAGATTGCAATGCTCCAGCTAACACACCGGCAAGAAATATAATTGTGTAGTTTATTTTTGTATAAACACTTGAAAACTACGCCGGCCTGTCATTTCACATTATCCTGGAAGTGCAACCAGACACTTTAAGACGTGCCACACTTGTGATTCCCACATGAGGCAAAAGGGGCATGGACAATGAGGTAACATTACCCCGAGTTAACGTAGGTAATAAGTTACCTCCTTGTCCATGTTCCTAATGGGGAAATTAGACCTCAGTATTCTGGGCGCAACTGATATTATACCTCCCAGTAGGTATGTTACAATACCCACCTTTAGCAGCGCTGCAGTTCTGCCGCTCCCCGTGTGCGTGACTTTGGCGCCTTTCAGAGGGGGGCGGGTTTAAAATGTTGTTTTTCCCTAGTCAGTCCAAATCGATCCATGTCGGGCGATTTCGTCTCTAAAGAGAAATTGCTCCGACATTTCATTCATGAATGTATTTTTAAACTACGCTAGAATATTTATTAACTAGAGTCGTTTAAAAATCATCTTCTAAAGCTCTGAACGCCGACAGCAGAACGGACCTAACGTAGGGGAGAAAATAAAGTGCACAGTTTATTTTTACATTAAAACTTGTTTTTTTAGGAAGGCTTTAATCACATTTTCATGTTGCGAAAAGGGGACAAAAAATGTATGAACCGGCTGTATTTTTCATACCGACTTCACCGCAAACCGCAACGTTCCAATCCACCGCATTCCACTAAAACCCACTCACTAGTTGATTTAAATGGCCATTAATTTATAGGCATTAAACACTAAATTCCTTCCATTTGGCCTATTAATTCATGAAAATGAAATTTAAAAATCATGTTATATTGTGGATTATTGTGTGCATGTTATTTGGTCACTTAGGCAATTTAAAAAAGTTTATATTTTCTTAAGAAATGGATAGATGTTTAGATCTAGTAATTGAATTTTGTAATTAGCTACAATTAGATAACTAACTAATTATATGCTTTAATTTCAGGTCATCCAAGTAATATTGTTTCATATTTGTTTCAGAATGCTTCAATCTATAATAACTGAAAATTTCATTGAGTTCTTAATTTTTAAGAAAGTTGTGGGCTTTTGACTGTTCTAGATCACAGCTTTTGAGTTAAGTCAATGGAAAGGCAATGGAGAACAAGATGCTAATTTCCGAGGATGAAAATGGCCATAACCTTTTTAATACTGAAGATATGAAAGTGAATTAGGTGTCAATTTGAACTTCTTTTTATGCTTTATCTGATGGGATAAATTGCAGACTTGATTTTTTAAATCTCAAAATTTTGTAACATTGCCACTCCCAGGACAACTAGATATTACCGTGACACAAAATGCTCTGAAGAAGGGTCTCGACCCAAAACTTCACCCATTTCTTCTCCACTCAGAGATGCTACCTGACCCACTGAGTTACTCCAGCATTTTGTGTCCATCTTCAGTTTCAACCAGCATCTGCAGTTCCTTCCCACACATTAGGTCTCGCTGTGATGCCAAACTGGGCAATGTTAGTAGAGAAGCATTTCCCAGTCAGTAATTTCCTTCTTCACAAGTTTTGACTGTTCTAAATCACAGCTTTTGAGTTTAGTCTTCACAAGTTTCCCCAACTATATTGGGCCGAAGAATAACACTTTGATCATCTGGCCTACCCTTGCTCTGATCCACCCTCTGCCTCCGCAACTCTCTCATTCACCAAGGCCACTGATGGAACCCCCAATCTCCCCCTTGCCAACACTACCGATTCACCCAAACACCTCACCTGCAACTCTATCCCATTTTGGCCATGTTCAAAGCTTCCAACCCCTGCCCCCGCTCCCACCCCCAGTTTCCTGATTGCCACCCCAGCCTCCACCACACCATGTGCAAGAAAGAACTGCAGATGCTGGTTTTAAGTGAAGCTAGACACAAAATGCTGGAGTAACTCAGCGGGTGAGGCAGCATCTCCGGAGAGAAGGAATGGGCGACGTTTCGGAATGAGACCCTTCTTCATGAGGCAGCAACTCTGGAGAGAAGGGTCCCTTGAAGAAGGGTCTCGACCCGAAACGTCACCCATTCCTCCTCTCCAAAGATGCTGCCTCACCCGCTGAGTTGCTCCAGCATTTTGTGTCTACCTCCACCGCACCATCCCTGGCCCTGGTTAGGCCTGATTGATACTTTCCCATCCTAGGTACTTGGTACCGTGGGATTCTTTGTTTGCATACAGTATGAACTATAAATTCTACATCACCATTCATGCCCTGGTGACATATTACCTTGACATAGAATGAGTGATGAATGGTCGGCATGGACTTGGAGGGCCGAAGATCCTGTTTTCATGCTGCACCCTGAAACTACTTAATCAAAACACAAAGTACTGTAAATGTATCAGACAGTATTTGTGGAGAGAGAAACACTGTTAACTTTTCAGATCAATGATTGTTGATCCAAATATTGTTTTTCCTTTATTTCATTTTCTCTGCCTGCTTTGACATTGAATTTCCCCAACTACAACTTTATTTTTCCCCTTCCCCCCTGTTTATTTTTAATCCGGTTGCTAATGGAGATAAACGCATGCTTTCCAATTACACTCTCATCCCACGGCCATTTACCTTTTCTGTGACAGCACCCGATCAAACATCAAGCTATTTGCACCATATTTTAAAAAAAAAGTGAAGTCTGAACTGGCAAAGATACATTTAACTATTAGCAGAAGCCAATTATTCTACTCACCAGGCAACAAATGTCCCATCGCTTGTCTCCACTTATCACTTGCCAGCAAAGCAAAAAGTGCTGGAGAAACTCAACAGATCAGGCAGCATCCCTGGAGAATATGGGTAGGTGATATTTTGGGTTGGGATCCTTCTTCAGACTTGCCAAGCTTTGTCCCATTCTCCCATCTCTTTTCCAGCTTTCTCTCTTTCTTCTCCCCAACCCCAATTCAATTAGCATTTGTCTTTTCCTTTTTAGTTTAGTTTAAAGATATCGTGAGGAAACAGGCCCTTTTGGCCCAACGAGTCCATGCCGACCAGCGATCCCTATACACTAACACTATCTTGCACACACTAGGGACAATTTATACTTATACTTGGCCAATTAGCCTACAAATCTGTACGTCTTTGGAGTGTGGGAGTAACCCGAGGATCTCTGAGAAAACCCACGCAGGTCACGGGGAGAACGTACAAACTCCGTAGAGACAGCACCCGTAGTCAGGATCGAACCCGGGTCTCTGGCTCTGTAAGACAGCTATTCTACTGCTGTGCTGCCCTTGCCAGTTATTTTCTAGCATTCTCTTCTCCCCCCACCCCCCCATGGCTATCATCAGTCTGACGATGGGTCCTGTTTCGAAAAGTAGTCCGCCTGTTTGCTCCACAGATGTTGCCAGACTCATTGAGTTCCTCCAGCACTTTACGTTCTGCTTTACGTCCTTCTATGTCTATTGGCAAATGTTGTTGGCTCCCAAGCCAGAGCAAAACTTGAGTTGTGGCCGTAATACCCATTTATTTAATTATCCCTCCAGAGACTTGAGAGACTTGGCTACTGCACCTCGCCTTGTCCCAGTGGTGACTACATTTGGAGTTCTTTCATTAACTTAGGCCCTTCATTGTATCTTGAGGGTATGGAAGATGCTTTATAATCGTATGTTCTCTCTCTTTCCTTCCATCATTCTTCTATATTATCAGGCACTGGGAGCAGGAAGAGAGGGATAAAATCTGTTTCTGTCTATGCTAAGGGTGAGGGTCTCGAAGTGCCAGCCTTGGAGGGCAGTAGAGGCAGAAATCTCAGCACATTTTGATTAGAAATTGAAATGTTGTATCCAGCAAGGTTTCAGATCAATTCAATTCAATCTTTAATTGTCATTGTGCAGTGTACAATACAGAGACAATAAAATGCACTTGGTATCTCCGAAGGGCGAACTTACGAATGAACAAGTAATTGTGCAGTAGTACGAGTTAATATACATCTATACATATACAGTGTCCGGGGGGGGGGGGGGGGGAGGGGTGGAGACAGGCAGTCATTGAGGTGCAGCGTTGAGAAGTGTGACAGCCGCAGGGAAGAAGCTGTTCTTGAGCCTGCTGGTCCGGCAGTGGAGGGACCTGTAGCGTCTCCCGGATGGGAGGAGGGTAAACAGTCTATGGTTGGGGTGTGAGCTGTCCCTGGCGATGCTGTGCGCCCTGCGCAGGCATCGTTTACTATGGACAGACTCAATAGAAGGGAGTGAGGAGCCTGTGATGCGTTGGGCAATCTTCACCAACCTCTGCAGAGCCTTCCGGTCGGCGACAGAGCAGTTACCATACCATACTGTGATGCAGTTGGTAAGGATGCTCTCGATGGTGCAGCGGTAGAAGTTCACCAGAATCTGGGGAGGCAGGTGGACCTTCTTAAGTCTCCTCAGGAAGAAGAGACGCTGGTGAGCCTTCTTGATCAGCGAGGATGTGTTGTGGGTCCAGGAGAGGTCATCGGAGATGTTGATCCCCAGGAACCTGAAGCTGGAGACACGTTCCATCTCCGTCCCGTTGATATGGATGGGGTTGTGCGTGCAGCCTCTCGTTCTCCTGAAGTCCACAATGAGGTCCTTGGTCTTCTTGGATTTGAGGGCCAGGTTATTGTTAGCACACCATGCTGTTAGGAGCTGAATCTCCTCCCTGTAGGCAGACTCATCGTTGTCGCTGATGAGGCCAATCACCATCGTGCCATCTGCATACTTGATGATGATGTTGGTACCATGTACAGGTATGCAGTCGTAGGTGAAGAGGGAGTAGAGGAGGGGGCTCAGCACGCAGCCCTGGGGTACGCCAGTGTTCAGGGTGAGGGTAGAAGAGGAGTGGTTATCCAACCTAACAGACTGTGGTCTGTTGGTTAGAAAGTCCAGTAACCAATTGCAGAGGGAGGGGTTGATGCCCAGGTCATCGGTTCGGCGATCAATTTAGAGGGGATAATGGTGTTGAATGCTGAGCTGTAATCGATGAACAGCATTCTCACATAAGTGTTTCTGTTGTCGAGGTGGGAGAGGGCGGAGTGGAGTGCCGTTGAGATGGCATCCTCCGTGCTTACGGTATGCAAACTGGTAGGGGTCCAGAGTGGGAGGTAGGCAGCATTTGAGGTGTGCCATGACCAGCCTTTCAAAGCACTTGGCAATGATAGGGGTGAGTGCAACTGGGCGGAAGTCGTTGAGGCTCGTCGTAGTGGAGTGTTTTGGCACTGGCACGATGGAGGTAGTTTTAAGGCACGTGGGGACAATTGCCTGGGCAAGTGACAGGTTGAAGATGTCAGTCCAGACATCTGTCAGCTGTGCAGCACAGGTCCTGAGGACGCGCCCGGGGATGCCGTCAGGGCCGGCAGCCTTGCGTACATTGATCCGACTCAGTGCCATGTGCACGTCATAGGGGTCGAGTGTGAGGGGCTGGTGGTCATCGGGGAGCCCAGTCTTGATGACCAACTCTTTGTTGTCCCTTTCAAAGCGGCCATAAAAGTGATTGAGTTCCACGAGGAAGGATGCGTCACTGGAAGTGGGGGTGGAGTTGGTGGTTCTGTAGTCAGTGATGGCCTGGATGCCATGCCACATGCGTCGGGGGTCGGAGTTGCTGTCGAAGTGCTCCTCGATCCGCAGCTTGTATCTGTGTTTGGCGTTCTTGATGCCCCTCTTCAGATTAGCCCTCGAACTATAGGCACGGGCATCGCCTGACCTGAAAGCCGAGTCCCGTGCTTTCAGCGGTAGCCTGACCTCGCTGTTCATCCATGGCTTCTGATTCGGGTATGTGGTGATTTGTTTCAGAGTGGTGACACTGTTGATGGAGGAGTTGATGAAGTCCAGAACAGAGGAAGTATAGGCGTCAATGTCAGTGTGGGAGTTAAGGGTGGCCTGAGCTGCAAACGCATCCCAGTCAGTGTTACCAAAACGCTGCTGGAGTGTGGAGTCCGCTTCATCTGCCCAAACCTTGACTGTCCTCACTGTGGGTTTAACGCGTCTGATGAGTGGGGAGTACTTAGGGGGCAGGAACAATGATAAGTGATCAGACTGACCAAGGTGGGGGAGGGGGATGGCTTTGTACGCTTCAGCCATGTTGGTGTAGACTTTGTCCAGTGTCTTGTCTTCTCTAGTGGCGAAGGAGACACGTTGGTGGAATTTGGGGAGTACAGTCTTCAGGTCGGAGTGATTGAAGTCACCCGCAACAATGAAGGCTGCGTCTGGATTGAGGGTCAGTTGTTTGCTAATGGCAAAATGCAGTTCTTTCATTGCAAGCTTGGCATTAGATCATAAACCAGAGGGGCGCAGGAAGGAACTGCAGATGCTGGTTTAAACCGAAGATGGACACAAAAAACTGGAGTAACGCAGCGGGTTAGACAGCATCTCTGGAGAAAAGGAATAGGTGACACTTCAGGTCCAGACCCTTCTTCAGACTATGGGACTTCTATAAATCAGAGGGGATTAGGTTAAGCTGCTTCTGGGCTAGCACAGACCCAATGGGCCAAAGGGCATCCATTCAATGAGTACATTTCAATTAGTGCTATAAAAGTGAACATATTTAAACACAGTTTCAGCAATAATACTTTTTTTTTTAAATGAACTTAAAGTATTGACTTTACCAGGAATGAGTTCTCCTCTGCAGCAGAGTAATATTTCAATTTAGTGATTTTATTCCTGCCATATAATTTCTTGGACCATTTTAAGGCTTTTATAATCCTGTAACCCTTCAGCTGGCTGATTTTCAGCAGACCATGGATTTCATTGCAGATTCTTTTTCATGCTTCATCAGGTTTAAGTATACAGTGCATTCAGAAAGTATTCAGACCCTATTTCCAGGTCCCTGCAGAGATGTTTGATTGGGTTCAAGTCCGGGCTCTGGCTGGGCCACTCAAGGACATTCACAGACTTGTCACGATGCCACTCCTGCATTGTCTTGGCCGTGTGCTTAGGGTCGTTGCCCTGTTAGAAGGTGAACCTCCACCCCAGTCTGAGATCCAGAACGCTCTGTAGCAGGTTTTCATCAAGGATTTCTCTGTACTTTGCTCCATTCATCCTTCTCTCAATCCTGACTAGACTCTCAGTTCCTGCCACTGAAAAACATCCCCACAGCATGATGCTGCAGCCACCATGCTTCACCGTAGGTATTGTATTAGCCAGGTGATGAGCGGTGCCTGATTTCCTCCAGTCATGACACTTGGCATTTAGGCCAAAGAGTTCAATCTTGGTTTCATCAGACCAGAGAATCTTGTTTCTCATGGTCTGAGAGTCCTTTAGGTGCCTTTTGGCAAACTCCAAACCTTTTACTGAGGAGCGGCTTCCATCTGGCCACTCTACCTTAAAGGCCAGATTGGTGGAGTGTTGCAGATATAGTTGTCCTTCTGGAAGGTTCTACCATCTCCACAAAGGAACTGGAACTCTGTCAGAGTGACCATCGGGTTCTTGGTCACCTCCCTGACCAAGGCCCTTCCTTCTCCCCCGATTGCTCAGTTTGGCCGGGCGGCCAGTTCTATGAAGAGTACTGGTGGTTCCAAAGTTCTTCCATTTAAGAATGGTGTAGGCCACTGTGTCCTTCGAGCCCTGCAAAAATTGTTTTATACCCTTCCCCAGATCTGTGTCTCGACACAATCCTGTCTCTGAGATCTATGGACAATTCCTTCGTCTTCATGGCTTGGTTTTGTGCTCCAACATGCACTGTCAACTGTGGGACATTATATAGACAGGTGTGTGCCTTTCCAAATCATGTCCAATCAATTTAATTTACCACTGGGGGACTCCAATCAAGTTGTAGAACTATCTCAAGGATAATCAATGGATCAATGGATGCACCAAAGCTCAATTTTGAGTGTCATAGCAAAGGGTCTGAATACTTATGTAAATGTGATATTTCAGTTATTTCTTTTTAATTACTTTGCAAAAATTTAGAAACACCTGCTTCACATCTTCATTCTGGGGTATTGTGTGTTGATTGATGATAAATAAAAAATAATCTAATCCATTTTAGAATAAGGCTGTAACGTAACAAAATGTGGAAAAAGTGAAGGGGTCTGAATATTTCTGAATACTTTCTGAATGCACTGTAGCAGAAGTGTTTCCTTCCAAACAAAGACAATTCGCATTGTTATTGGGCACAGCCTGTTGCAAGTTCACTGCCTTTTTACTCTGGTGCAGACTCGTGAATTACAAGGATCTGGCGATAGGCAGAATGAATTGTAATTGAAGTCGCAAGAAGCTACAGATGCTGGAGTTATGACTGGAGGAACCGTCTGTACAGAAATTGCACTTTTTCCCCTTGACCTGCGAGGGATTTCTCCGGGAGCTTTAGTTTCCTGTGACATCCCAGTGTCTTTAGGTTAATTGGCTTCTGTAACTTGTCCCCAGTGTGTACAGGATAATGCTCATGTGCGGGGATCGTTGGTCGGTGCGGACACGGTGAGCTGAAGGGCCTGTTTCTCTAAACTAAATTGACCTCTCCTTGTAGCTGATAGCCCCATATCCATGAAACTTGCTGGTAAACCTCTTCTGCACCCTTCTCAGTTCACCTTTCTCCTAAGTGTGCAAGTATATGTAAGAATCTATGCATAGGCAATGATGATAGTTGCCTCAAGTCTCCCTTACAAATCTTCCAACGCCTAGTTCTGTAAATTGGGGATCAGATTGTAAACCAGCATCTGCAGTTCCTGCAGATGGCATGAACATTGAATTCTCTCAATTCTGTTGACCCTTGCTGTCTCCTCCCCTTCCCACCCCTCCCTCAGCCTTCGGGCTCCTCCTCCTCCTTTTTCCTTTCTTCCCCCCGTCACCCCCCACCCCCCATCAGTCTGAAGAAGGGTTTTGGCCCGAAACGTTACCTATCTCCTTCGCTCCATAGATGCTGCTGCACCCGCTGAGTTTCTCCAGCATTTTGTGTACCCTCGATTTTCCAGCATCTGCAGTTCCTTCTTTAACAATCCGCAGTTCCTTGTTTCTTCAACTGATTATAACCGTTTAGTTTAGTTTTGAGATACAGGCCCTTCGCACCACCGAGTCCGCACCGACCTGCGATCCCCGCACATTAACTCTACCCTATACCCACTAGGGACAATTTACAATGATACCAAGCCAATTAACCTACAAACCTGTACATCTTTGGAGTGTGGGAGGAAAGTGAGGATTTCGGATAAAACCCATGCAAGTCACGGGGAGAACGTACAAACTCCGTACAGTCGGGATTGATCTCGGGGCTCTGGCGCTGTAAGGCAGCAACTCTACCGCTGCGCCTCCATTTTGAGTTTGATTTTCAATCTCATGACATGATTGTCAAAAACGAATCTCCTTGGGCAATCAAAGGCTGTAGAGTTGATGCATCAGCCACTTGTCGAGAGATGTTCAATGATTCTCTCTATGAATCTCAACCTAATATTATTTCTGACAAAATGAATGCAAAAAAATAGGTCTAAGGTGAGAGGGGGGAAAGATTTAGGAAACTAAGGGGCAATGTTTTCTGCACAAATGGTTGTGAGTATATGGAACGAGAACCCAGAGAAGGTAGATGCAGCAGGGACTATAGCAACATTAAAAAAAACATTTAGACAGGTACATGGATCGGACAGGTTTAGAGGAAATTGGGCCAATTGCAGGCAGGGTGGGACGAGTGTAGATGGGGCATGTTGGTGGGTGTGGGCAAGTTGGGCCAAAGGGCCCGTCTCCACACTGTATGACTCAGACTCTAAAACGCTGACCTACTGGAAAGAGAAATGCTATGTCATAAGTGATAGGAACAGAATTAGGCCATTTGGCCCATCAAGTCTGTTCTGCCATACAATCATGGTTGATCTGTCACTCCCTCCTAACTCCATTCTCCTGCCTTCTCCCCATAACCCCAGACACCCGTACTAATCAAGAACCTATCTATCCCTGTCTTAAAAATAGCCATTGACTTGGCCTCCATGCCATCTGTGGCAAGGATTTCTACAGATTCACCACCCTCTGACTAAAGAAATTCCTCCTCATCTACTTCCTAAATTCTCCTTAATTCTGATGTTATGAACTGTAGTCCTATACTCTTCCCCTAGTGGAAACATACTCTCCACATCCACTCTATCCAGGCCTTTCAGGCTTCAGGGCAAAGAGCAGAAACCTCAAGGGCCTGTCCTAGTTACCCAAATTTTTTCGGTGACTTGTTGGCACCCGTCATAGTCACAGCAGGTCGCCAAAAATGTTCAACATGTTGAAAATTTTCAGCAACCTGCTGTGACTATGACGGGTGCCGGCAAGTCGCTGAAAAAAATCGCGTAAGTGAGACAGGCCCATAACTCTGTTTCTTTGTTGCAGAGAACATAAGGAATCTTTGTGTCAGAGTGAAGACTAATGTCAAATTATTTGGAAGCCATCCAGTTAATAGATGATTGGGGAGAGTTTGAAATTTAGAATTTTATTCTAAAACCCCAAGAGATTATGCTAGAACTTTGAGAGGCAGAAACTAGTTGCCTGAAGAGTGTGGATGGTCTTGGATCAGCCCTAACATAAACAGGGAAAGCTAGTTATCTGATATTGGCCCAAGGCCTCCTCATTGTCTGGAAGAAATTAGGTTGGCAGTCAAGGGAGTCGAGAATGTTTAATTGACATCTGCCACAGGAAAGGAAGACGTTTTTTTACTTGCTGTAGTTTTTATGACCACATTAGTGCAACAACACAACAAAAAAAGATGACATAATACAATCAATTCTCAGTTCTACTAGATAGCCACACCATTTCAGTCCAATTTGAAGTATACCGTGCAGCGATGCTACAAAGTTCATTGTAGTTCAGGGTTGTGCTGTTCAAGAGTGGGAGAGTCTAGGACCAGAGGTCACAGCCTCAGAATAAAAGGACGTACCTTTAGGAAAGAGATGAGGAGGAATATCTTCAGTCAGAGGGTGGTGAATCTGTGGAAATAATTGCCCCAGACGGCTGTGGAGGCCATTTCATTGAGTAATTTTAGGGACAGATTCTTTAGCAAGGGTGTCAAGGGTTATGGGGAGAAGGCAGTAGAATGAGGTTCAGAAGGAAGGATTGACGTAACAGTGACAATCTTTGTTTTGTATACCATTCACAAAGTATGTAAAGTATCTGAATGCCCGCGCGGGGGAGCTGAGATTCCTCCCCCCCCGCTGCAAGAGCTCGATCGCCCCGATGCGGGGGGCCTGACTGCCGGCCGCGGGAGCCAAGATCGCCCCATCAACGGAAGGCTTCAGGCCTCTGACCACGGGAGGACAAAGAAGTGAAGAGATTTAACTTTTTTCGCCTTCCAGCACAATGAGGAATGTGGAGGAGTCACTGTGGTGGATGTTTATGTTAAAATGTCTTTTGTGTGTTTCCGTTGCCTTTTATTGGTATGACTGTATGTCCAATCAAATTCCTCATATGTTGAATGAATGAATAATACAAGGAATTTGCCTTGGTGCTCCGCCCGCACGTGACAACATGATATACAGTGACAATAGGCAATAGTTGCAGGAGTAGGCCATTTGGCCCTTCGAGCCAGCACCACCATTCAATGTGATCACGGCTGATCATCCACAATCAGTAGCCCGTTCCTGCCTTCTCCCCATATCCTCTGACTCCACTATCTTTAAGACAGTTAGGAATGACACATAAAACATTGAACATTGCAAAACACAGTTGGCTAATAAAGTACGATTATAATGATTATGACTATGAAGAGACCCGACATATAGGGCACCAACAAAGTTACTAAGTGTTGGTCATATAGTTCCCAATGGTCCCTCTTTGTTCTCAGCGGCCCCCCTCCGCCGGGTCCCCCTTTGTTCTTGTGTGAACAACTGTTTTCAGCGGTTTATGGACTTCTAAACCCCCAGTGATCCTTAACGGGGCAGGTTCCCAAAGAAATCCCTGTTATCCACCAAGATTAAGGGCCTGTCCCACTCACTCAACTTTACAGCGATTGTCTTCGACCTTCAAACTCGAGGACACTCGCCTGAAAAACCTCGAGCTGGATCGACCGTCAGCGATGAAACTGTGAGCCGGATCGACAGTCAGCGCACACGCTCACACACAAACACATTGCAAAGGCGGGGACCAGGGAAAGCGGGGGAGCGCTCTCTGAAATTCACACCCGTGATGAAAAGGAAGGTAAAAAACGGCTGGCACAGTGGACCATAAGTCCTTTAGAGAGCGGGGGGGAGGGGGGGGGGGGAGGAAGAATGGAGGAGAAGGGGGGGGGAAGGAGTGGAGCCACTTTTAAGAAGCCAGACAACTTTTAATAAAGTTTAGCAGGCATTTAACATTACCGGTCGGTTTTCCTTGGATCTGAAAACTCCAATGAGCCAATTAAAATGCCCGGTCAACAAAGGAGATTGCCTACGGCTACCTCGACTGCTCATAACCACATGGCGGCCCCACTACCACTGCACCACGAGTTCAAAAGAACCATGCTGACCAATTTTTACTCATGGAAAAATTTTCAGCATGCTGAAAAAATTTCCTCGACCAAGCTGAGGCGGCTTGTATGGGAGAACTTTACTCGAGCATGAAGGAGAGTTAAGGGCCTGTCCTACCAGCATCCGACTCCATGCAGTGAGCGCGACCAAACTGGAAGCGGGGGCCGCGCAGATGTCGGGTGATCCCTGTACAGGGCCGATCCCAACAGCATGCGCCTGCATGCGGCGAGCGCAACCAAACCGGCAGCGAGGCCGCGCGGAGGTCGGGTGAGTGGCGCGACGTGGCACGAAGTTGGAGTGAAGTCTGCAAGATAAGTTCTCAAGGACAGAGAGGGACACACAGAGAGGGGCATGGAGGCACACAGAGAGAGGGCCAAGGAGGCACACACAGAGAGGGTCACGGAGGCACATATAGAGAGGGTCATGGAGGCACGACGTCGAGGCGGTGCGTAATGCGTCGAGGCGACTGCGGGCCGACAGGCCGTTGCCGTGTGGAATTTTTTAACACGGTCAGTTTTTCGGAACACCGCCGATGTCGGGACCAGCTCCGCACAACTCCGCACGGCTCCGGCGATCGAAGTGGGACCGGCCCCGCGAGGCCGTACGGCTCAAATGACCACGTTAGGTCGCGCTCACCGCATGGAGTCGCATGCTGGTAGGGCAGGCCCTTTACAGTGACCTCCACGGACCACGTGTCGACCATGCTGCGAGTTTGTGGCGAGCGCGAACTCTTCTAAACTCGTAAATTAGGTTGCCATAGTGGGACAGGCCCTGCCGTTTCATGCATGTCTTGGCTTGGTTTCAATGTGTCCAGCATGCTTCTATTGTGGGATACTCTGAAAGCTCCATGAATTTTGTCCCCAACATTCCCAATGAAAAGGTTAAGTCAGTCTGTTTCAACTGCGTACCTGGGTTCTGATTTACAATAAAGTACAAGTTTGGAGGAAAGGTCAAAATATAAAATAAATCACAAATGACCTTGGGTGAAAACTGGCTGATTATTTTAATTAGGAAGTCCAGCAAATTGCACATTCACTTTGTACTCTGTGATGAAAGACTGGACGTTCGCTTCTAAGGTTTCTTCTATTTTCATGAATTCCTTTGACTTTCTTTAAAATGCCCCAGAGTTAAATTTTATCAAAAAATTGTTTCAGAACATAAATTTTTTAGTGGATTGATCAGTTCCTTAAAAAGTTATAGATTTTTACTTCAGCAAAGATCCTTCAGAATTAAGTGTTAAAGAAGGAACTGCAGATGCTGGAGAATCGAGGGTAACACAAAAGGCTGGAGAAACTCAGTGGGTGCAGCTGCATCTAAGGAGCGAAGGAGATGGACGACGTTTTGGGTCAAGACCCTTCTTCAGACTCCTTCAGAATTAACTCCAGCGAGTTTCAGCCAAGTTGACATTAATTTTTGCTCCTTGTAAAAGCCTTTTTAAACAGCTGTGCAAAAGACAACAGCACACAGCACTCTATACGACGGCAATTTTCTTTCGAGTGTGTGTGTGTGTGTGTGTGTGTGTGTGTGTGCGTGTGTGTGTGTGCGTGCGTGTGTGTGTGTGCGTGTGCGTGCCCGTGTGTGTGTTGCGATGCACATTGTTGATAGGGTGGTGCAGTGGTAGAGTTTCTGCCTTACAGCACCAGAGCCCCGAGTTCGATCCTGACCACAGGTGCAGTCTGTATGGAGTTTGTACGTTCTCACCGTGACCGCGTGCGTTTTTAGCCGGGTGCCCAATTTTCTTCCCACATTTCAAAGGCATACAGGTTTGTAGGTTAATTGACTTCTGTAAATTGTCCCTAGTGTGTAGGACGGGAACTAGTGTGCGAGTGATTCCTGGTCAGTGTGGACTCGGTGGGAGGCAGGGCCTGTTGCCACACTCTCTCTAAACTGAACTACACAATTCAAACTTTCCGTGCATTTATTCACATGTGTGATTTGGCATGTGCATGTAAACTACCACATGGACACTGGAAAGGCATACAAGTAGAATGACGGCAAGTTTAATTTCATTTAATCAGCTGTGCCACTTGAAATTTGATGCAATGTATTGTTACACTATGACCATCAGGTAGCATTGACCTGAATAAAGTGTTTGACTTTAGCTTCCTGATTGATTTTCATTAAGTGCCAAGCTAAGATCTTATACCGGAAATGGAGGGCTATGGATCACGTGCAGGCAGAGGAGTTACCTTCAATTGGTGTCAATATTCAGCCCACACATTGTTGGCTGAAAGGCCTGTTGCTGTGTCGTATTGTTCTATGTTTTAATACAGGGGTGTCAAACTCATTTTAGGTCACAGGTCGGATTGGGCAAAATGCGACTTCATGCGGGCCGGATCAGTTGTGCACGTACGAACGTCAGTCAGCCAGCCCAAGGCCAAGGGGAGCTCAGCGCCGCCATCTTGTCTGTTTTACAGCAGTTGCCAGGGTAACGGTCCTCTTGGCAACCGCGGGCCCATCACGGAGCGGAGGACGGGAGCGCCCCCGCCGCCATCTTGCCCGGGGGCTAACCGTCCCCTTGGCAACCGCGGGCCCATCACGGAGCGGAGGACGGGAGTGCCCCAACCTGCACAGCAAGCAGCACAGACAGCGGTGCGAGAGAGAGAGCGGCGAGAGAGAGCGAGAGTGGCGAGGGAGAGAGAGAGCGGCGAGAGAGAGAGGGGTGAGAGAGAGAGTGAGCGACAGATGCTTAATAAATGGTCGTGAATATATATCTTTTCCCTAAATCATCTCACTGGCCGGATTGGACCCCTTCGCAGGCCGGATGCAGCCCGCGGGCCGGAAGTATGACACCCCTGTTCTAATAGATGCCCTTGATGTAACCTCACAGCACCGGAGATCCGGATTCCATCCTGATCTCGGGTGCTGTCTCTGTGGAGTTTGTACGTTCTCCCTGTCCGTGTCCGTGGCTTTTTTCCGGGTGCACTGATTTTCTCCCACATGCCAAAGACGTGTGGGTTTGTCGGTTAATTGGCTTGTGTAAGTTGCCTCCAGAGTGAATGCAAAATTGAGATAACAGAACCAGTGAGAACTGGTGATCGCTGGTCGGCGTGGACTTGATGGGCCGAAGGGCCTCTTTCCGTGCAGTATCTCCAAGCTAATCTAGTGTGGCAACTCTCGACCAGCGCCTGCAAAATATAAAATATATCTGAAGAAGGGTCGCGACCTGAACCTTTATCCATTCCTTCTCTCCAGAGATGCTGCCTGTCCCTGCTGAGTTACTCCAGCATTCTGTGCCTAGCTTCGATTTAAACCAACAGAGAAACATAGAAAATAGGTGCAGAAGGAGGCCATTCGCCCCTTGAAGCCAGCACCTCCATTCCACATGATCATGGCTGATCGTCCGCTATCAATAACCCGTCCCTGCCTTCTCCCCATATCCCTTGACTCCACTAGCCCCTAGAGCTCTAACTCTCTCTTAAATGCATCTGCAGTTCTTTCCTATAAATAAAATTTCTGTTAAGCGGAATTATGTTTAATTATGTTGCAGACGGTTTAAAAAATCATTTTTGAGCAGGAACTATCGCAATGTTCAAGACACAATTAGACAGGTAGATGGATAGGACAGGTGTGGAGGGATATGGGCCAAACGCAGGCAGGTGGGACTAGCGTAGATGGGACATTGTTGGTCGGTGTGGGCAAGTTGGGCCGAAGGGCCTGTTTCCACGTTGCATGACTCTATGATTCCCTGATCAATCATTTTTCTTGGGTATTTAAATTTCAATTCATACTTTAGAGTGTGGATACAGTCCCTTTGGCCCACCGAGTCCGTGTCACCAGCGATCACCCCGTACACTAGCACTATCCTACACACGAGGGAGAATTTACAATTTTACCGAAGCCATTTAACTTACAAACCTGTACGTCTTTTGAACGTGGGAGGAAACCGGAGCGCCGGGGGAAAACCCACGCGGTCACGGGGAGAACGTACAAATTCCGTACAGACGGCACCCCTGGTCGGGATCAAACCTGGGTCTCCGGCGCTGTGAGGCAGCAACCCTACTGCTGCATCATCATGCCGCGCATTACATACCTGTAGCCTTTAACACTCGGATGCTTACAATTTTCTCTTGCCTCAGCATTCAAGGTCCGATGTCGACACTAGTATAATCTGACATATAAAATGTGCCTGAATGTTCCATTTCATATAACAAGTTCAATTTCATAACCCAAATTCTCTGATCCGTAAAATATTTCTCGTATGACATTTTCATCGACATTGTTCAGGAAATGATACAGTGTAAGATACAGCAAAATTGAGATGCAGAAATATAGATACTCTGCACTGCGCAGAGGAAGTCAGACTACATTTGGAGAAGCCCTTGGTCTCCTCCATTGTCAGAGTGAGGCTAAACGCAAGTTGGAGGAAAATCATCTCAGATTTCACTCTGGCCGCTGTCAGCCCAGTGGTATGAGTATCGATGTCTCTAACTTCAAGTAACACCGGCATTCCCTGTCTCCATCCCTTCCCCACCAAAGTCGAGCCAGCTTCTCGTTTTCACCCAACAAACAGCTAACAATGGCCTGTTTCCTTTATCATCGTTACTTTTTTGCATATCTTTCCTTCATTGTTCTTTATCTTTCTACATCATCATCTATATATCTAATTTCCCTCTCTCCTGACTAGTCTGAAGAAGGGTCTCAACCCGAAATGTCACCCATTCCTTCTCTCCAGTGATGATGCCTGTCCCGCTGAGTTACTCCAGCTTGTCGTGTCTATCTTGTCCTGGGTATAATTCTGGTCTTTATTAAGAGCACCTGAAGACTATTTGGAATAAAATAGTAGAAAGTGCGTTACAAAGTCTATATATTATGCGAAAGATCAGTTATAGTTCAGCAGCATATTTAATTGATTGAAAGATACAGAATGGAAACTGGCCCTTCTGCCCACCGAGTTCATGCCATCCCCGTCCCATGTTATCTTGTTTATCTCATCCACTCCGTACACACCAGCGGCAATTTTACAGACCTGCAAACCACACGTCTTTGTGACGCGGGAGGAAACCCACGTGGTCACAGGGAGAACGTGCAAATTCCGCACACTGACAGCACCCGAGGTCAGAATCGAACCTGGGTCTCTGGCGCTGTGAGGTAGCAGCTCTACCCGCTGCACTGCCTTCCAATAGAGGGAAAATGTAAGTGAAATAATGTACATCGATGCCATCATGTGGACAATGCTAAAAATTACATAGAAAACGTGATTTCTTGTTTCAATCATAATTTGGATACTTCCTGCTTACTACAATACAATTTCAATTAACAGTCGCCATATCCACTTTTGATAGGCTGTGTCCAAGTGAAACCAAATCAACTTGCTCATTTAAGATAGCAGATTAAATGCCATGGATCTGATTTCAGATAACAAATTCAGAAATAGGACTCAAGAGCTCACAAACCAACGGTCTGAAGGTAGACACAAACTGCTGTAGTAACTCAGCGGGACAGGCAGCATCTCTGGAGAGAAGGAAAGGGTGACGTTTCAGGTCAAGACCCTTCTTCAGACTCCTAATTTTGTTCTGCATGGGTGCAGGAGGTAGCACCGATGCAGTTGTCAATGTAGCAGAGATAGAGTTCGGGGAGAGGGCCAATGTACGCCTGGAACAGGGATTGTTTGACGTACCCTACAAAGAGTCTGGGATAGCAGTTGCCCACGCGAGTGCCCATAGCTTCGCCTTGGATTTGGAGGAAGTGGGAGGGGTCGAAGGAGAAGCTGTTGAGGGTAAGGACCCAGGTCTGCTAGATGGAGGAGAATATTAGTAGATGGAAATTGGCTGTTTCTGCGGTCGAGGAAGAAACGGAGGGCTTTAAGACCTTTCTGGTGAGGGATGGAGGTGTAGAGTGACTGGACATCTATGGTAAAGATGAGGGAGTGGGGGCCTGGAAAACAGAAGTCATTGAAGAGACAAAGAGGGTGTGAGGTGTCTTGGACATAGGTAGGGAGCGATAGGTTAGGGGGGGATAGGATGGAGTCGAGGTATGTGGAAATTAATTTGGTGGGACATTAACAAGCAGAAACAATGGGTCTGCCATGACAGTTCTGTTTGTGGATTTTGTTCTGTTCTTTTCATACCTTTGATTATTTTCTTCTCTGTACCTTTTCATGCCTCTAGTTTCCCTCTCCCCTGACACTCAGTCTGAAGAAGGGTCATGACCCAAAACATCACCTATTCCTTTTCTCCAGAGATGCTGCCTGACCCACTGAGTTACTTCAGCATTGTATGTCTATCTTCAGGCCCATTTATATATATTTATATATGGTCGATGGACACACTGATCTGTTTTGTAGTAAATGCCTTCTATGTTCTGTGTGCTGATGCAAAGCAAGAATGTCATTGTCCTATCAGGGACCCATGACAATCAACTCATTTGAACACTTGAACTTTATTTGTGATATGCATGGGATATGAACCGGCACAATGACATTCTTAATTGCTGCACATTAAATGCAGCAGAAGCAAAAATAAATATACACCAAATTATCAGTTACTCCCAAGTAAATGAGACCAAAGACCCAAGTACATGGAACAACTGCTGTAGTGCAAAGTCCACAGTGGTTCGGTGCTGAGGTGGGGTTTTGGGATAGAGCACGAAAACCAGCCCTACGGGCCCGCCAGGTCCGTGCTGACGAGCGATCACCCTGCTCACTAGCACTATCCTACACACTAGGGGCAATTTACACGTATCCCAAGCCACGTAACCTGCAAACATACGTTTCTTATTTGTAAAAAAATTTGAAAACCATGTATCATTTTCCTCCCACTTCGCAATTATGCACCACTTTGTCTATCACATAAAATCCCAATAAAATACATTTACGTTTGTGGTTGTAACGTGACAAAATGTGGAAAGGTTCAAGGGGTATGAAAACTTTTGCAAGCCACTGTATATAATGAAAACCGTGAGCAGGATTAAAGGCAAGTGTTTGAGAGGAGAGGAAGAATCTTCTTCATTTTAGGCTGTCCCTTGAGATTGATTGTGTTAAAGAAGGAACTGCAGATGCTGGAGAATCGAGGGTTACACAAAAAAATGGAGAAACTCAGCGGGTGCAGCAGCATCTAAGGAGCGAAGGAGATAGGCGACGTTTCGGGTCGAGACCCTTCTTCAGACTGACCAGTTTCTCCAGCTTTTTGTGTAACCCTTGAGATTGATTATTGACATGCCTCCCCTTCTGTTTTGTGAGTGCTGAGCTTGACAAACAAAGCAAACGTAGAAACTGCAAAAAAAAAAGTTCAAAGTGCTGGAGTTACTCGGTGGGTCAGGCAGAAACTCTGGAGATCGTGGATTGGTGATGTTTCGGATCAATTCTACTGGGGATAGGGTGGGGGGGGGGAAGATTACAGGAAGAGAGGTGGGGGCAGGACACAGTTTGGCAAGCGATAGGTGGATACAGGTGAAAGGGATTTCTGAACGGCAGATGGTTGGAGAAAGGCCAGAGATGAAAAGACAACTAGTATGAGATAAGAACAGAAGATGCGTGAATCGTGAAGCCAGATGAAGGAAGAAAAGGTGGAAGGGGACAGGGAGGTATGGAAAAGGAAATGAAAGTAATGGGTGTGAATCCAGATGGGGCACAGGGAGGGGGGAGGAGGGGAAGGTATGAGATAAGGGAGAACTGCAAACCGTGATCGGTAGAACCTCACGTGCATGGTCTCTGGGGTCAACTAAAAAATATAACTTTTTTCTGAACTTTTTCAACACTGCTATTTGGATGGGAAATTCCAGGAATTTAACTGTAACTATGAAGGAACCACAATATATCTTGCGTTTAGAATGGTTTGTGACTCAGAGGAGAATCTATCTGTGGGCAGTGATATTCTCTGTTGCCATCTGGTGTGGTCTCAGCAAGGGTTATGTCGTTGAATGTCAAGAGTAGGTGGTTTTGGAGATGATCGTAGACTGGCACTTAATATTACACGTAATTCATTGCTCCATTCCTCAATATTTCCTCTGTCTTACTGGATCCAGGCGCAGGCTGGTTAGTTTTCTGAGGAGCTACAACTGGAGATGAACATCAGTTTAGTTTTAGAGTTTAGTTTAATTTAGTTTAGAGATACAGCGTGGAAACAGGCCCTGCGGCCCACCGTGTCCGCACTGACCAACAATCCCAGCACACTAGAACTATCCTACACACACACTAGGGACAATTTATTTACACCGAGCCAATTAACTTTCAAACATAGAAACATAGAAAATAGGTGCAGGAGTAGGCCATTCGGCCCTTCGAGCCTGCACCGTCATTCAATATGATCATGGCTGATCATCCAACTCAGTATCCTGTACCTGCCTTCTCTCCATACCCCCTGATCCCTTAGGCACAAGGGCTACATCTAACTCCCTCTTAAATATAGCTAATGAACCAGCCTCAAGTACCTTATGTGGCAGAGAATTCCACAGATTCACCACTGTGTGAAAAATGATTTTCTTATCTCGGTCCTAAAAGACTTCCCCCTTATCCTTAAACTGTGACCCCTTGTTCTGGACTTCCCTAACATCGGGAACAATCTTCCTGCATCTAGTCTGTCCAACCCTTAAAATGTTGTAAGTCTCTATAAGATCCCCCCTCAATCTTCTAAATTCTAGCGAGTACGAGCCGAGTCTATCCAGTCTTTCTTCATATGGAAGTCCTGTCATGCCAGGAATCAGTCTGGTGAACCTTCTCTGTACTCCCTCTATGGCAAGAATGTCTTTCCTCAGATTAGGGGACCAAAACTGTACGCAATACTCCAGGTGTGGCCTCACCAAGACCCTGTACAGCTGCAGTAGAACCTCCCTGCTCCTATACTCAAATCCTTTTGCTATGAATGCTAATATACCATTCGCTTTCTTCACTGCCTGCTGCACCTGCATGCCTACTTTCAATGAGTGGTGTACCATGACACCCAGGTCTCGTTGCATCTCCCCTTTTCCTAATTGGCCACCATTCAGATAATAGTCTACATTCCTGTTTTTGCCGCCAAAGTCGATAACCTCACATTTATCCACATTATACTGCATCTGCCATGCATTTGCCCACTCACCCAACCTATCCAAGTCACCTTGCAGCCTCCTAGCATCCTCCTCACAGCTAACACTGTCCCCCAGCTTCGTATCATCCGCAAACCTGGAGATGTTGCATTCAATTCCCTCATCCAGATCATTAATATATATTGTAAATAGCTGGGGTCCCAGCACTGAGCCTTGAGGTACCCCACTAGTCACTGCCTGCCATTCTGAAAATGACCTGTTTACTCCTACTCTTTGCTTCCTGTCTGCCAGCCAGTTCTCTATCCACATCAATACTGAACCCCCAATACCATGTGCTTTAAATTTGTTTACTAATCTCTTATGTGGGACCTTGTCGAAAGCCTTTTGAAAGTCCAGATATAACACATCCACTGGTTCTCCATTATCTACTCTACTAGTTACATCCTTGAAAAATTCTATAAGATTCGTCAGACATGATTTACCTTTCATAAATCTATGCTGACTTTGTCCAATGATTTCACCACTTACCAAATGTGCTGCTATCCCATCTTTAATAACTGACTCTAGCATTTTCCCCACTAGCGATGTTAGACTAACCGGTCTGTAATTCACCGTTTTCTCTCTCCCTCCCTTTTTAAAAAGTGGGGTTACATTAGCTACCCTCCAATCCTCAGGAACTACTCCAGAATCCAAAGAGTTTTGAAAAATTATCACTAATGCATCCACTATTTCTGGGGCTACTTCCTTAAGTACTCTGGGATGCAGCCTATCTGGCCCTGATGGTTTATCGACCTTTAATCCATTTCAATTTACCTAGCACCACTTCCCGGCTAACCTGGATTTCACTCAGTTCCTCCATCTCATTTGACCCCCGGTCCCCTGCTATTTCCAGCAGATTATTTGTCTTCCTTAGTGAAGACAGAACCAAAGTAGTTATTCAATTGGTCTGCCATGTCCTTGTTCCCCATGATCAATTCACCAGTTTCTGACTGCAAGGGCCCTACATTTGTTTTAACTAACCTTTTTCTCTTCACATATCTATAAAAACTTTTGCAGTCAGTTTTTATGTTCCCTGCCAGTTTTCTATCATAATCGATTTTCCCTTTCCTAATTAAGCCCTTTGTCCTCCTCTGCTAGACTCTGAATTTCTCCCAGTCCTCTGGTAGGCTGCTTTTTCTGGCAAATTTGAAAAATTGTTTTATCTAACCTTTTTCTCGGTACGTCTTTGGAGTGTGGGAGAAAACCGAAAATCTTGGAGAAAACCCATCCATGCAGGTCACGGGGAGATCGTTCAAACTCCGTACAGACAAGGGCCCATAGTCTGGATCGGACCTGGGTCTCTGATGCGATACGGCAGCAACTCTACCGCTGCGCCACCTTGGAAGGAAAGTGACTGGTGGAAAATGGTTTCGCCTAAGTCACCGTCTTGAGGAACTTGAGGGTTTTCTCCGGATGCTCCAGTTTCCTCCCACACTCCAAAGACGTACGTTCGGAATGAGTATAATTGACCAATAATTGGCCTGAATTGACTCCGAATTGGACTTTTATAGCACAAAAACACTAAGTACTGGAGGAACTCAGTGGGTCAGGCAACATCTCTGGAGGGAATGGACAGTTGACGCTGCGGGTCGGGACCCCCCTTCAGCCTCTGACCTTCTTATACCCTGTGGGAACTGTGGAAGGAAAATAAACCATGCCTATGATTTGTGGATGAAAGCTTCTCATGTTTAATGATTGATCCATGCACAGAGCTGCACTAGATCAGTTATGCTTTTTTTTAAAGTTCAAGGAGCATTAAATTGGCCATCGTCCTCTGGTTCTAGTTTTACTTGTGTGCGGCCCGGTGGTGCAGCGGTAGAATTGCTTCCTCACAGTGCCAGGGACCCGGATTCGATCCTGGTTGCTGATGTTGTCTGTACGGAGCTTTTATGTTCTCCCAGTGACCATGTGGGCTTTCTCCAGGGGCTCCGGTTTCCTACCACACTTCAAAGACATGCACGTTTGTAGGTTAATCAGCTTTGGTAAATTGTCCCGAGAGTGTAGGATAGAACTAGTGTACAGGTTTAGTGTACATTGGTTGGCAAAGACTCAGGGGGCCAAATAGCCTGTTTCCATTGATCATTTGTCTGGTTTATATGTATTAGCCCTGTCCCACGGTACGAGTTCATTCCAAGAGCGCTCCCGAGTTTAAAAGAAAATCAAACTTGTGGTAAACACGGAGAATGAACGTAGCGGGTACGTCGGAGCTAGGGGACGTCTCTTAGCGGCTCGTAACGCTAAAGGCAGGTACTCGGGAAGACTCGCTAATGGCAGGTAAGCACGGGAAGAGTCGTGAAGATTTTTCAACATGTTGAGAAATGTCCACGAGAGCCCCGAGTACCGACGAGTGGCCATTACCATAAATTTCCAAGTTCGAATCAGGAAAGTTCGAATCAGGGCAAACTCGGGAGAACTCTTGGAATGAACTCGTACCGTGGGACAGGGGTTTTAGTCTGGCAGTGGAAACCTGTGCTGCAGCGCCACCTGGTGCCTATACTAAGCACCTCAGAAAATGAACTGATTTGAGTAAATTCTAAGGGTTACACAAAAAGCTGGAGAAACTCAGCGGGTGCAGCAGCATCTAAGGAGCGAAGGAGATAGGCGACGTTTCGGGTCGAGACCCTTCCTCAGACTGGTCAGGGATCAGGGAAACGAGAGATATAAACAGTGATGTGGAGAGATAAGGAACAATGAGTGAAAGATATGCAAAAAAGTATTGGTGACAAAGGAAGCAGGCCATTGTAAGCTGTTTGTGGTGTGAAAATGAGAAGCTAGTGCGACTGGGGAGGGGGGGGGGGGAGATGGAGAAGGAATGTCAGGGCCAGAGGGCTGAGGGAGAGGTGGGGGGGAGGCAGTCTGGGTTAACAGAATTGAGAAAATTCAATGTTTAAGCCCAGAGGATGCAGACTCCCCAAGCGGAATATGAGGTGCTGTTCCTCCAACTTGCGGTGTTGATCACTCTGGCCGTGGAGGAGGCCCAGGACCGAGAGGTCGGATATGCAGTGGAAGGGGGAGTTGAAGTGCTGAGCCACCGGGAGGTCGGGTTGGCTATTGTGGACCGAGCGGAGGTGTTCGGCGAAACGATCGCCCAGCCTCCGCTTGGTCTCACCGATGTAGATCAGCTGGCATCTGGAGCAACGGATGCAGTAGATGAGGTTGGAGGAGGTGCAGGTGAACCTCTGTCGGACTTGGAATGACTGCTTGGGTCCCTGAAAGGAGTGGATGGGGGAGGTGAAGGGACAAGTGTAGCATCTCTTGCGGTTGCAAGGGAAAGTGCCCGGGGAAGGAGTGGAGCGGGAGGGAAGGGAAGAATTGACGAGGGAGTTGCGGAGGGAGCGGTCTTTGCGGAAGGCAGACAGGGGGGGAGATGGGAAGATGTGGCGAGTGGAGGGGTCACGTTGGAGGTGACGAAACTGGCGGAGGACTATCTGTTGTATGCGCTGGCTGGTGGGGTGAAAGGTGAGGACCAGGGGGACTCGGCCCTTGTTGTGAGTGGGGGAATGGGGAGAGAGGGCAGTGTTGCGGGGTATGGAGGAGACCCTGGTGCGAGCCTCATCTATAGTGGGGGAGGGGAAACCCCGTTCTCTGAAGAACGAGGACATTTGCGATGACCTGGTGTGGAACACGTCATCCTGGGAGCAGATGCGGCGTAGACGGAGGAATTGGGAATAGGGGATGGAGTCCTTACAGGAAGCAGGGTGGGAGGAAGAGTAGTCCAGGTAGCTGTGGGAGTCAGTTGGTTTGTAGTGGATGTCAGTCAGGAGTGTATCACCTGCAATAGAGATGGTGAGGTCAAGGAATGGTAGGGAAATGTCGGAAATGGTCCAAGTATATTTGAGTGCCGGATGGAAGTTGGTGGTGAAATGGATGAAGTCAGTCAGTTCTGCGTGGGTGCAGGAGGTGACACCAAAGCAGTCGTCAATGTAACGGAGGTAAAGGTCGGGGGTGGGGCCCTGGTACGCCGAGAACAAAGATTGTTCGACGTGCCCGACAAAGAGGCAGGCGTAGCTAGGGCCCATGTGTGTGCCCATAGCCACGCCTTGTGTTTGGAGGAAATGGGAGGAGTCAAAAGAAAAGTTGTTGAGGGTAAGGACCAACTCTGCTAGGCGGAGGAGGGTGTCAGCGGATGGGTATGGGTTGCTCCTCTGGTCGAGGAAGAACCGGAGGGCTTTGAGACCATCCTGGTGGGGGATGCAGGTGTATAGTGACTGGACGTCCATGGTGAAGATGAGAGGATGGGGGCCTGGACAACGGAATGTGCGGAGCCGACGGAGAGTGTCTGAGGTGTTTTGAACATAGGTGGGGAGGGATTTAACAAAGGGGGATAGGATGGAGTCAAGGTATGTGGAAATGTGTTCGGTGGGGCACGAACAGGCAGAGACAATGGGTCTGCCGGGGCAGTCGGGTTTGTGGATTTTGGGGAGAAGGTAAAATCGGGCTGTGCGGTGCTGGGGAACGATGAGGTTGGAGGCTCGGGGGGGTAGGGAGCCGGAGTTGATGAAGCCGGTTATGGTGCTCGAGATGGTGGCCTGGTGCTTGTCAGTGGGGTCATGGTCCAGGGGTAAGTAGGAGGAGGTGTCCGAGAGTTGGCGCGTGGCCTCTGCTTTGTAGAGATCGACGCGCCAGACTACCACAGCACCTCCCTTGTCGGCGGGTTTGATAACCCAGTCTGGGTTGTTGCGGAGTGAGTCGATGGCAATACGTTCGAAGGGGGAGAGATTGGAGTGAGACAGGGGAGTGGAGAAGTCGAGGCGGTTGATGTCCCGACGGCAGTTCTGAATAAAGAGTTCTAAAGCTGGAGGGCCACGAGGGGGGGTCCACGAGGAGGGGGTACGTGGGAGACAGGAAAAGGGATCATCAGTGGGGGGCGAGGACTTGTTCCCGTGGAAGAACGCTGTGAGGCGGAGGCGACGGTAGAAGAGCTCCAAGTCGTGGTGGGCGCGAAACTCATTGAGGTGGGGACGGAGGGGGACAAAGGTAAGACCTCTGCTGAGGACCGACCTTTCGGTGTCGGAGAGGGGGAGGTCCGGGGGGATGGTGAACACGCGGCAGGGATGGGGGTTGTGGCTGGAGGAAGGCAGGTGAGTGGACTGAGGACGGAGCGTTGTGTGGTGGGGGGGTGGAGGGTGGTCAGGGGGTGGGGGGGTATGGGGGCTGTGGTGTGGGTGGGAAAGAGCGGGGGTTACATGGTAGGAGGGGGATGGGGAAGACCCAGTGGAATAGCCACTGAGGTCACCGGGGCTGGGGAGAAGGGCACTAGGACCCAGTTCCGTTAACAACAGAGTGGTGGGAGGAGTGAGCAACGTGGAGGCTTCAGGCCCGCTGCACAGTCCAGTCTGTAGGTGAGGCGACGGCTGCGGGCTGCTGGAGAGCGGTGGAATGTCGTGGGTCGGCGGGCCCGAAGGTAGGAGTCCGCGGGCAGTGGAGTCGGTGTCGGCGGGCGATGCGTGGGTGGTCCCGGTGGGCGAGTGGTCGGTGGGGCGGCGGCAAGGTTCAGCCCGCCCGGTGAGGCGGCGAGAAGAGTGGGGTGCGGTGCGGCGGCCATGTTCGGGGGGCCCCGGTCCGGCGGCGATGCAAGGTGAGGCGGGTGCGGCTTGGGTCTTCGGCGGGCCCAGTACAACGGCGATGCTGGATGGGCCCGGTGCGGCGATGAGGGTAGGTGGTCCCGGCGGACGGCGAGGTTCGGCGGTCGCGTTGTGCTGGTGATGGGCGGTGGAATCGGGGAGGGTGAGATAAACAGAGTTACCGGGCAGGCAGCGGGGCTGGGCATCACCGGTAGGCAGGTGGAGGTCGGCGGCAGCATCGGCGTGGAGGTCGGTGAAGGCGGCGTCCTGGTGAGTCCTGGAGGTGCTCCTGGTGGCCAAGATGGCGTCGGGGGACTCAGGCCGGAGGCTCGGGCCAGAGTTGGGGCCCGGGGCCTGCGGGCGGTCGAGTCGGGGATTGTCGTTAGCTGGAACGGCCTGGAGGCGGGCTAATTTCAGGTCCTTGGTGGAGGTAAGATGGGACAGGAATTGCTGATTGAAGCGGTGGATCTTCCGGAGGATGTAGTGCAGTTGGGGTCCGTTGCAGGTCTGGGTGAGTGACGCCCGAAGATTCGGGAGAGCCAATGCGAGGTCCTGCTGGTGCCGGCGCATTGCAACCAGAGTAAATTCTAAAATGGATGGAATGGAATACTCTATAATCATATAGATAGGTGCAGGAGTAGGTCTTTCAGTCCTTCGAGCCAGCACCGCCATTCAATGTGATCACAGCTGATCATCCACAATCAGTACCCCATTCCTGCCTTCTCCCTTGATTCCGCGAGTCCTAAGAGCTCTATCTAATTTTCTTTAGAATGCATCCAGTGAATCGGCCTCCACTGCCTCCTGAGGCAGAGAATTCCACAGATTCACAACTCTCTGTGTGACGATGTTTTTCCTCGTCTCAGTTTTAAATGGCCTACCCCTTATTCTTAAACTGTGGACCCTAGTTCTGGACTCCCCCAACATCGGGAACATGTTTTCTGCATCTAGCGTGTAGAATCCCTTAATAATTTTATATGTTTCTATAAGATCCCCTCTTATCCTTCTAATTTCCAGTGAATACAAGCTGTCACTCCATTCTTTCATCATATGACAGTCCCTCCATCCTGGGAATTAACCTCGTGAACGTAAGCTGCACTCCCTCAATAGCAAGAATGTCCTTCCTCAAATTAGGAGACCAAACCTGCACACAATACGCCAGATGCGGTCTCACCAGGGCCCTGTACAACTGCAGAAGGATCTCTTTGCTCCTATAACTCTTCTCCTTATGATGGCCAACATATCATAAGCTTTCTTCACAGCCTGTTGTACCTGTATGCTTACTTTCAGTGGCTGATGAACAATTCCCAGTCCCCCCCCCCCCCCCCCGGTTCCCCCACGCGGGTCCCCATTGTCCATTGTCCTCCCCCCGCCTCCCTCACAGCGGTCTCCCTCCCGCTGGGTTCCCCATCGTTCTTCCCCTCCCTTCCGCATGGCTGGAGTAACAAGAAAATGGGGTGCAAGAAAATGCAAAGAATGGTTCACAAGTTATAGGGGTAGAATTAGGCCATTCAGCCCATCTAGTCTACTCCGAAATTCAATCATAGAAATATAGAAACATAGAAAATAGGTGCAGGAGTAGGCCATTCGGCCCTTCGAGCCTGTACCGCCATTCAATATGATCATGGCTGATCATCCAACTCAGTATTCCATACCTGCCTTCTCTCCATACCCCCTGATCCCTTTAGCCACAAGGGCCACATCTAACTCCCTCTTAAATATAGCCAATGAACTGGCCTCAACTACCTTCTGTGGCAGATAATTCCAGAGACTCACCACTCTCTGTGTGAAAAATGTTTTCCTCATCTCGGTCCTAAAGGAATTCTCCCTTATCCTTAGACTGTGACCCCTTGTTCTGGACCTCCCCAACAGCGGGAACAATCTTCCTGCATCTAGCCTATCCAACCCCTTAAGAATTTTGTAAGTTTCTATTGAATCCCCCCTCAGTCTTCTAAATTCTAGCGAGTACAAGCCAAGCCTATCCAGTCTTTCCTCATATGAAAGTCCTGACATCCCAGGAATCAGTCTGGTGAACCTTCTCTGTACCCCCTCTATGGCAAGAATGTATTTTCTCAGATTTGGAGACCAAATCTGTACGCAATACTCCAGGTGTGGCCTCACCAAAACCCTGTACAACTGCAGTAGAACCTCCCTGCTCCTATACTCAAATCCTTTCGCTATGAATGCTAACATAGCATTTGCTTTCTTCACTGCCTGCTGCACCTGCATGCCTACTTTCACTGATTGGTGTACCATGACACCCAGGTCTCGTTGCATCTCCCCTTTTCCTAATTTTCCAACATTAAGATAATAGTCTACCCTCCTGTTTTTGCTACCAAAGTGGATAACCTCACATTTATCCACATTATACTGCATCTGCCATGCATTTGCCCACTCACCCAACCTATCCAAGTCACCTTGCAGCCTCCTAGCATCCTCCTCACACCTAACACTACCCCCCAGCTTAGTGTCATCCGCAAACTTGGAGATGTTGCATTCAATTCCCTCATCCAAATCATTAATATATATTGTAAATAGCTGGGTTCCAGCACTGAGCCTTGCGGTACCCCACTAGTCACTGCCTGCCATTCTGAAAAGGACCCATTTACTCCTACCCTTTGCTTCCTGTCTGCCAGCCAGTTCTCTATCCACATCAATACTGAACCCCCAATATCGTGTGCTTTAAGTTTGTATACTAATCTCTTATGTGGGACCTTGTCGAAAGCCTTCTGAAAGCCTAGATATAACACATCCACTGGTTCGCCCTTATCAAATCTGCTAGTTACATCCTCGAAAAATTCTATAAGATTCATCAGACATGATTTACCTTTCGTAAATCCATGCTGACTTTGTCTAATGATTTCACCACTTTCCAAATGTACTGCTATCCCATCTTTAATAACTGACTCTAGCAGTTTCCCCACTACCAATGTTAGACTAACTGGTCTGTAATTCCCTGTTTTCTCTCTCCCTCCTTTTTTTAAAAAGTGGGGTTACATTAGCTACCCTCCAATCCTCAGGAACTACTCCAGAATCTAAGGAGTTTTGAAAAATTATCACTAATGCATCCACTATTTCTGTGGCTACTTCCTTGAGTACTGTGGGATGCAGACTATCTGGCCCTGGGGATTTATCGGCATTTAATCCATTCAATTTACCCAACACCACTTCTCGGCTAACCTGGATTTCACTCAGTTCTTCCACCTTATTTGACCGCCGGTCCCCTGCTATTTCCGGCAGATTATTTATGTCTTCCTTAGTGAAGACAGAACCAAAGTAATTATTCAATCGGTCTGCCATGTCCTTGTTCCCCATGATCAATTCACCTGTTTCTGAATGCAAGGGACCTACATTTGTTTTAACTAATCTCTTTCTCTTCACATATCTATAAAAACTTTTGCAGTCAGTTTTTATGTTCCCTGCCAGTTTTCTTTCATAATCTATTTTCCCTTTCCTAATTAAGCCCTTTGTCCTCCTCTGCTGAACTCTGAATTTCTCCCAGTCCTCTGGTAGGCTGCTTTTTCTGGCTAATTTGTATGCTTCATCTTTTGTTTTTATACTATCCCTGATTTCACTTGTTATCCATGGATGCACTACACTACCTGCCCTGATTTATTCTTTTGCCAAACTGGGATGAACAATTGTTCTAGTTCATCCATGCAGTCTTTAAATACCTTCCATTGCACATCCACTGTCAACCCTTTAAGAATCACTTGCCAGTCTATCTTGGCCAATTCACTTCTCATACCTTCAAAGTTACCTTTCTCTAAGTTCAGAACCTTTGTTTCTGACTTAATTATGTCACTCTTCATCCTAATGAAGAACTCAACCATATTATGGTCACTCTTGCCCAAGGGCCCCCGCACAACAAGACTGCTAACTAACCCTTCCTCATTACTCAATACCCAGTCTAGAATAGCCTGCTCTCTTGTTGGTTCCTCTACATGTTGGTTTAGAAAATTATCCCGCATACATTCCAAGAAACCCTCTTCCTCAGCACCCCTGCCCATTTGATTCACCCAATCTATATGTAGATTAAAGTCACCCATTATAACATGGCTGATCTCTGCCTCCTAATCCCATTTTCCAGCCTTCTCCCATAACCCTTGACCCCCCTTTCTAATCAAGGATTTGTCTGTCTCTGCCTTAAAAATATCCACTGACATGGCCTCCACAGCCCTCTGTGGCAATGAGTTCCACAGATTAACGACCCTCTGATTAAAGAAGTTCCTCCTCACCTCCTTTCTAAAGGAACGCCCTTTAATTCTGAGGCTCTGACTGGTCCTTGAATGAGGTCCCCCTCTCAACCTTCTAAACTCCAGCGAGTGGAGGCCCAGTGTTGTCATTCTTTGAATGTGGAGACTACTGAGTGAACAATGGAATGTGTATCAGTGCTGTGACCAGCGGGAGAGAGGAGGGGGATGGCAATGGGAGAAATAAATAGGTCACTATTAAAACTCTCAACTATGGGGGAGGGGAGGTTGTGGGAAAGGAAAATCAACGACGTCTCATTGACATCCATATGGAGAATAATTGAACACCATGATCACCTCCATAATGTTGGCCTCCCCGTATCAAGGAAATTCCTTCATCCATCTTCTGAACCACTTAAAACTCATAGGAAAGATGTTGCCAAGCTGGAAAGGGTACAGAGAAGATTTACGGGGATGTCGCGAGGGCTAGAGGGTCTGAGCTACAGGGAGAGGTTGAGTAGGCTGGGACTCAATTCCTTGGAGCACAGGAGGATGAGAGGTGATTTTATCGGAGATGTATAAAATCATGAGAGGAATAGCTCAGGTAGATGCACAGAGTCTCTTGCCCAGAGTGGATTAATCGAGGACCAGAGGATATAGGTTTAAGGTGAAGGGGAAAAGATTTAATAGGAATCCGTGGGGTCACTTTTTCACACAAAGGGTGGTGGGTGTAAGGAACAAGCTGCCAGAGGAGGTTGTTGTGACTGGGACTATCCGAACATTTAAGAAACAGTTGGACAGGTACATGGATGGGACAGGTTTGGAGGGATATGGACAAAACACAAGCAGGTGGGACTAGTGTGCCTGGGACATGTGGCCGGTGTGGGCAAGTTGGGCTGAATGGCCGGTTTTCACTCTATGACTCGATAAATAATCAGATGGTGAAAACAAAGAGTTGCAGATGTTGGCTTACACCGGAGATAGACACAAAGTGCTGGAGTAACTTAGGGGGTCGGGCAGCATCTCTAAATGATGCCTGACCCACTGAGGTACTCCAGCACTTTGTGTCTATCTCTAATAATCAGTCCCCCAAAAGACACTGGCATTCACTCCCTGTACCACTGAAGCTCTGTAGCTGCAACGTTCATCATTGGCTGTACACATCTATGGAGCGAAATGTACAACTGATTTTTCAGTCTTCCCCTGGACTGAAATGTCATTCCTGTCCTATGAAAGTGCATTCCCCCCAATGTGGGAGAAGGCAGGAAAGGGGTACTGATTGGGGATGATCAGCCATGATCTCATTCAATGGCGGTGCTGGCTCGAAGGGCCAAATAGCCTACTCCTGCACCTATTGTCTATTGTCTATTGTCCAACAGTATCCAAAGAGGTATGCTATTACAGAGGGGAATGGCCACTGTGGAACCTGGCACTGTGTACCCACTTCATTTACCTTTGTAATATCAGCCATGATCACATTGAATGGCGGTGCAGGCTCGAAGGGCCGAATGGCCTACTCCTGCACCTATTTTCTATGTTTCTATGTTTCTATGTTTCCTGGTGGTCACTCAGTGACTTGCTATGATGTGGGGGTGGGGTGAGGAGGGGATGTATAAGAAGAAAGAAAGAGGCGTAGGCAGTGGCCTGTGTGAGAGCTGGGAAGGGGAGGGGAAGGAGGGAGAAAGCAAGGACTAACTGAAATTGGAGAAGTCGATGTTCATACCGTTGGGGTGTAAACTACCCAAGCGAAATATGAGGTGCTGCTCCTCCAATTTGCAGTGGGACTCACTCTGGCCATGGAATTTCTTTCTTAAACATTTCAACTACTGACACAAATGACTTTGAATTGCAGCTTCATGCCAACAGGGTGCAGCAAAACAACGCATCTGCATTAAGACGTTTATCAGAATTAGCTACACACAGTATCTTTCGGCAGTTTCCCTACCGTCTTCCTGTGAAAAAATTGTAACATTGAATTGATAATGTCATGATTTTTACTAGGCATTGAAAATTGTTCCATCTTGAAAGGACGGAAATTTATTGGAGGTTCTAAAGATATTTTGAAGTTACTTTAATTATTCTAAATCTCGTTACCAAATATCTGGAAAATGGTGTTTAAATCATTCGCTAAATATTTTGTTGTTGGAATATGGTGGGGGAATTACAAGATCATCTGTGGTTTTTATTAGGCTATTAATAATTGCCATCCATCAATCATTTAAGGGATATAAGTAGACTTCTCCATGTTCCTTGAGAATATTTACAATAATTTGTATTTATACAATATTTTGTGCAGGAAATGGACAGAGATCGGATGCTTAGTTTAGAGATACAGCAGGGAAACAGGCCATTTGGCCCACTGAGACAACCCTGACCATCCAACACCCATTCACGCTAGTTCCATGTTATCCCGTTTTTGCATCCGCTTGCTACACACGGGGCAATTTCCAAAGGCCAATTAACCTAAAAAAAAACGCAAGTCTTTGGGGTATATGAGGAGGAAACCCACATGATCGCAGGGAGAATGTGCAAACTCCACACTGGCAGCACCCGAGGTCAGGATCGAAACTGGGTCTCAAGCGCTGTGAGGCAGCAGATCTACTAGCTGCGCCGTTTTGCCACGGATTCTGATTTTGTTTTGGACTGGCATAAAAACTGAAGACAATTGGCTTTAGTATTAAATCATCCCAAAGAATTTGGTCACAGAAGGCAAGATGACTGTGGTTGTTAACTTAATTGAAGGAGTTCCTCGCGGCAGTATCCTAGGCCCAGCCATCTTCAGCTTCTCCATTAATGATCTTGCTTTTACCCTATGGTCAGAAGTAGTGGTTTTATTGAAAATGACACAATCCTCTAGTTCTTAGCAAATGAAGCAATCCATTCCTGCATGCAACAAACACCAGACAACGTCAGGCAAGGATGATAAGAGGCAAGTAACATTCATACCACAAAAGTGCCCAATTATGACCATGTCCAACAAAATTCAATGACTGTATTTTAAACAAATTTAATATCTGATCTTGCAGAAATTACTTATTCCTTTATACTTTATATTGCAATGTATGAAAATGGAAGCACTGAAGCATTTGATGTCAATTGTGATTATCCCAAAGCAGCTGGTTTTCCATCAGCTCTGACTGCAGGGAGTGGGTTAGTGTAACAGCTTACAGACGCTGAAATCAATAGATTGCACTAGTCTAATTAACATGAGAGGCAGAATGGTAACTATTCCAGAAATATAGTGTGAAGAAAGGTCTCAACCCAAAACGTCACCTACCCATGTTCAACAGAGATGCTGCCAGCCTGCTGAGTTACGCCAGCACTTTGTGTCTATCTTTAATGTAAACCAGCATCTGCAGTTCCTTTTTATTACATATGAAGTACTTCACTTACCATTAAGATCAGCACTACTTTCAATTCTCAACCCTCCACTAGCAATCATATAATAGACATCTGCTGTTGGATGTAAAGTGCTGGGGTAACTCAATGGGTCAGGCAGCATCTCTGGAGGAAAAGGATAGGTGATGTTTTGGTTCGTGACTCTTCTCCAGACCAGGTTGTGCCAGCAATGGCTGCCTCGCCAACAGTCTGTCTCGTCCATTCTTTCTTTGTTGTTTATAGCATGCGTATGTTTTAGTGGTCTTTAGCTTGTTTGTTGTGGGGGGTGGGGGTTTTGGGAGGTTGGGGGAAACTTTTTCTAATCTCTTGCCTCAACGGAGATATACGATTTTTTTCCGTATCGTATCTCTGTCCACACTGCAGCCTAACATTGAGGAGCTGGCAGCCTCCACTGGGGATCGACTTCAGGAACTGCAGCTGAGGGATCCTGCGGACTTTAACATCGTGGAGCTCGCGATCCCTGGTTAGGGACCGACTGCGGGAGGTCCAGGCCACAGGAGCTTCGACCGCCCCGACGCGGGAGCTTCGACCGCCCCGACTGTGTATGGTTCGACTGCCCTGACCGCGGGAGAATAAAGAGGGAAGAAGATTGGACTTTTTTGCCTTCCATCACAGTGAGGAATGTAGGGAATCCACTGTGGTGGATGATTATGTTAACTTTTATGTGGTTGTGTGCCTTGTTGTTTTTTTTTGTATGGCTGCATGGTAAATGGAATATCACTGTATCTTAATTGGTACAGGTGACAATAAAAGACCTTGAACTTTGAATCTTGACCTGATAAGTTACTCCAGCACTTTGTGTCTATCTTTGGCATAAACCAGCATCTGCAGTTGGGATTCTTTAAACTATGAAGTATATAAAAGTAAAACTTTGTTTTGCTTTGGGTGAACTGCACAGATATGGTTTGGATCTGAAGACTATTAACAATGTCATTTACTACATAAATGTACGTTATTGTTTTACGACTGTTGGCAGACCAATTTCCCTCCTGAGATTAGTAAAGTTCTATTGTGTGTCGTAGCGTTCTAAAAGTAGTGGACTAGTGTGAAAAGAGAGATACAGAGGTCCTTCAATCTATTATACACACAACATTCTGGAGTAACTCAGCAGGACAGGCAACAGCTCTGGAGAAATAGAATGGATGATGTTTGGGTGGAGACCCTTCTTCCGAAGAAGGGTTTCGACCCAAAACCTAAATGCCTGTCCCGCATTTACTGCGTTACTCCAGCGTTTTGTGTCTATCTTCGGTGTAAGGCAGCATCTGCAGACCCTTCCTGCACATTCTTCGATCTATTGCCTGAGCTGGAATGTCTAAAACTTTGGTTTGGTAGTGCATGAGCAAAGCAGCTGTGAGTTTAAAAATACTGTGTTACTTATCCATTGACCGATTTGACATTTAAAAGGAAGTCCCTGTGGCCTCAAGTCAAAACTATCTGATATCAAATCGATACATGCAAATGAGTAAATACAATACGATATGATAGAGCTTTATTTATCACAGGAGAGAAATTGTTCTGTCAACGGGCGTAAAACACAAGGTACATGAAACATGGAATTAAAGTGACGTGGAAAGTCCAGGATTGGGGGTGGGCAAAGATAGGGGAGGGGAGGGGGATGGGGGGTCAGTCTGTGCGGCATCTTGGTGGAACCAGTGTGTTGCTGACCAGTGTGTCATGGAGGGGGTGAGCTGTATCGTCCGAGATGCTAGGCAGTTAGAGGAGCATCCCCGCCCACCAAGACCAACTCCCAAGAATCCAACTCCACTCCCAGGACGGAGTCAGCCCTCCTGATGATCTTATTAATTCTGTTGCCATCCGCGGCCAACTGTTGAACCTGAATGTGGTTTATGCATTTATTAGATACTTATGGCTCTCTAGTAGGGTTGCCAACTGTCCCATATTAGCCGGGACATCCGGTATATTGGGCTAAATTGGTTTGTCCCATAGGGGACCGCCTTTGTCCCGTATTTGACTGCTACTACTCGGGTTGAGCGGACTGTTGGATCGGACTGCAGCGTCCCGCCCCGCCTCACCCGTCCCAACGTTGTGCAGCCCATGGAGTGCAGCAGCAGCGCCTCGCCCGTGGCCCCGTCGGTCGGCAGCCCGGCCAGCTGTCCGAACTTTGGACCTTCGCTTACCGCCGACACCACCCCACTTCCTTCTCATGGAAGATCATCGGTTCATGAGTTGGACGGGGCACCGGACTTTGCGTGCAGCAGAACACAAAGCCCAGCCGGCGGGCCAGCTGAGTTTTAGCATGGACCGCGCGACCATCGGCTGGGCTTTGTGTGCAGTGCAGCACCCGGGCCAACTCCTCATTCACCCAGCCACGGCCGAGTCGGTCAATGAATTGCCGTCGGGAATTTGTCCCTTATTTTGACCTTTTGCCCCTTTTTTGGGAGTAAGAATGTTGGCGGCTCTACTTTCCAGCTACCGTCTGCTATTTAATACCGGCATCTACTAATATCATTGGTTATTTTGGGATTGTCCCTTTCCCATTTTCCAAGTGTTTAGTTTCCCACGGACAACTCTCTTGACAGATGGCACCAGGTGCTTGCCTGACCTCTTGTGGTTCTTTATGTAAGAGCAGCTCCCCGTTCCAACTTTGGGCTCGAGGCAGGGTGGCTCGATACCAGACGATAGAACTTTATTTATCCCAGGAGGGAAATTGATTTGCCAACAGGCATAAAACACAAAAATACATGAAACATGAAATGAAAATGACGTGGGGAAAGGCTTGGAGGATGTGCAAAGATTGGGATGAGGGGAGTCAGTCTCAGTCTGCACCACTACAGAAGGGGATGGATTTGTAAAGCTTGATAGCCGCAGGGAAGAAGGATCTCCTGTGGCTCCAGTTAACCATCGACCAACCCTGATTTTCCTACGGAGTCCTCCGTGTCAACACATGGTCAACGAAACCAGCTTCATTGAAGTAGTGGTGTTAGCTGACAACCTGGTCAGGGTGTCCATTTTTGTAGAGAAAGGTATCAGAGTTCATTGATGTACAATTCGGAGGTGGACTTGTGGTGTTGACCTCCTCACCATCCAACGGATCAACAAGAGTCGCCGCCTCAAATACGGAAGCCAGCTTCATCCGAGACACGCACCACCCTGACCACACTCTCATATCACACCTGCCATCGGGAAGAAGGTACAGGAGCCTAAAAACTGTAACGTCCATGTTCAGGAACAGCTTCTTCGCTACATCAGGCCCTTGAACACCGTACTGAATAGGCTCAGAACTATATAGTCTTGGCATTATTTTTGGCTTTGCACTATAATTGTTTGCTTATTTATCTGCGTGTATATGTGTGGGTGTGTGTGTGTTTATATATATATAACACACATAATATATATATATTTATATTTATATATAAATATAAATATAATATAATATATATAAATAATATATGTATATATAATATATGTATATATGTGTATATATATACATATATGTGTATATATATATACACACACACACACACACATGTTCCCGATGTTGGGATAGTCCAGAACCAGGGGCCACAATTTAAGAATAAGGGGTAAGCCATTTAGAACAGAGATGAGGAAACACTTTTTCTCACAGAGAGTTGTGAGTCTGTGGAATTCTCTTCCTCAGAGGGCGGTGGAGGCCGGTTCTCTGGATGCTTTCAAGAGAGAGCTGAATAGGGCTCTTAAAGATAGCGGAGTCAGGAAATGTGGGGAAAAGGCAGGAACAGGATACTGATTGGGGATGATCAGCCATGATCACATTGAATGGCAGTGCTGGCTTGAAGGGCCGAATGGCCTACTTCTGCACCTATTGTCTATTGTCTATATTTATTTATTTATTTTCCCTTTTATTATGGGTATTACAAAGTATACTTATCTGTAGTGCTGCTGCAAGTAAGAATGTCATTGTTCCATTAGGGACATATGACAACAAAATGCTATCGACTCGACAGGTAGGTTTGCTATTCTGGGAGGCAGGCATTCCAGTGAACTTTAAAAAAATGTTGGGTGTACAGTTGGTGTGATCTATGGCCAGCCCATGATTGTGCTTTATTTCCAGCAATATGGTTCCTGACAACTGTTTTAGTGCATATATTGTATGTGCTCCTCTCCCTGCCTCTGTGTTTGCACCTGTTACTCTGGAAGTACGTACCTCTCTTACTCACACCTGTATTGTGCAGTGTGTCAGATATTGAAGGTGTGCCTTTTAAGCAAACTTTGGTTAAGTTTCATCTTGTATAAACAAGGAACTGCTGATACTGGTTTACCAAAAAAAGGACACAAAGTGCTGGGGTAACTCAGGAGGGAAGGCAGACAAAAGTGCTGGGGTAACTCAGCGGGTGCGGCAGCGTCCATGGAGCGAAGGAAATAGGCAAAGTTTCGGGCTGAAACCCTTCTTCAGGCAGTATCTCTGGAGAGCATGGATTGGTGAGGTATCGGGTTGGCACTTCCTCCACAGTCCCAGTGGAAGTGATGGCAAGCTCAGTTAAATCATATTAATTGAAATAATGGATTTAGTCTGAAGAAAGGTCCTTGCCCAAAATGTCACCAATCCATGGTCTCCAGAGATACTGACTTGTTGAATCATCCCACCACTCATCATCTTGTTTCGATGGTTTCAGGGTCCCATTATGCCAGCAGATGCACAGTCTTATACCCAGAGTAGAGGAATCAAAAACTAGGGGACATGAGGAGTTTAAGGTGAAAGGAGAAAGATTTAATTGGTATCTGAGGGGCAACTTTTTCCTACTGAGGGTGGTGGGTATATGCAATGAACTGCCAGAGGGGGTAGTTGCGGCAGATAGAATAACATTTAAAAAAAAACATTTGGACAGGTACATGGACTAAAACAGTTTAGAGGGATATGTGCCAAACACAGGCAGGTGGGACTACTGTAGATGGCGCAGCTTGGGTGGCATGGGCAGGTTGGGCCGAAGGGCCTGTTTCCATGCTGTATTTCTCGGACTGCATAAATAAGAACTCTGGCATTGTAATGGTGCATTCATCAAGTTTGACTTAGATAAGGTGTAAATGTGCAGCTTAACTGCGCTGTCAGCTAAATGCATAATTTCAATTCAAATGTTTTAGTGACCTTGCCTAAATACTTCTACTGGGACCTTGGAAGAAAATAATGGTTGGTTGGTTGGTTGGTTAGGGGCTTGCTGGAGCAATCATCCAGTCTGCTAGTCATCAGTGTTATCACTAAAAGCAGATTTTCCCTACGCAATTTATTTTGTTCACCCTCTGGTAAAGGACAGTGTAAAACGTTGAGGGCGGCACAGTGACGCAGGGTTAGAAACCTAGATCCAATCCCGACTGAGCGTGCTGTCTGTACGGAATTTGTACGTTTTCCTCCACACTCCAAAGACGTGCAGATTTGTAGGTTCATTGGCTACTGTAAATTGTCCTTAGTGTGTAGGGTAGAACCACACACTAAGGATGCAGGAAGATTGTTCCCGATGTTGGGGAGGTCCAGGACAAAGGGTCACAGCTTAAGAATAAGGGGGAAATCCTTTAGGACCGAGATGAGAAGGACTTTTTTCACACAGAGAGTGGTGGGTCTCTGGAACTCTCTGCCACATAGGGTAGTTGAGGCCAGTTCATTGGCTATATTTAAGAGGGAGTTAGATGTGGCCCTTGTGGCTAAGGGGATCAGAGGGTATGGAGAGAAGGCAGGTATGGGATACTGAGTTGGATGATCAGCCATGATCATATTGAATGGCGGTGCGGGCTCGAAGGGCCAAATGGCCTACTCCTGCACCTAATTTCTATGTTTCTATGTCTAACTAGTGTATGGGTGATTGTCGATATGGACTTAGTGGGCCAAATGGCCACTTTCCACACTGTATCTAATCTAAATTAAAACTGTTTCCGTGCTCCCAGTGAATATCTAACAGTAACCAAAAATGTGTAGGAAGTAGAATTGCAGCTTCGGAACAGCACTCAATGCAAGAAAGATTGTAGACTCAATATAAATTTAAATGCTCCACTGACTTATTACTGCACTGATAAGACCATTTGGTCCATCAAGTCCAAGCTGTGTCCCATCAGAGTAATCTTGTAAAAACTTGGCTTCCCTGTAACCTGACCTATTCTCACTCCAAGTTCATCCACTCCTCTTTCATTCATGTTGCCACTTAGCAATACAACGAGTACCAACGCAGCCAATCTTTAGGGTGGAGGAGTCCCTAATGGTTACATGGAAAAGGTGCAAACTCCGCACAAACAGAAACCAGTCACTGGAACTGTGAAACAGCACCTCTTTACTGCTGCACCACTGTGGCAAACTTGTAACGTTGAACAGAATGTATGGGTGACAGCATCAGGGACATATACACAAAATGATGTACATCGATGCCATCATGTGGACAATGCTAAAAATTACATAGAAAATGGGATAGAAACATAGAAACATAGAAAATAGGTGCAGGAGTAGGCCATTCGGCCCTTCGAGCCTGCACCGCCATTCAATATGATCATGGCTGATCATCCAACTCAGTATCCTGTACCTGCCTTCTCTCCATACCCCCTGATCCCTTTAGCCACAAGGGCCACATCTAACTCCCTCTTAAATATAGCCAATGAACTGGCCTCAACTACCTTCTGTGGCAGATAATTCCAGAGACTCACCACTCTCTGTGTGAAAAATGTTTTCCTCATCTCGGTCCTAAAGGTATTCCCCCTTATCCTTAGACTGTGACCCCTTGTTCTGGACCTCCCCAACATCGGGAACAATCTTCCTGCATCTAGCCTATCCAACCCCATAAGAATTTTGTAAGTTTCTATAAGATCCCCCCTCAGTCTTCTAAATTCTTGCGAGTACAAGCCAAGTCTATCCAATCTTTCCTCATATGAAAGTCCTGACATCCCAGGAATCAGTCTAGTGAACCTTCTCTGTACCCCCTCTATGGCAAGAATGTATTTTCTCAGATTTGGAGACCAAAACTGTGCGCAATACTCCAGGTGTGGTCTCACTAAAACCCTGCACAACTGCAGTAGAACCTCCCTGCTCCTATACTCAAATCCTTTTGCTATGAATGCTAACATACTATTTGCTTTCTTCACTGCCTGCTGCACCTGCATGCCTACTTTCAATGATTGGTGTACCATGACACCCAGGTCTCGCTGCATCTCCCCTTTCCCAAATTTGCCACCATTAAGATAATAGTCTACCCTCCTGTTTTTGCCACCAAAGTGGATAACCTCACATTTATCCACATTATACTGCATCTGCCATGCATTTACCCACTCACCCAGTCTATCCAAGTCACCTTGCAGCCTCCAAGCATTCTCCTCACAGCCAACACTACCCCCCAGCTTAGTGTCATCCGCAAACTTGGAGATGTTGCATTCAATTCCTTCATCCAAATCATTAATATATATTGTAAATAGCTGGGGTCCCAGCACTGAGCCTTGCGGTACCCCACTAGTCACTGCCTGCCATTCTGAAAAGGACCCATTTACTCCTACCCTTTGCTTCGTGTCTGCCAGCCAGTTCTCTATCCACATCAATACTGAACCCCCAATACCGTGTGCTTTAAGTTTGTATACTAATCTCTTATGTGGGACCTTGTCGAAAGCCTTCTGAAAGTCTAGATATAACACATCCACTGGTTCTCCCTTATCAACTCTGCTAGTTACATCCTCGAAAAATTCTATAAGATTCGTCAGACATGATTTGCCTTTCGTAAATCCATGCTGACTTTGCCCAATGATTTCACCTTACTTTCCAAATGTACTGCTATCCCATCTTTAATAACTGACTCTAGCAGTTTCCCCACTACCGATGTTAGACTAACTGGTCTGTAATTCCCCGTTTTCTCTCTCCCTCCTTTTTTAAAAAGTGGGGTTACATTAGCTACCCTCCAATCCTCAGGAACTACTCCAGAATCTAAGGAGTTTTGAAAAAGTATCACTAATTCATCCACTATTTCTGTGGCTACTTCCATGAGTACTCTGGGATGCAGACTATCTGGCCCTGGGGATTTATCGGCCTTTAATCCATTCAATTTACCCAACACCACTTCTCGGATAACCTGGATTTCACTCAGTTCTTCCACTCTTATTTGACCGCCAGTGTCCTGCTATTTCCGGCAGATTATTTATGTCTTCCTTAGTGAAGACAGAACCAAAGTAGTTATTCAATTGGTCTGCCATGTCCGTGTTCCCCATGATCAATTCACCTGTTTCTGACTGCAAGGGACCTACATTTGTTTTAACTGATCTCTTTCTCTTCACATATCTATAAATACTTTTGCAGTCAGTTTTTATGTTCCCTGCCAGTTTTCTTTCATAATCTATTTTCCTTTCCTAATTAAGCCCTTTGTCCTCCTCTGCTGAACTCTGAATTTCTCCCAGTCCTCTGGTAGGCTGCTTTTTCTGGCTAATTTGTATGCTTCATCTTTTGTTTTTATACTATCCCTGATTTCCCTTGCTATCCATGGATGCACTACCTGCCCTGATTTATTCTTTTGCCAAACTGGGATGAACAATTGTTGTAGTTTATCCATGCAGTCTTTAAATACCTTCCATTGCACATCCAGTGTCAACCCTTTAAGAATCACTTGCCAGTCTATCTTGGCCAATTTACTTCTCATACCTTCAAAGTTACCTTTGTTTAAGTTCAGAACCTTTGTTTCTGACTTAATTATGTCGCTCTCCATCCTAATGAAGAACTCAACCATATTATGGTCACTCTTGCCCAAGGGGCCCCGCACAACAAGACTGCTAACTAACCCTTCCTCATTACTCAATACCCAGTCTAGAATAGCCTGCTCTCTTGTTGGTTCCTCTACATGTTGGTTTAGAAAATTTCTTGGAATGTATGCTATCCCGCATACATTCCAAGAAATCCTCTTCCTCAGCACCCCTGCCCATTTGATTCACCTAATCTATATGCAGATTGAAGTCACCCATTATAACTGTTTTACCCTTGCACGCATTTCTAATTTCCTGTTTGATGCCATCCCCAACTCCACTACTACTGTTAGGTGGCCTGTACACAACTCCCACTAGCGTTTTCTGCCCCTTAGAGTTTAGAATGAATTTAGGATTTCTTGTTTCAATCATAATTTGGATAATTCCTGCTTACTACAATACAATTTCAATTAACAGTCGCCATATCCACTTTTGATAGGCTGTGTCCAAGTGAAACCAATTCAACTTGCTCATTTAAGATGCATATAAGCATTATAGAATAGCAGATTAAATGCCATTAATCTGATTTCAGATAACGAATTTCGAAATTGGATTCAAGAGCTCACGGTCTGCAGGTAGACATAAAATGCTGGAGTAACTCAGCAGGACCGGCAGCATCTCTGGATAGAAGGAATGGGTGATGTTTCGGGTCAAGACTTCGAAGAGAGTCTGATGAAGGGTCTCGACCCGAAACGCCATCTATTCATTCTATCAAGAGATGCTGCCTGTCCCGCTGAGTTACTCCAGCACTTTATGCCTATCATCGGTGTAAATCAGCATCTGCAGTTCCTTCCTGCACATAGCATCATGGTCATATTGATTCCCTATTTCTCTGTTTATTTTCATTGAGGTAGGATACCTGCTGTATTGTATCATTGTAGCCTTGGGTGCAAAGGAAATTCAGGATATTTATGCACTGATGAATTAAACAAACTGGTCAGATATATTCTGACTATGAGAATGCAGGGTGCCTTGGACAGCTTGGGGGAGTGGGCAGATGCATGGCAGATTAAGTTTAATGCGGATAAATGTGAGGTTATCCACTTTGGTAGCAAAAACAGGACGGGCAGATTACTATCTAAATGGTGTCAAGTTGGGAAAAGGGGAAATACAACAGGATCTGAGGGTCCTTGTTCATCAGTCTATGATAGTAAACATGCAGGTACAGCAGGCAGTGAAGAAAGCCAATGGCATGTTGGCCTTTATAACAAGAGTCGTCGAATATAGGAGCAAAGAGGTCCTTCTGCAGTTGTACAGAGCCCTAGTGAGACCACACCTGGAGTATTGTGTGCAGTTTTGGTCCCCTGATTTGAGGAAGGACATTCTTGCTATTGAGGGAGTGCAGCGTAGGTTTACAAGGTTAATTCCCAGGATGGCGGGACTGTCATATGCTGAGAGAATGGAACAACTGGGCTTGTACACTGAAGTTTGGAAGGATGAGAGGGTATCTCCTTGAAACATATAAGATTGTTAAGCGTTTAGACATGCTAGAGGCAGGAAACATGTTCCCGATGTTGGGGAGTCCAGAACCAGGGGCCACAGTTTAAGAATAATGAGCAAGCCATTTAGAACGGAGACGAGGAAACACTTTTTCTCACAGTTGTAAGTCTGTGAAATTCGCTGCCTCAGAGGACAGTGGAGGCAGGTTCTCTGGATGCTTTCAAGAAAGAGCTAGATAGGGTTCTTAAAAATAGCAGAGTCAGGGGACATGTGGAGAAGGCAGGAATGGGGTACTGATTGGGGATGATCAGCCATGATCACATTAAATGGCAGTGCTGGCTCGAAGGGCCGAATGGCCTACTCCTGCACCTATTGTCTATTCGCCTTCTGAGGATTCCCACTTGGGAATTCTGTATTGAATTTTCCAATCGACTCAAGATCATAATTGGTGACAGTTTTTGTCTGTATGAGTCTTTATTTAGAAGTCATTTGCTAACCCCCCCCCCCCACCTTTCTGTTAAAAATGTTGCTTCAAACTTTACTTCACCAGACCTCGGGTCACCTTTTCATACAGTATTATTGCGTCTTAAATGTCCACATTTATTATTGATATAGTTTTGGTGCAGTTTTACTGACGTTATCTAACTGCCAGTGAATATGTACTCTCTCGTTAGCAGGGAATATTTTTGAGTATTCTGACAAAGTGTTTGTGAAGATGCGAAAGGGGAAGGGTATGTTTGTATTTGCCAATGAACATCAATACATGAATAGTTTTGAAACCCTCTAGGGTTCTTGCGGTAATATTAGAACTCCCAACAATACCCAAGATTAACCTTGGGCAGAAAACATTTGAGAAACAGTGAAAAGCACAAAGAATCCAAGAAATGAAAAATGTTTATTTAATTGCAGATGTGAAAAAAAATCTGTATTATTAAGAAATAAGAAAACATTAATATCTCCATAAAGTAAACTAACACGGTTTTACTTTTACAGTGTCTGTTGTGCTCATACTATAGACATTATCTTGGAACTCTTGAGGCAATTTTTTCACTTGGAAGAAAGTTTAGGAATGCAATATGATGGAAGAGGGAAATACAAATTCAAAAATTTAAATTTAAATACTTACTGTACATTTGTTACTTTGTCAATGTGTTTGACGTGTGACGTTACCAAGATTAGAAATTAACTGCAAATCACCAGCTTCAGTTCTTTATAAGAGAAGATTTTTCAATGACTGGTTTCTTAGACTGATTGCATTTGGTAGAATTTAGTTTAAGATTTCAATGGAAAAGTCAGTTATAAAACGCTCTATCACTTCTTACTAGATCCTACAAAAATGTAATGTAAATAGAGTAAAAATCACAGTTCATTGGGTTTTCTTCAAAGCTTACAAACATTAACGATGAGCATATAGCTTTCAATCCAATCCGACGGGTTAGCACTTAGATTTTTGGTACATCAGAAGTGCAATTGTGCCAAAGAAAAATTGGTTCCAAATTTCTATTAATTCAAAACAAAATCTATCCCATGGGTTTTGATTCTTAGCATAATTCACATAGAACAGTGGTTCTTAACCTGGGGGTCGAGACTCTCATAGGGGTCATTTGGGGCTTTACCGGGGGAATGAAGTGGTCATAAATAACACATCCATTTTTAGGAACCTAACAAAGGTACATACCACATATAGTATTTTGTTCGCAGATGCGTGTACGTATGCCAAAAAGGTTAAAACCTCTGACATAGAACATAGCAAAATAAAACACATTAACAGGCTCTTTGGCACACATTCTGCGGCAAACGTGTCAAGATAAACTAATCTCCTATGACAGCACACGAGCCACGTCCCTCTATATCCACATGCCTTATCTAAAAGCCTCCTAAATGGCAATATTGTATCTACCACTCCCCCCCCCCCCTTAAAAAACAACTGGCCCACACATCTTTTCTTTAAACCCTACTCCTCTTATCTTAAAAGCTATGCACTCAAATGTTTGACTGTCTACCCTATCTGTGCCTCTCATAATTATATTTATCTACCATGTTCAAGAAGGAACAGCAGATGCAGGAAAATCGAAGGTTGACAAAAGTGCTGGAGAAACTCAGCAAGTGCGGCAGCATCTATGGAGCGAAGGAAATAGGCAACGTTTGAAGAAGGGTTTCAATAGACAATAGGTGCAGGAGTAGGCCATTCGGCCCTTCGAGCCAGCACCGCCATTTAATGTGATCATGGCTGATTATCCCCAATCAGTACCCCGTTCCTGCCTTCTCCCCATATCCCCTGACTCCGCTATTTTTAAGAGCACTATCTAGCCCTCTCTTGAAAGCATCCAGAGAACCTGCCTCCACCGTCCTCTGAGGCAGAGAATTCCACAGATTCACCACTCTCTGTGAGAAGAAGTGTTTCCTTGTCTTCTAAATGGTTTACTCCTTATTCTTAAACTGTGGCCCCTGGTTCTGGGCTCCCCCAACATTGGGAACATGTTTCCTGCCTCTAGCTTGTCCAAACCCTTAACAATCTTATATTTTTCAATGAGATCCCCTCTCATCCTTCTAAACTCCAGTGTATAAGCCCAGCTGCTCGATTCTCTCAGCATATAACAATTCGCCTATTCGGCCCGAAACGTTGCCTATTTCATTCGCTCCATAGATGCTGCCTCACCCGCTGAGTTTCTCCAGCACTTTTGTCTACCTTATATCTATCTACCAGGTCTCCCCTCGACCTCTGTTGCAGAGAAAAGGATCCAAGGTTGTCCAACTGGTTTAGCTTTTGAATTGCAAGTCCTGAGAAGCTAACTTATTTCTATTTTGTAGGTGACACTTTATTAAGGACTTCACTGTTGCTCTATTTAGGAGAAACCCCGATGTTATAAAAATAATTGCTGTTATGAACTTAGAATCTAATATTGGCACATGTAAATAACAATGTTTGCAATATCATTGATTATGCAATGACTTCTGCTAATGAACATTTGAAATAGGAAACCGAAAATGCCTTTAGCTATATTTCTCAAGTAGTGGGCGGAATATCACAAGTTCGATGTTACGGGTAAGATAGAGTTTATGTTTAGCATCCATAAAATTTGATGCATCACTGCATATTTTGGCCAAGTAAATAAAATAAAATGCATGTTACAATAAAAAACAGGACTGGATTACTCAGAAATCATATGGACGTCAGTAAAAAATAAAGTAGGAACATCACAGTGATGGAGACAGGATGACTAACACCGTCCTCTGCAGAATCCAGCACGAGTCCTGAACACTATGTGGCCAACCCTGTGCCAAGTATAAGGTCTTCTTGGAGCTAGACAGGTACTTAGAAATACAAAAGGAAAAGTCCAGTTGTGATCCATGAGGAAACCAATAACTCAGGTTGGACAAAGAAACCAGTTCAGATAAAACAAGTATCAACTATTTTGTTTTAAACACAGCATTGGGGTATTATTAAGATTACCAGATCTATTGTGGATTTATGGTGGATGGAAATTATGCTTGACTCATCTATTTGAAGTTTGAGGTTATAACTTGTTTATGTTTCTATAACTTGTAGAATAGATAAGGGAGAAAACAGTTTTCATGTGGTATTAAACAGATTGTGCCACAAGAGGTAATTATACATTAATGCGGAGAATTGGGCATAACATACTTGTGTCGATTAACTATTGTTTAATGGAATTAAAATGGTGCAAGAATTGTCACAGTGGCCACAGATATTCAAAATCTTTCAATGCTTTAAAGTTTTGCTGATGGCATAAAAATGGGTGAAAATGGGTGTTGTGAGAAGGGACAAAGGAGGGATGTAGGCGGTCTAATGAAAGACAAGGACATGACAGATTTACTAATCGAGTTTGTAAGAGAAAAGTAAGAGTATTTTTGAATGGCAAGAGATTGAAACATGTTGTTCGAACGTCCTTGTACACAGATACAGCAAACAATTAGGGAGGCAAACAATATGTTGGGTCCATACTGCGAGAGGATTTGGCTACAACAGCAGAGATGTCTTAAATGGAAACTTTGGTGAAACTATATCCAGAATATTATATTCAGATGAAGTTTCTCTTCAAAGGAAGGATATGCTTGCAATAGAGGGAGTGCAACAAAGGTTCAATAGATTGATTCCTGATATGGGAAATTTGTCCCAGAAAGATAAACCAGTTTGTACACTCTCCGGAATTCATAAGAATGAGAGATGACCTCATTGAAACATACAAAATTGTTATGGCCTTAATACAGGGATGATGTTGCCCACGCTGGAGATCACAGTCCCAAAATATGAGAGATGCAAGGAACTGCAGGTGCTGGTTTGCATTAAAAGACAAAGTGCTGGAGGAACGCAGTGGGTCAGGCAGCATCTCTCGAAAACAGATACGTGAAGTTTTGTGTCGGGTCCCTTCAGGACTACGATGTGAAGTCACTTCTTCACACAGTTAGGAATTCTCTACCCAAGAGGGCTAGTAAAGTCTAGATGCTGGGTATATTCAAGATGGAGACTGATATATTGTTTGCTATTATGGGAATCAATGGGTCTGATAAGTTGGTGCAGAGAAGCAGCTTTGAGAAATATGATCAACCTTGATCTCACAGACAGGCAGCACAAGGACCTGCTTCTATTTCTTAATCCTCACAGAAGACTGATATTTCTGTTACACAGAGAGCTGTTCCTGGTTCCTGCAGAAGTGATTAAAAAACCTTGACCTAGAAGAGCAGAAAATGGGCTGAAAAACACAATTAAAGCCGATGTCGATTTTGGGTATCAGTGGAATGTGAACCAAAATACAGTTTTTATTCATATACTGTAATAGTAACTAAGTGGAAGAAGCAAGATTTAATTTCAATCATGCCTTTGTATTATAAAAGCATCTTAACTGCTGTTGCAATCTACTGTAAACATTACATTTCAGGCAGGGTTGGACAGTTCCACTTTAACATAATCATTCATCACATTAAGGATACGTGCATCAGTTTGTGTGTGTGTGTGTGCTTAACATGCCCCTCCAAAAGCAAATTTAAAATCCTATTCAGTCCTCGGCACCAATCTAGTAAACTATTGAATATCAAGTAATTGGAATTTCAAGGATCATGAAACATTGAAATGTACATAACAGTAGCACAATAACCAGTATCACCAGTACTGATTGCATGTATGACATTCTATGAAGTCATTTTGGCAATGGTATGATTTAACTACTTTTGAATGGATTCTCTCATCACACTGTGCTTCGTTATTTTTGCAATGTAACAAATATTGATTAGAATAGATCCAGTACATCAGAATTAAAGTTCAGTGTAGGAAGGAACTGCAGCTGCTGGTTTAAACTGAAGAAAGACATAAAAAGCTGGCGTAAATCAGCAGGCCACACAGCACCTTTGGAGAAAATAGGAGATGTTTCAGATCGAAACCGTTCTTCAGACTGCGAGAAAGGTCTCGACTTGAACAGTCACCTATTCCTTTTCGCCAGAGATGCTGATTGACCCGCTGAGCTACTCCAGCTTTTCATGCCTATCTTCAGGATTGAAGTTTCATCTTATTTTATATCAATGCACCCAATTCACATTCTGTCCTAATCAGGCTGAATTAATTAAATGGGCATAAAATCTTACAACAAGTGATCGATTTTATTATATGTAATAGGTTTCCATTTTGATGCATTGGCTCCATGCATCATTGCAGCCTCATTAACCACTGATATAAATTGGCATGCAGTTCCTGTATTTCCACAATAGATAACAATTAAACTTGCCACTTAAAATTAAATCTCGTTCACTTTAGTCCTAAACTCTAAACCTTTTACTAATTTGATATGTGCAATAACTGCCAATCAGCTTCTTGGCACTAAAATGTCAAATATGAAATCCCCTTCACTCAGCACTTAAATTAGAGATTGAAAAAATGGAAAATGCTTTATTTCTTAAATTGCTTCTCTCGCTTGGAATTAAATCTTGCTTGCCCTGTATACATTTTTTTCGTTCCGAACCTGGTTATTCTCACGTGCATTTCCTTCTCAATCTGCAGGAAATGTTCACTTCACAACCCATCAAGTGGACTCAAGGACATGGTTACTTGCCCTTTGCATTCCGGCCCTGGTTGCTTGGTTTTGCACATTCTACTGCTATCAGCTCACATTTTCAGTAACTTGCTTAACAAAAATATTAGGACCAATTTTCCACAGGCAGGTCTCAGGAGACCAGCTAATGAATATGGTCCACTATCTCATAAATTCCCTTACCAGTTCAAAGTCAGAATAAGATGCCTAACCTAATGTGTGCATCCAATCAGAACCATTTAATTGTGCATCCCCACCTATATCTCCAAAAAAAAGTTCTTCAGATAAAAAAATGTTTAAGTCTTTGCCTTGTCATATTATTCAGCACCAAGGACTGGCCAGTGAAAACTTCAAAGAACTTCAAATAACCCCTGCATTCCCTCTCTCCATCCCTCCCCCATCCAAGTCACACCAGCTTTTCGTTCTCCCCTAGCAAACAGCTAACAATAGCCCGTTTCCCTTATCATTGTTATTTTTTTGCATATCTTTCATTCATTTGTTCTATATCTCTCTACATCTACTCGTTTCCCCTTTCCCGTGACTTTCAGTCTGAAGGGTCTCGACCCAAAATGTCACCAATGCCTTCTCTCCAGAGATGCTGCCTGTCCCGCTGAGTTACTCCAGCATTGTGTCTATCTTCCATTTAAAATAATTATTATTTTCTCCAAAATATACTATTCGTTAAAATGGAAATTAAAAAAAAATTTCAAATTTAGATTCAATGCTGAGAAAAGTGCTGTGCTATCAGTCATTGAAACATTTATAGGATAGTTTGGCAAAGAGCTACACAACTTGATCCTGAGTGACAATTACAAAAGTAATTTTCAACTTTGGTTGGCGTGGAAAATCAATTGTCAAAGATTTTTGTTAAAAAAGGTTAGTGTTAAAATACAGGTACAAGTTGAGCAAAATCTTTGCATGAAGTGAATGACTGCTTCTGGACAAGAAAACTATTTGAATTGTCCAGAAGAATACAACCGCCTCTACACACCTTGACTATCTTCTTGCTGTGGGAGGAGGGGGAGGGGCAGAGCTGTATTTGACACCAAGAAACAAAGCAGCAGTTCTTGGGCGGTGTGATGGGGGGTGGGGGTGGTGTAGAGGCGAGAAGTCCAAGACAATATCACCAGTGAACAGTACTATCATTCCTCCAGGCACAAATAACATATGGAATTAACTTGGAATAAACTAGAGCAGCTGCCATTGTCGGTGATCACCTTACACAGTCCTAAATTAAGGAGACTAATGATTGAACTGTAGACAATGAATGATTCAGCCATAAGGTTCTTAAAACTGCAATTGGATATCTAACATATAATTAAATCCTGATTTGTATAATAAAGGTTCATCACCAGAAACCGAGAGGTGCTTTGGTGACAAAAAGCCATTTAAAAAACTGTAGTAAGCAAATCAATGCTACTTGGTCTGTAAAATAATGCACTTATTATCGCCTCATTAATGGAAGGTCCACTTAGTTAATATCAGTCCAATCTAATTGAAAATTCCACAATTATGCCACAGATGATTATGGCACAAAATCCAATCTCAACAGCAACAGAATTTCAAATCATCCTATCTGCAACAACTTGTCCAAAGAAGCATTCTAGACAGAACCGGACAAAGCAGAGCTATGGAGTATGCCAAGTTCCTCAAGGCCATTATAACGATGGCTCAGTTTCAATTTTAGTGATTGAAATCTAAGTCAATACAAGGTAAGAAAAAAAATGGGTGGAGAGAAGGAAGGGAGAAACTAAAGGGATGGGTTGAGATTGGCAAACAGTTTCCAATTTCAATAGCCACAGAATTTCAAATCATCCTTACCACTTTATCTTTGGAGAATGCAAAGTTCTTGGAGATCATTATAATTTAACCTTTTCTGGAGAGTACAAGTTGTCATAAGAACAGCTGATCTAGGAAAAATGTCATCAGATTTTAATGTATTTCATTCAAAATAGACTGATGTTTTAAAATGGCTATTTTAAATGAAAGTTTACTGTCTTAAATATTTGACGTTAGGAAATATCAGTTTAAGGCACTAATCTTTTCTAGGTTTGTAATATCAAAGCTATGAATGCCTCATGGATCAATTAACTCATTTCACTTCAATTAAAAATCACATCATATGGCAGTGACAGAAAACAGTCTCACGCGAACGCCTTGGATATTCAACTTCTGAAGGATTTTTTTCTTAACCAGTATAAGCCGTAAATTATAAATACATTCTGATTTACATGAGCACATTCCACAATTTTTTTCCATGTAGAAATACCTAACAAGACAGTATTTAATAACATTTATATAGAAATGAATAAATATCTGGAAGATAAACGATCAGCATGGCTGGTGAAATTATTTATATTATAGTAAGACCTGAAAATACCAAATAAGCATTTCAATCAAAATCTTGAAGAAGCATGCGTCTCTGAGGTAATTTTATACTTTTATATATAAATCTTACAAAGCAAAAAACAGACCTGAATGTATATCCACACAAAAGCATATATACCTTGTCACATTTTGCCATCTATGCTCATTCTACAAAGTGCGCACATGCAGAGAAAAGGAAGCTGAACAGCTAGTAACATTTTATGTCTTGGCACAAAATAAGAAAAGTACTATTCCGCAAGCCATTAATTAGCGAGTATTGTGAAATTTCTGGTTTAATCTGACTTTTCCACATCGAATATACTGGCAGAAATACTGTTAGGCATGTTTTTCAAATTTGTGATTTGTAACTTAAAAGATATACAACTTCTCAAAGTGCCAAAAATTATTCTCAAAAATATATGACTACAAACAAAAGGTACACAATTTCTAACTAACGTGGCATTCAAAATGTGAAGTGTTAAGTTTGTTGCAAAATAGTTTTGGTCGCCGTAAGTTTTTAAATCAACTTAAATCCAAAAGCATAATGATGTTAAAGAGCAAATCTGTGCATTCTCCTTAGCTTATTATAGTGTTATTCAAAAATTGCATGCTGTGTATGGCAGGACTGTATAATTAGTTTAAAATTGTGATTTTTTTTTTTTTAAAACAGCTCACTGTTAAAACATGCAGTTAACATGAATCACTGTTCTCTTACTCATCTGATTAGAATGGTAAATAGTGAGAAAAAATAATTAAAAATTCACAGTAGACCAACATTTCCCTTCATAACATATAAAAAGTCCTGTGAATGCAGTGCACGGCATCCTTGTATCCTTTTCCAAAAGCCGATCTCTAAAGGGAGTATTGTCAACAGAAGGTATTTTTCTAGTAGTAAGTTTAAACTAGGGAAACCAATTTACCTTTTTTTTTTTAAAAACCAGAAATAGTGAACAGAGGAAAACATAGCCCTAAATCTTTCAGTTAAGTTTGTTAAATAAGTATATTAATATCCAAAATCATTTTGCTTTACTTATTTTAACCAAAAATGTCAAGCTACAAAAATACATTTGCAAGATCTCCCTGAACTAACTCATCTTTTTTTTTTATGAAATAGAACCATAAGAATCAGTTATTCTCTCTCTTCTCCCCCCCCCCCCCCCCCCAAATCCACCCTCCCCAACCCTAGTCCCCAAATCCATTTGTACAATAGAATAATTCAAGCTCTCGAGCACAATCCTTGGCAGCTAGTACTGTATAATATAAACACAGGCAAAAGGTAAGGCAGCTGTTAGTTTCTACAAATACATTCCGCTCAGATGTATGTCTCCCAATGTATCTCATTTGCAAAACTGTAGGGCACAAACTGGTGATGAAAAACAGATCAGGATTCCTTTAAGAAGGGCCATTGTAATCAGTTCCTGCAGTGCCTGAGTGTCAAGTCTTGCAGGAGGTACAATTTTCCAAAAATCACCTCCCTTCTTCTCAACGAGACGGAGTACACAGGCTTCTGCGATGACTGCAAAAAATGAACATAACATCAGTATGGCTTTTGTTTAAAATCTTTAACAAATTAGCAATCTTGCAGCTGCTTGGCACTGGTAAAAGGTGCTTACCTCAGAAACAAATCATGTGAGGAAATGCACAAACAAGATGGCAAGGCCAATATTCAACAAAATGACCATGGCAATCATAACGGTATTGGGTCCCTGAAATAAATAAAAGAAAATGTCGTTATCCTGCTCTTTAGGTTAGAGGTCTGAGACTAAAACATTATGGAGCAGTACAGTCTTACAGTGTGGAAAGAGCCCCTTTGGCCCAACTTGCCCACACCGGCCAACATGTCCACTTTACACTAGGCCCACCTATCTCCGTTTGGCCCACATCCCTCCAAACCTGCTCTAGCCATGTACCTGTCTAAATGTTTCTTAAACATTGTGATAGTGTCTGCCTCAACTACCTCCCCCGTTCCATACACCTACCACCTTTTGTGTGAAATGATTACCCTTCAGATTCTTATTAAATCTTTCCCCCCCCACCTTAAACCTATGTCCTCTGGTTCTCGATTCCCTTACTCTGGTCAAGAGACTCTGTGAGTCTACCCAATCTGTTCCTCTAATGATTTTCTATCTAAGATCACCCCACATCCTCCTGCAGTCCAAGGAATAGAGTCTTAGCTCTCCCCACAGCTCAGACTATCGAGTCCTGGCAACGTCCTCGTAAATCTTTTCTGCCTCCTTTCCAGCTTGACAACATCTTTCCGATAATATGGTGCCCAAAACCATACAACCATAGCCCAAAATACTCTAAATGCAGCCTCACCAATGTCTTGGACAACTGCAACATGACCTCTCATTCTTTATTACCTGGTCTTTCAAAATCCATACTGCTGATATTTTCCAACAGAATGTTTAGAATCTTCATAAGGTCATAAGTGATAGGCGAAGACTTAGGCCATTAGTCCCATCAACTTAACTCTGCCATTCAATCATGGCTGATCTATCTCTCCCTCCTAATCCCATTCTCCTGCCTTCTCCCCATAACCTCCGACACCTGCACTAATGAAGAATCTATCCCTACCTTAAAAATATTCATTAGAAACATCGAAATTAGGTGCAGGAATAGGCCATTCGGCCCTTCGAGCCTGCACCGCCATTCAATATGATCATGGCTGATCATCCAGCTCAGTATCCCGTACCTGCCTTCTCTCCATACCCTCTGATCCCCTTAGCCACAAGGGCCACATCTAACTCCCTCTTAAATATAGCCAATGAACTGGCCTCAACTACCCTCTGTGGCAGAGAGTTCCAGAGACCCACCACTCTCCATTGACTTGGTCTCCACAGAATTCCACAGATTCAACCCCCTGTGACAAAAGAAATTCCTCCTCATCTCCTTCTTAAAGGAACATCCTTTAATTCTGAGGCTGTGACCTCGTCCTAGACTCTCCCACTATGCAAAATATTTACTTTATTTTAGCATGAATCCTACAAGAGACACAATCTGGTTATCTGGAATGGGCATCTTCCATCTTGTGCACCCTTTACAGGATTAGCAGTAGTTAGATATTCTTACAATTACCACAAAACGATTGAGAATTTTTGCTAAGAATTCAACTTAATCTACATTGGAAATGAAAGATCACAACCACATTGGTGAGACTGGATTAATATACGAGTCAGACTGAGAAATTATGTCACATTTCCTATACCATGGAATGTTAATGAGCAGAATTGTTATTTTATAATTCGCAACTTTGATATTATTGTTACAGAGACTGGCATTGCTTCTAAAATTTTTTTTAAAAACTTAAAAAAAATCAAGCTGTATTCAAGTTCCCTAGCTGCCAAGATGGGATTCAAACTCCTGTCCGTGGACCGATGATCCAGGTTCCAGGCTGGTAGTCCGGGTAACTCAACCGACATTTTCTGTCACAATGCTTCACTGCTGCACTCCACATGGAATCTGACAACACAGCTGATTGCCATTGCAATTTTGCAGCATTACAGTGGCGAATTATCACTCTAGTTCTATGCCAAGTCAGACTCCAGTGCTCTCACTGAGAATTCCAGGCCCACTGGAGAAGGCAAGATTATTTTTTCATTTTTTCACTTTAATTTTTAACATTGTGTTTTTAAATTTGTTTTTTAATGACATTGATCCCAACACTTTTGAATACATGTCACTCAATTTCATAAATAATAGAAGCAGAATTAGGCCATTCAGCCCATCGAGTCTACTCCGCCATTCAATTTCGGCTGATCTATCTTTCCCCCTGAACCCCATTTTCCTGCCTTTTTCCCCCCATAACCCTTGACACCCTTAAGTTCAAAGGGGGCACAGCTCTATCGCCACCAGTTTCTGTCAAGCCCGTAGCCCATCAGGGAGGAGGGTCTCTGCAATTCAATGAGATCCCATAATTCTCAACATTTAATTCTTGTTAACTCCTGGCAGGTCAACTGGACCAACTTTGTTCAATGCTTGCATTAAAGACTGACATCTCATCCAGGAACCAATCTACTACATGCACACTGCATCAATTCCACGGCAAGCATAGCCCTTTGTAAAGAAACTAAAAGGCCACATAACACAACAGGCTATAGAAGTATAAGGTAAAGAATGGGTCGACTGGGCTCATATTCACTGGAATTTAAAAGGATGAGAGGGGATCTTAGAGAAACATGTACAATTCTTAAGGGATTGGACAGGCTAGATGCAGGAAAAATGTTTCCTATGTTGGGAGACCAGGGGTCGCAGTTTAAGAATAAGGGGTAGGCCATTAGGGCTGAGATGAGGAAAAAGCTTTTCACCCAGAGAGTTGTGAATCTGTGGAATTCTCTGCCACAGAAGGCAGTGGAGGCCAATTCACTGGATGTATTCAAGAGAGAGTTAGATATAGCTCTTAGGGCAAACAGAATGAAGGGATAAGGGGAGAACACAAAATGTGTAGGAAAGAACTGCAGATGCTGGTTTAAATCGAAGGTAGACGCAAAAGGTTACACAAAGGTAGACACTGCGGACTCCGGTAGGGAAGCGGTCGTTCCAGGTGTCCCAAGCTGCTGAGAGGATTCTCCCGACGCCGGGGCACCACCACCCGGCGAGAACGGCCTGGAACATCGGGCCTCTCTGAAGGCGACTGCGGAGGCCTCAATAGGCCTGACTATCGGTGGACGAGGGTTGGGGACTGGACATTGTGCTTTCCCTCATAATGGGAACCATTGTGAGGGGATGTTTTTTGTGTTTGAATCTCTTTATTAGTGTTATGTCTGGATTCTTTTTTTGTGTGCTGCATTGGCAGGAAACAGTTCACTACACCAATTGGTGTATGTGACCAATAAACTAACCTTGAACCTTGAAATCCTGGAGTAACTCAGCGGGACAGGCAGCATCTCTGGAGAGAATTCTATTTAGAAGATAGACACCGCATTTTGTGTATACGATATGGGGTACTGGGGTAGGAATGGGGTACTGGTTTTGGATGATCAGCCATGATCATATTGAATGACGGTACTGGCTTGAAGGGCCGAATGGCCAACTCCTGCACCTATTTTCCATAATGACAGTAAGAATTCCTTATTTTTTGTGCTCTCGTTCCTGGTATCTGCATGTTATCTTTCTGCCCAAGATCCATTTGCAAAGGCAATATTTATCAGTTTTACACAATTTACAAATTCTGTTTTCCTACCAAAGCAAATGGCCTCACCTTTTGCCCATCCTCCGCTCCAATTTCTTGCCTACTCTCCTCTCAGTGCCTCTCAGAATCTTGTTTAAATTAGATTGTAAATCATTCTTCTAATTTGGCAGATAGATGAATTTTACTGAACCTCTCCCTCGTAGATCAACCCTACCAATTGATTTTTGTCTCAAAAACCATCTCACGACCCAAGACTACCAGTTTCCTAACCAAAAATTGTTCCACTGCTTGCCAAACTCATTCCAATCAAGATATGACACAAAATGCTGGAGTAACTCAGCGAGACAAGCAGTATAATTTGGCAGATAGATGAATTTGGCAGATAGATTTGGCACTCAGACCAGAGAGTGGTAGCGGTGTGGAATGAGCTTCCAGTGGAAGTGGTGGCGGCAGGTTCGTTGGTATCATTTAAAAATAAATTGGATAGGCATATGGATGAGAAGGGTATGGAGGGTTATGGTATGAGTGCAGGCAGGTGGGACTAAGGGAAAAAAGTTGTTCGGCACGGACTTGAAGGGCCAAGATGGCCTGTTTCCGTGCTGTAATTGTTATATGTTATATGTTATATGTTATATCTCTGAAGAGAAGGACTGGGTGAATTTTCAGGTCGAGACCCTTCTTCGGGTCTGAAGAAGAGACTCGGCCCAAGACATCACCCATTCCTTGTCTCCAGAGATGCTCTCCGTCCCGCTGAGTTGCTCCAGCATTTTGTGTCTATCTTCAGTGTATACCAGCATCTGCAGTTCCTTCCTACACCAATCAAGATTTGGTTTGGTATAACAATCAAACCATCAGAAAAATGAAACCCTTAGTGACTTGGTGGGGGTGGGATGCTGGAAAAAACAAATAATCTGTCCACCTATTTACTGTTATACCATTCAGTTATTTTTTTAGTGCAATAACACGCTAACATGAAACTACACAACAAACTCCATACAAGAAAAATAACAGCATTTCACGAACATCAATGATAATTTGAGACCAGATTTCAAATAATTTCTGACAACTATCATGTCAATAAAATATGATTAACTGTCAGGCATCACCTTTTTAAGATGATATTTGTTTTGAATGTTTTTTTACATCTTACCCATTTAATGACTTAGGCAGTAAACAAAAGAAATCAAGCTTATTTAATTATCAAAAAAATACCAATTCTACTTTACATCTTCTCACGTTTTCAAGAAATCCATGAAAGGATGAAAAATGCCGAGCATGTTGCACAAGTGAGTGACGAGACCATATGACCAACATGTACATTATTCACTAATCAAAAATGTGATATGCCAGTCACGCATTCCTAATTAACTGTGTTATTAATAGCTAAAGATAAGCCCTGTGTGCAAGCAGTTATTTTATATCCAGATTGTGTTTTTAATTTCATGTTTCTGTTTGATTTGCCTAAACTTTAAAAATAATGTAATTTGGTTCTAATCTTGCAACTTTGCGCTCTATTAATCTAATGCCTGCTGGTCTCGTTTAATAGCTTTAATTGTTTCTCTCTAGCTGTTGAGGGGTTCATCTGTTTTTTTGCATCCATGTTGCAATAGTGTATAAATGTTCAGAATTTAAAGAGCAGCATTGCCACAGCAACAGTCATCTGGTTGCAAAGAATGAATTATTATAAATCAGCACAACTTTCCATCCAAATATCTTTTCATTCGTGGCTTCGGCAATATAAAGATAAGTTGCGATACGAATTCAAAGATGAGAGTTAAAAAAACACACCAGTACAGTATGTACTATCGAGTGTACTGGTACACTAACAATAGTTCCAGATCTGTCAGAGCCCTCTACTGAATAGCCAAGTCTATCAAAGACCAAAGAGAAGAGGGGGCTGTAGAACTGAACAGGGCTGCAGCTCAGTTTACCATTCAAATAATTGATCAGTGGGGGAGGCTGAGCTTTATTTATTTGTGAAGGCAAATATCTCTAAAATATGTGGTAATCTCCAATCCATCCATTTTCCACTGAACCGACGAGGTAGCAGAGAGTCAACTGCATTTGATGGGCTTGGAATCTAATTCAGTCCAGCCTGAAGATATCTGAAGACAAAATGGGTGAAGTTGGAGAATGGAGCCTCAGGATTGGGAAACGAGGGCTAGAAAGGAAGGAAAGAAAGGCAAGGCGGATTCCATTACCACACTGTATTGCAATGTGAAGTCCTGGTTTCTTAAGAGTGCCAGTGATGATTATTCCAGGGAAAACTGGAAATCAACATGGATCCTGAAATTTGCTGTGGAACTGCAACTTGGTTGGGAAATATGGAGTTTACAGTTCCCATACTTTGCTCGTATAAGATTTATGTCAGGTTGTTACCAAAACGGATCACCAAGCTAGACATGTGAGGCGACTGAGTGAGATTGGCCTTTGCTCACCGCACTTCAGGTGACCCAAAAATGGCTAACAGTCTAGCACTGAGCTTCGCTCGTGTGTCAGACGACGTTCTGCCATCGCTTTGGCACAGCCAGTGCCACGTCTGTGCCTCTGCGGGGATCGTCCGCAGTGCATGCCTCACCGCCGCAAGTCGGTAGGTGGGCCACTGTCTGTACCTCTCCACAGTTGCACTTGTCAGAGTCCGAGAAGCCCCACTTCCTCAGGTTGAGTCCGCAATGTCTCACTCCAGTGCAGAGGCGGTTTGGGGCTTTCCAGGGAGTATAAGGCAGGTGGTGACCTGGTGCCATCTGTTGTTTGGTTTTGGTGCCTGGTACAGTTGGCTCAAGTCTTATGCAATTTCCAGACCATGATTGTTTTGTTGCAACATTTTCTGTGAAGAACCAATGCTCAAAAATAATGGCCATGGCTACCATGGAAACAGTTGGATTGTTAAGGAAAAATAAGCAGAGATCCACAGACTCCCAATGCCTACTTTGGGCATAGATTTGGCAGCATGTGTTCAGAATTTTCTAAACAAAATACCAGTTAGGTTAGTCATGTAACTTATTGTAGGCAACAAGATATTTAAGATGGTTAGAGTTAGTTGATGAGATATTTTTGTTTAAGAACCTTTGACGAATAATTTGCCAGTGCTGCTTAAAGGAAGCCAGTACCATATAAATGCTGAAAGTTAATTTTACTTTCAAATCTATTTGGCTGCCAACATTCTTCTTCAGCTGTGGCTAGGAATGAAAACGAGGCAGAAATTCACCAAACAGGCTGGTGGAAAAAGGTGATAGGCATGTTAAGGGTTATTTTGCGCAGTAATTCTTTTCTGTTGCCTTTGATACCACGGGCGTGGGTGCTGCCAATGGAATAATATTAAAACTATTTAATTATTCTTCTATTTTATTATGCGTTACAAAACATTGGGATATCTTGTGCACCTGATTATATATTAAAACTATCTTTTTAATCTTTGTTACAAGTCTCTTCGCGGAAATGAAATAAATTGAATTTTAATGTGGAATTCTTGGGAATTAAATCTTTGAGTTTCATAAATGAAACACAGAACAAATTGGAATTGAGCACTTTGACTCAAAACAGAGAAAATAAGTGTATAATAAAATTATCAATCGCTAGTGCTAAATAAAAATACTGTACATTGCTTTAAGAACTGTTCTGCAAACTGCGACTCATCAGTACCAGCTGGGATAAAAAGCTGTTTCAGGCATAAAACAACCTTCCAACGCATTACATGGTGCTTCTTAAGAAGGCTTAGAATCTGATCATATAAGCCCACTGGAAATTATTCTGCAGGAGATGGAATGAAGTTAGTTTTCCCTTGAAAAATACCCAAAAGTGTTATGTAAAACATAAAAGTGTTATCTTAAAAAAGTGTTGCTGTAAGACATATAAATAAGGTATTAAATAAATGTAAGTTCCTACCACTCTATCATTTGTAAATTTCACTATAAAAATGTCCCTCTACTTCGCTATTTTGCATGTGAATGTAAATGGTGGCAGGTGAATCATTTTGTGTTCCTATGTTTAAAATCAATTTTTACTTCATGATTTGAATGTACAAAAGATGAGTCCCATAATACTGATTTTTCTCATACTTAATATAAAGGAAAGCCCCCCGACTGAACACTGACTATAAAACTTACTGTAAGTGTACAATTGCTTGCTGAAACTGGACAATCGTCAAAATACATATTCAACAAAGAATGATACACAAGGAAACTGTATATTATAACATCAGTTAAAAGTAGAATTTCCAAATAAATTATCTTTGAATAAACCAAAATCCCTTCTTTCATTTCAATAATTTCCAAACCCATCCTCATATTCTTTGTTTAAGCACTAATCGACGTTCCCTCTCAGCCTTATCTTAATTCTTTTACCATAAGTGGACATTAGTATACTACATCTTCCTAAAACCAGTCTGCATGGGAGACGTGTTGGGAGGAACTACAAATGCTGGTTTAAAGTGAAGATGGAGACAAAATACTGGAGTAACTCAGCGGGACAGGCAGCATCTCTGGAGAGAAGGAATGGGTGACATTTAAGGGTTGGGACCTTTCTTCAGAAGAAGGAGGAGCTTCAGTCTGAAGAGGGGTCTCGACCTGAAACATCACCCATTCCTTCTCTCCAGAGATGCTGCCTGTCCCACTGAGTTACTCCAGCATTTTTGTCTGTATGGGAGACTTTCCAATCATGGAATCACTCAGTCTTTCAAAGGCAATATTAAACAGCATATAGGGTTGTACTTCATTCAATGTGCCAAGTCCGGGTGTAGATAATTGGCGAAGAACTTATGGTGTCGCCCACGTATCTTTATAAAGGGCCACCTGTCAGTACTTTAAGGCGAGGGGGAAAAGATTTAATAGGAACAGGAGAGGTTACCTTTTCAGACAAAAGGTATTGGGTGCATGGAACGAGCTGCCGGAGGAGGTAGTTGAGGCAGGTACTACCGCAATGTTTAAGGAACATTTAGACAGGTACATGGATAGGACAGATTTTAGAGGGATATGGGCCAAATACAGGCAAATGGGACTAGTGTCGATGGGCCATGTTGGTCAGCATGGGCAAGTTGGGCCAAAGGGCCTGTTTGCACGCTGTATGATTCTACGACTTGCCCTGACCTGTTATTCTAAAACAGTGATGCTCAGGTATCCTTGACTTCTGTCCTCTTCTCCTGCAGATCCAACTCATCTTTGAGCAGCAGAGGAAGAAGTTCATTATGGGGGAGTGAATGAAAATGACAAAACCATCAAGCCACACCCACAAGCATGTTTGTGGAACTGAATTGGCACTCAATCAATGGCTTAAAGTTTCATCCCCAACACCAAGAACATGCTTCTGGATAATTTAGTATCACATTTTAAGGCATTCTAAAGAAGATGGAGGTTAGTCATCGACAGCTCAGCTGGAGCTGATATTATAACTACAATGTTTATAGTTATGGACAACTGTACGATGTTTAAAAATTAAAATGCAGTTAATATATCTCCAGTGATTTCTTGAGGATGCGCAAATGATGTTTTCAATTTACCCGTTTAATCGGTCAAAATCGAAGATGAAAATGTACAAGATAAAGTCTAGAAGTCAGAATTTCAGAACTTGGGCAGGCTGCCTGTATTCTACATGGATAATTATGTAGCGTTTCATTTTTGGTACGTTAAGCTAGGGCTGGACTTGCACAGTAAAGGGAAGGGCCCTGGAGAGAGTTGTAAAACAGAGACTTAGGGTGCAAGTACACAGATCCCTGGTAGTGTGACACAGGTAGACAGTGTGGTGAAGGTGTTCGGCATCCTTGCCCACATCAGTCAGGGCACCGAGTACAAAAAAGTTGGGATGTCATGTTAGAACTGTACAAAATATCGGTGAGATTGCACCCGTAATACGGTGTGCAGATTTGATCACCTAGCCAAAGGAGGAATATCATTGAGCTGGAAAGGGTGCAGACAAGATTCACAAGGATGATGAATGGGTCTGGAGGGCTTGAGTTATGAGAAGAGACTGGAGATGCTGGGCTTTCATCTCACTATCATACCAAACTGAGGAGTGATCTTATAGAGGTAGATAAAATCACGAGGGATGTAGATAACGTGAATGGTCAGTCTTTTTCCCCCCAGTGTTTCGGAGTGTGAAAGTATAGGGTATTGATGGAAGGTGAGAAAAAATAGTAAAGGGAACACAAAGTTCACATTTGTCATCCTCTGTGGGTCTGTGCAACGAGCTGCCAGCGGGTGTGGTGGAGCAGGGTAAAATTATAATGTTTAAAAGACATATGGACTGGGAAAGTTGTAGAAAATGCTTAGAGGGATATGGGCCAAACTCAGGCAAATGGGATAATCTCAGGGAGGCAACTTGGATGGCATGGACGTGTTGGGGGAAGGGCCCGTTTCCATGCTGTATGACTATGATTTCATGACCCTTATGGTTTTAGAGTACAACTGTCTGTCTCGAAAGGTCTGTTTGTAGGTCCGTGCTTCATTTGTTTGGCCAAATTATGAACTCACCTGATCAAATGGTGCCACCTCCTTTCCTTCCATTTCAGGTGGTGTTACTGATTTAGATTTGGACACTGGTTTTGGTGCAGGTTTGGTTTCTGGCTTGGGCTGAGGTCTGGGTTCTGGCTGGGGTTGCAGTTGTTTCTCCTGTTTGGGACGTGGTGCAGCTTCATGCACCCGAAGTGCTGGCTTTGGTTCAGGTTCTGGTTGTACTTTCTTTACTTTGACCTCTGATTTTGGCTCTTGTACTGATGGTTTTGCTGGGATTGCTTCCTTCTTGAAGGACAACGACGGGACGGGAACTACATCATCCAATAAATCCAAAGGAGGGGGACCTACTTGTGGCCGCACAGCATAGCTGTGATAACTTTCATGGAACTGAAAATCAGTCTGACGACTGGGTGGGATAAGTTCTCTTGGTTTGCTCTTTAGATTTGTGTGAGGTTTATTTTCAATCCTTTCCAAAGGCTTTATGTCTAAATCACAGTTATTTTGCAATTGTTCCTCCATTTTTGTCGGTGTCCTTCTGTTACTTTGTTGACTAGAGCTCCTTGAAACATTTCGGCTGCTGGCAGTTGACCTGTTCTCAATCTGGACGGTCAATAAATCGGAAGGTGCTCCAGGATGACCGCTGGATCGGCTGCTTGTGCTTCTGTTTTTAGATTGCTCCCCATTCCAGTTGCCTGGACTCAAGTAGCTGGAGTCCTCCATTTTAAGATTTGAGTCTCTAATCTTTCGGACTTCTGGTGGGGTCCCCACGGGGCTCGGTGAAGGAGTGACAGCAGGAGATGACTCGAATGGAGTTGTGCCTGTCCCATGGAGGCCAGGACTCTCTGGTGGGGTAGGTGGAGGTTCCTCTATTGATGGGGGTTCTTGGTCAGTGTTTTCCACATTATCCCCATTCTCTATCAGTTCATGCAGCAGTTTTCTCTTTTGATATTCTGGACCTGAAAAAGATTAATTATTGCAAGCCATTCAGTACAATTGCAATGTGTAGATTTTTCTGTATTACTTCAATGCTGTTATATTTCTATTATCCTTTACACAGATCAATGTCATCAATAACAAAAATAATGAAAAATAAATGTACATGAAAATAGAACCCCAGTAACCTGTTAAATAATCCTAAATGTTAGACTGATCCTCGTTCATGACAATTAGCTGTGTTACAGGGAGTTTCACCCACTTCCAGCATATAATGGAGAATTATTACTATTTTCCCTTGACCAAAATTCGCTCGTTGTCTACCTGCAGAAGCTGAATACAACATTCATGGCCACATGTACAAAATTACATCCCTTATTTATTCATGCAATCTGACCAGTGTGCCAGGTATTATTTATCATTCATCCTTGAAACATGCTGAAGTCATCACAAGTGAAAGATGTTTCTTAAGAAGGATATTATTAAACGACCATGTTTTTTTTTTAAAAAGGTACTTTTCATGAAAAACTTAATGGGCCATTTTTATCAGATGGTCACAAATATCACTGTTTTATCTCACCTCTTGCTGTGGCTTCACAATCAGTGAATGTTTATTTTGCAAACATAATCTACACCCAACGCTAACATTATTACAGGTTAGCAGTCTTGATATTCTGTACTATACAAAAAGAAAGTTGGACACCATGGAAAAATAATCTAATGCAACAATGGTCCACAATGATAGAGAAGTTCACTTCAATGCTCAAATGGGAAAGCTGTTCAAAAATGATACAAGGTATTCTAGTTTATAAAGTAAGGATGCAATATGAAAAGGTCAAATTAGCTGAACCTTTTATTCAGTTTAGCCCACCACAACTAAGTATGGATGTTGAGTGCAGAGATTACTTTATTAGTAGGGATATGGAACTTTGTTTCCAGAGCAATACTAAAAAAGCCGGGAGAGCATTTAATCCATCCATTCATCACCCACTCTTGCCTTTGCCCCAGGCCAACTGCTGCTGAACATTTCAACCCAGCTTGTGCGCAATCCTCCTCATTAGACAGTGCTTCATGGCTGAGAATTAATTCTACTTTGGTTTGGTGGGTTCTGAAGTGGCTGATGAGGCCAATGCAGAAACAGCACATTCCTCCACAGATGGGTTTATGGTTCCTGATGGAGAAGGCAGATGGCAGCTTGCGAGGTGGTTGGGTTCCACTGCTGGTTGTGCAGGGCCTTTGTGTTCCCAATGCAAGGCATGCCGAGGCCCCATAATTTATTGAGACATTTGTTGGGACATTTTTCAGCTGCTATTCTTTCCTAATAGTGATTTGAAATATTATTGTTTCATAAGGTGATAAGTGATAGGTTTTTGGCTAATTCTACTCCTATCAAGTCTACTCTGCCATTCAATCATGGCAGATCTATCTCTCCCTCCCTCCTAACTGCATTCTCCTGCCTTCTCCCCATAACCTCTGACACCTGTACTAATCAAGCATCAATACCGATTGTAAATTATTATAATTTATTTTACCTCCAGTGGCCATGCATTTATGTTTTTTATACATATAAACAATCTATTTTCCTTTCCCATATTTTCTAATTATTTTCTCTTAGCAATGTTTTGGTTATCCATTGCTTGTCCCTGAAACGCCATAGTATTTTTCCTGACCATATTGTAAACCTCTTCTATGAATCGACCACTATCTTAACCTCATCGATTAACCTCATTGGTAACTCACAACAAAATGCACATATACGAATTACAAAGTGTTTCTTCTTTTGTTTTCAACCATGTTCATATGTTTATACCACTTACCTTAGAAAAAATGGTTTTTTTTTAATGTTTAATTGGTTTAATTTAGATCAACGTCTTTAATTTCAGGATTAAAAAGGTCATTCCTAAAATAAAATGTAAGATTTTATCATTCTTCCCAATTTGACCTATCACCAGTTTATTAATAAACATACTGAATTTCACCACAAAATAGGTCCTGCAGATCCAAGTCAGCTTGACAACTCGATGTAGTGCCTTTATCCTTGAAACATAGAACATAGGTGCAGGAGTAAAGCATTCGGCCCTTCGAGCCAGCACCACCATTCAATATGATCACGGCTGATCATCCAAAGTCAGTACCCCGTTCCTGCTTTGTCCCCATATCCCTTGATTCTGTTAGCCCTAAGTAAGTAAGTTTATTGGCCAAGTATTCACATACAAGGAATTTGCCTTGGTGCTCCGCCCACAAGTAACAACTTGACATACAGTGACAGTTACGAATGACTCAGAAAACACTAAACATTAATAAAACATTAATGATAAAACACCATTGATCAAGCATGTGAACCAACAAAATACCAGATCAAAGGGAGGCTACAGATTTCTGGCTGTTGAGTAGAGCAACTACTCGTGGATAAAAACTCTTTTTATGTCTGTCTGTGGCAGCTTTGACAGTCCCGAGTCGCCATCCAGAGGGAAGAGCTAAATCTAACTCTCTCTTGAAAACGTCCAGTGAATTGCCTCCACTGCCTTCTGTGGCAGAGAATTCTACACAGATTCACAACTCTCTGGGTGAAAACCTTTTTCCTCATCTCTGCCCTAAATGGCCTACCCCTTATTCTTAAACTGTGACCCCTGGTTCTGGACTCCCCCAACATGGGGATCATTTTTCCTGCATCTGGCCTGTCCAATCCCTTAAGAATTGTATATGTTTCTATAAGATCCCCTCTCATCCTTCCAAACTCCAGTGAATACAAGCCCAGTCGACCCATTCTTTAATGTCATGACCCGTAAACCATTCCTCCAGTAATTCATCCTTCAAATGTTCGCCTACTGCACTTTGGGAACCGAGGATATCCCTACCACAAATGGCTAAATATACAGTCATTGTGAACACCATGGAATGGTTTTGGCAGCTCAGTCCCAGGTTGAACCAGCTGCCAAAGTTGTCAAATTGTTTGAACATTTTAAAATATTACTTTACACTTAAATTAACTTGTTAAAATAAAATAAACTTGTTTTGCTTAATGTTTTTCTAATATTTACATTAATATAATTGCAACAAAATAGTGTAAACAACTTTGCTCTCAGCTCTCTTTTGCAGTCCCTCCTGTCCAATAAATTGAATGGAGTCACAGAATCTGTGCCAAGTCGAATATGGCATGGGCTTAGCGCAAAGAAACTGCTGAAGTTGATGTTCCAGAGATGGACTCGGGAGGAGCACACTGCTAATGGAAATGGCACGGACTTCTTAGGAAATCTGAGACTTCACGTAAGCATATGCTCTGGAATATTGTACACAATTTAGATATACCGGTGAGAGAATGAGAACAATGTTATTTTTCAAACTTCTCCTTTCAATACACTTATTATTGAGTGTGACAATAAAATGTTAAAACCAATCTAATTTCCTTCTAGTTGATTTTCATCTTGGGTATGAATGGCAACCACCATAACACACAAACTAACAACTTTATTATTTCAATGATTTTAAAAATGCACAAGTTTAAACATGATCAGAAATTACATTAAAGAATGATCAAAACATCCATCTATGATAGTCAAGTAACATCTGTGGAGAGAGAATCATTTAATATTTCAGGTTAATGGCATTGGTAAGATAATTGATTTTATACACACAATCAAAGCTTTATCCCTGATACCAATGTTGAGATTTAGCCAGCTTTCTGAAATGCAGTACTGGCATAGGGCTAGCCTGGTGTTGGCACTTGTCACTGCCCTTATCTTGCAGTCGTGAATCATCATGTTATCCGGAGGGTCGTTGTGAAATTTACAGACCACTCTGCTTCCGAGTTAAACCCGGTGTATGTAGTGTGGTGCCATGAAAATGAATAGGCGCTAACAGGAGACAGGTAGGAAGAGCTTTATATTTGATATCAATGAATTTGCACGTTTCAGATTGTATTTAGCCACCTGTTGTAAGGGTTTCATTATTTTTTTAAGTAACAATTTGTTAATGGTCTCCGGGAGCTTGCATGTTTGTGTGCTTCAAGTTAGCAGTAGTGGGGTGAAAACCAGCTGCTAGTTTCTAATGCTGGACAGGATGACCTAGTCGTGAGTCGACCTAGTCCTGTTTATCAACCACCCGATGATCTCAATCATGTGACACCCGTTGCTCATTTTGGGCATAAAAGGCATGTTGGTCCTGCCCTCTGGTCTCTGCCCTCTGGTCCTGCCGCAGGTAGCAGCTCTCTGCCTTCAGACTCTGCCTTCAGACTCTACATCGATGGGTGTGTACACAAGCTCGGGGCACTGCTGTCAGGAAGACGTGTAGCTCAACAGTAAGCATCAGCTGTGCTGTTCTGAAGGAGTTCCGTCTGTCTTTCTTTGTTTACAGCATGGAAATATACCTCTCGGCCCACCCAGTCCAAACCGACCATCGATCAGGTAGTCTTCTCCCAGTTTTTCCATCCTCTCTTTGCATGCCAGGGGAGATTTGCAGAGGCCACTTAATCTACAAATCTTTAGAATATGGGAGGAAGCATTATCTTTTTTTATGAGTACCCTTTTCAAAGTCTGGGCCAAAGCTGCCTTCAGTCACAGTGTTCCCCTGCCAGTGGAGAGAGGTTTTCCCATAATTTTCTCCCCACCACAAGACCAGTTCTACGGCACAAATCACACACACGGAGGAATACGGCACCCTTGTCGCCACACATCAAAATGGTGCAACATCCCACAGAGTGCCTCTTCCACATTTAAGCACAAACATTTCAGGCCCGTCTTTGGATAATAAAATCAGTGTAACACTCTTGAGACGATCACACCTATCGTGAATGGCAGGCAGAAAGCATGTGATGGGAAGGATTATCGTGAATAAGCTTTTGAGACATGGGGTTGCTTTTACTAGCCAAGCACAAGAATTAATCACAATCTTTAGTATCCACAGGGTTCCCAATCAACTGACGTGGAACCCAAAACTGGCATGGAGTGCAGAGCAGCTCCATTTCAAGTGGCTGTCTGCCCAGGATTTGTACGTTTGTCAGGCATAAATAAATCGTGCGGTCAATGTGAAAATTATCCAAATTGGATTAACAAACTAACCTGATTACAGCAGCTGCTGAATTGCTGAAAATGGAACAGGTCCTAGAGACTGTCATTTATTGTCTATTTTAACTGTTGTGAACTTCAATTTTTCAATGTATTAAAAATAATCCACATAATTATATTGAGTAGGAAGGAACTGCAGATGCTGGTTTAATCCGAAGATAACACACAAAATGCTGGAGGGACTCGTCAGGCCTGGCAGCATATCTGGAGATTTCGTGTCTATCCAGCATTTTGTGTCTATATTAAGTAATTATATTTGTACTTTCATGCTGCTTATAGATTTAAAGTGATAATGCTATTCCAAAGGTATTGCTCTTGAATCAATTCTTCACACAATGCCGGAGTACCCCAGATTGCCGTTTACCTCCAGTTCCCACTTGCGGTAATGGGTCTCTTTCTCTGCTAACAAGGCTATGTGCCTTGCTGTGCATCATGTGCATCTCGAGACACGCTCAACTGAGCACAGGGTAGAACAGATATCAGAATCATTGCTTCAGCATACCAACAAGTCTTCACTAATGCAACACTATGGGTTTTAATGGACACAGACTGTACTGGAAACAGCATTTGGCAGCACAACTGGAAGAGAAAACAAATTAGCCCTTCAGATTGAAGACTCTTCACCAGTTCCAACAAAGTCTTCAACCAGAAACAATTTCAGCAGTGATCTCCCTCAAGGAACTGTTTGAGAATCTGCCGCACTAAATTCTCTTGAAACAAACAGTAAAACTGTAGAAGCAGCCAAAATCTAAATCAACAAGAAGTCATTACAATCAGGAATACCTTACCATGAGTAATAGTGCAGCTGATTCAACTGCAGGATGTGAAAGGGAACTGGAGCAGCACCCAAAGGCATGGGGCAAAGTAGTGGGACTAGCTGGATTGCTTTTACATTTGACAGGAGGTGCATACTACCCCACTGACTGACATTTCTGTCCTTAAAGGAAGAGGAAGAGACCTCTCTCGCCCTTCCCTGGGTCTGTGGCCCACCTCGCCGATGCTCAAATTTACCAAAGCCTGTTTTGAAGGCCAAGTATCCACCATTATACTTGGCCTTCAAAGCTGCCCTACTCAAAATGTACCCTGCACCTTTCCCCTTATACCTCTCCCCCCCGCCCCCAGCTATAATCTCTCACCTAGCTTCACATTTCATGCTGCTTCTCTCCTTTTATTTCATAGGCTTTTGTCCTTTCACCTCTGGTCCTGGTTCACCTATTTGCATATCAAAGCCCTCTCACCTGCATCCACCTATTACTTGCCAGACTGCGTTACGCCCTCACCTCTCTTCCAGCTTTCTCACTGCATTCCAATCAGATTGAAGAAAGATCCAAAATGTTCCCTATCCATATTCTCCATAAATGATACCCGACATGCCGAGTTACTCCAGCATTTTGTGTCTTTTTTCCTACTCAAAATGGCATCTCCCTGGGGGCCTACCTATCCCTCTTAATGGCTGCTGAAGCAACCAATGGAAATATCTCCTCATGAGGAAGACTGGTCGCAGATCTTTTATTTTAAAAGAACCTCTCATCTCCATATTAATATTTATAAATTCATGCAGCCTATGATTCCTGTGCCTTAGGGTTTCAGCATATAAATCCTGACAGTAAGATCTGAATTCATGAGATAAGTGCCTTTATTGAGATGCTCACGAGTCAGTATGTGATGTACAATTCTGAAAAACCAAAACAAGCTTACCTGCACAATACATGACCCTGTGTGTAGGAAGGAACTGCAGATGCTGGTTTAAACCAAAGATAGACACAAAATGCAGGAGTAACTAAGCGGGATATATCTGGAGTTTTGGGTCGAGACTCTTCTTCAGACTGCTTTCTGCCAACATTCTACCCCCACCCCTCTCTGCTCCCAGGGTTAAATGCAGTCAACAGATTCTTTCTCACATGTCATACAGCTACTTATTTGCTATTGTGCAGGAAACAGTGTATAAACACAACATGGCATTTGTGTTGAGAAATCCATGCTTCTGCATTTCCCAGAGAAAATCTATCCAGTTGCACCTCACCCCCCCCCCCCAACTTCCCTCGAGCTTCTCACCAGCAAACACCCCCCACGCCCACTCACAAGAATGCACACTTATTCCGAGTATGTGATTTGATGAGAAGTTATTGGTATCATGTCGAGGCAGATTAATTCTATCCCATTCCAAGCAGATCTTTTAATTCTAGATGGAATTTATCACAGACCTATTAATTCCTGTTGTAATGTAATATAATCTGTACTTCACTAGGAGGTGGCGGCTTATTGAATCTACTGCGACACCGCACAATCTCTGCAAAGGAGCTTATGATGCCATCATTTGAGAATAGGGTATTTTGACACACCAAACTATAGCAAAGTTACTCAATATGAGTATACTTAACTGTTCCCCATTCTGTCGAAGAATCTTTAGGGTTTAAAACAAAATCTGAATCTTCACAATTTTAAATTGTAAAATGTACCTGGTTGGTAAAATGTTGGAGAAAGCTCCCTGGCGATGGCCCGTGCAATACTGGATTCATTGCTTGCTGCATGGGAAGCATGATCTGCTGCCTCAGCCTTTGTTTTAGCATGTGAAGACCTGAAGGAAAAAGTTAAAAGATCTTTATAAATTAATTAAAAGCACAATCTGCATACTAAACGTGGCTGACATTAATAAGAATTTGTAGAAATTGGTGTCATTTGTAAAGTGTATAACATTCGTCCCAAGACGCAGGTGCCAGCAGCTTTCACAATTTCTGTAGACTTTGCCATGGGAAGAACACTCATCTTTATTTTCTCGATCCTAGAACCATATAACCATATAACATATAACCATATAACAATTACAGCACAGAAACAGGCCTTCTCGGCCCTTCCAGTCCGTGCCGACCATTTATTTTCCCCTAGTCCCATCTACCTGCACTCAGACCATACCCCTCCATTCCCTTTCCGTCCATATACCTATCCACTTTACTTTTAAATGTTAAAATCGATCCTGCCTCCACCACTTCTGCAGGAAGATCATTCCACACAGCCACCACTCTCTGAGTGAAGAAGTTCCCCCTCATGTTACCCCTAAACTTCTGTCCCTTAATTCTCATGTCATGCCCTCTTGTTTGAATCTTTCCTACCCTCAATGGGAAAAGCTTACCCACGTCAACTCTGTCTATCCCTTTCATCATTTTAAAGACCTCAATCAAGTCCCCCCTTAACCTTCTGTGCTCCAAAGAATAAAGACCTAACTTGTTCAACCTTTCTCCGTAACTTAGTTGCTGGAACCCAGGCAACATTCTAGTAATTATTTTCTGTACTCTCTCTATTTTGTTGTCATCCTTCCTATAATTAGGCGACCAAAGGCGATTTGTGCAACATTTTTGTTTCTCTCTGACTATTTAAGGCAAAAATCAGGAACTTGCCCCGTGAGGAATGCAAGAGAAATCAAGTGATAGGCAGGTCCACATGGAGACTATTGTGACAACATGGTTGTGTGACATCCAAGTTAAAACTCTCCTTCGAACTAACTTTTAGTACAGTACGTCTCTTTGAACAGTAGCTCAATTTACATAGACCATAATTTGTAATAACAATCGGGTGCACAGCGACACTTGCAAGCTTTATGCATGTCAGGCCAGTCAAAATATTTTTATACAATCATAAAATGGCAACTTGGAGGTCATGAAGCTTTAATCATTCATTGTCCTCTTTCATGAATAAAGGTTTGCCTAATATTTCTTTCACAGCTTTATTGTTACATTTTTAAGTAGCTCGAGGTCAACATTATGTTTATTGAAGCTAGACCATTTGTTAATTTTATGATTGGCAATTGATGGATTTTTTTTCCTAAGCAGAGAGGTATTTAGTGATTACGTGGTAAAGGAGAGTTTCTGGAATTACGCTAAATATCATCAAGGATCACATTAAGTGGCTGAACAGGTTTGAAGGCTTATTCTATGTTGATGCTTGAAGCCTTCTCCTAGATGAGAACCTGCTGTGGGGGCAAGGTTATACTTTGCACATAGCCCCTCTACATCGCATCAGTGATGAATAACCATTGTCCCATTGAGTATTTACATTCAGTCTGTTTGAATACAGACTCTACATTTTGCAATGTCAGGCTAAGTCCGGCAGATTTCAGAGTTCATACATCAGATGGAAAAAGGTGGATAGATATATCTGAAAGGTGCTTGTAAAAATTCAATGTAATGGATATCTGATTAGAAAAATTAAGTAAACAAAATAATGAGAATTTTGAAATATGAAATTTTAAAAATTGTAAAAATGCAGCAGGCTTGATAACATTTGAGGATAGAGAAAAATGGGGAATAATTCATATTTTCAGCATTCATAACACTATCTTTTGGTAATTTGTCTGGTTAACTTTACTTCATTCCATGACATCTCCACCAGGTTGGTCTCTTTCATCTTCACTTATGCCATTACAACCATTATCATTTTGAACTAATACCTATAAACACTCAATCTATTTTCCTCCCTAATTTAGTCCTTCTCCATCCATCTCTCCTCTCTCCACCTCTCCCACCCTCTCTGTACTTCAAAAGATTGTTTATCGCTACGTTCTTGTCCTGATGGGGGGGGGGGGGAGGAAAACAAAATCACTAAAAGGAAATGTTAACTAATTTTCTTTTTCATGTATGCCGTCTGGCTTTTGGAGTATTTATAGGACTATCCAAAATATGATAATGAATGAAAAGGTTACATATTAATTACTTTTATTTTTCTCCTTCAACTATTACAAACCTTCAGTGATAATATCAGCATAAAACAAGCAATGGGCTAGATGGCCTGCTGCCTAATCTCTTGGCCTTGCGTACCTGCCTGTCTGCACTAAATACCTCTGCTTACAGATGAATGCAAGGTACAATTGCCCCACAGCAGTGAGAAGACTTCAAACATTAAAGTCAAAAGTGCTGCCATGGAAGATTGTAAAAGCATTTGATATTTTTCCATTGTCAACAGCTTTTGGATCTGTTTTTACTAACAGTACGATGAGCAAAAACTGTTCAAAGGGATTTAAAAACATTAAAATGCCTGCAAATAATTCACAGTATTAAAATTAAATGAAACTACTTATCAACACAATATTTTTTTAAAGCACAATCGATGACCCAATTCAAATCGATGACCCAATTCAAATGAATGACTTTTTGATGCTTATGCCAGCCATCCCTGGTGCCAAGCTAACAGGCTGAAGTCAAAGTACATCCCACCCATTTCTTCAACACATGAATGCTGTCACTGGACTCAAAGGGCAAGTCCAGCAATGGAGGAGGAAGTCAGGTGCACCAGCATTCAACTTTCAGCTTGTTTGACCACATATGTGCAGAAATCGCAGACATAGCCAGAGGTCACTAACTTGCAGCAGTCTTGGACTTCCCACCACACCACCAGCTAAAATCAAGGACTATCCGGCTCAGTATTTTGGATACGTCCCACATTAACTGATCTGCATCTCAGACTATGAATTAAAAGGATAGAAATAGGCCTTGTGATACACATTGAGACCCGTCTTCTTACACTTATTTCCACACAGTTAAACTACAGATCGTTTTTACATGCAATGGAAAAAAAAAATCACTTTCAGGACAAACCAAAATGTTGTTAGTCTGTTGGGTGTGACATCTTATTAAATTGTCACATAAATTGCCGAGATATAGAAAAAAAAGTTAACCCAAATTCCCATGTGATATTATAACCGGCTGGGGATTATCCCAGGTACCCCTCTATAGAGTTGTTATGTTTACAGTCAATAGAAATATTTTTTAAATACTTTGGTTGCCAACAATGAATAAACAAGAGGGCAATGATCCACAGATTAAAGCAACATTGGTAGGATTATATCCAAGCACAGAAAAACTATTTCCACCACAGCCTGTGGGAACTATTCCAAATACCAGAAGTTAGTTTATATCTACTGTTCACAGAGGGCAATGTAATGCACCAAGGGAATATTTATTTAAAGCCCAATTTGTTCTTATGTGCAGCTGGAGGGGAGGGTGTAATATAAGAATATTGCTCGAACCATCCAGTTCGCCTCAAAAAAAAATCCATTACCAGGGTTATTTTATAATCATCTTCATGAGAAAATATTTTGTTGAAATATTTTTATGTTTTGGATGTGATAGAAAAGCCCAGCTATATCACCACTGAGGGTTACCAGATTATGGATATTATCACCTAATTTGGATTGTTCAATGACAAACAATCATGAACACATATTAGAAAATGTTAAACCTTTACTCTCAAAAGTTTTTAAAAATGCCTGAGATCAGAGATGGAATTTAATTTACTGCACTCTCGTATAACAGGAATATTTTTTGGTAGAATTTACTGCCCCTTGCTGGAAATCCACATACAGCAAGAAATGCCCACATGGGAATATTAGTTTGTTTGATTAATGGTGCAGTTATTTGAAATGATATCATATGTATGGTAAGATAAAAGCTAGTCACCCACTTGAATTTTCAGAAAATTCAGATTTATTAAGAAAATCCATTATAAATGTCTCAACTCTTTCAAAATAGAAAATACCAAAAAAAGGTAAATGGCCAATAGTAACAATGGTTAAAATTCTAAATTGGTTTGTTTACTTGAACAGAATGTAATGGATAAATGGTTCTTGCCAAAACAACTGATTTCTGTGAGCACACTCGAACATGCATTATCAACACTTAAACCCCTGTCCCACGGTTGGAGTTTATTCCACGTGTTCTTCCGAGTTTGCCCTGATTCGAACTCGGGGATTTACGGTAATGGCCACTCGTCGGTACTCGGGGCTCTCGTGGACATTTTCCATCATGCTGAAAAATCTTCACGAGTCTTCCTGTGCTTACCTGCCGTTAGCGAGTCTTCCTAAGTACCTACCGTTAGCGTTAAGAGACGTCCCCGAGTTCCGACGTACCCGCTACGGTCATTCTCCGTGCTTACCACGAGTTTGATTTTTATTTAAACTCGGGAGAGCTCTTGGAATGAACTCGCACCGTGGGACAGGGCTATTAATCATCAAGACCTACTGAAAAGACAAGCTGGCTTCAGTCAAGAGTCCTGTTGTTCGTCAAGAAGTAGATGTTGGCAAACAATGTTACTTTTTCCTCTGATTATTTCAAATCAACCACTTGTGAACGTATATTGCCCATCATGTCACCTTGATTGTCTTACCACCCACCCACTTAACAAACATAGAAACATAGAAAATAGGTGCAGGAGTAGGCCATTCAGCCCTTCGAGCCTACACCACCATTCAATATGATCATGGCTGATCATCCAACTCAGTATCCTGTACCTGCCTTTTCTCAAAGTCAAAGTCAAAATAGTTTATTGTCATGTGTCCCGGACAGGACAATGAAATTATTTCTTTGCTTAGCACAAAAGAACATAGTAGGCATTGACTACAAAACAGATCAGTGTGTCCATATACCATTATATACGTAAATACACACATGAATGAATAAATCGATAAAGTGCAAATGACAGATAAAGGAGTATTAATGTTCAGAGTTTTGTCCGAGCCAAGTTTAATAGCCTGATGGCTGTGGGGAAGTAGCTATTCCTGAACCTGGTCGTTGCAGTCCTCAGGCTCCTGTACCTTCTACCTGAACTTAGCAGGGAGATGAGTATGTGGCCAGGATGGTGTGGGTCCTTGATGATGATGCCAGCCTTTTTGAGGCAGCGACTGTGATAGATCCCCTCGATGGAATGAAGGTCAGAGCCGATGATGGACTGGGCAGTGTTTACTACTTTTTGTAGTCTTTTCCTCTCCAGGGCGCTCAAGTTGCCGAACCAAGGCACGATGCAACCGGACAGCATGCTCTCTACTGTGCACCTGTAGAAGTTAGAGAGAGTCCTCCTTGACAGACCGTCTCTCCGTAATCTTCTCAGGAAGTAGAGGCGCTGATGAGCTTTCTTAATAATTGCATCTGTGTTCTCGGACCACGAAAGATCTTCACAGATGTGCACGCCCAGGAATTTGAAGCTCTTGACCCTTTCAACCATCGACCCATTGATATAAACAGGACTGTGGGTCCCCAACCTAATCCTTCCAAAGTCCACAATCAGTCCTTGGTTTTGCTGGTGTTGAGGGCCAGGTTATTGTGCTGGCACCATATGGACAGTCGCTCGATCTCTCTTCTATACTCTGACTCATCCCCATCAGTGATACGTCCCACAACAGTGGCGTCGTCAGCGAACTTCATGGAGTTCCCACAGTCATGAGTATAGAGTGAGTACAGCAGGGGGCTGAGCATGCAGCTTTGAGGTGCTCCTGTGCTGATTGTTATCGAGTCGGACACATTACCATACAAACATACTGTGGTCTGTGAATGAGGAAGTCGAGGATCCAATTGCAGAGGGATGCGCAGAGACCCAGTTCTGCGAGTTTGGTAATCGGCTTGGAGGGGATGATTGTGTTAAATGCCGAACTGTAATCGATGAATAACAGGCTGACATCAGTTTTTGTTGTCCGAGTGGTCCAGAGCGGAGTGGAGGGCCAGCGAGATCCCATCCGCCGTTGATCTGTTGTGGCGGTAAGCGAACTGCAGTGGGTCCAGGTTTTGTCGAGGTAGGAGTTGATTTGCGTCATGAACAACCTCTCAAAGCACTTCATCACTACAGGCGTTAGTACCACTGGTTGATAGTCATTGAGGTATGTCACCTTGCTCTTCTTGGGCACTGGTATTATTGATGCCCTTTTGAAGCAGGTGGGAACCTCAGACCTCAGAAGTGACAGGTTGAAAATGTCCGTAAAAACTCCAGCCAGTTGGTCCGCACAGGTTTTTAGGACACGACCAGTTATACCATCAGGTCCAGACGCTTTTCGAGGGTTCACCCCTCTGAAGGATTTCCTGACGTCGGCCTCTGTGACTGAGGCTCCATACCCCCCTGATCCCTTTAGCCACAAGGGCCACATCTAACTCCCTCTTAAATATAGCCAATGAACCGGCCTCAACTACCTTCTGTGGCAGAGAATTCCACAGATTCACCACTCTCTGTGTGAAAAATGATTTTCTCATCTCGGTCCTAAAAGACTTCCCCCTTATCCTTAAACTGTGACCCCTTGTTCTGGACCTCCCCAACATCGGGAACAATCTTCCTGCATCTAGCCAGTTGAACCCCTTAAGAATTTTGTAAGTCTCTATAAGATCACCCCTCAATCTTCTAAATTCCAGCGAGTACAAGCCAAGTCTATCCAGTCTTTCTTCATATGGAAGTCCTGCCTTCCCAGGAATCAGTCTGGTGAACCTTCTCTGTACTCCCTCTATGGCAAGAATGTCTTTCCTTAGATTACATGTCGATCATTTGACAAATAGATCATAGGAGAAAACTATGAAAACCTAGATCGTCACAGGGAGAATCTGAGGTGTAACCTTTTCACACAATGAGTGATGGATGTGTGGAACAAGATGCCAGAGGAGGTAGTTGAGGCAGGGACTATCCCATCATCTATGAATGTACAAACCTCACCCGTGGTCGGGAGCGAACGCTAGTCTGTGGAACTGTGGGCAACCACAGTTTGGTAAACCTGGGAAGCTAGTTTGGTAAAGCTATCCAGTTATCTTGGTTTCAATGTTTTCATCCTCCCAAGGTTACGATAGGGCTCCCTTCCAAAGAACTGTTCCTAACCCAAAATGTTCAAAGTTGGATATGCCGCCGTTTGGCAATATATTTAACTAGGAACACAGGCCAACTAAGGGCAAGGTGTAATTAAACAAGGGCATTTAACTCAGCCATTCAGATTTCTCTGCAAGATGCATAAATATTGCCACACTACAGCTCCAGCATGACAGAAGGTATATACAGCTCTGGAGCAGCCGGCAAATCCATCCCGCTGGTCTCCAAATGGTTGTTTGAATGTATGAGCTGTACATGAGTCTGGCGTTTGTAACCTGGGGAGGGGATCTGTAAATGAGTTGTTGATTCTTTGGCATGGATGATGGGCCAAAAGCCGTTTCTGTGCTAAACACCCGATGATTTTTTGTTCCTTAAGTAAGTTGGATGGGGGATTTAAAAAGGTAAGAATGCTGCTCCAAAGCTCACAGCAGGTGGTGAGGTGGAGGCAGGGGTTGAATTACTGGGTTGGGGGATCAATTTAGTGAAAAGCAAAGCGAGGAGAAAATAAGAATGATCGGCATGTAAAATAATGTTTGCAGGAAAAAATATCCCATTACAAGAAAGAACAAGCTCAACAGATAAGATTTCTCGATTGAATAAAGGCTCAAGGGAACAATTATAGCGAAGAAAACATGCATGAACTTCATAAATATCAAAGCAGCCTTGAATGCAAAAGAATTAAGAAGAAAAGGAAAAGAGGAGCCCTCTAATAATAAATTATCACAGAATATAAAATATAGAAAAATATTTAACAAACACATCAATAAAATAAAAAAGCTGGATTCAGAATAGGTTCTTAATGGATAGATAGGAGAATGCAACACAACATTTTAGGGAAAAGAAATCTGTCCCAATTTTGTGTTATAGTAAGACCAGGTTGTTATGGTGCAGATAGGCAGTGACGCCCAAGACAACATGATTCCAAATAGCCCAACATGGGCACTGGTCTGATGTGCCGCTACTATCAGGGGTACTAATATCCTGTTGAATTTCCAGGCAGACAAAATGATTTGGCCTCAGTTATCGGGCTCCACAACCATGAAAGGTGCATGTTGCTGAAACAAATAATTGAATTTCCAGGTAATAAATTTTCTAACTTCAGAAACGGTAAGGCCATTCCATATATTCTCCAGAGAAAATATGTCATGATTAGAAATTAATTATTGTTAGCCTAATTAGACATGCTAATCAGTTCACAGCATGAATACGGACTTGGATAGTGACAGAGATAAATAATGACCAGAGATTGTAGAATAATTTTCTGCTATTCTTTGAAAAGGATAATGGTCTCATTGGTTTAACATCTCACCAAAAAGATAGCACCGCCAACAGTGCACCTCTCCCTCCACGATAGGCTACAATTAGCCCCAAAAGGTTTTTAAACACATAATCTTCCAATTTTGACAATAACATGCTGCCAGTGAGCCAAGGATAAGTAATTAATGAATGACAGAATGGGAGACATTAACATGTTGTTGAACTGTTGAACTGATCTGTTTTGTAGTAAATGCCTACTATGTTCTGTGTGCCGAAGCAAAGCAAGAATTTCATTGTCCTATCAGGGACACATGACAATAAACTCACTTGAACTTGAAAGGATATTTAGCACGCAGAAAACAACAATTCCAACAATTACTAAACTTAATGAGATCTTAAGTGCAATAAAGTCAAAAAAGTCAAAAGTCAAACAAACTTTATTGTCATTTAGAAATACTTGATATATGCAGTTCCAAACGAAATTACGTTGCATTTGGCTCCCTGTGCAACACGATAAATTAACAGAAAGGTAGGCATGGATAAAAAGGATAAAAGGATAAATAGACAATGGTGGCAGCCCATTACATGGCATTCAGGAGTCTGATGGCTCGTGGGAAGAAGCTGTTGCAGAAACTTGATGTTCTGCTCCTTATGCTACGATATCTTTTTCCCGAGGGCAGCAGAGTGAACAGTCCGTGATGGAGATGTGTGGGGTCTTTTATAATACTGCTGGCTTTAGACAAGCAACGTTTGGTTGCAATATCCCCGATTGAGGGGAGAGAGGTCCCGATGATTTTTTCCGCTGTCCTCACCACTCTCTGCACGGACTTCCAGTCGGAGGCTCTACAGTCCCCAAACCAGACAGAGATACAGCTGGTCAGAATACTCTCTATGGTGCCCCTGTGGAAAGTAGTGAGGATGGGATGGGGGAGGTGAGCTCTTCTCATCCGGCGCAGAAAGTGCAACCACTGCTGCGCTCTCTTGGTGCAGCAGCGGTTGGTGCAACTTGGTGCGAGTGCAAATATTAGGGTTATACCAGAATATTCAGCACTGCCCTAATTTAAATAAACTATAATACTCACAATAATAATTGTCAATTGTCAATAATTGTCAAAATTTTACAAAGAAGTACAATTAATAATTATGAATTAAAAATAGAATGGGAAAGAACTGGAGTCTCAAAATTTTACAAAGAAGTACAAATATATTCTGCGCTACACAATAAAATAAAACCCAATCATTGTATCCAGTCAGGATATCCGAGAACATTTCGGCCAACTTCCAAATTTTAGTTCAGAAATGTGGTTGCTAGGCATGGATAGTGGTTTAAATTGAGTTCAACAACATTCGTTTTGATGTCATATGTATGAAAAATTATACATTTTTGAAGAATGACAAGCAACAGTTGAACACCTATTTTGGCTATTTGCCAGGGAGTGCTAAGGTACACAATTTTGTACAATTAGGTTACTCTTTTGATCTATCTATCGCTAAAGATGGCCTTAACCCCAACCACCTCCACCTACATCTTTAGGCTGCACTGATCATCTCCTCCACATTCACCTCTAATCAACCTTTCATTGCTCCCCCAAAACTTCCAGATAATCTCCTCTCTTCCCATGTTCCCATACTTTCCCCCACCACCTCCTACCCAACTCCATCCAACCTGTTGTTTCCTCTCCTTCTGGAAAATCTCTGCCACAACGGCTCCAAAATCAACATTCCACCATTAAACCATCTCCTCATGCAACCAGGAGATTTCAAGGCCAATATGATCATTACTTCCTCACCTGCACAATTTCCAGCCTGGTCTCCAATATCTTGTGAGATCACAGAGCAAATGTGCAAATTATGACTATAATAACTCTTTTTAGATCTGATGTATTATTAATTATTTTCTAAGTTAGACACAAAAAGCTGGAGTAACTCAGCGGGCCTGACAGCATCGCTGGAGAAAAGGAATAGGTGACGTTTCGGGTCGAGACCCTTCTTCAGACATTATATAATCCAGTTTCCCAGCCCAAAACTGGTGAAATGGAAGGGGGAATCGATCTGCTCATTTTTAATGGCCTTTATGCTTTCTATTCACTGGTGGAACTAAAAAATACCCTTATCGTTTACAATGAATTAAGTGAAATTATTTTTTTCCAAATTACTCATTTGATTTATGGGCAAATTAAAATGTTATCAGCTACGTGCTTGATAAAAACAAGAATACAGCTGATAGTATTTGGACATAGTTCAATTAAACAAAGGGCCAAGCAAATCAGATTCAGCGCATTAAGCAGGTCCGCCCCCCCCCCCCCCCCCCATGTCCATCACTGGCCACACCAGTGACGGATGCGGAGGACCACACAGATGGCAGCACAGTGGTGCAGCACTTGGACCAGCTGCCTCACACCTGCTGCGACACAGATTCAATCTTGTCCTCTGGTGCTTTCTGCATGCAATTTGCATGTTCCCTCTGTGAATGCGAGGATTTTTTACAGGCTGTTGTAGTCTTTCACACATACAAAAGATGTGTAGTTCGGTAGGTTAATCTGCCGCCTTAAAATGGCCACAGGACATCATATCAGAATTAGATAATTCCGCCCATTGAGTTTACTCTGCCATTCAAACATGGCTGATGTATTTTCCCCTTTCAACCCCATTCTCCTGGTTTTTCCCCATAACCTTCGACGCCCTTCCTAATGAAGAGCCTACCAATCTCTGCTTTAAAAATATGCAATGTCTTGGCCTCCACAGCCAGCTGCGGCAATTAATTCCACAGACTCACCATCATCTGGCTAAAGGAATGCCTCGTGTAAGGTGAGTGACAGAATCTGGGAGAACTTTTGGGAATGCGAGGAGAATTAAATGGAATGAGTAAAGGATTTGTGTAAACCAGTGCTTGATGGTAGCGTGGAATCTATGAGCCGAGAGCCCTGTATCTGTACTGATTAACCCTGTGGCCCCTAACAGTTCACAACCATGAGGACAAAACCTACTTTCAATGCAGCCAAGACTTTATAAATATTAGAAACATTAAAAATCGTTGCAAACTGAACTTGATTTGTAAATATGCAAAATTATTTTTAAAAGAAAATCAAAATCACAAAATCAATACAATTTAAAACACATTTTAAAAAAGCTAATAATATTGAGGGCAATAAAATGAAATAAATTAAGTAAATCAGAATAGGGATTTAACTTGCTCATCTATTCCACAAATTAATCCAACATGCAGAGTCTGAAGTCAAGAGATGGAGCATCAACAGATGTGCTAGCATGTGGCATTTAGCACTAAACATTTCTACCTGAAAGTGGTTAAACACCAGCAGCTCCAAAGGCCAGCTCAAACTGACCAAAATAATACTGAGTAAGTGAAAGCTGTAGTTGTACTTTAAAAAAAAAAGGTATTCTAATTTTAGCTGCAATAGATAACATTTAAATTGACAATCTTCAGTAACAGACCTGCTTTCAATAGCAAAGGTCAACAGAATGTCACATTTCTAATTCTTGATTTCTATCCAACAGCTTTTGACATGTCTGGGGAGCTCCAAAGTCATGACCTCTGCGGTCAAATGGCTTAAGAACAGTCAATGCCAGGGCTTACATCGAAAGAAAAGGCAATTGGCGGAAGAGTGGAATTGCAAAAATCCGTAAAAGAAGCTTTACATGCAACTATCGGTGCTTTAACATAAGGAGATTAAGAAAATTGAAGGAAAATTAGCAATCCTATTACCTAGTGGACAGACAACACTGTTGTTTCTCTGATTCTTCGCCATTTTCATCAAGGTTATGAGTACATTATTAAACTAGTGTTACAATATACAAAAGCTATGCTTGAGTTCTATACTTGATCGTCTAGAGAGCGTGAGAATGTAGTGGAGAAGCACAAGCAGAGCCAAGAGTTAAAAAAGAGACTGGCGAGTAACCAGAGTTTTAAACTCAGTACGCAAATAGGTAACAAGATCGCTGCAGAATTGAAATAGTAATCTGCATTTAATGTCGGTATTGATAAAAATTTAAAGCCTGATCACAGTGATAGGAAGGCCAATATCCAAAAATGTCAATAAATAGTTTATGTAATGCCTTAAAACCAACACTGAAGGTAACAAGTTTTGGAAGGTAATCCTGGTGGTTAGGGCCTTGGCCACTGGAAAAAGTGGCAGAAAATGGTTCAGCAATTAAATTCAAAGTTGTTTAAGAGGCTAGAATTAGACCAGCACAGATAATTTTTGTGGGCTCTGTTCTTGGAGATAAGAGAATTAAGGAAGATGATAGCCATGGACAGATTTGGAAAGGATAAGAATATCTATATCTATCTACTATTAAAAGTATCGTCTTGTTTCTATCTGTGTGTGTCTGTGTGTGTGTCTGTGTGTGTGTCTCTGTGATCGTATCTACGCCAAAACGGTACACGGTAGCGCTAACTTTTTTGCAGAATCTTACTCAGCTTTTTCCCGTCGTTAAAAAGATTTTAAAAGATTTTTACTGTTAAATCTTTGCAGTCCCAGCTGACAACAGACTTCCACACAAAGTTGCAATCCGGGAACACTCAGTCCTTCCACCAAGTTTTTACCACAAGAGGTGGGGGATGGGGCAATTGCATTTTTTTTTAAAGTCCTCAAAGCAAGAGGAGGGAAATGCAGTGCTGGGGATGCCCATAGCCCCCAACTGTGCTGGGGTGTGAGTGGCGGTATATGGGGGAATGGGTGAGTGGTGGAATATTGCATAGGGGAACGGGTTGCGTTGAGGGACTAGGCCTCCCGTGTGCCAGGGACCCAACGGCTCCCACTTAATCTAGTTAAAATCAAAAGTTTTGTTTAGCTGGGATCTGTGCAGATCATGCATTGCTAAAAGAAAAAAAGTTGTGAAACCGAAGAGTTAATTAAATGATATGAAACTGCATCGTAAATGTTTGTGTTGTTTTGGATGGCAGTAAATTATGGATGGCAGTAAATGCTGGTAACGTTGATGAAGCACATCAAATTGTTGCTGGCATCATGTAACATAATGAGATGAAATAGGTTACCATCTACATCAAGATATTACTTGTTCACTGTATGAGTGGTTTAATATTGTATTGCTTGAAAAGCTTACAACATATTCGTTATATAGAAAGGTCTCGACCGAAAACTTCACCCATCCCTTCTCTCCAGAGATGTTGCCTGTCCTGCTGAGTTATTCCAGCTTTTTGTGTCTATCTTCAGTTTAAACTAGCATCTGCAATTCCTTCCTACACATTTTGTTATATTATTACTGATTCATTCACATTTCTACACGTCTACACTATGTTAGAATGTGCAATGCTGGTGAGAAAAATCACCAAATATTTTCTTTAAATTACTACAATGCAGAATTACAGAAATGTTTACACAATATGTTAATAACCACAACATATTGCAGCAATGTACACAATTTATAATAAAATTGTGTAACAGAACCACTTGTAACCATGTATTTTGAACAGCAGTCAAAGGACAAGTACTTTTCTGGACAATGTCACCGCAAGTTTAACAATCTTCCTGGAAAAATATCTAGATTTGAAAGAATGTGCAAAAATTCAAGCAATGGGTACCTAATTACACAAGCGTACAAGGACAGAATTTGTATTTGTATTGAGACCACTCAGCTGCTTTTTCTTCATGTAGAAATAAATAGTTGGAAAAGTTTCATGTGTGCATTATCTTACCATTAAAACCGTAGTCTTAACAATGTCTGACAGGAGGAGACAAGGCAGTGAAAGGTTACAGCAGTTTATTGGGCATTTGATACAATTTCAAAATACCCATTTAAGTTGGGCAAAATAAAGTTTATTTGGAAAAGTATTAACAAAAGCAAGATAAATTAATTATTAAGTAAATGAGACGCCAATGTCAAAATAGCGCGTCTAACCTCAACAACAATGAGAAAAATTCCCTCTCCGTGTATCTACTGTGGACGGCTCGATTGTAATCGTGCATTGTCTTTCCGCTGACTGGTTAGCACGCAACAAAACCTTTACACAGTATCTCCGAATAAAGCAAACTCAAACGGCAGATGCAAAGCCAACCCCCGTGCTTTATAGTTGTACTAAAAGGTGATGTTCCCAGGTAGATGTGCTGAAGTAGCAACTCTTATCCTAAACATTGTACCTCAAAAAAGCAGAGCCCTGCAGCGAGGTCCACTAGTCCCATGGGATGTCCCTGGGGAAGGGTGGAAGACGTTTAAATTCACTTGACAGGAAGATAGATGCAGGAAGTTAGCAGTGAAAAGAAGGAAAATGTTTCAAAGTGGAGTGGTGGAGAAAACCAGCATGAGAACAAGAAATAGCTAGTTTTCACACAGAGAGGGCCATACACCAGAATTAAGATTGATTTACTATGCTTGCATGAGAACATATGACGTGTATTAAACAAGATTGGTTTGCTACAAATGGAAATGACTGCAGGATTATGATAGTTTGGCAAGAACAGGCTAAAACAAAAGCTCAGCAGAATAAGTTTATCCTCGAAATGCACATTCTTGGTGGCTGAGGCTCACAGCTCAGACTGCAAAATCAGAAAATTCACTTATAACTCAAAAAATCATCGAGTGTACTAAACACCGAGGTGTGAGACTCCCAGCAGTTGTCTAAGCAGAGTGTCGTATAAACACAGAATTTAAAAAATTGGTCTTGCTGAATGTTTATTGACACTTTTCAAAGCTGCAATTTATGCATTATATAAATTTAATACCATCTGTGAGTTACAGCAAAAAACATGCAAACAGCCAGTTACAGTCAAGCTGTGGTGAACTGCTGCAAGATGGTGAAATGCAGTTTCTTTCTTCGATTTTCAATCAGGGTTTCACAGTTTAGCTGAACTTACAAGGCAAACAAATGAATGAATGAGACAGAATTGAGAAAGGGAATGGCAGTGATAAAGAACTCTGGAAGGGCTTGTACTGACTGTGTGAGACAGAGTCATCAAGTTATTTAGCGCAGAAACAGGTCCTCTCATCCAAGATGCCCATCTAAGCCAGTACCATTTGCCTGCGTTGGACCTATACCAGTACAAACCTTTACTATCCCTGAACATGTACAAACGTCTTTTAAATATTGCTATTGAACCCACTTCCACAAAGAAGGACGTAACTATCGAGTAGGTAGAAATCTTTAGGGATTCCAAATGCAATATTGCATGAATCAAACTATCAGTATCCCACTTGCACGGACCATGCCTTTAACTCCCTGAACTTTAAATACCTCAGGTGTTCACAGTCTATGCACCAAAGCACAATATGTTTATTAAAGATGCTGATTTTTAATGCAAATAGTATGAGTAGTGTACCTGTGCACCATGCAGACACTTAAGTGTCTAGTTCAAGCCACATTGTGATTATAAAAATTTAACCTATGGCAATGTTTTAAAAGGCAGATTTTGTTAGAGTTCTGCTGGAGGTTGCAATCACATTTGGTGTAGACTAGCATCAAGGGTGGTTGGTGCCACCAATGAACACACACATTTTCTGTTTGGAAAACAGCTAGGAGCAGGAGAGCCCTCCATTTCTACCCTGCCAAAGGAGGAAAGCAAGGAGACTTTTAATTGCACTTATGTGGCCATGCACATCCATGATCCCTAAGATTGCTGCAAACACAAACAAAATCAAAAAATATACCACAATGTAAAATACCACTGGTCTGTAGTCACAAGAAGTTGTTTACACATCTTTGGCACTCTGATTTCTTCATCCTACAATACTCAACAAACCCGATCTGAAAGATCACAAAGACCAGAGGAATGACATGTGTTCCATCAATGCTACCGGGAAATTGAAAGAGATGAACACAGAAGTTCAATATGGTCCATCTTTCAAGTGCCTTAGCCAAATACTTCAAGGTTCAAAGAACCATCGGAGGTGTCCTGTACAAATCACGAGTTTCAAATCCCCATAACATCAGTCAATAAAATATATAGGATGTCGGAGAAGCTGGTGGCGGGTGGCTAGAGTGAAATAAAGGCAAAGGAACCAGAGCATGTTGACACTTATGTCAATGCACAGCTAACTCAGCAAGTTATACCTCCAGAGTATAACTATCATCTCCAAATGTATTAAACAAAATACAGATGACACCATGTTCTTAACTTGCCAATTATTGAAATATTCCAGGATATTTAACTAAACCTTTCATTGGTCCTGACCAGATCTGAACCAAATGTTCAACGTGTCTTATTCAAGTAGGTCCATTTAGTAATAGCATAAAAGCCCTGAAATTGCACTGATTTTAAGTACTTTGAAAAGTTATTTCCCCAGAATGATTAAAATGTGTCAGTGTTGAATCACATTACTTCAAAATTCAGCAGACATTTTGTCATACCATCAACATTTCTAACTCTGCCACGAACAGATGTCGACTATTCCCACTTAAAAAATAATAATAAATAAATAAATGGATGGATAAATAAGATTACATTTTCAAGGAATAATCACTGTTAGCCATTTTTGGAAAATCCTTGCTACTGATTTCAACAGTGCTGCAACATGATCTGATGGGTTGCCTTACTGGTAATTTTAGCCCCAGTAATCTGATCTCCCCCCCCCCCCCCCCCCGCCCTCCCTGGTCCAGATTACTGGACTAATGCCAACTGCTGACCACCACGCCACCACCACAAATTGCACCTTTCAATTTCTAGCCAACCTGCTCGCCCTGACTTTGATCTGTGATAACAAGGTACAGGTTTTGGTTTCCAATCTCTTCCGATTGTAGCAGCAATCTCTAGACAAAGGCACATCTCACTGCTTGATCCGCAACCTCCATGCGCAATCCATGACTGGGATCTATGGCCACCCATCTCAGACTTCAGCATCCAGCCAGCGTCCCACCACCATCTCATGGGTTCAAAACTCCCAACCCGGCCATAGATCCACCACATGCTTCAATATCCATTCCTGCCAACACTTAGCGGTTCTGATCTCAAGGCACCCACCTCTGAACCCAATCAGAGCTTTAATCACTGGCCTCTTTTCTGCCCCTCCTCCCCCACAACTTAAATAAAGAGCATTTATTGTCTTCTACCTCCTTAAGCAAGTTTTTTTTTGTTTATAACATTCCTTACTCACTTCTTAATTTCTCCAAGGACCTTAAATGGGGTCTATCATCGCTCCATAGTCAAAAACGCACAACAAAGGATGTATTTCCTCCGGCAGCTGAGGAAGCACAATCTGTCACAGGCCATGATGGTCCAATTCTATACGACCATCGCAGAGTCTGTCACCTTCTCCATCATGGTCTGGTTTGGCTCAGCCACCAAGCACAACATCCGGAGGCTGCAGCGAATCGTCCGATCAGCTGAGAAGGTTATTGGCTGCAACCTTCCCTCCATTGACGAACTGTACACTACAAGGGCCAGGAAGCGAGCGGGTAAGATAATCTCTGACCCCTCTCACCCTGACCACAAACTCTTTGAATCACTTCCCTCTGGAAGGCGACTCCGGACTGTCAAAGCTGCCACAGCCAGACATAAAAACAGCTTTTTTTCACGAGTAGTAGCTCTACTAAATAACCAAAAATCTGTAGCCTCCTTTTGCTCTGGTATTTTATTTAATTCACATGTTTAATCAATAATGTTTTATTATTAATCTTTAATGTTTTATGTATCATTCTTAACTGTCACTGTATGTCATGTTGTCACTTGCGGGCGGAGCACCAAAGCAAATCCCTTGTATGTGAATACTTGACCAATAAACTTATTCATTCATAAACATATTCATTCATTCATTCTGGACCGGTTTCAACTGCCTTAATGTAAATCCTGGCCAAAATGGAGCTAAAAGAGGGCTGAAATAAAGTACAGAATCCATGCATTCACAAGACCTGATGGTTAGTTCTGCAAAAGAGGCCACAAGCTGCTGACTGGTGCCAAGAAGTCTAGGTCCCAGATCAGCCCTTCAGAGAAGAAAAGTCTAAGTATCATTATGCACGAGAATCTTGCAGAAGGAGCTGCAAGGTATTGAGAATGCATGAGGTTGATTGGATTACTGCAAAATAATTGCAAATAGTGTAAATACTGTTGCAAGACAGTTACCCTGCTGTTTGTTGATTGGCAAAATATTAAGCCTTGGAAGAATTGTTTTGAGTTCCAGGGTAAATGGTGCATTATTCAGTTGGTTAGCTTCCTTTCAGAAGATCTTGAGAAATTGTACAGAAGACTCTGTAATTGGTTTGGGGAACTGTCAATAATGACCACCCCAATGTAGTTCGGCCCCTCAAGGTTCGTGTACCTATAAAAGGTGGCTCCATTTTAGATCGATGTTGATCTTCTGGAAGAGCGCTTGGAACTGCGTGACCTTTTGGTGTGTGTCTGCTTGCATGAGGCTGATGGGCTTGGCCAGGTGGAGACACCCCTGGTGGTTTAGGTATCGTATAGGGGAATTTGTGTTAATTCTAAAATAATAAAGAATAGTTGGTCCAGTGCTTTCACTGAACTAGACTTGCGGCCGGGGGGGGGGGGGGGGGGGGTAAGCTTTAGTAGCATATTTACATTGACATATTTCAATACAAGATGCCCGCCGCACCTTTACAGTTAGTATAGATAACATGGACTGGAATTGCCTGTTAGAATTTAAAACACACGATTACATGCATCTAAACCAAAAGTAAATCTCGGATTTCTATACACAAAATTTTGAAGTGGTAATCAATTGGCGACATATAATCAAAAATGAATCAATCGAAAGGTCTTATATCAATGACATGGTGGGATGCAATCTGAATTTTTAAAGCATGAAGCATAGAGCAGCAATATTTTAAATTCCATGAGGAATTACTAGTGATTACTCTGCAAATGTTTCAAATCCTGTAACTTTACGCATGTCCATAAATAAAAAGGCACCCTCAGATCCGCAAGTAAATGATAGATCCCATTAACAGCTCTTACAGTATTGGTCCAGAGCTATCCTACCTATTCACTATTGCTGCTGATACTGAACTGTTGCAGAATTGACTCTGAACTTGGAATCATAAAAACAAATCAAAGATTAAAAATCCTGCATTCTGATGATGATGCTTTAAACCACTATCGTGTCGAGGATGATATATTTTGTAAAAAATATCATCCTCACACTCACTATTTGATAGGCGGCAGTGGGCTGCACGACTCTCGTCGCAGCGGCCTCTGCAGTCCGTCTGCCTTTTTAAAAATGTTTTTGTCTCATTTTGAGTGTAGTTATAGGTTTTTTTTTAGCTGGGTATGTGTGGGGGGGGGTGGGGGAAACCTTTAAAATCTTTTCCCTGTACGGAGGACCCGACCTTTTCTCTGTCGGGTCTCCGTTGTCGTTGGGGCCTAGCACCGTGGAGCGGCCTCCAGCCAGACCTGGGGCTCCAGTCGCGAAACCTGCAGACTACTCGCCATCATGGAGCTGGCTGAGTTCAGAGCATGGAGAGCTGTGGTGGCGTGCTGCTGCAGCCCGACCCCGGAGATTCGGAGTCTCCAGCTGCAGGCCGGTGGACAGCAACACCGGGAGCTCGCGGGTCCCTTGTGGGAGACCGCTTTTCGGCGCTCCCGCGGCGGCAACTTCTCCCGCTCGAGTTGCGGGGTTGAAAATGACCTGGAGCGGTGCCTTACATCGCCTGGCGCGGCTTTAATGGCCGCAGGACTTGCTAGCGCCCTGCCGGGGGCTCTAACATCAAGACCCGGAGCGCTTCCTTGCATCGCCCGGCGCGGCATTAATAGCCGTGGGACTTACTTACCATCGCCCGCCTGGGGCTTTGACTCTGACATCAGGAGGAGAATGGGGGGGGTGCAAGGGAGAGATAAGACTTTGCCTTCCATCACAGACAGGAGGAGATTCACTGTGATGGATGTTCGTGTAAGTCAAAGTCAAACAAACTTTATTGTCATTTAGAAATACATCGATATATGCAATTCCAAACGAAATTCCGTTTCGTTTGGCTCCCCGTGCAACACCATAATAAACAGAAGGATAACATGGATAAAAGGATAAATAGACAATGGTGGCAGCCCATTACATGGCATTTAGGAGTCTGATGGCTCGTGGGAAGCAGCTGTTGCAGAACCTTGATGTTCTGCTCCTTATGCTACGATATCTTTTGCCCGAGGGCAGCAGAGTGAACAGTCAGTGATGGAGATGTGTGGGGTCCTTTATAATACTGCTGGCCTTAGACACGCAACGTTTGGTCACAATATCCCCGAATGAGGGGAGAGAAGTCCCGATGATATTTTCAGCTGTCCTCACCACTCTCTGCACGAACTTCCAGTCGGAGGCTTTACAGTCCCCAAACCAGACAGAGATACAGCTGGTCAAAATACTCCCTATGGTGCCTCAATAGAAAGTGGTGAGGACGGGATGAGGGAGGTGAGCTCTTCTCATCCGGCGCAGAAAGTCCAACCGCTGCTGCGCTCTCTTAACTGTTAATGAGATATTATTTGACCAGGTCAGACCGTTAGTGATCTGCACCCCCAAGTACTTAGTGCTACTGACCACCTCCACATCGCTGTCATTGATGTGAAGTGGTGTGGGACTGTGCCAGTTTTTCCTGCAGTCGACGATGACCTCCTTCGTTGTTTCGACATTCATGATCAGGTTGTTCGTATTGCACCAGTCGTTTCACCTCATCCCTGTTAGCCAGCTCATTGTCGTCCCGGATGAGGCCCACCACTGTTGTGTCATCTGCGTACTTCATGATGTGGTTGTGTCTTGTAAGTTGTGTTGTGTCTTGGTTCTATTCTTGTTTGTGTGACTGCAGAAACTAAATTTTGTTTGAACCTCAATGAGGTATTGTATTGATAGGCAAACTATCAGGAAATTTACAAAGCAAAAAATTGCCAATGTGACAAAATAATATGGAATAAACAATTATTCCATTAACAGCTGTCACTGTTAAAGACTAGAACAAGAAGGGTGGTGGGGATCCACGTCAGACCAGTTCAGTACCTTGGGTCCAGCATCAATCTTTTCAATATCAGTCACATACCCAAAAACACTGGATGCAAAGTGGTTAAATGTTTAATTTCCAACCATCTTTCACATAAAAGTCCAAAAATCCATTAACATTTAAAAAAAGTTGTATGAGTTAATTCCATTATTTGACACAATGCTTAGCTTTGATGGACAGCTATGTTCAGGTTTACAGGATAACAGACTGGAGATTCCTTTTATTCAGCAATATCACACAACGCAAGTGGCGGCGTTGCCATGCACCTGCGGCTCGCCTGCAGTCCGTTTGTCTTTTCCTTTTTTTTGTTTTCTTTTGTCCTGTTGGACGTATGTTTTAGTTTATTTTTAGTTGTGTATGTGTGGGGGGGGTTGGGGGAAACTTGTTTTTGTCTCGTCCTTCAGGGGATATGACCTTTTCTTTGTCGTATCTCCGTCTCCGCTGAGGCCTAATCGCGGAGCTGGCGGCCTCCAACTGGGACCGACCTCAAGGCTCCAGACGCAGAACCAGGACTTACCATCGCAAAGCTGACCGACTTCGGGGCTGCGGTGACGGCAGCCCGATTTCGGAGGCTTTGCCGCGGGCCCAGTAGACGACAACATCGGGAGCTCGCAGATCCCAGGTTGGTGACCGAGTCTCCGGAGCTCCCGCAACAACAGCTTTGTCCGCAGGACTGGAGGGTGGCAGCTTCGAACGCCCCGGGTCGCAGAGTTCGAATCGGCCCGTTCGCGGAGCTTGGATTCGGCCGCGGGACTTACCATCACCCGGCGGGGTCACAACATCGAAAGCCTGGACCGCCTCAACGCTGAGGGAGAACAAGGAAGGAAGAGACAAGAACTTTAAGACTTTTGACTTCCATCACAGTGAGGAGGTGCCTGGTAGACTGACTGTGGTGGATGTTAAACTGTGTTCATCGTGTGTTATGTTATTTTATTTTCTGTCATGACTGCAAGGTATGCATTTCATTCAAACATAGTTTGAATGATAATAAAGGAAACTTTATACTTTATCATTAAGGCTTTCTTGATCTCAGGATTGCTATTTTTAAACCATGTTTTCTTGGCATTTACCGCAAAACATTTTTTCAAGGCCCACAACCTAGGTATTATCTCGAAAAAATGCAGGATTTATTTTCATAATGAATCTCCTTTGAACAAGAATAACACTTCTGAACTAGAAAAGCGTATGGCAGTTTTTACATACTTAACCTGGAGCCCTATAGCCATGAGAGATGACACAAGATCACCAACTTAGATAGTTAATTTGGCTCAAATCATCCAGTCGCAACTAGATAAATTCTTGGAAAAACTCAAGTGGACATTTTATTCATTGAATATATTTCTGGTGCATCTATTTCCTTTTGTATGTTTTTCTCTATGGGAAACAAACAGAAGGACGTCATCTTTACATTCACTCAGTGCATAAATAGTGTCACTTATGGCCCAGGAATTTACTAACATGTCCATAGGGACTAAACTGGGTACATTATGTTCTTAGACTGGACATCTAACAGTGATGTTACTAGTTAGCTAATGTCTATTATTATCTTATTTAAGTTGGTTAATTCATATTAGTAATTCATTTGAATTGAAAATCACACCAAAAGACTTAAGACTTTTTATATATTTGGTTCGTTATTGCAGGGTAATTTAAATTTATTCCCAATAAAAAATGTTTGAAGAGTGAATAACTTCTCATTTGCAGGTAATGTAAATTCTTCTGAAAAATAGTTTAGAACTCAACCAGGCAAGTTTTCAGATAACTGCACTGAATTCATTTTATATAATCGAAAAACAATAAGCAAATTTAAACCTCATTTCATATGCCACCTGATTTTAATTTCTATATGAAAGGAAAATTAGGATTAGGAAGGATATAAAATTAGCTGCCAATTCTCATTTACACTGCAGTCAAGGTCAAATTTCGCCCCCACTTCCATTAAATATTCATTCCAGCGTTTGCTAAATTGCATTGGCAAATCGTTTTTTTTTTAATGTGAAAAAGTAATAATTTTGCTGTATTTCATATTACTTCAATCATTATAGATATGCTAATTTGTATACATTATAATGCCAAGCATGAGTAATCAGTAACACTTGATAAGAATACTTGATCAGTCTGAAGAAGGGTCTCGATCCAAAATGCTCCCTTTTCTTCTCTCCAGAGATGCTGCCTGTCCCACTGAGTTACTCCAGCATTTTGTATCTGCATTTGATTTAAACCAGCATCTGCAGTTCTTTTCTACACAATATTTGATAAGAATTTTGCTTCATATAATATTTGCAATCCTATCTCAAACTGGCCAAAAATTTGAATTTGAATTAAAAATCAGTATTAGGCTCTCTAGCATGTGTTTTGCAGGGGAAGTCCTTATAAAGTGTTGCCATTTACTTGCAGTCTCCTTCCAGAATTTGACTTTTCAAGTGTTTATTTGGGGAATTGCTGACATCAGCAAGGCATTCGTTAAGGTTCAGCATGGTATGCCCCGCTTGTAGGTTAGATCGCAGGGCATCCAAGGAGAGATAGCCAACTGGATAGAAAATTGGCTTCACGGAAGGAAGCAGAGGATGATGGTGGAAAGTTGTTTTTGGACTGGAGGTCTGTGAGTAGTGGTGTGCCCATTGTTGTTTCTCATTTATACCAATGATTTGGATGAGAACATACATAGGATATTTTGTAAGTTTGCAGATGATACTAAATAAAATGGGTGGTACTGTAGATAGTGAAGATGGTTGATGAGTTTAATACAGAGAAGTGTGAAGTGTTGCATTGTGAAAACTCTAATCAAGGCAGGACCTACACAGTGAATGGTAGGCCTCTGGGGAGTGTTGTACAGCAGAAAGATCTAAAAGTGCAGGTACATAGTTCCTTGAAAGTGGCATCACAGGCAAATAGAGTGGTCAAGAAGGCTTTTGGCACATTGGCTTTCATAAATTAGAGTATCGAGGATAGAAGATGGGAGGTTGTGTTATAGTTCTATAAGACATTGGTGAGGCCGCGTCTGGTGTATTGTGTTCAGTTATGGAAACTTTTATAGGAAAGTTGTTGTTAAGCTGGAATGGATGCAGAGAAGATTTAAGAATGTTGTCAGAATTCAAGGGCTTGAGCTACAGGGAGAGTGAGCAGGCTAGCACTATATTCATTGGAGTGCAGGAGGATGAGTGGTGATATTATTGAGATGTACAAGAACACGAGAGGAATAGACAAAGTGCACAGAATCTTTTACCCAGAGTAAGGATGTCAAGAACCAAAGGACATAAGTTTAAGAGGGGTGGGGTGGGTAAGAGATTTAATAGGAACCCGATTCAAGTTAAATTATTGTTTAATATAAATTACCAACTTGAAATGACTTGGCTTCGACTGGGGATCGTTTCTCATATCTCCCATACAATTTTACCTACTCATATTAGTCAGAGTTTTAATGATACAGCAGTTATCCTGAAGGGTTTGGACTATGCGATCACATGGGAGTTTCTTCATTATAATTCCCATTACAATGGGAATTTCTTCTCAGAATACTGTGAATCTTTAAATTTCTCTACACCAGAGAGCTATGGAAACCAAGTATTAAACATATTCAAATTTGGCAAATGTTCAGATTACAATTATAAGAGATACTTATAGATTATAAGTGCATTGAGGGAAAGGGCAGGAATGCAGTGTTGAAATTCTGAATAGTTTTCATCAACTGAACTGTGCATCCCAAACAGCAACTGTTTTTAAAAAAAATTATCTATGTATCGATGGTTCAATTGTACTTTATTGTCACATGTACCGAGGTATAATGACATTGATTTTTGCATACAGTTCAGTACAAGTAAAAATAGAATACATAAACTCATCTTAGATACATAGTGCAAGTGTATGGAAATACATCGAAACAGGATACTTAATTCGCCAGGTATGGCACCATTTTCAAGTCCCAGTTGTAAGTGCAGAGTTTCTAAAGATAGACACTAAATGCAAGAGTAACTCAGCAGGACAGGCTGCATATCTTGATAGAAGGAATGGGTGACGTTTCGGGTCGAGACCCTTCTTCAGAAGTTCTGCAAAACCCATTCTCACTGCATCCTACACTTTTTGTCTGCGTCACTATGAAATCTCCTCAAGACTCGCCAACTTTGAAGACGTCCTCCGACAGGAGTTCTGCAACACCCTCTCTCACTACTAAACCAGCATCTGCAGCTTCTTTCTACGCAGAGTTTCTTATCCTGACTATGTAGGCCTGTTGTCTTGGCAGTATTGCATTCCTTTCTCCTGATTTTTTTTTGTACCACAGCAATCTTTTATTTTGTGTTATCCATTATTTTGTAAATAATATTGAAGTTCTTAGGTATGCAGGCATTTAGTTTTCAAATTCTGTACCAAATTCAAGTTAGATAGATGATAGTAGATAGGAAAAATTGGAATATAGGAAACTGATGTGTACACGAGAATAGATGAGCAAATGGAAAACAAATGGGTACTCGTACTTGCTGTAAATCCAAAATATTTAATGCATAGACATATGCAAGAACAAATATATTTTATTCTTTCAGTGATTTCCATAAATTTTCTAAAATGCAGATTTAAATAAGAGATATTTTGATGAAAATTATGAAATTTCCTTTTGTATCCATCACGACACCCATCATCCCACCATTTGATCCATTACCTGGTATATGTTTTAATTCGCACCTTTCCAATTGTCTTTACATAAATTTATGACAGAGTGCAAGGGTGGTACGGCAGCGCTGCGGTAGAGTTGCTGCCTTACAGCACTTGCGTGGGTTTTCTCGGAGATCTTTGGTTTCCTCCCACACTCCAAAGATGTACAGGTTTGTAGGTCAGTTGGCTTGGTTTAAATGTAAATTGTCCCTGATGTGTGTAGAATTGTGTTAATGTGCTGGTATCAATGGTCGGTGCGGATTCGGTGGGCTGAAGGGCCTGTTTTCGTACTGTATCTTTAAACTAAACCCAAATATCACATTTTCAAGCTAAATGCAAAATTCTAACAAAATAATGATGATTCTTTCCCCCCCCTAGGATGTTTGCTGCAAGATCATTCATTAATTTATCTCATTATGTAAAACCAGTTATAAAATAGCCTGTTCACTAGTTGATTTTATAATTCTTATTCTAAGAAAATTTCCTGAATAGAGACATGAACTTACTTTCCAGACTATATTTGTCAATTTGCTTTATTCGATCAATGTGAAGATTAAGATTGCCCATGATTATTGTAGTGTTTTTCTTGCAAGACCTCCATTATATCTTGATTTTTTATTCTGTCCTTGTGTCCAATTACCACTGATGTGGGGTGCTATTTCTACCCCACCCATATTGATTGCACTTCTTGATCTTTTCAGCTCAATTTTCACACATTTTATCTTTACTAACTGAACTACTTCACCTCCTTTCCCTTGCTCGTGTGTGCCAGAATAATCAACACCCAGCATTGGTCACTTTGCAAGCTATGTGCTTGCTGTCCATCACATCACATTCATGTCATTTTATTCAGTCCATCAATTCATCGATCTAGCTACGAATCCTAGGTGCGACCCTTTAATTTTGTTGCTTGCCATTTTTCTTCTACTCAGGCTTGATTTGCACACAGTCTTTTTACTGCTCTGCCCATTTTATAATATAATATTAATAGATAATGGTATTTTCATCTTGTTGGATATTCCTCAGAATCAGGGATAATTTGCTCTCCAGTTCTATGGGTTATGTCTGATCAGGTTAATCAAAAGATGCTCAACAGGGTAGATAGGTATTATTGTCATATGTTCCAGATAAAATAATGACATTTTTACTTGCAGTAATGAAATTATTCTCAATTTCGTCCTTAATAAACCTCTATTTTGTTCCATGATACGTCAGGGATTCCCAGTCAGTCAGGAGGTCATGTTCCCCCCCCCCCCCCAATTGCTGATTCTGGGGTAATGATCATCAGTGTTCGAAAAGTTAAACACCACTCTGTCCAGTGTCCTGTAGCTAGATTTTCAGCACTGAGCTGTATCAGATGTTCACCAAGTTGCACTTCAAGAGGATCAGCAATTCTCCTTTTTTTTTTTTTTTTTTAAATCAGCTCCACTGCTGTGTGGGTGCTATCATCACATTCAGATCCATAAACTGAAAACAAGAAATTATGTTTAAAAAAAAAAAGATTTTTCTACTTCTTAAAAACTTCTGCTAACTAACAAATAATTCAAACTTCCAAATGCTTATGTTGGAACGCCAATATAAAAGTAGAACATGTTGGAAATACTCAGGTCAGGCTACGTATTTGTGTTGGAGATACTCAGACCGCATCTGTCTCGAATTTTAAGATATCAGCTCTTTGTGCCTACTAAGTAAATAAATTGATTAATATTTATAATCATTTCAATGTGAAAATAAATGGAAAATAATAGTTATCCAAATACTAATTTGATGAAGAATGTTGCTCTCTGTTTTGGGGAAAAAAGTTCAAACACAATTAATATAATTAAAAATGCTTGATTTTGGCTCGAGCGTTTGAATGCTTTGCATTCTGATGCGTCTCCCCAGTCTGATCACCAGAGCTACAAAGGCGAAATGCCACTGTGTGGATCTAAGTACTAAATGGGAATAGGAGCAGATGTCGACTATCAGCTGTTGCATTCTCCTATTGCTATGATAAACTAGCTTGCGCATTGCCTTATTTAGTATCGGCTTGTTGCTGACTCTAGGAATTTTGTGCGTCATTTTCACCCTGCTTGACTAGCCCAAAGAGACACTCATTTCTAGCTGTATAAAGTATGTATAGGCATTTGATAGCAACCAGAGAATCAACTGGGAAGGTATTACTGCGGTCTGAAGGAGCTGGCAAGAGTCCTGTATATCATGTTATTTATATTGGTCAATCTATACTACAGTTCAACATTTACTCTATTTCTAAAACTTAATTATAAAGTTGTTTCTCTTAAAGAAAGCTGGATTTCACATTAAAAATGCCTCAAATTAGCAAAACGTTTAACTGTGACCAAAAAGAGAAACTTGGCAACTATTGAACAGTTCACAATTCACCTAGTAATTCCCCCCCCCACACCAACATGTCCCAATTATATTACTTGAAAGAATAAGTTAGATCATTGCAATATTTCACACTTCTCACATTCCGTTTTGTGATAAAAGCTAAAGCTTAAAATTCACAATGTTCTAATAGCCATGCAAGTTTCTTGGAATCCAAAAATGTATCAGGCTGACAGTGATTTGTCACTATGCTGCACTCGGTCAGTTTCTAGCCTTTATTTGGTATTTTCTCTCATGACCCTTTACTAAAACATTTATAGAGTGCATTACATTGCAAACAAGGGAAACGACAGTCTAAATTCCCTCAAACCCAATGCTGCCTCTCCAAACTCATTCTGCCCACAACTTCATTATATCTAATCTCTACTTCAGAGGGCAAACAACATGAAGCTGGTTTCTACGCAAGCCTATTTTTATCCAGTCTAATGTTGACACTCACATTTCTCCCTCCAAGGCTCATATTAAAGCCACAGTACAACAAACTTATGCACTGTAAACCAAAGTAAAAGACTGACATAGCAAGCATCAAACACCAGTGATCCAACAGCAAGTATTAAAACAATTTGCCTCCTGTTCTTTTTTTACAACAGCTTCTATATTTAAAAGAAAATCCTCTGTATGAATGCAGATATGGCAAAAGTTAGAATTTACTGGCTTCGATAGTCTCATATTGTGATTCTAACATGACAAAGATGAAACTCTCAGAAACAACAGGAGCAGCAGGAGAAGGGTCCTGTCCACGAGAATCCATCCCGACATTGTATTTCAATAACGGAGATATGGTAAGGATATAATCCTTCTCCAAGGAGCTGGTAATAGAAATTTGCCACCTACTGTAGCCAGGGCTCCACACAATTCCCCGTCTGCCCCAGTTAAAGTTTGGATAGGCAGATTGATTTGGCACAGTCAGGTCGGCATGGCTTTGTACATGGGAAATCTCATCTCACATATCTGATTGAGGTCATTAAGATGATCGATTAGGACAGGGCACTGGACATCGAGTCCTTTGACAAAGTCCCTCGCAGTAGGCTGGCTCGGAGGGTTAGATCCCATGGAACGCATAGTAAGCTAGCCAACTGGATTCAAAATTGACTTGGAGGAAGGAGTTAAATGGTAGAGGAGAGTTGTTTTTCTCATTGGAGACCTGTGACTCGGGCTGCTGCTGTTAGATATATTAACGATTTGGACGACACTGTTACTGAATTTGCATGTAACACCGAAATAGGGGATAAGGAGACAATGTGGATAGTCCTCTACCTTTACAAGATCTAGGTCATAGAAGTGGATCAAATTACAACTTTTAAAAGACATTTGTACAGATATATGGAGAGGAAATGCTTAGAAGAATATGGGAAAAATGCCAACAAATGGGACTAGTCAATTTGCCAGCTTGGTCGGCGTGGACAAGGAGAGTCGCAGGGCCTATTTCCGTGCTCTACAGCTCTGTGAACCCATGACTCGCAGGTGACGGTGTCCCTGAACATTTTGGAATCTAACACCTTCCAGAGGATATGTTTGTAGCATACCATTGCACAATGAAGATGACAATGACTTTTTACTGAAGATGAGGAAGATTCATATCCCCCTAGTCATTTAATGCACCAAGCAACAAAAGCATGCAGCTTTGTAGACACAAATCAACCACACTTTGGTGCAAGGGGGCAATAGTTTGACCCACTTAGTTTCTTCCCCTCTGTATTCAGGCTTCTGAACAATCCTTCTACAAGCAATGGTGGAGTCTGATTTTATTGTTGCGGGTGATTTTAACCACTCCAACCTTAAAACTGTACTCCCCAGATTCCACCAACATGTCTCCTGCCCAACCAGAGGAAACAATATTCTGGACCTAGTATATACCAATATTACTGAAGCATACAAAGTCCTCCCCCTCCCCCACCTGGGACAGTCTGACCACCTCTCTGTTCCTGCTCCCCAAATACACACCTCTGATCAGACGTGTGAAACCTACCGTGAGGACAGTGAAGGTCTGGGCTGAGGGGGCTGTCTCTGTTTTACCGGAACAGTTTCAGCAAACAGACTGGAGTCTGACTGGAGTCTGTTTGCCACCCAGGCCACCTTTAACTCCCAAGTGGACAACTCATATACCTCAAACGTTCTGGACTATATAAAATTCTGCACTGACAACGTCACTACCCACAAAGAGATAAAGACCTTCCCTAACCAGAAGCCGTGGATGAGCAGGGAGGTCAGACTCCTTCTGAAGGCTCACGACGCCGCTTTTAAATCTGGCGACGCTGGGGGATACAGCTCATCCAGGGCCAATCTGAAAAAGGGAATTAGGAATGCTAAACTCAATCACAAACGGCGGATCGAGGAGCATTTCCGAAACAACTCTAAGCCCAGGCGCATGTGGCAAGGAATCAAATTCATTGCCGATTACCATAAAGTCAACACCCCCCCCCCCCCCCCCAGACAACGCCTCCCTTCCTGTTGAGCTAAACCATTTCTATGCTAGCTTTGACCGGGACAACAAAACTCCAGCCATCAAACTTTCTCCACCCGCGAATGAACAACCCCTCAGTCTCTCCACCTCTGCTGTACAAGACGCACTGAGCAAGGTGAATGAGCACAAAGCTGCCAGCCCCGGGCGGGTGCTCAGGGCATATGCTGGACAACTATCCCTGGTCCTCACTGACATTTTCAATCTGTCACTGGCCCAGGGTGTCGTCCACACTTGCCTCAAGACATCTACCATTGTGCCAGTGCCCAAACAATCAGCGACAGGGAGTCTCAACGACTTCCGGCCAGTGGCACTCACCCCTGTCATCGCCAAGTGCTTTGAGCAGCTGATCTTGGCTCACCTCAAAACCAGCCTCCCCCCCACACTGGACCCCCATCAGTTTGCCTACCGGACAAACAGAGGACGTCATATCAGCGGCCCTACACTCTGCCCTGACCCACCTGGACAGCAATAACACCTACATCAGGTTGTTGTTCATTGACTTCAGCTCCGCATTTAACACTGTCATACCCGCTAGCTTGATCACCAAACTCAGCGGTCTTGGCATCTCCACCTCCCTCTGCAATTGGACACTCGATTTCCTCACCACAGACCACAGTCTGTTAGGGTCAACAACCTCACCTCCTCCACTATAACACTGAACACCGGTGTGCCACAGGGCTGTGTGCTCAGCCCTCTCCTCTACTCCCTCTTCACCCATGACTGCATCCCTAAGTGTGGCTCCAACGCCATCATAAAATTTGCCGACGACACCACAGTGGTAGGACTGATCAGTGACAAGGACGAGTCAGCCTACAGGGAGGAGGTCCAGCACCTGACAACCTGGTGTGCCAACAATAACCTTGTCCTCAACTCCCAGAAGATGAAGGAAATCATTGTTGACCTTAGAAAGAACAGAGGGGGCAGACCCCCATCCATATAAACGGGACTGAGGTGGAGTGGGTCTCCAACTACAAATTCCTCGGGGTACACATCTCGGAGGATCTGTCCTGGTCCCTCAACACCTCCAAGCTGATCAAAAAGACACAGCAGCGCCTTTACTTCCCGAGGCTCAAAAAAGCCCACCTGTCCCCCAGATCCTGATCAACTTTTACCGCTGTACCATCGAAAGCATCCCGACTACCTGATTTACGGTATGGTATAGCAGTTGCACCGCAGCAGATAGGAAGGCACTACAACGGGTGGTGAAAACCGCCCAGTACATCATCGGTGCCCCACTCCCTGCCATGGATGCCCTCCACCGAAAACGGTGTCTGAGACGGGCCAGGAACATCATCAAAGACCCCTCCCACCCTAACCATGGACTGTTTGCCCTCCTACCATCAGGGAGGCGGTACAGGAGCCTCAGGTTCCGCACTAGTAGGATGAGGAACAGCTTCTACAACAACACCATCACACTGCTGAACTCGGAGTCCCGCCGATAGATTTCTCCAGTCTCTCCGTCCACATTGTCTGCATTCTGTATTTATTTCTATATTGCTATTACAATGAACTGATGCTAAACTGCATTTCGTTGTACCCATACTTGTATCTGTGCAATGACATTAAAGTTGAATTGAATTGAATCCTCGATTTCATTGCAGACACTTATTTTGTCTCTGGAACTGTTGCATTATAATTCTGGGTACTATATTCGCCACTACAAAGTCACTAACATTAACTTATTTAAATAACCAAGGGTGGATTGCGTTTTGCATGATTTCTTTATTTATTAATAAAAAGATAATTCATAAATCTGGCTTATAGTTCAAGCTTTAAACTAAATAGCAGGAAGGAGGGGGTCAGGTGAGGGCAACATAACAATTTGGGTAATGAAATGCAAGAAGAAGCAGCGTGCACAACAGTTATAGGGAATGAAGAGAGAAGTGAGATAACAGAGAGCTACGATGGTCAACCTGGATCAGTGGGCCAAAGGGGCCTGTTACCATGCTGCATCTCCAAACTAAACTAAAAATTACATCTGCCTCTGGTTGATTGGTTGTTGCCAGCCATATAATAGCAGATAATACTTTTTTTCCGCATCTATGACAAGGTTTCTGTGCCAAAATCCAAATAAATTATCTCCGATACACACTGACCAAGGATTCAGAAAATATAACCATATAACAATTACAGCACGGAAACAGGCCTTCTCGGCCCTTCCAGTCCATGCCAACCATTTATTTTCCCCTAGTCCCATCTACCTGCACTCAGACCATACCCCTCCATTCCCTTCCCGTCCATATACCTATCCACTTTACTTTTAAATGTTAAAATCGATCCTGCCTCCACCACTTCTGCAGGAAGATCATTCCACACAGCCACCACTCTCTGAGTAAAGAAGTTCCCCCTCATGTTACCCCTAAACTTCTGTCCCTTAATTCTCATGTCATGCCCTCTTGTTTGAATCTTTCCTACCCTCAATGGGAAAAGCTTATCCACGTCAACTCTGTCTATCCCTTTCATCATTTTAAAGACCTCAATCAAGTCCCCCCTTAACCTTCTGCGCTCCAAAGAATAAAGACCTAACTTGTTCAACCTTTCTCTGTAACTTAGTTGCTGGAACCCAGGCAACATTCTAGTAAATCTCCTCTGTACTCTCTATATAAAAATATATTAAGATTGCTAACAAATTGTTGATGCAGGAAGTGACAACATGGCAGCTGCCACTGAACCAAGTGGCAGTCTGCATCATGAGCAGAAATTGTACGATAACACAAGAACAAAAGACAACTTAACCTTTATCTGATGTTTCCACAGATGGAGCTGTTGACTGACAAAAGCCAGCTGAATCACATGTTGCAGTCAACTCTTCAGTAACTCTCCACCAATTTATTGGTGCAATCAATCAGACAAAGCAGTGCCAATGTGTCAGTTCATTGTTCAGCTTTACTTCTACAGGGAAGCAAAAACTGCCACTGAGATTGCCCAGACCACAAGTACCACAGGGCCGTTCAAAGCATATCCAGCCTTTGATTTACATTCATCCGTCAAGATATTTAGTTCTAGAAAAATTGTGTCACCTCAGTAACACGATGTTTATTATACCAAAGTTTGTATTCTTTGCAAGAACTTCACATTGAAAATCTAAACAACGAGGAAGATTGTTAATTATGTTCAGAAGATTTGCTTTATCCAATTGTTCCTGTGTGATTCAAAACATATTGTATGACCACCATGGGGTGGAGAGTCCTTCTTTGTGTGATGCAGGGCATTCTTTATCAATGCACTCTGCATCAGGCTGTCCAGTTAATCTAATTACCACTTTGTCGAGTCTTAATTAAATCAGCCCAAGCTTGAATTGAACTCAACAATTAAAGGGTATTTATATGGAGCCCTTTACTATAGAGGCCACGCCACGTTACTAGGGGATCTAGTTCGCAGAAAACGGACGGTATTGCAATTTTCCCTAATGCAACATTGCAACTAGTTAAAAAAGTGTTTACGCCCACTAACCCCAACTCACACCACTTCCAGGCCGGACCTACTGCGGCCCATACAACTTCCTCAGCCGCTTCCAAGCCGCAAAAACGTGTTTGCTTTTTTTGCCTCATACATTCCATGCAAACAAATATTATTCTATATCTCCATTTTGTTGAGTGGATTTGTGAATTTTGTTACACACATGGCCAATGTTGGCTTGTACACAAAACAAAATGTCAATGCTATTTATATACAGTTAACCCTCGTTATAACTGATTTCCGTCATTGTGGACTGACCTAGTTACCACATCACCGACAGCTAACCACGTCACCCCTGGCTCACACTGATTCCCCGGCCACTGGCAGCGCCCGCTAACCCCAACTCACACCACTTCCAGGCCGGACCTACTGCGGCCCACACAACTTCCTCGGCCGCTTCCAAGCCGCACCTGCCACCGCCGACCCTTATCTGCACTCTGACCGCCCGCGACCATTGACTCCACCAATCCTCGCCTCTCCCCTCCCCTGCCAGCATGACAGGGCCGTCAACTCAGCTGAATTCCAAGCCCCAGCTTCTGTTCAAGAATCTGAAGGGATTTAGAAGGAATTCGCTGGGATTTAGAAGGATGAGAGGGGATCTTATAGAAACATATAAAATTCTTAGAGGATTGGACAGGGTGATGCAGGAAAAATGTTCCCGAAGTTGGGGGAGTTCAGAACCAGGGATCACAGTTTAAGAATAAGGGGTAGGCCATTTAGGATTGAGATGAGGAAAAACTGTTTTCACCCAGAGAGTTGTGAATCTGTGGAATTCTCCGCCACAGCAGTGGGGGTCAATTCACTGGATATTTTCAAAAGATTTAGATTTAGTTCTTCGGGCTAAGGGAATCAAATTATACGTGGGAAAAGCCGGAACGGGGTACCTATTTTGGATGGTCATATTGAATGGCAGTGCTGGCTCGAATGGCCTAGTCCTGCAGCTATTTTCTATATCTACGTTTTCTATTAACCAGACTTATTATTCCCTTCCATGGACCACCATAGATTTTAATTATTTTCTCAAATGCAAAACAGGGGAAACTATGAACGAAGTCAGCTTGAAATGGCAGTTAATAATAATAGATATTGTAGTCCATTCTTTCCCAGCTGAACAACTGCATTAAAAGAAGAAAATAGGCATTTTAAAGAGCTGCCTGACAATATATTTCCAGGTTGCCCATGAGAAGGAGAAGGAGGAGGAGGAGGAGAAGAAGCAAGAGCTTCTGCCAGATAAAGTGTGCAATGCAGAGATTTACGAGTTCATAAATAAAATATTCACAACAAGATAAATATTCTAACACTACTTAAGATCTAGTTCTGTGGCACAAATAAAATTGCTGAAATGATTATTGTGGTCATGACGATCACTGCAGCTAATTCTGTGCTTCTCTGCTGGCAAAAGAAATGGAAAGAGGATGCAACAAGAATGGGATGGGTGCAGAGGAAATGGCTGTGGGAAAACAGCAAAGATAGACACAAAAAGCTGGAGAAACAGCAGAACAGGCAGCATCTCTGGAGACGTTTCGGGTCGAGACCCTTCTTCAGACTCGCTAGAAGACTAAGACCCGAGTCTGAAGAAGGATCTCGACCCGAAAAGTCACCCATTCCTTCTCTCCAGTGATGCTGCCTGTCCTGCTGAGTTACTCCAGCTTTTTGTGTCGACCTTCGGTTTAAACCAGCATCTGCAGTTCCTTCCTACAAATTTTTCATAAAAGTATTTCCAATGAGAAGAGCATACAAGGAAGACTATTAGTACTGCAGTAAACTCCAATCCATTCAGGGAATTCTTATATCCATAAAATCACATATAGCACCAAACAAAAAAATGTTTGCTGTACCTCGGTATACTCGACAATAAGCTACTAAACTACATATAAAATTTGTGGAAAATTACTAGCAGTTACATTTTCATGCAAAAACAAATGTTAGTGATTACACCAGCAATTATACTATGATTGCAAATATTTTGCAAAAATGTTTACTGAATAAAACAACAGATATGACTTATCACCAGTTTATGGTTACATTCTGATACATGTATAACTGCAAGTCTTTAATGACACAAACGCTCAAAACAATTTTGCACTAATTCATGCTGCTGTAGGAGTCTCATGTTTTGAGAACTCTTAATGTTAGTTTCTATCAACAACAGCACTGAGATAAAGTTTTGTTTAAGACTTGTATTTGCAAATAAAATAATTTGCTTAAGTTCCTATCAGTAGTGAGGAAAATGGTACAGCCTATTATTTAAAAAAATATCAAGACACTTGGAAAGTATCAACAGGTTTGGGTCAAAGTCTACATGGACTTGTGAAAAAAAAATGTTGACAAAACTCCGGTAGTTTATGGAGAATATAACTGATAGAATAGATAAGGGAAAAATCATCAGTAGACGTGGTGTGCCCACACTTTCAGAAAGCCAATGTCCAACCTGAAAGATCAGTGTGCAAAGTTGAAGTATAATATTGAGATAATATATTGGTATGGATTTTAAAAAACGTGTTGAGACTCAAAACGGAGATTGTGAATACATGTTTTTTTACAGGGTTGACAGGCAATAACTAGTGAAACTCTGCAGGGACAATGCTTGGGCCTCGATATTAAAAACATAGGCATAATATGAATGAGGAAATAATATTTCAACATTACGTTTGCTGAGCAAACCAGGTGAGATCATGAATGGAGCAGGGCGCAAAGAATCTGTACTTCACTTGGAAGCTTGATGATGCCATATAATAATATGGATAAATGTGAAGTTAATCACTTTGATAGAAAAAGGAAATTAGTTTCCCTATTTATATTGTGTTAGTTTAGGAAGTGTTGATGTATGAAAAGATTTTAGTATTGTTGTCACCGAATGCAAACCTGCAGATTTAGTGAGCAGGTAAGGAAACAAAACGGTATTAGTCTTCAAAACAAGGATGTTTTGAATACAAGAGCAAGTATGTCATGTTACTGGGCCTTGGTGAGACCATGCCTGGAGTATTATGTGCAGTTTTGGTCTCATCTAGAGAAGGGTAGGAAATCACAAAAGGAAGAAGATAATATTTTAACCATGGTCATTGGATGGAATCTAAGATGGGTTTCAATAAATAACTGCACGATTCACCAGGTTCTCATGTTCTAGAGATGGAAGCTAAAATGAATCCAATAGGTGTTTTTTTGTCCAAAAGGAAAAAAAGGTGAAACTTCAAATAAATTCACACAAAGAATAGCTGAAGGTTGGATCACGGTAGGAGGAAAGCAAAGTTTCCATTATGGGCACAATTAGGAATTGTAAACAGAATGCTTCAGACACTAGGCTGGTAAGGTTAGTATTCAAACTTACATTGGGGGACTAGGGGGAGGGGGAGGGGGATACCCAATCTTTCCATAGCCCCCTCCCTGCACGCACACATTTCTCCCACACCCCCTGCCTGCTCTCATTCCCTCCTACCTATTCTCATCTCCTATCTATCACAGTCTACTACTTCCCTATTATCCTTCTTTCTCCTCTCTTCCCCTTCCCCACCACCCCACCCCCAGTCCTTTTCACCCATCTCTCCCTGTACATTATTGGCAGAACATTTCATTCCTCTTCTGTCCTTGTATATGACACCTTTTTGTTTCCTTTTCACCTCTCGCCTTCATCTCTTACTCCACCCATCTTCCAATCAATTCCCCTCCTCCCACCAGTATTCTCATACTTGTCGTGTCCCCACCTCTTTTTTTCAGCTTTCTCCCCCTACTACTATCAGTCTGAAGAAAGGTCCCCATCCAAAATGCTATCTTTTCATATTACCCACAGATTCTTCTTCACCTGGAGTTCCTCCAGCACTTTGTGTTTTGCTCAGTTTTATTAGAAATTTGATTTAATTAAAATAAATATCTTTAATGAATTTAAGTTTTCAATGGGAGTAGTCTGATCATTAAATTCCTGAAAAAATGTATTTAAAAGCATTTGTTGGACTAGTATTTAACTACTTTGTAAATAGAGAAAACATTTTTTACAAGGATGTCATAAAGAATCCCTGCACATCCACAAAAATGAGCAAAATTTAAAAGACACTTCAAAATCAGAATTTTCACGATTTTGATTCTAGAGTGTGGCCAATTTTGCAGTGAGCAGAGGAGAATTGGCTAAAGTTGGACAAAGCTAGACAGTAATGAACATTTAAACTTTTATGGTCCTCTCAACCACCTTGACTGGATTATATCGACGTGACTAAAATCTTTGCAAGTGGAAACTCAACTGCAAGAAGCTGTAAATTATTGCCATTTCACATGTTTTCCAGTAAAGGAGTAAGTTAACTAAATGAGAACAAGGAACCGTGGATGCTGGTTTACTCTCTGGAGAACATGGATATGTGACATTTCAGGTTGAACCTTTCTGATTATATTTTTAACTAAAATGGGAATTTACAATTACAATGTGCTCAATCAATTCACAGATAATGATGTACTTTTTAAAAACGGTCATTGTTGGTATATAGAAAATGCAGCACCTAATTTCACAAAGCATGCTCCACAAACAATAACATGGCTTTAAGAAGGAACTGCAGATGCTGGAAAATCAAAGGTAGAGAAAGTGCTGGAGAAATTCAGCGGGTGCAGCAGCATCTATGGAGCGAAGGAAATAGGCAACGTTTCGGTCCCAAACCCTTCTTCAGATTGATGTTTTGGGGGGGGGGGGGGGGGAGATTAGGTTGGTTAATGTGGACCGAGCGGAGGTGTTCAGCGAAACGATCGGCAAGTCTATGCTTGGTCTCACCGGCTACCAGCACTTCAACTCCCCCTCCCATTCCGAATCCGCCTTTCTGTCCTGGGCCTCCTCCATGCTGCACCAACAATAACATGGAGAATCTGTATTTCTTAGAATCAAGGAACTGCATTTCCTGGTTTCCAAAAAAAAAGTGCTGGAGTAACCCCACTGAATCACTGAGTTTACTCCAGTACTTTGTGTCTTTTTAAAACTATATTTATGTTGTTCAAGGAATAAGTCCTCAAGTATTTTCCAAGCAAGTGTAAACCAAATAAATATTGCAAATGGAAAATAAAATCTGAAAATTCTCGAAATACTCAGGTCTGACTGAATCTTCCAAAATAGCTCAACACAATTTACTGACAGTCGGCATCCGATTATTGCAAAACTTTTTTAAATCCATGGCCATCTTTCACCTACCCCTGGCATGTCGCTTTGATCTCTTGGACAAGGCCTGGACCCTGAGATTATTCGTTTTCCTTTGGTCACTCTGCACTAAACACAGCATGCCAAGGAAACATCTTTCCTCATTCAGGTTCAATTCAATCGTTTGTGAGGTCTTGCACCTTAGGCACTAGGTTCACAACCACTAGGTTGCTAATGGCCATCAGCAAGGACACAATAGTTTTGAAACTGTTTCTGCAGATACCAAATCAAAAACAAGTATAGAAACTTTTGTCTAGTTTCTTGCCTCCTTACTGGGGTACAATTTGCCAGAGCACAAGCATCTGATATTGACTCAGAAGCCAATTTATTCTCATTTTCTTTTTTTAATTGAAGATATACACTTACACTCACATCATAAATATTTCCCGGCACATAAATGTCAAGCTCCCCAAGGAACTGCCATCATAGAGAAAAATAATTGGCTTCAACAAGTCCCTGAAGTGCAAGTCTTTCACTCCTGTCAGTAACTTTCTTAACATGACTATCTTCCAGAAAAGGATTGCTCCAACTTGCATTCAAGGTAGCAAATGGTTGTCAAATATTTAAAGTTATTAACTCTGCCAATTTTATGCAAAATTGTTTTACATTGATGAAAAAGTGACAAGAATATTGGAGAGAGCACACCAAAACCCTTACCCTATCTCTTAAAACAAATATGTTACGGAAACAGCAACTGAAGGAATTAACACTACTGGGCGTGATGGACGAGAGTGGAGGACGTTCATTGCTACCCTACATGCCAGGAGGCATAATAGGCAAGTTAATGTTTTTTTTAATTTTTTTTTATTGGCAGATGGGTGGATAACAGTTAGAGATATAAAGGAGACAAAAGATGAAAGATCGGAGAGGATGGGCAAAGTCAGTGGAATGTCAGTAAAGTTAGGGCCAAGTAAGCAAACACTACTTGTGTTATGCTTAATTGTACTCATGTATAGTATTATCTGACTGGATAACACAACGTTTTTTCACTATTTCTCATACACATGACAAAATATCCCAACATCAAAAACATCCCATGGGATATCCAAATAATTACAAATCCACTCCCCAGAAACATACAACCAGAGTGTCTGGTCTAACCGTCCTGAAAAATGTCAAAGTTTAATCTCTGTATTTTACATTTTGCCTTTAAGTTATATTAGCATTTACTAAAACATTTTTAAAAACAGTATCTATTAAATACCCTGATTGGGAGTTGAGCAATTAAACCATTCTCCCCAATAGCATCATAATTTGGAATTAGAAATGACGAGAGAGCAATTCAGGATGTACTTTCTATGATTTTCCTGTCCAAAAGCAGCAAGTTATAATTTAATGGAAATATAAAACTTCAAATTCTCTTCTATCACGTGTTCGGGTTCCAGAATACCATATTAGTTATGCATCGTGTAGGAAACTGTAGATACTGGTTTAAACCGAAGATAGATGTAAAATGCTGAAGCAACTGTCCCGCTGAGTTACTCCAGCATTTTGTGTCTGTATTAATTATGCAGTGATGTTTGATGTTGGCAATCATATTGACTGCAAAGTGGAATGCAATATGATTCTCCTTAGAATTTTTTTTTTTTTAACTTAGAAAAGCAGGAGGTAGTCATATGCTCCTGGTGCCTTCTTCGCCATCCCAAAGCTGATGCTGTGCCACATCACTTTACTGACCAAACCTATATATCTAGAAGTCCATTGCATTAGCATTGAATATATTCAAGAGCAAGGATTTACACCCATGAAGAGAATTTCAGTATTTAGAATGTATTAAAGAAATGCATCCTTATCTCAGTCCCAAATAGGCTTGAAATTCTCACATTCCTCTGACTTCACATTTCACTCCTCCTCTTATCTTTCAACTTTTTGTCTCCTTTATATCTCTAACTTTTGTCCACCCGCCTGCCAACTTATTAAAAACAACCGTCACCTGTATTCACCTATCACATGAAGAAGGGTCTCGACCCGAAACGTCGCCTATCTCCTTCGCTCCTTAGATGCTGCTGCACCCGCTGAGTTTCTCCAGCTTTTTGTGTAACCCTTCACCTATCACATGCCCAGCCCTCACCTATTTTACAGCTTTCTCTCCCCACTAGAATCAGTCTGGTTCCAACCTGAAATGTCACATCCATGTCCTCCAGCGATGCTACCTGACCCAGAGTTACTCCAGCTCTGTGGGGTGTTTTTGTTTCGTGAACAAGTATCTGCAGTAACTTGTGCAACACTGGTGTAGTTCTAAAACGTAATAGAGCAATTTCTGAAACAAATTCACAACTTTGACTCCCATATGTGAACAAAGGAAGATATGCCAATGCATCTTCAATACCGTAAGGAAGACAGCTTTCACGTTCGTAGATGAATTTGATTGCAGTAACTATAAAGAAGCCTCCCTGGTATCAACCGCATTTGTAGTCACCAACCAGAGTTCTCCGCAACTGCTTCAGAGCAGCAGAAGTGAATAATTGATTCAAGAATTGGGTGTGAATTGTGACCACAATGGACATGATATTCACCAAGCGACGTCCAAACAAAAATGCAAAGACCAGTGTCACAGGCTATAAGAATTTTTTATTTTTTTTTAATTTAACCTTACTGCTGTCAAGTGAAAAAGACAATGGAAAATCCTTGTTACTTCTGGCTGCCCTCGAGTATATGCTACCTTTCCAGTTCTGCAGCATGATGAGATACAATTCATGACTGGTCCGCTTTAGACTGCAGTTAAACATCATGCTCCAATTCTTTTCTTTATCTTTCTTGTAGTAAAATTGCTGGTCACCGCCAACATACATCTTGCTGGACTGAAGCTAATCTACATGATGAATGGAAAATCACTTGCCTACTACACTCCAGAATTGGGGTCAGTTCAACTTGAAGCCGTAATAATCAGGTGACACTTGGTGTACATAGAGCTGAAAATCATCACCTCAATTCCAAGACAATGGGCCTTACATCAAACACCTGGAAAGCAAAAGTCTTCTTGTACATGCTGCACAATACTGCTGCTGCTACAAACACTGCTTCATCACTTCATATCCACAGCACAACCCTGGAAATTGTAGTCCAGTTCCCTTACCTCAGAAACCATCACTAAATTTCTACTGCCCTTCATTTCAGAACAAATTCTACACGACCATTTAAAGGAAGCTTATATTCATCACAAACCTATTAATTTAGCTTCTGCTTAAAGTCAAATATGAACAATATGTATAATGAAGAGATGATGGCCTACTCATGGCTAGATGAGTATCCAAAATCTCTGCCATACAAGTGAAGCTTATGGACAGGTAATGGATGTGTTCACTCTTTTAATCAGAAACACATTTACCGGGCCTTTCCGATCAGATAAAGGTCAATTGTTTTGCGCATTAAGGAAATCACTAATTGAATTTCTCATCTGCAGGGTGAAAAGTTCAGTAAAATAGAAGCCGTTCTCGTATACCGCTAGTACAAACAGTTACCATGTCATGAAAACTGCAAATTACTCTCACGATCCTACATATGCCAAGTCCATTGCAAAGATGGATGGGCATGCCCAAAGACTTGCACTGTTCGTTAATTGGCATTGCCTGCACCACTGATGATCAATATTTTGGTCTCGTGCTCCGAGGGGCACAGTGTTTCTGCCACAGTGAACCATGCAGTGATATTGATTTTTCAAGGGCACTGGAGAGTACAATGTATGATTCCTTGCGGGTCTCTCAGATAACAGTTCCTAAAGCCTCAGTGCTATTCCTGATACTCTGTTAAATAACATGGATGTCCAGCTGTCAAGTCTGGTAATGGCACTGTGATGCAATGTTGTTTAGCCTTGAAATGATGACAAGTGATATTGCCAATTACATTTCTATTATTGTCTCCTCAGCTGTAACAGACTTTAAAAAAATAAAACTTTTCAACAAATCTATTTATTGGAATTAATAATTCCTCTTCGTATTCTGAAATATTCTATTGAGGACACATACTAATGTTGAAGTTGCCCGTGTGGAATCTCTCTGTAAGTGAGCATCAGGAATGGAAAGCTACTTGAAATGAATAATCTTTTAAGTTTATTTACTTATTTGATTAGTATAACAAACGTGGACGAGAAATGCTCTGTCTCGTGGTGCAAGATCCCTATTGTGCAAGCATCATTAGGATTTCCGTGCAACAATGGTTAATGCCTTCATAACCAATAGAAGGGGATGACCACTCCAGTTGTAGAGTAGAAATCAAATAGTAACCTCTCCCCATTGAACCTTGCAAATAAAATACCGAAAAAGCAAGTGAATTGGATGAGATTCATAATTTCCACTCATCCCCCTACTAATGAGTTAATAGGGTTCTCAGGAAAATCAGGGTTCTAGTCAGGTTCTCAAGAATAGCAGCTGTTCTTGTTAAATGATAACAAAGGAAGAGTCTCTCAGACCACAATGTCAGAGAATAAACTGACCTTGGCATTTAGCTCCTAAAGACTCTCCCTTTGCCTACATCTGATAAGATTATCTGCTACTCTTTCTCATCCCCAATTTTCTTAGCGAGATCCTTATGGGCCACGTCATTCACTACGATACTATTTCATTGAACTTGCTGGACCATGGACAGCAATCAGAAGGCAAGGAAAGAGGAAATGGGCTTGTCTCCTGGGCAATGCAGTACCTGAAATCGTAACACAAAAACTTTCTTCAATCTAATTATCATTGTAGACAATGTCTATTTTCCTCGAGTTGATGGCATCAAAAATCTCTAATTCGGCAGCCTGCTGCAAGCTGAGAAACATGGTATGGATTGGCCATAACTGTCAGGGGTGTTGAGAAATGCAGGGTATTAATACCATCTGTGGGCAGGGGTGCTCGTAGACGGGCACAAATGTTTATTACACTGACAGGAAACCTTAGTCACCTTAGACTCATTGCTACCGACAGAGTTGAAGATGGGAGCATGGTTCATGAGCACTCTTGGAAGATATGGTCTGCAAATAAAAACCTTCTTTCTCCTTCAACGGTGTTCCCACTGCCTCCAATAGCTATCCAATTTGTGCGGTACATCGAGTGGGACCAACTTGGAAGCACCAAAGCACTTACCCTGCAAAACATGCTACTTTATTTAATATCTCTACTTAATATGCCAAATTTATGATCATGCTGGAGAATGTTACAACAGTTAGTTGCATTTCCCAAGCTATACTATTCTTAGACAATTGGCTTTTTGCAACAGAAAACATTTTCAATCATAGAACTTTTAACTAAACACTCCACCCTCTGATTTCTAAATTCACATTTCTTACTTTGTATGTCCCATTCATGACACCAATTGAGTAACATAAATGAATTGCACACAGACACAATTCAAACTCCTACATTGAGCTTACACCAGGCATTGTTAGAACAATGAACAATTTATCATCCAACAAGGCACATTACATCTTTTTGGGTAAGAAAGAACTGCAGATGCTGGCTTAAATCAAAGGTAGACACAAAAGGAGGTGGGGTAGCGTTGCTGGTGAGAGAGGAGATTAATGCAATAGAAAGGAAGGACATTAGCGTGGAGGATGTGGAATCGATATGGGTAGAGCTGCGAAACTCTAAGGGGCAGAAAACGCTAGTGGGAACTGTGTACAGGCCACCTAACAGTAGTATTGGAGTTGGGAATGGCATCAAACAGGAAATTAGAAATGCGTGCAACAAGGGTAACACGGTTATAATGGGTGACTTCAATCTGCATGTAGATTGGGTGAATCAAATTGGCAGGGGTGCTGAGGAAGAGGATTTCCTGGAATGTATGCGGGATAGTTTTCTCAACCAACATGTGGAGGAACCAACGAGAGAGCAGGCTATTCTAGACTGGGTATTGAGTAATGAGGAAGGGTTAGTTAGCAGTCTTGTTGTGCGTGGCCCCTTGGGCAAGAGTGACCATAATATGGTTGAGTTCTTCATTAGGATGGAGAGTGACAAAATTAAGTCAGAAACAAGGGTTCTGAACTTGAACAAAGGTAACTTTGAAGGTATGAGATGTGAATTGGCCAAGATAGACTGGCAGGTGATTCTTAAAGGGTTGACAGTGGATGTGCAATGGAAGGTATTTAAAGACTGCATGGATGAAGTACAAAAGTTGTTCATACCAGTTTGGCAAAAGAATAAATCGGGGAAGGTGGTGCATCCATGGATAACAAGGGAAATCAGGGATAGTATAAAAACAAAAGATGAGGCATACAAATTTGCCAGAAAAAGCAGCCTACCGGAGGACTGGGAGAAATTCAGAATCCAGCAGAGGAGGACAAAGGGCTTAATTAGGAAAGGGAAAATAGATTATGAAAGGAAACTGGCAGGGAACATAAAAACTGACTGCAAAAGTTTTTATAGATATGTAAAGAGAAAGAGACTAGTTAAAACAAATGTTGGTCCCTTGCAGTCAGAAACAGGTGAATTGATCATGGGGAACAAGGACATGGCAGACCAATTGAATAACTACTTTGGTTCTGTCTTCACTAAGGAAGACATAAATAATCTGCCGGAAATAGCAGTGGAACGGGGGTCAAATAAGATGGAGGAACTGAGTGAAATCCAGGTTAGCCGGGAGGTGGTGTTGGGTAAATTGAACGGATTGAAGGCCGATAAATCCCCAGGGCCAGATAGTCTGCATCCCAGAGTACTCAAGGAGGTAGCCACAGAAATAGTGGATGCATTAGTGATAATTTTTCAAAATTCCTTAGATTCTGGAGTAGTTCCTGAGGATTGGAGGGTAGCTAATGTAACCCCACTTTTTAAAAAAGGAGGGAGAGAGAAAGCGGGGAATTACAGACCAGTTAGTCTAACATCGGTAGTGGGGAAACTGCTAGAGTCAGTTATTAAAGATGGGATAGCAGCGCATTTGGAAAGTGGTGAAATCATTGGACAAAGTCAGCATGGATTTACGAAAGGTAAATCATGTCTGACAAATCTGATAGAATTTTTCGAGGATGTAACTAGTAGAGTGGATAAGGGAGAACCAGTGGATGTGTTATATCTAGACTTTCAGAAGGCTTTCGACAAGGTCCCGCATAAGAGATTAGCATACAAACTTAAAGCACACGGTATTGGGGGTTCAGTATTGATGTGGATAGAGAACTGGCTAGCAGACAGGAGGCAAAGGGTAGGAGTAAACGGGTCCTTTTCAGAATGGCAGGCAGTGACTAGTGGGGTGCCGCAAGGCTCAGTGCTGGGACCCCAGCTATTTACAATATATATTAATGATTTGGACGAGGGAATTCAATGCAACATCTCCAAATTTGCAGATGATACCAAGCTGGGGGGTATAGTTAGGTGTGAGGAGGATGCTTGGAGGCTGCAGGGTGATTTGGATAAGCTGAGTGAATGGGCAGATGCATGGCAGATGCAGTATAATGTGGATAAATGTGAGGTTATCCACTTTGGTGGCAAAAACATGAGGGTAGACTATTATCTGAATGGTGGCAGATTAGGTAAGGGGGAGATGCAACGAGACCTGGGTGTCATGGTACACCAGTCATTGAAAGTAGGCATGCAGGTGCAGCAGGCAGTGAAGAAAGCAAATGGTATGTTAGCATTCATAGCGAAAGGATTTGAGTATAGGAGCAGGGAGGTTCTACTGCAGTTGTACAGGGTTTTGGTGAGGCCACACCTGGAGTACTGCGTACAGTTTTGGTCTCCAAATCTGAGGAAAGACATCCTTGCCATAGAGGGGGTACAGAGAAGATTCACCAGACTGATTCCTGGGATGTCAGGACTTTCATATGAGGAAAGATTGGATAGACTCGGTTTGTACTCGATGGAATTTAGAAGATTGAGGGGGGATCTTATAGAAACCTACAAAATTCTTAAGGGGTTGGACAAGCTAGATGCTGGAAGATTGTTCCCGATGTTGGGGGAGTCCAGAACAAGGGGTCACAGTCTAAGGATAAGGGGGAATTCCTTTAGGACCGAAATGAGGAAAACATTCTTTACACAGAGAGTGGTGAGTCTCTGGAATTCTCTGCCACAGAAGGTAGTTGAGGCCAGTTCATTGGCTATATTTAAGAGGGCGTTAGATGTGGCACTTGTGGCTAAAGGGATCAGGGGGTATGGAGAGAAGGCAGGTACGGGATACTGAGTTGGATGATCAGCCATGATCACATTGAATGGCGGTGCAGGCTCGAAGGGCCGAATGGCCTACTCCTGCACCTATTTTCTATGTTTCTATGTTTCTAAAATGTTGGAGTAACTCAGCGGGACAGGCAGCATCGCTGGATAGATGGAATGTGTGACGTTTCGGGTCGAGACCCTTCTTCAGACTTCAGTAGGTGGGACAAAGATTAAATGGAAGATTGAAAGATTGAATGAAAGATTGGCAAAGATTCACTTTGTCCCGCCCACTCACCTGACATCAGTCTGAAGAAGGGCCTCGACCCGAAACATCACCCATTCATTCTCTCCAGAGATGCTGCCTGTCCCGCTGAGTTACTCCAGCATTTTACATCTTTTTGGATTTGACACCGAATTCAACAATTCTAAACAAACTGGCAATGCCAGCATTGCCCTGCCACATTTCCAACATTCACTGCTTCTGTTCCTTCTAGTAATTTCAAATGTTATCCTTCTGCTTTCACTTACCTTCTCTAGAATTACCTCTTTTATTTGCTCATACCTTTTACCATGCTCTTTTATCCAACTCCATTTCTTTCATCATTCAATAAAATACCCTTTTGTCTTCTTCACTCCATCCCACTTTCTCAGCACCTCAGACCTGGTTTTATTTTTCAATTTACAAAGAAAGATCATCAACTTTAACTAATGTTAACTCCGTTTCTCTTTCCTTGCATGCTGCCTGACCAGCTGAATATTTCCACCATTCAGAATATTTTGTCTTTAACTCAGATTTTAAAACGTAGAGTAAAGCAATACTGATGTGTTCTTTTGTTTTTTTTTAAATTGTCTTTAAGATGGAGCAATGTAAATACTGCCTCTGAAACAATATCAGCACCCACAGGTTTCCCTCCAAGATACACACATCCTGATTTAAATGACATAATTCCTTCACTGGGTTCACTGGACATATGTGAAGAGAATCTTCACCCAGATGGATTTACATTTGTTCAACATTACGGTTCATCGCATTCTCAATTAAGGTTGCAGAATAAATGCCAGCCTTGTCATTGACACCCACACTCTGCAAGAAAATACTCTCAGCAGTGAATTTACCATTCCCATCACAGGTAGCCAAGGAAGTTCCACTTAATCAGGGAGCATCCTATATTGTTCTCACACCTGAACTATTTGTATTGAATTTACCATGCTAAACATTTCCAAACCTTATCAATCGTCGAGTGTGTTTTATTGTCATATATCACCATAGGTATCCAAGCAAGTGTCACTTATCCAGGGACATTCTCTCCTGTTCTGACACCTGAATTATCTGCATTGAATTTAGCATTGCTTACCATTCCCAAACTTTAGTATCACCAAAGAAATGCTACTTATTCCAGACAGATTATAAACTGTTTTGACACCCAAACTATCTGGATTGAATTTACCATTGTGTACCATTTCCAAACCAGGTATCCAAGGAAGTGCCACTTATTCCTGGTGCACTCTGTACGGTTCTGACATCTGAACTATCTGGATTGCATTTACCACTTTCTACCATTCCCAAATATTAGCGCTACTTATTCCAGAGAGATTCAATATCATTTTGAGCCCGAACTATCTGGATTGAATTTAGCACTGCTTACCACCCCCAAACATGAGTATCGTCAAACAAGTGCTACTTGTTCCAGTGTGTTTCTGTACAGTTTTGACACCTGCACTGCTATTCCCAAACTTAGTTATAACCATTAATAACCAAGGCAATGCCACGTATTCTGGGGGGCATTTTCTCTTGATCTGACACCTCTACTACCTGGTTTGAATTAAGCACTGCTTACCTTCCCCAAACCTTAGTATCATCCATCAAGTGCTACATTCCATTGGGAATGAGTTTAGAAGAACATGGGGGCAGACTTCATTGAAACGTACAGAATAGTGAAAGGCTTGGGACAGAGTGGATGTGGAGAGGATGTTTCCGCTAACGGGAGAGTGTAGGACTAGAGTTCATATCCTCAGAATTTGAAGGATGTTATTTCAGGAAGGAAATGAAGAGGAATTTATTTCGTCAAAAGGTGGTGAATCTGTGGAATTCATTGCCGCAGAGGCAAGTCAATTGATATATTTAAGGCAGGGATAGATAGATTCTTGATTAGTACGGGTGTCAGAGGTTATGGGGAGAAGGCAGGAGAATGGGGTTAGGTGGGAGAGATGGATCAGCCATGATTGAATGGCGGAGTAGACTTGATGGGCCGAATGGCCTAATTATACTCCTATCACTTATGAACTTACTGTTTTGACATCCAAACTATCTGGATTGGATTTAGCGCTGCTCACCATTCCCAAACCTTGTTATCACCACAGAAAGTGCCACATATTTCAGGGGGTTCTCTCTTGTTCTGACATCTGTACTACCTGGGTTGAATTGAGCACTGCTTACCATTCCCATACCTGGAGCTGCCTGGATTAACCTACTGCCAATGGCTGGGGATGAATTGACCACTTTTCTCACTGCTGGACACAAGAGTTTTGAGACTCCTTACCTGGACAACGCGATCTCCGACTTCTGCCTGGCTATGGCCGCCGCCCTCTGCGCTCCTTCCACGCTCCTCTCCACCTTTTCCCGCAGCTTGTTGGTCCTGAGGGGGATCAGGTGCTTCTTCTTGCCCTTGACCAGCACGTTGTTCTTGTACTTGCCCTCCTCCTTGCGGCCGTCGGGGAAGGTGGTGCAGCCGTAGCCGTGGCGCAGGTTGTCGAGCCACTCGCCCTCGTACTTGAGGCCGCTCGACCTCTCGCTCACGCCGTAACCCGAGCGCTTGTCGCTCTTCCACTCGCCCATGTAGCTCTCGGTGGTGGTGGCGTCGATGTCGGCCTCGACGGGCGGGAAGTCGTCGACGCCGCCTCCTCCTCCTCCTCCTCCTCCTCCCTCGCCCAGGCTGATGGTGGAGTTGGCGTCGCTGGCGGCCGAGCTGAGGCCGGCGTCGCTCTTGAGGAAGCTCAGCTTGCTGCGCTGGCTGGCCAGCGAGCTCTTGGACTCGCTCTTCCTCAGCTTGCCGAGCAGCGAGGCGCGGCGGAAGAGGCCCCGGCGCTTGGTCTTGTGCTCGGCCGCGTCGCCGGCGCTGTGCAGGCTGAGGGCGAAGCCGCCGCGGCTAGGCCTAGGCCCAGGCCCCGGTCCCGGGCCCGGGCGGGCGGGCGCGCCGAGCGCCAGCGAGTCGGCGGGAGGCTCGTGCTGCAGCACGGCGCCGTTGCTGTGCTCGCTCCGCAGCGACGTGAGCGACGTCCGCAGCGGCGAGCGGATCATGGTGGCCATCCCGTAAGGAACGCTCTGGCGCACTCCATAACCGTGGCGCATCCCTCCCGTGAACTGGCCCTGGTACGTACCTGCAAAACCCCAAAGACACAAAAGGTTCACTCAAATTACCTTTACAAAATCGTTCCATCAGATGCCCCACCCCTGACAATACAGATCACCCACACATATACCCCACGTCTAATTGTGAGCCGTTACTGTGCGTAATTTTCCTTGTCAATATTGATCATTAATGACCAAAACCAGCATCTGTAGTTCCTTCCTACACACTTGATCAATTGAATGATTGATTGCCGATTCCATACTGGGATAACGGAGAACCTAATGTGCATGGGGGCGATCGATGGTCAGCATAAATTCGGTGGGTCTGTGTTCCATGCTGTATCTTTCCATATCACCCATTATGCAGTAGTTCCCAGTTATCTCACTTTTGCATCTACTCCCTACACACTAGGGGTAAATTCCAGAGACCAGTTAACCTACAGACCCGAGATGCTGGAGTAACTCTGGGTCAGGCACCTTGAGTTACTCCAGTATCCTGTTGAGTTACTCCAGCAGCCTGTTGAATTACCCCAGCAGCCTGTTACTCCAACATTTTGCGTCTAACTCCAGCACCCTGTAGTTTTTTCCTCAAGATTCCAACATCTGCAGTTCCCCAAGTCATGTAGAGAGATGCCTTCAATTCTGTGCGTATTTGGGACATGGGAAGAAACCCACACAGAAAGTCAACACAGACAACACATGAGGTCAGGATCAACCTTTGGCCCAGTTGATTAATGCCAACCTTTAAACAATCGCCCATTACACTGGTTCTATTTTATCCCACTTTTGCATCCACTCCCTACGCATTAGGGACAATTTTACAAAGTCCAATTAACTTACATACCCATGTCATTGGGATTTGGGAGGAAACCCATGCAGTCAGAGGGAGAATATTCAAACTCCACACATACAGCACCTGAGGTCAGGATCAAACCCAGGTCTGTGGCGCTGTGAGGCAGCAGCAGCTCCACCTGCTACAACCACTCTACCGCCCCTTTATATATTTTTAGAATACTTATTCAATTCTTTGAAACCACCTGAAAGGGTGAAATTTGCTAATAGAAGCTCAATTTTTCATTCATGATTAAAGTGGAACGCATACAGGAAGCATCACATGGGAAGTATTGGATAAAACCATTAGTCAAAATTCTGAGTAAAAACTTGACATACCATTTAGCCTGGCCAGCTATAAAACCAGTCAAAATTTACATAAACTATAAAACCACTTAAAATTTCATGCTATTAAAAATTAAACAATTTTTTTTTCCAGAAACTAAAACATTTAAAATATTTGAACAAAATTATTGAAGGATGTGAGGGCACTGCTGAAGATACAAAACAATGACCTAGATTTTACAGAGAGCTCCATGTGTAGATGCAGCATTTCCCCAGCTAAATGCCAATATAGAGCATCTGTTGCTGTACGCACAGGTAAATGCAAATTCCCAAATTTCTTCGCTGCTCTTTATGGCCAATTTACTTTGACCCAGTGACATACAAAGTTACCACCAGACCAGTGTTTAGTTTAGAGATACAGCGCGGAAACAGGCCCTTCGAGTCCGTGCCGACCAGCGATCCCCGTACACTAGCATTATCCTACACACACACACACACTAGTGGAAATTTACAATTTTTACCAAAGCCAATTAACCTACCAACCTGTACGTTTTTGGAATGTGGGAGGAAACCTGAACACCCAGAGTAAACCAACGCGGTCACAGGGAGAATGTACAAAATCACGTACAGACAGCACCCGTAGTCAGGATTGAATATGAGTTTCTGGCGCTGCAAGGCAGCTAATCTGCTGCTGCGCCACCGTAACTAATGGCTTGGTCCAAGACTTCCCATGTAATGTTTCAAAATGATCCCGTATCCCATTGTCACATTTGGTCCCACCATTGAAAATGCCCCCTTTCCAGTAAGTTTATGAATTTAGTACCAACTTGGCAACCTGTTCCAGGCACTCACCACCCTCTGTGTGTAAAAATAAAACTAGTCCTGCACATCACCTTTAAACTTTGCCACTCTCACCTTAAAGTCCTTGCGGGAATGAGAGAGACAGAAGCATGTCATCTCTCATGCATGCAGGAATTAGACATCGTACATGCTCTAATATATCAGAAACTAGAGCCGTTACTTGCTAACAGTGATTTATTAACCTCACTCTTCTAATAGAAAAAGATAAAACACATAGATGTCTCTAGTTATTATCAAACCTGACTGTCTGTCATATCTAATAAAGACCTCTGTGGTTTGGTATGTTCTTTCTGCCAGCAGTTTAAAATTATAAGTAGTCAAATCAGGACAGAAAAGGAGCGTGCAAACTCCGGACTCTTAACTGCCTCCATTTCTGTATGGTGGAGATGTTAACGTAGAACCAATGATTCATTAATTTATTTATAATTGTCTGTTGTGGCTGTTCCCAACTGAACCTTTGAATTATGTTAAATTGTCCATAAAGTAGAGGCAAAAGATTGTCACAGTAAAATATATATGCTAAATATTGCAAAATACTAGTGTAATACTAAATGTAATGTTTGTGTTGATGACATGCTTCCATCAGGCAGGATGGGACTAAGTATAACTGTGGGAGTTTGTGGTATGCAGCTGGCCTGCTCCCTGAGAGAGCAAAAGAGAGATCCAGAAAGGTAAGGGCAGCGTTAGGGATGGGCTATGAGTACAAGGCAGAAACTGGCAGCAAAAGTAAGGAAATGTTCATGTTTTGTATGAGTGCAGGAAGTAGCAGAACAAAAGCAGCAAGTCAGTGATAAATCATCAGCATTATCTCACAGGCCCCCGGCATGATAATAACCTTTATTTATGGAACGGCATGTGAGAATATTTCAAATGGCAATATTCCACAAAACTGAGTGTTTGAGATTTAAAAGCGAAAAACTAGAAATAAAAACACAAAGTGTTGGGAATACTCAGCAGGAATGACTGCATATCCGGAGAGAGAAACAGTAAATGATTCATGTCTAATTTTTCATCAGGCTGGAGAAATGTAAGAATTCAAGTGTTTTAAGTTTCCAGAGAAGAGGAGGAGTGGAGGGAAGAAGAGTTACGTTGGAAATAGGACGAAAATGAAGGGAGGCCAGGTGGCACAGATGTTGGTGCTGTCAAAGAGAGGGCGTTGAAGAATTGTTAGTCATAACTAAACTGTTTGAAGACAATGTAAATAGAGGGAGGCAAAAGAAGGAGAAAAATACATTGCAGGATCTGAGATACAGAACAGAGCAGTTGCTGCAAACCTTCAGTGAGAGCTGGAAATGCTCAGCAGCTCAGGTGGTAAATATGGAAAAATAAAAACTGAATTAATGTTCCAGGTTGATAAACTTTTATCAGGTGTTTATATTATGGCAGTCTAAAAACATTTTATAATTGAATGGGAGATGATTATGTCAGAATAGCAAACCCTGATATCTGCCCATACATACTTGAGCCAAAGAAAAACTAGCCTTGATAGTGGCCTCTAGCTCTCGAACAATAAGACCTAGTAGTCAAGTTGTATCTTTATAAAAGGCAGTAACAAGAGATGTAAGGCCTGGTTATCTTATAGATAAGGTGAAAGCCTAGCTTTGTAAAAAAGCATTGTTTTGGGTGTCACCATAAGTGAAGGCAGCACTTCAACGCTGTGTTATACGCCTTGTTATAAGCCACGTGTTATACGCCTTGTGTAGGAAGGAACTGCAGGTTAAAACTGAATATAGGCACAAAATGCTGGAGTAACTCAGCAGGATAGGCAGCATCTCTGGAGAAAAGGAATGGGTGACGTTTCGGGTCAAGACCCTTCTTCAGGCGGATCTGTTATATGCCTTGCTTGTTGTTCAGTTGGTTTGATGTAATGAAACTGAATAATGTGCAGGTGGCAGCTGATACAATTGTGAGAAGAACTGCCCAAGATAACATTCTGTCCCGCTATCTTATTTGATCAGAGGATAACTTGTATCTATTGCCTAAGATAGACACAAAATGCTGGAGTAACTCAGCGGGTCAGGCAGCATCTCTGGAGAAAGAGAATAGGTGACATTTCGGGTCGAGATCCTTCTTCAGACCCAAAACATCACTTATTCCTTTTCTCCAGAGATACTGTCTGTCTGCTGAGTTACCCCAGCATTTTTGTCTATCTTTGGTATAAACCAGCATCTGCGGTTCCTTCCTACACATGTTATATATAATGCCAGTTTGGCACAGCATATGCAGATCCACAATTCTAAATAAACCATTAGGCAGGAGAAAGTACAAACTCTAAAGGCGTTTACACACTTTATCACAGCAGATTTACTTGATTTCAATTTTAATTTCCTACAATTTTGTAGAATATAAAACCGTATTCTTTGATTGTCATCATAAAATCTCTTTAGTTTGATTCAGCCTAATTATAATCAGAAACTGCAAATGTTTAAAAAGAATAAATATGCATTTTGGAACGATGTAAATAGTAGAAATCCAGGACATCGTGAAGAACTTTACAACTGCTGTAGCCATCGTCGTGATGTAGAAGTGCAACAAGCAGTTTGCTCAAGGCAAGATTCTAAGATAATGATGACCAGATTTTTTTATAGCAATGTTGCTTGAAAAATAAATATTGTCCAGAACAAAATGATATTTTCTTTGCTAATGTGCACAATGTGTGCTGTATTGGAACGCCTGTGATCCACTTGAGCGGAAATGTTGCTTAATGATTAACGATAAAAGTTGCGTAGTCACATATTATGAGTCATACTGCATGAAAATAGGTCCGTTGGCACAACTTGCCCATGCAGACTAGATGCCCCCATCTACGCAAGTCTCACCAGCCCCTCTAAACCTTTCCTATATATGTACCTGTCCAAATAAATTGACTTTTAAACGTTGTTATAATATCTGCCTCAACTACTTCAACTGGCACCTATACCATATACACACACCACCCTCTGTGTGAAAACATTGCCTCTCAGGTTCCTATTAAATCTTTCCCCTCTCATCATAAACCCATGTCTTCTGGTTCTTGATTCCACTACTCTGGGTAAAAGACTGTGCATTCACCCTATGTATACCCCTCATGATCATACACACCTCCACGAATCACCCCTCAGCTTTCTGTGCTCCAAGGAATCAAATCCGTATGCCCAACCTCTGAAGTCCTGGCCACATCCTCATAAATCTTCTCTGCACTCTTGCTACAGCCATCCTATAGCAGGTTGACCAAAACTGAACACATTACTCCAAATGCAGCCGCACCAACGTCTTGTACAACTGTAACATAAACACCACAACTTCTATACTCCATACCCTGATTGCTGAAGCTCAATGTATCAAAGGCCTTTTTGACCATCCTGTGTACCTGTGACACCAATTTAAAGGAACTATGTACCTGCACTCCTACATCCCTCTGCTCTACATCACTCCCCACTATGAATGTCCTGCCTTGGTTTGACTTCCCAAATGTAACACCTGGCACTTATCTGCATTAAACACCATTAACCATGTCTCTTCCCACTTTCCCAACTCTCCAAGATCCTGCTGCAATTTTTGATAACCATCTTCGCTGTCTATGATACCACCCACTTTAGTGTAATTTGGCAATTTACCAATCGTGCCCTACATTCTGATCCAAAACGTTGATATTAACAACAAATAACAATGTGCCCAGCACTAATCCATGCACACCACTACTCACAAGCCTCTGCTCCCAAATACAACCTTCTATTCAATTCAATTCACCCTCTGCTTCCTTCCATGAAGACACTTCTCTGTCCAGTCAGCTAGCTGTACCTAGATCCCATGTGATCTCACCTTTCAGAGTAGCCTACCATGCAGAACCTTATCAAATAACTTGCCAAAATCCATACATATGTCTACAGCTTTGCGATCATTAACTTTTTTGGTTACTTCAAAAAAACCATGCTGACTATCCCCAAACAGCTCCTGTCCAACCAAATGCACATATAGTATCCATCAGAATCCTCTCCAATAACTTGCTTAGCACAGATGTGAGGCTCACAGGTCTATAGTTCTCAGGCTTTCCTTGCAGCCCTTCTTAAATAAATGCACAACATTACCCACCAGTGTTCAGCCAGTGTCTAATGATGATTTATACATCTCAACCAGATTGCCTGTAATTTCTTCTCTAGCTTCCCACTGTGCCTTTGGACATGCAGTGGCTTGCAAAAGTTTTCATACCCCTTTAACTTTTCCACATTTTGTGACGTTACAACCACAAACGTAAATGAATTTTATTGGGATTTTATGTGATAGACCAACACAAAGTGGTGCATAATTGTGAAGTGGAAGGAAAATGATACATGGTTTCCAAATTTTATTACAAATAAAAAACTGAAAAGTGTGGCGTGCAAAAGTATTCTGCCCCCCTGAGTCAATACTTTGGAGAACCACCTTTCACTGCAATTACAGCTGCAAGTCTTTTGGAGTATGTCTCTACCAGCTTTGCACATCTAGAGACTGAAATTTTGCCCATTCGTCTTTGCAAAATAGCTCAAGCTCAGTCAGATTGGATGGAGAGCGTCTGTGAACAGCAATTTTCAAGTCTTGCCAGAGATTCTCAATTGGATTTAGGTCTGGACTTTGACTGGGCCATCCTAACACATGAATATGCTTTGATTTAAACCATTCCATTGTAGCTCTGGCCGTATGTTTAGGGTTGTTGTCCTGCTGGAAGGTGAACCTCCGCCCCAGTCTCAAGTCTTTTGCAGACTCTAACAGGTTTTCTTCCAAGATTGCCCTATATTTGGCTCCATCCATCTTCCCATCAACTCTGACCAGCTTCCCTGCCCCTGCTGAAGAAAAGCATCCCACAGCATGATGCTGCCACCACCATGTTTCACAGTGGGGATGGTGTGTTCAGGGTGATGTGCAGTGTTAGGTTTCCACCACACATAGCATTTTGCATTTAGGCCAAAAACTTCAATTTTGATCTCATCAGACCAGAGCACCTTCCTCCACATGTTTGCTGTGTCCCCCACATGGCTTGTGGCAAACTGCAAACGGGACTTCTTATGGCTTTGTTTCAACAATGGCTTTCTTCTTGCCACTCTTCCATAAAGGCCCGATTTGTGGAGTACACGACTAATAGTTGTCCTGTGGACAGATTCTCCCACCTGAGCTGTGGATCTCTGCAGCTCCTCCAGAGTTACCATGGGCCTCTTGGCTGCTTCTCTGATCAATGCTCTCCTTGCCCGGCCTGTCAGTTTAGGTAGACGGCCATGTCTTGGTAGGTTTGCAGTTGTGCCATACTCTTTCCATTTTCGGATGATGGATTGAACAGTGCTCCGTGAGATGTTCAAAGCTTGGGATTTTTTTTATAACCTAACCCTGCTTAAAACTTCTCCACAACTTTATCCCTGACCTGTCTGGTGTGTTCCTTGGGCTTCATGGTGCTGTTTGTTCACTAATGTTCTCTAACAAACCTCTGAGGCCTTCACAGAACAGCTGTATTTATACTGAGATTAGATTACACACAAGTGGACTCTATTTACTAATTAGGTGACTTCTGAAAGCAATTGGTTGCACTGGATTTTATTTAGGGGTATCAGAGTGAAGGGGGCTGAATACTTTTGCACTCCACACTTTTCAGTTTTTTATTTGTAAAAAAATTTGAAAACCATGTATCATTTTTCTTCCACTTCACAATTATGCGCCACTTGGTGTTGGTCCATCACATAAAATCCCAATAAAATACATTTATGTTTGTGGTTGGAACGTGTCAAAATGTGGAAAGGTTCAAGGGGTATGAAAACTTTTGCAAGCCACTGTATCTGATCAGACCCAGTAGATTTATCTACATTCAAACGCCTTAGGATAGCCACCACCCCCTCAACTGTAATACGGACTGTCCTCAAGACATCTCTATTAACTGTCCCAAGTTCCCCAGTCTTCATGTCTTTCTCCACAGTAAAAACAGAGGAGAAATATAGGTGCACAAGATCATGTGGGGAATAGATAGGGTAAATGCACATAGTCTTTTACCCAGAGGAGACAAATCAAGAACCAGGGTCATAGGTTTAAGGTGAGAGGGGAAAGATTTAATAAGGACCTGAGGAACAACTTTCTCATACAGAGAGTGGTGGGTAAATGGAACAAGCAGCCAGAGGAAGTAGTTGAAGCAAGTACTATAACAAGATTTTAAAATACATTTGGACGGGTACATGTATGGGAAAGGTCGAGTGTATATGGGTCAAACGCTGGCGTGTTAGATGGGGCATCTTGGTCGCATGGGCAAGTTGGGCTGAAGAGCCTGTTTCTGTGCTGTATGACTTTAAGAACTCATTCAAGACCTTCTCAATCTCCCTCAACTCAACTCGGAGATAAGCGCTTTTATTTTCCTGAAGGGTCCTATTGTCTCTCTAGTTACCCTCTTTCTCTGAAAGTACTTATAAAATGTCTTTGGATTTTCCTTAATATTATCTCATGCCCCTTTTGCCCTTCTTAGGTCTATTCCTCAGTTCCCAAAACTCCTCCAGGCATACACTTGATCCTACTTGCCTACACCTGTACTTGTTTTTGCCTGAGCAGCTCTTGTACATTACGGATGATATTAACACCTACTTAATAGTTAATGAATAGAATTTGTTACTTCTTTCATATCAATTATAAAGTGTGAATACTAAACAACATCTGGAATGAGTTTTCGAAGGCTCTAATTCATCTGATGCATTATTCATTATGGTTTTTAGTTTAAGTTGTGCATTTTCAGGATAAAGATTTTTTTAAACACGTGGAAATGAAAATAAAAGTGTAATCTAGCACCTGCTGAACTGGTTTAGGTGATCAATGTCCTTTTCTATAACCAGTTGCTTACACTGATTCCCAATATTTTAATTACATATTACTTGACGAATCACTCATTGCAGTATTTTCAGTCTTGCTAAAACATAAATGAATATTTTTTTTCAAAGGTAGTCTTTACTGCAGTGTAATATTGCAGTTGCAGTTGATGCAGTGTGGTTTTTTTGATAGTTACTATGGAAACTGGCAGACACCTCTCCTGGTTTCACTGTACTGTGCAGAGTACACAATGGCAAATCTGTTACACAAGTTGGAATATTTAACAAATTTAGATGCATTTGATATATTAGAATAACAAGAGAAAATATTTACACACTCATAATTAATGGGTGAAATTTAAAATATTTACAGATTCAATAATTGTAATTTGTTTACGGGGAAAATAGAATTTTCGTTAGCAACGATCTAATACTAAATGTCTAAATTCTACTTTAAGTTATGAGCTATTTAATTGACCATCTGATGCTGAATATTTGTTATTTCCTCAATATCATGTTTAAATTGTAAAAAATGAATTACAAATATTAAATCCCTCAATATATTTTATTTAGCTTGCTCGTTTGAGAATAATTTGATCAAAGTTGTTACTTAAGAAATGTTTTCATGTTGAGTTCAATGACAGCGAACTGATTCATCATTGCATCATTGTGCATTCAGTTCTGGTTATACATTAACTTTAAAGCTTCCAAAACTATCAATGATGACTTTAACAAATAACGCAGTTGTAAATAAAACTATCAACTGTAAATTCACCCTTTATCACAGGCTATTTAAATATAAAATTTGAGGGGATTAAGTTATTGGAATAAAATTGATCACTGTAAAAAAAAATGTATTTACATACCAATTCTCGGCATGCAAAGCCTAGAAGCTCAGGTTAAAAGGTCAAGATCCATGAGGAAACTATTATGCAATATAGAAGCAGTAAACTGGAAACTTGGCAGAAAGACAGCCAACTGTGGATGCACAAGAACTCCTATTAGGGTAATAATTGTTCTGATCAGGCTAAGAAAGCCAGCAGAACAAGGCAAGTTGTATCTTGTAGAAATGACTGTTTTTATTTCCTCGGAGGATAACTTTGTTTAATAATTTATAATGTACTTTTGACAATGCTTCTCGCTTAAAAATATTAAAACAAGTTGGTCAATCCATTCAGTTAAGAGATGGGGAGGAGATTCCTCAGGTATTCCATGAGGAGAATGGTGTAGAACTCTAGAAAATAAAGTTATTCCAAAATAATCTGGGTGCCACTTATTTTAATAATCGTAGATGTGCATTGTGTATGGACTCGAAAAAAATCATTTGACAAGATGAAATTTAGAAAAAAAAATAAAGATGGAATGGGTGGAAGGATATTAACTAAGTGGGGGAAATAGGAAAGCAATAATGGATAATTTTCAGAATGATTCATAGCAAGGTGTCAAATCTCACTAGATTCCGTTCTGGAACAACTTTTACTGCAGACATTAATGATTTGGGTGCAAGTCAGTGGTAACATTTGCGGGTGTAGGTAATATTATAGGACATTCAAATAAGTATTTAGAAAACCAAAGAAAACATCAGAAGGATATGGAAATAGTCTAAAAAGCTGTAAATGGAGCTCTGTGCCTCGAAATCAAACTGATGTCATTTGGGAAATAGGTGACCAGCAGTTAAAGTAAACACATGGCCTTGGTTCTATGGACAAGTGGAGAACTTTCGTAATATTGATTCAAAGAACTTATCAAAGGTCGATAAGGAAGTTGACAAAGAAATCCTATGCTAGAAAATGGAAGATAAAAATATTTGAGGTAATTTTAAGCCTTCATGTAATCATAATAGGCCCTCAGTTGGGATGGTGTATATTACCATGATGCACAATGCTGTAAATGGTGAGGCTTTAAAGAGAATATGACAGATTCACAAAGTGAATTGTGAATACAAGAAAGATTGAGATATTTTTAAAAACTTTATTCATAAAAATATTTGTTACGAGCTGGTGTAAAAATGTTGGGAATAGACTTTCCATCAGTCAAGATGGCAAAAAGACCAACGATGAAAAGGGTAATACATTTTTTTTATAAACAATAAGAAATGCAAAAAAGGGGGCAAGAAAAACCTATTGATACCATTGTAGGAGAAGTCCACTGATGCCATTGTGGCCGATATTGATAAAATAAATCTATTGATAACCATTTTGCAAGATATTGATAATTCTTCAGAAAACCAAATAAAATAGAATTCACATCTTACTGAGACTACAAGTACATAAAATCACAAAGATGATTGGATAGGTTGATGAAGGAAAGTCTTTGGAGCGATATTAATATAAGTAGGACAGTATTGGGATCTGGCATAGTGGGGGCATGAGGCCTGGGCCAGATCAACCAGTGATTTTCACTATTAACTCTTTCATTGTATCCGAATCTCTGATCGCATCACTAGCTTGAGGGGACGCATGGCCTACTCCTGCTCCTGTTTTCTTATGTTCTGATGTATTGGCTCTCAATGTCATATGTTATTCCCTCAAAGTGTATCTGTACAATGTAAATGGCTCAGTTGTAATCATGTATTGTCTTTCCACTGACTGGTTAGCACACAACAAAAGCTTTTCACTGGACCTCGGTATACGTGACATTAAACTAAACTTAAAAAATGCTGACAAATAATGGGTCGAATGGCCTGCTTTCACGAACTAACAATGATTGCTAAGAAAAATATGAAATATAAGAATTGTATCCCTGAGATGGCTGCCTGTTAAACAGATGTCAGCACCTCTCAGCATCATATTTACAAATATCCACATTAAGTGGTGAGCAATCGATTGAGCTCATTTTCTCCCCAAATTGTTGAGCATAATTTTCTGTACATGCACCATCCAACCCAAAAATCAAAGCTACACACTCAAAATGAAAAAAACGAGCGATAATTAATTTCCACTTAAATTTAAATTAAATTTCCACTAATTTCCACCCAGCGACCTCTCCTATTTCCTGAAAAATGTAAACGTCCACAGAAATAAAATACTATTTTTTAAATGTTGATTTCAGAATAACTTTTTTTTTTAATGCGATGACGATTTAAGTAACAATCTTTTCACAGTAACCCATTTGGGCCTGTTTTATTTTAACTGTTGAAAAGTGTTTAGTTTACGCTTCAGTTCTGAACTTGTGTTACGTGTTGATACAGTTACCACGACAACCGGGGGGAAAGCAATCACAAGTAACGCTGACTTGAGGCCAGCAACCCATTCAAATAAAAGCACTCAACCCAAATGAACTGATTTAAAAAAAATAATTATACAGCAAAACGACCCGCGTTCCCAATACCATGTAACATATTTATCATTTTATATATTTATATATTATAACAAATAACGTCAAGGTTTTTAAATGTTGGATGTGCTGCCACTTTTAATGTCAACTGGTAATAAAATTAAAACCCAGCGACAAACATTAAGGGCAGAAAGCTCACAACATGCAAGATATACATATGTGTGTTATTAGTAAATATATATATAGGTATGTATGTATGTATATATATAGAGAGAGAGATAGAGAGAGAGAGAGAGAGAGAGAGAGAGAGAGAGAGAGAGATCTAAATTATAATTATTGGTATAACATATAGATAATTTATAATGATATATAAAATCATTATACATAAAAAAAGACATTGGTGGTATTACAATGTTAGATGGGTTGATTCTTCTGATGTAAACAGGTATTGGGATTAAGGGCAGGAGGGGAGGCGAACTTACCACCATCCGCGTACTTCTCGGTGCCGTAGCCGTCCTGGAGGCCGTTGTTCCAGGTGCCTTCGTACCTGGCCCCGCTCGCCTGGCTCTGCCTGACCCCATACCTGCCCTTGAAGCCGTGCGTCCACTCGCCTCTGTACACCCAGCGCCCCTTGGTCTCCAAGCCCAGGCCATGCCTCTTGCCCTGCGACCAGTAGCCGCCGTAGGTGTTGCCGCTGGGCCAGGTGTAGACGCCGACCACCTCGAAGCCGTAGTTCCAGGAGCCCGAGTACTCGCCCTGGCCCTTGGGGCCGGTGCAGATACCGTGGCCGTGCGCCTTGCCGCCTTCCCATCCTCCACAGTACGCCCCTCCATCGTCGAAATCAAATCTTCCTCCACTCATGCATGAAACGCTTGTCGCAGCACAGAATCAGAAAGAGGGGTTACTATATAACTTCTGCTTTTGAATGGATGAATCTTCCCCAAGTGGTGAAGCTGGATAAGAAGGGGGAAATCGGTGCTCCTTGCACCAGGTAGCCGAACCAGCTTCGCCTCTTCCCCCCACCGAACAGCCAGACGTCATTGGGGGAACGAGAGGCAGCTGAGTTGTCTGACCTGACCCCCCACTTCTCCACACAACCGGAATGTTATAACATACCTAACAAGGCTATCAGATCTCCCTCCGATCCAAAAATAAAACCCAATCAACAATCTTCACAAACGCTTATTTTAAAACATTACCAACAACCCCTGCAAGAAGAGGCTGGATTAAAATTTCAAACTGAGTTTCCAAACCAAAAAAAGTGAAATTCCCTTTAAAACATACGTGCTGGAAATAAAAAGCGCCGTCTTCCCTGTCAATGCATCTCATGCCTTGTACTATTGGATCAATCGTATCCTCGTAAATTCATTTAAAAATCACACTACCCTGTCATTATCGGACTGTAATCTACAAACATGTTATTCTTAGATCGCCATACGCCATGTAATTTTCAGAAGATAGCATTGCTAACTCGGTTTTGCGTTTCTATTTGGTGTTACAGAAATGTAACAAGTAAATATCCTGGGAATAATTTGCACTGATGTGCCTGTTTCCAAAGCCTTCCTGTCAATTTCCCACTCTGTTTTCAGTGTACGTGTTTTGAAATAAACATTTTCTCATTTGAAGGCATTGTGATGCAAAACACGTTGATAGGTAGTTTTCAGGCGTGGGAGACGTAACCGGTTGTCCCGAGCAGTGGGCGAGAGGATCTTGCAAAGACGGCCACCGCAAGGCGACCAAACGTATCATGAATTAGTTTGTTACACAGAACCTCCAAGCGGAGTAATAATTCGCTCTGGAATCAAAATATAACAGCCACCGGCTATGTCACCCACCGTATGCTACAATTGTCATTTTAGCATGTTTGTAAAATGTCAAAGTCCGTTTACAGTTTTAAAAAAAATGTTTTGCTGAAATTACCATGTTTGTTTCAACCCTTCAATGGTGTATTCGGGTGCACCAGTCAGCAATGTGGCGGAGCTGTATTTTGCAGCGGGAATACATTAAAATTCACAGTGGGTGCCTCGTGCATTATAGAACATATTACTATTTATGTTGCATACACATTCCCAAGGCACGCAAGCAGTTCACCTACTAATATTTTACTTCTGCCGCACGCGGTATTAGCTCGTTACAATTTTGTTATTTTCGAGGCGATGAACCCAGTCTGAGCACAAATGTGGACATTTTTAATGATATAGATCGCCCTGCAAAGAGCCCCCTCTCGCGAAACGAGAAAATTACATCCGAATTTCAGAAATCCAGAGGCAAAATTAAATTTTGATGCGAAGTGAAATATGATGTACGTATGTTCAAATCGCTAAGCAATTGTGCAGTTTTCCATATTAATGTGATTATAAAACGAGCTGGGTGTTTTTTTCCAAATCATTAAAATCATCATGTGCGGCATAATAAGCGTTTGGGAAACGACTGACCAGGCTGTGACTGACTGATTCTGATCCATGTTAGTTGCAGGTGTTTTCCAGTGCAGAATCTGTGAAAGCAGGTTTCTCACAGTTCTCACCTGGAAAGTTTGATGATGCTTGCAGATATGGCTATCAGGATATTGCTCAGGGTAGCCAATCAGCCTGTGCAGGCTGGTGATCACCTCACAAAACATCTTTTATAAAGAAAAACATGAATCTTGTGGATTCATGGGGTGTAATAGCATCGTAAAATTAAAAATTCTGGGTTTGAGTGAAAAATGATTAAAGAACATTAAAAAGAATATCGACTTGTGCGTGGGAGAATCTCCTTTATGCTTCACTTTCTCACTTATCTCTTTCTTTACACTACACTCACTAGACTATTCTTTACTCTTCACTACATCTTTCTTTCTCATTTCTTTCTAAAAAAAAGAAAAAGGAAGTTGTACAAAGAATGTTTTAATAATTCTGGGAACCTGTATAAAGGTACCGTTAAAATGTGATGTGCTTACTTCTAATAAATAAATGTTAAATATAAAGAAAAGCATAACATGAAGAATATTGTGACTTTGAATGAACCACGCGGACTAAAACTGTCGGTGTAGAACATTTTCATTCAGCAAAGCAGAAATGCAGCGAAGCCCATTGTCATAATCCACCTGTTAGACTCTCCCTGAAGTTCGTTGACTAAATATACTTTTATTTCCTACAAAGATAATTGAATACAATTTCAATTGTTCACTTCAGTGTGCAAGAAGGAACTGCAGATGCTGGTTTACACCGAAGATAGACAAAACGCAGGAGTAACCAGACCCGCCTGACCCACTAGTTTACCAGTATTTTGGATGTTGACAAATGGTTCAATAGAATTATACATTTACCATGGAAGCACCTTAGTTCATCCCAGCTCTGATGTGATGGAGTGAGGCATCTCTTTGTATGCTGGTCCCAGATGAGGACCTACTATCATCTGATACTATCATACTATCACCCTGCTCTTATAAATCTATTTTTTCCCTGTAAATCTAGCATCATTTCTAGTTGTTTCTAATTTTGTGCTGTAGTGCAATATATTCTGCACTCTGTATCGTTCCCTTTACTCAACCTTTCACAGTTGAGTTTGACTTGATGCATTCATTTATAGGATTATCTGATTTGATTGAATAGCATGTGAAACAAAGATTTTGTTTTATTTTAGTTTAACTAAAGTTAACTTAAACTAAACTTTAGTTAACGCATTAACCAAACTAAAACAAAAAGCTTTGGTCTGCATGCTATTCAATCAAATCAGATAATATTATGCATTAATGTGTCAACCCAAACTCAACTATGATAGGTTGAGTTGTATCATTGTATCTCAATACATACAACAACAACAATAAACTCAAACCTAAATCTAAATATAGCAAAAATAACCAGTCTTGAACCTTGATATAAAACATCTAACCTCACGATGCTTTATTAGATGCAGGCTAATTTGCATAGTCATATTGTCTGTATATTTGGTCACTGCATATAAAAATGTCTCATTGTCATGCAAGTTTCCAAAGCATATTAAGTGGCCTCTTGCTGTGAGCCAGCAGTCTGCCCTCTTCACACACAGTGCTATGCTTTGTTAATGCAGTTGTCTTTGTGATTTCAAAACCAATTACTGGGTGTAGTTCACATTTGGAGACAGTTTAAAGTTAGTCCTGGTATTAATTTCTATTCGAATAATTTATATTTTTGACAATAGATGTTTCTCCCTAACAAAGAACGAAGTGGCATATTTCTTTAGTAAAACACAAAGTGCTAGAGGTACTCAGCAGGTCAGGCAGCATCTTTGGGGGGAATGGATAAGTGATGTTTTGGGTTGGGATCCTTCTTCAGTCTGACACCCAGCATGTGTTTTGCTCATGATAGCATCTATAATATAATGGCGGAATAGACAAGATGAGCCGAATGGCCTACTTCTGCTCCTATGACTTATGAACTTATCTGCAGTTCCTTGTGTCTGGCATATTTGTTAGGATTATGGATACATCAGGTATTGATATATTGTGTTACAACAGATTTAGAAAAATGTGACAATACAAATAGCAGTGAAGGGACACAGCATCATAGTAAATCCTTACGCTAACTTTATACTTTTCAGCCAGTGGCATTGTCACGGGGAACAGTAGAATGAGGGATGATCGTATAGAGGCGTATAAAATCATGAGGGGGATAGATAGGGTGAATGAACAGATCGTTTACCAAGGTTAGGGGAACCTATAACAAAAGAACATAGGTTTAAAATGAGAGGGGCAAGGTTTAAAATAAACCTGAGGGGCATTTTTTCCACTCAGATTGTGATAGAATGAGCTGCCAAAAGAGGTAGCTGAGGCAAGTGCAATGACAGCATATAAAATACACTTGGACAGATACACGGATAGGAAAGGTTTAGAGGAATATGCACCTAATATGGGAAAATGGGTCTAAGTTAGGTGGGGCATCTTGGTTCGCTTGAACAAGTTGTGTGAAAGGGCCTGTTTCCATGCTGTATGACTCAATGACTAAAACATAGACCGCAAGTAGTCAGAATTAATGGAAATCTTTTCTTGTGGTTGTATTGATGAGCGGTTGGCAGTCCTGGAACTCACTTCAATGAGTTTTGACGCAAAGCAGCTTTGACCTGTAAAAATATATTGTAGGTCGCAGAACAGCATTGCTAAATCATTTACAGTGCCCTCCATAATGTTTGGGACAATGACCCGTCATTTATTTATTTGCCTCAGCACTCCACAATTTGAGATTTGTAATAAAAATAATCACATGTGGTTAAAGTGCACATTGTCTGATTTATGGTGTACTGAAATGGGGGGACTATGTATAAACACAGCTATAATTTCTACATGGTGAAACCAAAATGTATAAAAATTTATTAAAATCTGACAATGCGCACTTTAACCACATGTGACTTTTTTTCTATTACAAATCTCAAATTGTGGAGTACAGAGGCAAATATATAAATGATGGGTCTTTGTCCCAAACATTATGGAGGACACTGTGGAATAATAAAATTACCACCTGTGCCAAGCAATAGTTTCCTTCATTTGGCCTAGTTTTCCAAAGTGCATAAATAGTCCAAGCACCACTGGTCTTTCTTCTGATCACTTCTTCCTTATGTTCTTGGACTGCTTTTAAGAATTTGAAGGCAAAGGCAGTATTATCTGACGACAACAAAAGGTTGAATTGTGTCTCAAGAAAACAATTCAAAGATTTCAAAAGGTTTAATGAACTGCAAGTTCTCTGATCAACACCATACACTGTGAAATAGAAACAGAACATTTAGTGCATGCTCAATAAGTTTGACAGCATCTGTGCAGAGAGAAACAGGAACTGTCATTAATGGACTTATTTCTTCTTGGATAAAGTTTTGCTCAACTCCAAAATAAAGTTATGCTCAATTCTAGAATGCAAGCTACACAAATGAGGCACTCAGACAGTCCCCTCCAATTTGAAAATTACCATAGCGAGGGAAAGTATTGCAGCCACAGAGTTTGCATTGCTGGAGATAATGTTTCTTCTACCTAACCCTTTTCTTTGTAATTTCTCTTTTCCCTACAATGTAAACGTGGTAATCTGTAGATGGTTTTATGAACTAATCCCTTTCATTGGTACCCATACATTACAGCTGAGAAACAGGGGACCTTAACTTGAAATAAGCATTTGTGCTTTTCACTTAATAATATGTGCATTTGACACCCATATAGCTTCCAACTCTGGTATGGTCCCTTTAAATATTCTCAAGAGAGGCAAGAGTGGTTTATTAACATATGTCCCAAAACAAAACAATGAAATTCTTACTTGCAGCAGCACAACAGATATGTAAACATGTAGATGCTGGTTTACACTGAAAGTAGAAACAAAATGCTGGAGTAACTTAGCGGGTCACATGCAGCATCTCTTGAGGGAAGGAATGTGTAACGTTTTAGGTCGAGATCCTTCTTCAGACATGGTACTCTGATTATAATAGGAGAATTACAGTAAAAATTATACCACTAATTCTATTTCAACAATAGTTTGACATGTGCCTCTAATTACTATTACATAGAATTATCAACCTAAAGCAATAAAATAAGTAACTTGAACAAAAATAAGGCGCTGGAGGAACTCAGCAGGCCAGGCAACATCTGCGGAGAGAAATGGATAGGCAATGTTTGATCGGGGCCCTTCAGACCGAGTAGCCAGCTATCTCAGAAGGTACTGATATATCCCGGTAATATTTTGTTATTTAATTTGACAGGAGGCTTTCAAAGAACAGTTAGATATAGCAAAGTTTCAGTTTCTAACACCATTTCTGAACGTACTGGCAATAAATAAGTCACAGTCCGCCAAAATCTTAGATTGAGTAATATTTCAGAGTTGTTTAGAATAATTCCCATAGCAGCAATTGTCTTACATAGAAACATAGAAACATAGAAATTAGGTGGATGAGTAGGCCATTTGGCCCTTCGAGCCTGCACCGCCATTCAATATGATCATGGCTGATCATCCAACTCAGTATCCCGTACCTGCCTTCTCTCCATACCCTCTGATCCCCTTAGCCACAAGGGCCACATCTAACTCCCTCTTAAATATAGCCAATGAACTGGCCTCAACTACCCTCTGTGGCAGAGAGTTCCAGAGACCCACCACTCTCTGTGTGAAAAAATTCCTTCTCATCTCGGTCCTAAAGGATTTCCCCCTTATCCTTAAGCTGTGACCCCTTGTCCTGGACCTCCCCAACATCGGGAACAATCTTCCTGCATCTAGCCTGTCCAACCCCTTAAGAATCTTGTAAGTTTCTATAAGATCCCCTCTCAATCTCCTAAATTCTAGAGAGTATAAACCGAGTCTATGCAGTCTTTGTTCATAAGACAGTCCTGACATCCCAGGAATCAGTCTGGTGAACCATCGCTGCACTCCCTCTATGGCAATAATGTCCTTCCTCAGTCTTGTAATTTTTTTTCGAGACATTTAAACTATATTTTAATATTAATCTTGATTGCTTTGTTCACACAAGCATCAAGATTCAAGGTCCAAATGGGGTCTCTTTTCTGCTCCTTATTCTGGTCATAATGTGAATGATTCAGGCACAGCTCCTGATGTCACAATGCGGACTCATTCAATCCTGCAGCAAACCGAGCCTGAGCAAATGTTGGCAGACAGTGGGACCACAAAGAATATAATCTTCATATATCTGATATCTTACAAACATTCTGATGTTCAAGTTTTCACAGCTGCTGAGTGAATATTAAATTAGCACCAAAGTACTGGCCTAGAGTCATGGAGTTGTACTGCAATAAAATGGGCACTTAAACCCACCATGTCCATGCCGAACCTTCTACACTAATCCCATTGCCCACATTAGTACTGCCTGCTTCTATGCCTTGCCTGTGTTTAACTTCCCAAGAAGCATCACCGCGCAGTTGTGTGGATAAAATCTCATGTGCCAACACTCCACGCAAATTTGCAACAGATCTATAACCTCCTGTAGCCTTCAACAACCTTCCTTGCTATCCACTACACCACCGATTTTCATGTAGTCTTATATTCACATCCAAGTAGTTAATATAGATCACAAACAACAAAGGTCCCAGGACTGGTCCTTGTGATCAGAGACCCCCAAGCAGTAAAACATCTTTCCTCCACAATCCTCCGCCTCCTGTCACCAAACTAATTGTGGATCCAATTTATCAGTTTTCCTTGGATTCCTCGTGCCATATAAGTATAAAGTATGAAGTATCCTTTATTGTTATTCAAACTTGTTAGTTTGAACGAGATTAAATACCTTGCAGTTGTAACAGAGAATAAAATAACGGAACACACATTGAACGCAGTTTAACATCCACCACAGTGAGTCTACCAGGCACCTCCTCACTGTGATGGAAGGCGAAAATCTTAAAGTTTTTGTCTCTTCCTTCCTTCTTTTCCCTCTGCATTGAGGCAATCCAGGCTTTCGATCCGGGGCTTGGTGATGGTAGGTCCCACGGCCGAATCCGAGCTCCGCGAACGGGCCGGTTCAAACTCCGCGGCCCGGGGAGGACGAAGCTGCCACCCTCCAGTCCAGCGGACGAAGCTGTTGCTGAGGGCGCTCCGGAGAATCGGTCACCAACCTGGGACCTGCGAGCTCCCGATGTTGTCGTCCACTGGGCCCGCAGCCGAAGCCTCCGAGGCTCCAAAGTTGGGCCGCCGCTGCAGCGCCACCACAGCCCTGAAGTCGGCCAGCCTCGCGATGGTAAGTTGTCTCTGGCTCTAGAGCCTCAAGATTGACCCCAGTTGAAGGCCGCCAGCTCCGCGATTAGGCTGCGGCGCGGACGGAGACGGGGATACAACAAAGAAAAGGCCGAAGGAAGAGACTAAAACAAGTTTTCCCCACCCCCCACACATACACAATTAAAAATAAACCAAAACATACGTCTAACAAGACAAAAAAAACAAAAAGGCAGATGGACTGCAGACGGGCTGCAGCTGCTTGAGCATCGGCGCCCATTCCAAGTGTTTGTGAAAGTCATATAATGAGCATACAAAGTTCATGGAACAATATTACCAGCTTTCCCTGTGTAACACATCAGAGTGTGGTGGTGCCTGCTGATGTGTGGCAGATTCTAGCAATTGTTAGCATGGGGCAAACAACACCATCACCACTCTTCCAAGGGGATATTGCAACTGCCTGGATGAATGTTACAGCAGTGGGGGGGGGGGGGGGGGGTGATGTGAGGTGAGAGCTGCTGCAAAGGAATGTCAATGAAGTACACTGCTTGCAGGAAGTGAATGGGGTAAGTAAAACCAGGTGGGTCAATGAAGGAATTCAGACAGTGGGGATAAAAACCTCACTGTTGATGAATTTTCATGCCCATGTCCGTTAGCATCATTTGGTGTTAGGAGGAAGAAGAGTTATGCCAGAAGAAGTATGCTGGGAAGAATGAAAATCTCACAAAATAATGAAATAAATATCCCAAGAGGTGCTAAGACACCCAGAAGTATGTGTAATACCGCTTTCCTCTAGCTGAAGACGATTGTCAACAGCTGCATGAATGAATCTCCAACCCACTATAAATCAACAACAGTACATTGTACTATGCATCTGAAAAGCAATCCATTGAAGTCCATATACAAATTTCAGAGGCAGAATGCAATGTACTGAAGCTATACATTTGTATCTAACACAACTGACAAATGGTGAACTCCTCGCTGTCTGTTTTTTAATTACCTTATTAGGGAGATTCAAGAGAGCAGCAGTGCACCAAATGGCACCCCTTGCATATGGACACGCCTGGCGGTTCTCAACATTCTGTACTGACCGGGGGATTGTGCTTATGTGCAGACAGGGCTGAATCAACCATTAAGTAAAATAAGCACATGCTTAGGGCATCAAGGGAAGGGAGGCGCCACAGAAAAAAAGTAGGAGAAAAATTTTCAAATATAAATAAACATTATTTTCCATCTTACTGTTAGTTTTGTTACATTTTGAAAAAAAAAAAATATTTAATGGTTTATTATTGTTTATATTTTGAATTACATATATATGGGGGCACCAAAATCTTTGAAGTGCTTAGGGCCTCTATGGATCTTAATCCGGCCCTGTGTGCAGGTCTTGAAGTCTTGCTGATCTGACAGTCTTGCTGGTCTGTAAATGTATTTCACTGTACCTGGTACACGTAACAGTAAATAAACCATCGAACCATTTCTCTTGTCATATCTAGGGAACAACTGCAGATGCTGGTTTAAATCGAAGGTAGACACAAAATGCTGGAGTAACTCAGCGGGACAGGCAGCATCTCTGGAGAGAAGGAATGGGCGACGTTTCGGGTCGAGACTATTCTTCATTGCAGTACCACATTATCAGAATCAGAATCAGAATCATATTATTCGCCAAGTATGTTTTGCAACATATGAGGAATTTCACTGGCTGGGTCAGTCATACAATTAAAAACAACAGACTCAAAGACCCATTTGAACATGAACATCCACCACAGTGACTCCCACACAATCCTCACTGTGATGGAAGGCAAAATAAAGTTCAAGTCCTTCCCTTGTGTTCTTCCTTGGTCGGGGGCCTCGAGCCCCCATTAACGGGATGATCTTGACTCCCGTAGCCAGTGGCGTTCGGGCCCTCCGCGTCGAGGCGTTCAGCTCCTGCATCGGGGGCATGTCATTATTGGGCAGTTAATGCTTATTGCCTACCTTGTTAAAATAGTCAAGAGACAAGATTGCTGGGGCCTTAACAAAGAGGGCTCCAAAGGATGAGAGAACAACCAATGTTATTCATTTAAGAAGGGAAATGGGGATGATCCATGAAATTATAGGCCAGCGAGCTTCACTTGAGTGGTAGGGAAGCAACTGGAGAGGAATTAGGAAGAGGATTTACTCACATTTAGAAGAGAATTAGTTAATTAGGCTCAGTCAATGTGGCTTCTTTCCAGGGAATGACATATCTTCCAAACTCAATTGAGATTTTAGGGAGGTGCCAAGGTTGATTGATGAGTGGAGGTCAGTTGTTACATGGACCTGTAAGGCATTTGACAAGGCCACTCATGGAAGACCGATCCAAACTCCATTGAGTTCTTTGAAGAGGTGCTGCAATTGATTGATGGTGGTTGATCAGTTGCTACATGGATTTGTAAGACATTTGACGAGGCCACTCATGGAAGACTGATCCAGAAGATGGTAAGATGTATGATATCAACAGTAACTTGATAGTTTGAATTCTGAGCCGGCATACCCATGAAAGACAGAGTGCAGTGGTAAAGGTGTCTCAAAAGTGTCTAGAACTTTGTGTTAGCCGCATTTGCATTATTCTGTGCAATTCTGGTCGCCCCATTACAGTAAGGATGTGGAAGATTTGGTGACGATTCAGAAGAGGTTTACCAGAATGCTGTCTAAATTGTAGCAACTTGGGGACATTGGCCAAACTTGGATCATGTTTCTGCAGTGTCAGAGGCTGGCAGGTGACCCGATAGAAGTTTAGAAGATTACGTATGGCATAGTCCCTGTTTTCCAGAGTGAAGATGTCAAAACTGAAGGGCAAGCTTTAAGGCGAATGTGGGAAAGTTTAAAGGAGATGTACAGATCAAGTTCTTTATACAGAGGATAGTGAGTGCTTGAAACACCCTACCGGGACAGTGGTAGAAGCAGATCCCATAGTGGCCTTTAAGAGGCTTTTAGATAAGCACCTGGATATACAGGGAATGGAAGGATATGGATTATGTGCAGGCGGAAGGGATTAGAAACGTATAAACATAGAAAAATAGGTGCAGAAGTAGGTCATTCGGCCCTTCGTGCCAGCACCGCCATTCAATACGATCATGGCTGATCATCCAAAATCAGTACCCCGTTCCTGCTTTCTCCCCATATCCCTTGATTCCGTTACCCCTAAGAGCAAGAACATAGATAATCTCTATGAAAATGGACATTCATCCCCTGGGTCTTGTGTCATCCACAAATCAGACACTTTGAGGTACTGGAGTTTTGGTTCTTGAGAAAGGGACAACCATAAAATAAGAACATATATTTCTTTATTAATGTCAATTGATTTATTGTATTTCCCAAAGTATATGGCTTGACTTCAGATAAAATAATATAAGATTTTTAATTCAAGTGGTTATTTTAATACAATATCTTCAAAGACATTGGAAATTATTTTGAGAGTACAATAATGTAACTTAATTATTTTATACGTGTTTACTCATTTTATACACATCATTAAATTAGTTGAAAGCATGTTGTTTGTAATTTTTGCATCAACTGTGATTCCAATGCAGACATTATATACATTAAACGTTACAGATCTTTTTTCTTTGCATCTGCCCTTCTTAAACAACCTCAACAAGCTAATTGAGTAATAAAGTAAAAAAGTATTTAACACAATTTAAAAAGTTCTAAAAACATGAATGTGAATTTCTTCACCAATGTTGATGTACAAAAATTAAACAAAAATTATGAAAATATGATGAAACTTTTGCAATTGGTAATGTTGAGTCTATTGGCATTTACCATGATTAAACCACGAAACAGATTGAAACTTTGGGATCAGAACTTCAGTTTAGCTGAATGGTCAGTCTTCGACCTAAAAACATGGCTGTTTCTCTGTCCACGGATGCTGGTCTGACCTGCTGAATTTTTCAGCATTTTCTGTTTTAGGAACATGAACAAAGTTTCACTTTGTAAAATTTAAAGTTATTCTCGACGCTTGAATGGGATAAATTTGGTAATTCATGTTCTGAGGTCCAAAGAAAGGAGTTTATTAAGGAGGAGTTGTGTGCAAGATTAAAGAAACATTCTGTATATGTAGGATGCCTTCTAAGCACTGAGAGGTATTGAAATGAAGGTTAGAAGTTTAAGAAGTTGCTGATATAGGAGCCATCATCCTGTATGTAATGGATTGTTTTTTTCTCAAAGAAGAGAGAAACAAAAATGGAAAGTAAGCATACTTCAGGTATAAGCACAAACATGCAAGATCAAATCTGCCAGGAAGATTAAGAGGAAATGAACAACAGTCAGAAATGTCAGCTTGAATTACATGTAATCAAAACAGTATTGTATTGATCTCCTTGCAAAGGTCTTTTTTTTTTTGCTTTGAAGACATTGCAAAATTAAAATATGCATAACATCTGATGATTAGATGATCCAATTATTAAAGTGATTGTTATTTTACAATCCATCAAAGTTATGTTTATAAATGATGAATTATCATATTATTATTATTATTATCATATTATTCTTCCCAAAAGTAACTCGGGCATGCAGTCAAACATTGGGCAGTCAATAAATGACAAAGTATAAATGGAAGAGATGCAAATTAATATTAAATCTACCAAGTTCATTGATATATACCAAATAAGACGTTCAAAGCAGCTTATAGCATTTGTATATAATTTTGCAGATGCTGGAAATCTGAAATATAAACAGAAAATGCCAGTACACTCAGGTTGACTATAGTGAGATATAATTAATGTTGCAGAATATTAATTTATTGCAGAACATACTTGTGTCCACCCTAGTCTCTACCTGGTACCTGGAATATGAGACGTTCCATACAAATATAGAATGGCAAACATTACATTTTTCCCCCATCTATGACCAAATGGACTGATATGAGCTGTGATGTATTACCATTGGCCTATTAGTTATCCCCTAATGTAGTAAAAACTGAGACTTAAGCCGGGGATGGGTTTGCCTCAATACGATGTTTAATAGAGTATCAAAGTCATTTGATTCGCAGTCCTTTTCTTCAGTTCTTAAGTTTCTTTTTTTTATTTTGTTAAGATTTGTGCTCTGTAGTTCATGGCAATATTCTGTACATTGAAAGATTGAAAGATTCCATCCTCCAGTGCATCCTGAATCAACTTTTTTTCTACTGCATGCAAGCATATCTTGAGTGACAAAGCAATGGATAATGGCAGAACATTTATAATCATGATAAGATCATACATACCATTACAACTATTGTTGTAGGGATCCACCCTACCACAGAAAACATGCTGCATAATGCTAAGTGGAAAACCATCAAACATTTGTATTGCCAGCATAGGAAAATGCAATGTGTAGAAAGGAACTGCAGATGCTGGTTTATACCGAAGTTAGACATGAAGTGCTGGAGTAACTCAGTGGGTCAGGCAGCATCTCTGGAGAAAAGGGATGGGTGAAGTTTCGGTTGGGACCCTTCCTCACATTGAAACTTGGCTTTCAGTCTGATGAAAAGTCCCGACCCGAAACGTCACCCATCCCTTTTCTCCAGAGGTGCTGCCTGACCTGCCGAGTTATTCCAGCATTTTGTGTATATCATCAGGAAAATCCAACTATCTGTTTTAATAAAAGGTGATAGGTCGACTAAGAGAAAGGATAGAGAGCAAAATCTTATCTCACTGGAAGTCAAGGAGCATAAAGAGGAAAAAGCACCAAAGAGGAGCCAAATGTCAAGGCTTCAGTGCTGCAGAAAACTTCGAGGAGTATAGACATTGCGTGAGGAGGTTAAAACAATGGGAAGAGGAAGATAATGAGAGGACATGAGAAACTATTGGAAAGGAAAACCCAGAGATGTTTTAGAAACATATAAAGTTTGTCTAAGTGACAAAGAGAAAATATACCCAAGGTACAAATTAATTAATTAATTCGAGTGCTCCCCTGATGCTATTGGGGGTAGAGTGCTGACACGGATAGAACATTGGTTGGCAGACAGGAAACAGAGAGTGGGGATTAACGGGTCCCTTTCTGAATGGCAGGCAGTGACTAGTGGGGTACCGCAAGGCTCGGTGCTGGGACCGCAGCTATTTACAATATACATCAGTGATTTGGATGAAGTGATTCAAAGTAACATTAGCAAATTTGCAGATGACACAAAACTGGGTGGCAGTGTGAACTGTGAGGAGGATGCTATGAGAATGCAGGATGACTTGGACAGGTTGGGGGAGTGGGCGGATGCATGGCAGATGACGTTTAATGTGGAGAAATGTGAGGTTATTCACTTTGGTAGCAAAAACGGGAACGCAGATTACTATCTAAATGGCGTCAAGATGGGAAAAGGGGAAGTACAGCGGGATCTGCGGGTCCTTGTACATCAGTCTATGAAAGTAAGCATGACAGAGACAATTAGAAGGGACTGGGAACAAGAGTTATTGATAAAAATTCCTAACGATAGATGGGAAAAAAAATTATTATATGTAAATAAATGTTCAATTAATGGAAGATATAACCTAGTTCAATTTAAAATTTTACATAGATTATATTATTCTAAAACTAGACTGAATAAAATATTCCCAAATGTTTCTCCCATCTGTGACAAATGTCTAACTCAAAATGCCACTATAGCACATTCCTTTGTCTCGTGTATAAAACTGTATAAATTTTGGAATGAAATCTTTGGAATGTTTACAAAACTATTTAACACAAAATTGAACCCCAATACAGAACTGATTATCTTTGGATCAATGGAAGAGGGAAGTAAACTAACTATATTCCAAGAAGCTTTTCTTAATTACGGTCTAATAACAGCAAAAAAACTTATACTCAAATTTTGGAAAAACGCAACTACGCCAACATTCAAAATGTGGATTTCAAATATGTCTGAAACGCTTCATCTTGAAGAACTGAGATTTCTCCTACTAGGCAAAGTAGACCAATTCTTAAAGACTTGGTCTCCTTTTATCAACTTTTTGCAAGCATATGGTGCAACATAACATAACCTCAGAAATTAAATGGTTTAGAACCGGGTGACGGATGGGCAAAAATACGCAATAGGTAGATCTCTCTTAATCTCTCTTTTCTTTACTTTCTCCGTCTATTTCAATCTTTTCAGCTTCTCTTCTATGTCCTTTATTTCATTTGCTATCTGTTTCTACTCGTTTGTCTATCTATTCCGACACTCTTTATTTCTTTTTTCTTCCACTGTTCTTTTATTATTAAATCAAAAGTATGAAGCTGTACAAGAATGGAAATATGTATGTATGTATTAGGTACTTAAGTAACCACACTATTGTACTTACTTCTAACAAAAATATATATATTTTTTTAAATTAAAAAAAAGAAAGTAAGCATGCAGGTACAGCAGGCAGTGAAGAAAGCAATTGGCATGTTGGCCTTTATAACAAGAGGAGTCGAGTGTAGGAGCAAAGAGGTCCTTCTGCAGTTGTACATAGCCCTGGTGAGACCACACCTGGAGTATTGTGTGCAGTTTTGGTCCCCTAATTTGAGGAAGGACATTATTGCTATTGAGGGAGAGCAGCGTAGGTTTACAAGGTTAATTCTCGTGACGGTAGGACTGTCATATGTTGAGAGAATGAAGCAGCTGGGCTTGTACACTCTGGAATGTAGAATGATGAGAGGATATCTTATTGAAACATATAAGATTGTTAAGGGTTTGGACACGCAGGAGGCAGGAAACATGTTCCCGATGTTGGGGGAGTCCAGAACCAGGGGCCACAGTTTAAGAATAAGCGGTGAGCCATTTAGAACGGAGACGAGGAAACACTTTTTCTCACAGAGAGTTGTGAGTCTGTGGAATTCTCTGCCTCAGAGGGTGGTGGAGGCAGTTTCTCTGGATGCTTTCAAGAGAGAGCTGGATAGGGCTCTTAAAGATAGCGGAGTCAGGGGATATGGGGAAAAAGCAGGAACGGGGTGCTGATTGGGGATGATCAGCTATGATCACATTTAATGGCGGTGCTGGCTGGAAGGGCCGAATAGCCTACTCCTGCGCCTATTGTCTATTGTCTATTGTCTAATATTCAAGTCTTGAGACAATAAAAATAAGCAGCCATTCTGGGCATAATTGAGTAATTAACCGGTTATTTATTATAGGATTATATAGACAAGAAACTATTGGAGAAAGTCAAAAGGTAATTACGAGAAAATGGAAAATGTGATTTGGTTCCAAAATTTATATTTTGCCTCACCAACAAGTAAAAGAATACAGACATTGGAATTAATGAAGAGTGTGAAATATTGGAAATGATGGAGGTAATGTTAACAAGAGAGGCGTATTTGGAAAATAAAACAATTGTACATAGAGCAGTCTAGCACAGGAACGGGCCCTTCGGCCCACAATGTTTGCGCCAAACATGATGCCAAGTTAAACTGATCTCATCTGCCCGTGCATGATCAATAGCCCACTATTCCTTGCACTTCCATGGGCCTATCTAAAAGCTTCTTAAACGCTACTGTCATATCTGCCTCCACCACCACCCCTGGCAATGTGACCCAGGCCCGCAGCACTCTGTGTAAAAAACTTGCCCTGCGCATCTCCATTAAGCTTTCCCCATTTTCATCTTATACCTATGCCCTCTAGTGTTGGACATTTCCACCCTGGGAAAAATGTTCTGACTGCCTGCGCTATCTATGCGTCTCGTAACTTTATATGTTTTTTTACCAAGTCTCCTCTCAACCACTGACGTTCCAGTGAAAACAACCCAAGTTGTTCCAGTGAAAACAACTTCCAGTGAAAACAACCCAACCTGTCATTCATCCAACCAAATATTCATTGGGTCATTCTCCTAAATCTCCTCTGGACCCTCTCCAGCAGCAGCGCATCCTTCCTCGGATATGAGGCCCAAACCTGTTCACAATAAAGATTCACTGAGTGAGAGAATACAAGTATTGGGAGGCAAAGCTAGAACTGGGCGGATCATTGGGAAGGTTGCCTTCATGGCATGGTGAATCATTCTGGCACATGTTAGATAAAGCATGGTTGCACTTTTGCTGGGGCATGTCCTTAATGTTAAGGGTGAACCTGTGAGCTTGTGATCTTGTTTTGAAAATTATGCATGGATGAATGCCTCTCTTTGCATTCATCCATCTGCCCCATAATCTTGCTTTATCTTACACTAAACATTACTCACTTTATTCCCTTCATCATATATCTGTACATTGCGAATGGCTCATTGTAATCATGTATTTCTTTCTGCTGGCTAGTTGGCACGCAACAAAAGCACGGTACACGTGACAAAAAACAAAACCTCAACTAAACTCAACTCAAACTAAATACCCACGAGGTTAATTCCTGGGATGGTGGGAATGTAATATGTCGATAGAATGGAGCAGTTGGGCTTGTATACTCTGGTATTTAGAGAGGGAATCTTATTGAAACATGTACGATTATTAAGGGATTGGACACACTAGAGGCAGGAAACACGTTCCCGATGTTGGGGGAGTCCAGAACCATGGGCCACAGTTTAAGAATAAGAGATAGGCCATTTAGAACGGAGATGAGGAAAAACATTTTCACCCAGAGAATTCTCTGCCTCAGAAGGCAGTGGAGGCCAATTCTCTGGATGCTTTCAAGAGAGTTAGATAGAGCTCTTAATGATAGCGGAGTCAAGAGATATGGTGTGAAGGCAGGAACGGGGTACTGATTGTGGATGATCAGCCATGATCACATTGAATGGCAGTGCTGGGTCAAAGAGCCTAATGGCCTACTCCTGTATCTATTACCTATTGTCTAGTGTCTATTCTCTATTGAACATTCAAGGCACATTCCTGACATGAAGGACACAGTAGCGCCAGAGAAGATACAGAGAATATTTATGATAACATCGATATGGTCGGAAATATTCATTCATTCATTGGTCGGAAATTGTTTCCTTCAGAAGAAAGGAGGCAGAAGGAAATGTCATGAGAGGGATGGTGTGAAGGGGAAGAATCTATTCTCTTTCACATCAAGGTGAATAAATAGAAGGAATAGTTAGGAGAGAGATGTGAAAAAGCATTGGTGGCAGAAGACTACATCACATCTAACAAGCACCTAGAAGACCATTTAATGTGCTGCCGCCAACAAGATGATAGATCCAATTATGAAAGTGATATTAGTCTGTACCTTCTGTACCTGTACCTTCCCTTACGTCTAGTTTCCCTCCTCGCTGCCAAAGGGTCTCGACTGGAAACATTGCCCATTCCTTTTCTCCAGAGATGCTGCCTGACCTATTGAGTTACTCCAGCATTTTGTGTCTATCTGAGTCTCAGTTTAGTTTATTATCACGTGTACTGTGGTACAGTGAAAATATTTTTGTTGTGTGCTATCCAGTCAGTGGAAAGACTGATTACAGAGCCATTTACAGTGGAGAGATGTATGATAGGGGAATAACGTTTAGTGCAAGGTAAAGCGAGCAAACTCTGATCAAGGATAGTGGAAAGGCCACCATTGAGGAAGATGGTAGATCAGGACTGCTCTCTGGTTGTGGTAGGAAGTCTGGATAGCTTTTTTTTCAACCTCTACTGACAGGAGGCTCCTAATGGACTCTTTGTGTCCCCTTTCTCAGCTTCAATGATAAGCTTTCATCTGCAACTCATCCAAAGCATGAACATAATGTAATGTAAATCTACTAAGCTGCAAACGCCCATTGGATGTTCCAATGTGCCATGTAGTGTAGTAACAGCCTATCTGAATGGTTATAAATACGCCATAATGATCACCAATTATTACTTGCCTATATACATTCTCAGTGAACCTTAATACCAACAGAAACGGAACCACACATACACAGGCACGTACACATTCACACACACACGGTACATATTGAACGCTGTGACGGCTTGGAGGTTGCCCGGTCTCTTCCTGTTTCTGCTGCTGGGTGCTGATGCTGAGGCTGAGGCTGATGCTTCCCCACCTCGCTTCTCGCCCTGTTCCCTGCTATCATGGCGTCTCAGAATTCTCCTGCCTCGAACTGTAGCTGGTGGCCGATCTCAGCAACTGAAATCGACGGGAAAGCCAACGAGGACGAACAAAGCAGCACCCCGGCTCAGGAGCTGGCGGGCTTCCTCCCTGACAAAAGCGAAAAAGACGGCGACAGCATCGTCTTGTATCATTGGACTCAGAGCTTCAGCTCACAAAAGGTAAACACTGTAATTCACTATGTAACAAGGGGTGCATAGCAATAGCACGGGAATACCCTGCTTGCGATTTATATCCTAACCATCCTTATTGAACACACTTACTTTGTTTTATTTTATTTATTGCCTGAAGAAAGATATTAGAAAAAGTCTACCTAATGCTTTTCCGACAGCGTGTTCTTATAATTTGCAGATTTCGCCTTGTCCCTTTCATTATAACACATTGACTGACGCTCAGTAAGTGCTCATGTGAAAGGTTTGTTCTTCAACATAATGAAAACCAACCATTGTTTTTTTTTGTTGCTGTTGTTGTTTTAGTTGAGTAAATGTAATTTTATTTACAGGAAAACTGCAGCCATGCCCAAATATGTCTGAGGACAAAAAAAAACCCCCAACACAGAATTGTGTAGAGAGCTCTCTATATTCACTAGAGCACCTGGACACCGTCGCGTTATTGCATAATGCAGACAAAGGTTTAGTGATAACTAAGATGATTCGTGTGTGGCATTTGGATGGTTTAGGCTGGTGGGACCATCAGACGGGAAAGAAAACCGTGAGAAGAGGAGGCAGTGTAAACACTTCCATCCATCTCGCATTGGGAGGCTACAATGCATTGCAATTAGATTGCACTGGGCGATGTGAGATCTTCCGGTGCAGGTTGATCCTGAATGTCATTCCATTATTTTCCATGAAGTATTGACCCCTGCTGTTTCGACATCTGCGCTCTGGGACGTGGACAAAGATTTCCGCCTTCCTCTCGCCTTTTTTTTTAACTTGGTTGAATTTTCTTTGTGGAAAATTGTGGCGACACAAGGAACTGCAGATGCCGGTGTACAAAAAAAAAAGACACAAAGTGCTGGAGTTCTTTAATTAAAAAAACAAACGTCCTTTATGGCAGTTGACCTGATTATTGGGATGCGCTGGAAAATTCATAAGATCATAAGTGAGAGGTGCAGAATTAGGCCTTTCGGCCCATCAAGTCTACTCCGCCATTCAATCGTAGCTGATCTATCTCTCCCTCCTAACCCCATTCTCCTGCTTTCTCCACATTCTATTCCTACCTAAATGGTAGCCAAAATTGCAGGAAGCATAGGAAATCTGCACATGGCATTTTTTTAAATAAGCATTTCTACAATCTTTACGTGACTGAAAGAGTATGGATAAATCCAGTCTCACGCCTGATATTGGATCTGATCAGATTTTGAGGTCACATGAACTAATTCACTGGAATGTTGCCTTGTAATGGACCCCAATGTATTAGTGCACACATCATTTTCACCAATCGGCAGCTCTCCAGAGCATACACATTAAAAATTTGATTCTGCTGTATTGAACTTTGACAAAAAATGTTAGACTCAGGCCGTGCCCGCAGTTTTTAATGCTACTGATCAAATACTGCAGTGGATTGTATGTTAACAAGGCATTTAAGGGATTTGACATTCTGCTGTTATGTTGGGTCATGGAAATGATGTTTCTGAAGCATTATGCTAATAGCATTTTCTGTTACCAAGTCTGGATCATTAATCTTTGCCATTGTAGCCTTCACTCCTGCAGTTGTTTGATTATTAAAGACCTAGAAGCCAGTAAATAACTCTACCTCAGCCCACATGAAATCACTTGCATATTTGTACTTTAACCCACCCCTCCAATATACTACATGTAACTTAAAATGAGTAAGATTAAGTAAATAGGTGCTGGAGAAACTCAGCGGGTGAGGCAGCATCTATGGAAGGAAGGAATGGGCAACGTTTCGGGTCGAGACCCTTCTTCAGACTAATGTTGGGGTGGAGGGGGGTGGCGGGAAAAAGAAAGGAAGAGGCGGAGACAGTAGGGTGTGGGAGAGCTGGGAAGGGGAAGGGAAGGAGGGAGAAAGCAAGGACTACCTGAAATTGGAGAAGTCAATGTTCATTCCGCTGGGATGTAAACTACCCTATCGAAATATGAGGTGCTGCTCCTCCAATTTGTGGTGGGACTCACTCTGGCCATGGAGGAGGCCAGAGTGAATTAAGTAAATATTTACTATAGCTAAATTGTAGAATAAAGTTTTTTTTAACAGGCAAAATAGATATTTTTAATATGTAGGAAGGAACTGCAGATATAGGTTTACGCTGAAGATAGACACAAAATACTGGAGTAACTCAGTGTTTAAGAATGAACTGCAGATGCTGGAAAATCGAAGGTAGACAAAAATGCTGGAGAAACTCAGCGGGTGAGGCAGCATCTGTGGAGCGAAGGAAATAGGCGCTGTTTTCGGGTCGAGACCCTTCTTCAACCTAATGATGCTGCCTCAGTGTGTCAGGCAGCATCTCTGGAGAATAGAAAAAGGTGATGTTTCAGGTCCTCAGACACAGTATTTTAAATATTTAATCTATCATATATTTGCTACTTTTTCTATGCAAAACTAAATGTAGACATTCTTCTAAACTGAATTTTCAAAGATAATACATATTTATTTTAATTGTACAATGCCTCCTCAATAACCAGAGACTCCAGTTTTGTTCAATTTTTCTATTTGAGGTTTAGCCATAAACACATATTAACTTAAAAGTATGATACAAAGTGGTTAAAAAGGCCTAACATTTTCAGTTGACGTACAATCTCTTCAATCTTGTGCAAGACACAAGGTGCTGCAAGAACACAGTGGGTCAGGCTACCTTTCATGTTGGGATCCATTTTGAGACATTAGGGTATGGGGAGAATCCAGTCAGCCTGAAGAAGGGTCCTGACCCCAAGCGTTGCCTGTCCATTTACCCCACCACCACCAAATGCTGCCTGACCTGCTGAGTTGCTCCAGCACTTTGTGATATTTTGAAGATTCTTATTATACCTGTACCTCACTGTAATATGTATCTGACAATAAACTCAGCTTGACTCGATAGACATGACTTGAGTTGACTTGACCCGACCTGTTTTGAATGTTAGAGTATAAATCTTCCGTGGCCACATCTGAGGCTTCCAGGGTTGCAGTGTATGTGTTCATGCAACTGGACAAGCATGTTGGGTCCACGAGCCAATGGATCACAACGTCACAAGGAATAGGAGTATAATTAGGCCATCCGGCCCATCAAGTCTACTCCACCATTCAGTCATGGCTGATCTATCTCTTCCTCCTAACCCCATTCTCCTGCCATCTCCCCATAACCTCTGACACCTGTACTAATCAAGAATATCTATCTCTGCCTTAAAACTATCCACTGACTTGGCCTCTGCAGCCTTCTATGGCAAAGAATTCCACAGATTCACCACCCTCTCACTAAATACATTTCTCCTCATCTCGTTCCAAGAACGTCCTTTAATTCTGAAGGCATTCAGTAATTCTACAGGTGGCGTGGCTGAGATGGCAGACTAATCCATCCTTGTTGGGGTTCCTCCTGGATTACTCCTCCAGAATTGCTTTGTTCTTTAAACTGCTCACCTGCCCACAAGTTAGGATTGCATTGTACTATCTGGGGCATATGACAATAAAACACCTTTGATTCTTGACTCCTGCCTGTGGTTTCTCAGTCCTTGCAGTGATGTTGGTGTCAATGTCAAAGTGTATGAGCTCCCAAACTATCACCTCAAATTAGTGTTCCGATCGTCACTTTTGGGATTGTCCATGAGTGTCCTGCCATTCCAAACCTACGTATTGTGGAGTGCACACAAGATTCCTCCCTGATGCAGATACATCCCCTCCCATTCAGTTATTCATTTCCAGACCAACATCACCTCTTAGTCAAAACAATTTCTCTTGAACTTCCTCTTCTACTCCTTCTAGCAAAATGTTATATCAATAAAGTTCTTCTCTACATCGGTGAGACCAAGCGCAGGCTTAGCGATCCCTTCGCCCAACACCTCCGCTCAGTTCACACTAACCAACCTGATCTCTCGGTGGTTCAGCATTTCAACTCCCCCTCCCATTCCAAATCCGACCTTTCTGTCGTGGGCCTCCTCCATTGCCAGAGTGAGGCCCAGTGCAAATTGGAGGAACAGCACCTCATATTTCGCTTGGATAGTTTACAACCCAGCGGTATGAACATTGACTTCTCCAACTTCAGATAGTCCTTGCTTTGTCCCTCCATCCCCTCCCCCTTCCCAGCTCTCCCATAAGCCTATTGTCTCCGCCTCTTCCTTTCTATTTCCCGAGCCCCCCCCCGACATCAGCCTGAAGAAGGGTCTCGACCCGAAACGTCCCCTATTCCTTCTCCCCATAGATCTTGCCTCACCCGCTAAGTTACTTCAGCATTTTTGTCTACTATCAATAAACTACAGTCATTGACCTGTACACTAAGGGAAGAACTTCTACCCATTCCATACAGGGGTCTCATTATTTCATAGATCATAGATCATAGAGATTTAATTGTGAGCCTCCTCTCATCCAAAATAAATATCCTCAGCCCATAACATAAAAACTGTGAGCTTGTAGAACTTTCAACGCCAATCTCTTCTGAACCCTCCTGAGTGCTGTCGTTGGATTGTGGTGACTCTAGGCTGGACAGTGGTTTATGGTTATTGTGGTTAAGTTACTGAATGTGCAATTCAGAAAATTTAACCTAAGGTCGGGAAACATAAGTTCATATCCCTGTACTTATGTTTCTGACCTAGAAATGAGAGCATCTTTTTTTTTAAATATATTTTTATTAGAGGCCATACGTATTACAAATAATATAACAATTTTTTCAGATATACATATTACATATTTCCAAAGTTATATGAATATTACAAAGCAATATATATAAGCCTCAAATTTTTTTAATAGTGAAAAGAAAAAAGAGTAAAGAAAAAATAGATGTTTAATTTAAAACGTGTGATTATAATTTTGATTATATGTGAGAAGAAAAATAAAAATAAAAATAAATTAAAAAAATTAAAAAATAAAAAACCCATATTACTGACAAACAATTATTATACTTAAAAATAAAAAAAAGTATACATCTTAACAATAAATGGAACAATTTCTAATGATATATATATAGAGACGAGTATACAAATCTCAGATTAAACCTTTTCATCTGATTTTACCAGCGGGTACTTGTTGAGTTACAATGCTGAGCCCAGCTACCCCTTCATATAATCAGTGAATGGAGACCATATTTGTTCAAAACGTTTGTGTTTATCCATTAGGATAAACCTAATTCTCTCCAATTGCAACGTCTCCAACATTTCCACTGTCCACATTTTGATTGTAGGGGATAATGGTCCCTTCCAAAATTTTAATATTAATTTTTTTCCAATCATTAAACAGTAATCTCGACCCGAAACGTCGCCTATCTCCTTCGCTCCTTAGATGCCGCTGCACCCGCTGAGTTTCTCCAGCTTTTTGTGTAACCCTCGATTCTCCAGCATCTGCAGTTCCTTCTTTAACGGAAAATTTCTTTGATTTACTGTTAATGTTTGATTTGAATCCAAAACACCAAATATTATTCGCTTTGGGTCAGGATTTAATGTAATCTTAAGAACTATAGAAATAATTTAAAAAATCTCAGTCCAATAACTATTAAGTTTTGTGCATATTACAAAACTATGTGTTAAATCAGCTTCTATGTGCTGACATTTATCACTCAATGGTGATATATTAGGAAAAATTCTATTAGGAAATGAGAGCATCTTGTCTAGTTTATGTTTTGTCTACCTGTACTGTTATCATTGGTGAAGTCAAGATACACACAAAAAGCTAGAGTATCCCAATGGAATAGGTGACGTTTTGGGTCGAGACCCTTCTTTAGACAGTCTCGACCCGAAATGTAACCTATTCCTTTTCTCCAGAGATTCTGTCTGACCTGCTGAGTAACTCAAGCTTTTTGTGTCTATCTTTGGTATAAACCAGCACCTGCAGTTCCTTCCTACACGTCAAGTAAAGGCAAGTTTATTGTCTTATATGACGAGGCAACAGTTTCCCAGGCAATCAGACAATACACAAAAACATACATTTTACAAAAATTGCATACCAACATTAATGCATGGGTGATCGCTCATCTGCACAGACTTGGTGGGCTGAAGGGCCTGTTTCCACGCTGTATCTCTTACTCTAAAGAGTGTTTATGCAACACGGTTCAGACGTGTTTCAAGTCAATGGTGATTTGCAGGAACACGCAATGGTTGTGCCATTGAATTTCAACTGTAGGTGGTTAAACTCATATTGGGGATGGTCATTACCTGCCACTTCTGTGGCGTGAGTGTAACCATGCCTGAACGTGGCTACATCTTGCTGTGAAGAGGCTTGGGTGGTACCATTTACAGAGGAGTTGAAAATGGAAATGCACATTGTTGATCATCAGTAAACACACCACTTTTGACCTTATGATAGAGGGAAGAACACGATGAAACAGTTGAAGATGATTGGGCCTGGGACACTGCCTATAGAAGCCCAGGAGTGAATGCACTGTTCAGCTCTTCTTCCACCAATTTGCAGAAGATTGGCTGGTGATTAGCAGGATTGACTATCTCCTGCTTTCTGTGCTCCCTATCATTGTCATTGTCAATTCTAGTGATTGTACTGGAACAGAGGTGCAGCTTGTCAGGGCCACAGGTCTTGAGTACTACACGTGGAGATGTTATCCAGTCCCATAGTCTTTGCCATAACTAGTGCTCTCCTCTGTTCTGTACAGTCATAGAGTCATACAGTGTGGAAACAGGCCCTTTGGCCCAACTTGCTCAACACATGAACTCTTTTATACTGCAGTTGTAGTTAATTGTTGCAATTTCTATCCTTGCACTGTCGGCAGGTAATGGTGAAATTACTTTCAAGGTGGTTCAATAGTTCTTGATTATCATATGTACTGAGGTACAGTGAAATTCTCTTTTCGCATATAGTTAAGTAAATTATTACTGCCTGTAAACACAATCTCAGATTGTATAACGTGTGCAGAAACAGCCCACTGAGTCCATATACAAGAGTCGCCAGCTTTTGACCCCATTTTCAAAGACCAAGCTGCAGAAGCCATTACAGCCGTCACCTCCAATTGTCCTGCGAATCGAATATAATCACAGAATGCTGGAGTAACTCAGTGGGACAGGCAGCATCTCTGGAGAGAAGAAGTGGGTGACCTTTCGGGCTGACACCCTTTCTTCAGACTTCGTCCCGCAAACCATTGCTAGCAATTTTCTATGGTATTGTGAGCAATTTTGGGCACCATATCTGAGGAAGGATGTGCTGGCTCTGGAGACGGGATCAGATCAAGGGACAGATCAAGAATGATCCCAGGAATGAGTGGCTTAACATATAATGAGCATTTAACGGCACTGGACCTGTACCCGCTGGAGTTCAGAAAAATGAGGAGGGACCCCATTCAAATGTACAGAATAGTGAAAGGCTTGGATGGAGTGGATGTGAAGAGGATGTTTCCACTAGTGGGTGAGTCTAGGACTAGAGGTCATAGACTCAGAATTAAAGGACGTCCCTTTAGGAAGGAGATGAGGCGGTATTTCTTTAGTCAGCAGTGGTGAATCTGGAATTCATTGCCACAGAAGGCTGTGGAGGCTGTCAATGGATATTTGTAAGCCAGAGACAGATAGATTCTTGATTAGTAAGGGTGTTGGGTTATGGGGAGAAGGCAGGAGAATGGGGTTAAGAGGGAGAGATAGATCAGCCATGATTGAATGGTGGAGTAGACTTGATGGGCTGAATGGCCTAATTCTGCTCCTATCACTTATGGCCTTATGCCCATGCCAACAAACATAACCCATCTACATAAGTCCCACATCAAATGGTGCTCTATTTGTCCCATATCCATTCAAACCTCTGCTACCCCTGCACCTGTCCATATGTTTCTTAAACGTTGCAATAGTGCCTGCTTCAACTACCACCTCTGGCTGCTCGATCCATACACCCACCACCTTTGTGTAAAAAAGTTGCCCATCATGATCCTATTAAATCCTTTCCATTCACCTTAAACCTATGTCCTCTGGTTCTTGATTCCCCTACTTTAGTTTAGTTTAGTTCAGTTTAACGATACAGAGCAGAAACAGGCCCTTCGGCCCACTGGATCCACGTCGACCAGCGATCCCCGCACATTAACACCATCCTACACCGACTAGGGACAATTTTTACATTTACCAAGCCAATTAACCTACAAACATGTACGTCTTTGGAGTGTGGGAGGAAACCAAAGATCTCGGAGAAAACCCACGCAGGCCATGGGGAAGAATGTACAAACTCCGTGCAGACAGCAGCCGCAGTCGGAATCGAACCCGGGTCTCTGGCGCTGCATTCGCTATAAGGCAGCAACTCTACCGCTGCGCCACCGTGACTATACTCTGGATAAAAGACTCAGTGCGTTTACCTTATTTACTCTCTCATGATCTTATGCATCTCTATAGGTTCATCCCTCATCCTCCTGCACCCCAAGAAATAAAATCCTAGCTTGCTCAACCTCTCCCTTTAGCTAAGTCCCTTCAGTCTGGGTAACACCCTTTTAAATCTTTTCCGCACCCTTTTCCAGCTACCCAATTTATTCTAGATGTCGCATGGAGTGAATCAAATTGGCTGGAGACTGGGTTCCGTGATAAGACAATAGACAATAGATGCAGGAGTAGGCCATTTGGCCCTTCGAGCCAGCACCACCAGTGATGTTGGGATTCTCTGGAGGAGGCCACGATGGATCATATGTTTGGCACTGCTGTTCTGGCTAAACGTGTCCACGAATGTAGGAACCTTGTTCCCAACACTCACTTGCAGGGTCTTGCCGTCACTGGTAATGGAGATTTCTTGGAGCCTCCTCCACCATCATTATCATCAGTAGGACACAAAATGCTGGAGTAACTCGGCGGGTCTGGCAGCATCCATTGACAACATGGATAGGTGACATGTTGGGTCAGGACCCTTCGTCATACTGAGTTTAGTTTAGTTTATAATTGTCCCATGTACTGAGGTAATAGTGAAAAGCTTTTTTATTGCGAAACATCATCTATCCTTGTTCTTCAGGGATGCTGCGTAACCCACTGAGTTACTGAGTTATCCACCCATAGCACATGTCCCATGTGGTCTGTGGAAACACCAAGTTTGCTGTGACACATAGCCCTGATGATATGATTTTTTTAGATTAATAAATGAACTCAACCTTGTGCATCTGATCTGCTTACTCTGAAAATGCCTCACGAATATCACATTACCTTTGGAGGTCAATGTACCATTTACAAGTCAGCAGTTCGTTTGAGCTAGATCAGATACTGCAATAGACTTTGAGCCTCATTATTCATTTTTCCTGCTAAGCCCCTTTAGCACTTAAACCTTTTGTTTCTCTCTGTACCTTATCCTAATAAATATCTTCTTATGACACAGAAATCCCACAGAGCGTTGGACATTAAGGCTGCATTTATATCATCTGTTTCATACGATTCAAAACCATTTTGAATCAATACCATTTTAAAAATTGTAGTATCCAAATAAAATTGCTCTTATAGAGCATCCTTCCTGTTCCCAGGATATTGTAAAGTGGTTCTTAGAAAGTGAAGCTTTTTTGAAATAGAGGGTTGAATGTTAACTCCCCAAAAAAGGATGCATGCAGGACTTTAAATGAGATGCAGTTGACTTGTACCCAAATTTCTGGTTTAGGTCATAAGTGACAGGAGCAGAATTGGGCCATTCGGCCCATCAGGTCTACTCTGCCATTCAATCATGGCTGATCTATCTCTCCCTCCTAACCCCATTCTCAAGGCTTCACCCCATAATCCTTGACACCCGTACTAATCCATTGACTTGGCCTCCACAGCCTTCTGTGGCAAAGAATTCTACAGATTCACCACCCTCCGACTAAAGAAATTCCTCCTCATCTTCCTTAAGGAACGTCCTTTAATTCTGAGGCAATGACCTAGACTCTCCCACTAGTGGAAACATCCTCTCCACATCTGCTCTATCCAATATTTCATTATTGAGTACATTTCAATGTTTAAGTGGAAATGGGTGAAGGGCCTGTGATAAATCTGCTTTCTGGGAGAAAATTGGTATAACAAAGCTGCCCGCCATCATTTCGAAAGATATTTTGTTTCAGTCACAGACCCTGTGAAAACGTTTAATTTACCCAAGGCAAGACGTCTGCTAGCAACATTAGAGGTAGAAGTGTTTGCTCCAGTAATAAGCTACTCAGTAATACGTCTTTCTCATAATCATTCCTCCTTCCTCCCATAGTCAAAACAAGTCGAATCATCAATAACATACAAAGTGCTGGAGTAACTCAGTGGGTCTGCAGCATTCGTGAAAAACATGGCTAGGTGACATGTTGGGTCAGGACCCTTCGTCACACTTAGTTTAGTTTAGTTTATTATTGTCACATGCTTGGTAAAGCAACATCTGCATTTCCTTGTTTCTACATGTTTAATCATCATGTGTTTTACTTTAATTAATGTTCAAAGTCATGGAACTGACTATCAACTCTAACTGCCTGCATATCTTTTACTTTGCTTGGGCAGTTACAATCCCAGTGGTATGAAGATATATGTATCTAATTTCAGGTAATCCTTGCATATCCTCCCTCTCCCTCTCCCTCTCCACCCCCCCCCCCCCCCCCCCCCCCCCATTGTGGGCTCCACCTTTCCGAGTCATCGGTGCCGGCTCTGCTTTGCCCTGTACCTTTTCATACTTCCAGTTTTTCTCTCCCCTGACTCTCAGTCTGAAGAAGTCTGCCTGACCCACAAAGTTACTCCAGCTTTTTGTGTCTATCTTCTATTGCTGCTAGGTTGCTTTGTTCAGATTTTCTTGTTAGCATCATCATCATCGTTGAAAATATCAACTGCCTTACAATGCCATGTACGACAGAGATCGCAACTTCTACTGAAGTGTGGATGGCCGTTGGCTCGCTAGGAGGTCATCCGTCCTGCTAGCACACGTCACTAACTTGTCAACCAGCTGACCAACTAGCACCTATCCCCATGACAAATAGTGCAGCACAGTGGCACAGCGGTAGAGTCTGTTTATTTGTTCACCATTGCTGCTTCACCACCTGAGTATTTTGAGCATTTTATGACATTTCAGCCTTCTAGCACCTGCATCATTTTTATCATAAATATCACCTATACATGTTCTTCACGGATGCTGTCAGGCCCGTTGACTTACTCCAGCATTTTGTATCTGAAGAAGGGCCTCAACCTGAAACGTCACCCATCCTTTTTCTCCGGAGATGCTGCCTGACTCGCTGAGTTACTACAGCACTTTGTGTCTGTCTCCATTTTCATCATCACAACTCCCCTATAAAGCAAACGCCACATGGAAAATGGAAATATATAGCCCAAACTTTCCCGAAGTTAGTCGTAGTTGGTTGAAGCTGGTCTTCAACATAGTCGAAGGAGGTCGCAGGAGGTCTTCTGCAGAGTCGAAGGAGGTCTTCTACATGACATTTTTTCAAACTCTCCTAAACTCTTCTAAACTCACCAATTAGGTCGCCCAAGTGGGACAGCCCGTTAAGAATAATAAAAGATTCAACCAATGAATTTTAACTTGATTTTCACGACACAAAATTGAACACACAATCAACACAATTTTTTTAAAATCCTTAATTGTTCTGGTCTTCCACATGAAATGAGATTTGCTGGACTCCTGTTACTGAACTGAATGTTGTGTGAGTCATACAATAGTCTGATGTGACCATTTTTTTTCAATGTAGAAGTGGATTAAATGATCTTTAATGCAACTGCTGATGGCAATAAACAGAAAGTTAAGTTAACGTACCTGAATTAGGGAGCTGGAGTGGTCAAGGTAACAAATCCTAAAAGATAGTAAGAGGCTGTGGTAACATGCTGATTACACAATATTAAATCTGTTTGGATATCCTGCAAATCAAAGCTTTTCATAATCTGACAATATTAAACACAAACCTAAATAGAAGAGTCTCTATCCAAAAATGTCACCCATTCATTCTCTCCAAAGATGCTGCCTGTCCTGCTGTATTACTTCAGCTTTTTGTGCCTCTCTTCTAAATATTACACAGCCAGTTAACTTTGGTAACAGTCTCATTATTTTCAGTAGTGCAATGAAACAGCGTGTCTCTACTTGAAGAAACAAGGAATTGCAGATGGCAAAATCTTTTGTTGAGCACAAAGTAATGGAGTTCTCATTGGGTCAGGGCAGCATCTCTGGAGAACATGGATAGGTGACGTCTTGGGTCGGGACGGGGAGGGGCGGCGAAAACTTGAAAAGATAGGTGGTGTGGGACAGAGCCTGGTGAGTGATAGGTGGATACAGGTGGGGGGGGGGGGGTTGTGGTGGGCAGATAGCTGGAGAAAAGGTAGAGATGAAAAAGGGTAACAAAAGGGGACGTAAGGCAAACAAAAAGCAGCGAAGGAGGAGTGAAATGTGCGCAGGCTTTACTTTCTCAAATGTATTATTTGTCTCAAAAATAAATCCCACTGTGCCAATAATAACCTTGGTAGCCATGCAAGTTAAACTATCCATGTAGCCACCTTAGAAATGAACCATGCACAACATATTATTTATCACAGCATGCAATATGATTCAGTTTTCGCGTCTGATGCCAATATTTTTTATTAGAATCAATGACATGAAAAGGACTTGAGGATGCAGGAATAGAGAGACTATGGTGGAGGAGAATGAATCAAATCATTGGAACCACCAGTAGAAACACTGAGAATGATCAGATAGCTGTCATTACAAAATCGGCAAAATCTTCCAAGAATGATATAGCACATACTATAGCATATAGCATATAATATAATGCTACAGTATATAATGCATAGCATATAGTAGCAATGTTACAAAATTATGAGATCTTAAAAGTCAAGTCTGCAATTTATCCCATCAGATAAAGCATAAAAAGAAGTTTAATTTGACACCTAATTCACTTTCATATCTTCAGTATTAAGAAAGTTATGGCCATTTTCATACTCGGAAATTAGCATCTTGTTCATCATTGCCTTTCAATTGACTTAACTCAAAAGCTGTGATCTGGAACAGTTAAAAGTCCATAACTTTCTTAAAAATTAAGAGAACTCAATGAAATTTTCAGTTATTATAGATTGAAGCATTCTGAAACAAATATGAAACAATCTTACTTGGATGACCTGTAATTAAAGCATATAATTAATTAGTTATCTAATTGTAGTTATTTACAAAATTCAATGAGTAGATCTAAACATCGATCCATTTCTTAAGAAAAGATAAACTTTTTTTAAATTGCCTAAGTGTCCAAATAACACTCACACAATAATCCACAATATAACATAATTTTTAAATCTCATTTTCATGAATTTCTGGGCCAAATGGAAGGAATTTAGTGTTTGATTCCTGTAAATTAATGGCCATTTAAATCAACTAGCGAGTGGGTTTTAGTAGAATGCGGTGGATTGGAACGTTGCGGTTAGTGGTGAAGTCAGGAGGAAAAATACTGTTTGTTCATACATTTTTTTGGACCCCATTTCGCAACATGAAAATATTATTAAAGCCTCCCGAAAAACCAACTTTTAATATAAAAATAAACTATTTACCTTTTTTTCTCCCCTACGCAAAATCCTTCCTGTTGTCGGCGCTCACGGCTTTTGAAGGTTATTTTTAAATTACTCTAGTTAATAAATAATTTAGAGTAATTTAAAAATACCTTCATTCATGAAATGTCGGAGCGATTTTTCTTCCGCAACGATATCGCCCGACATTGATCGATTTTCCCTGCCTGTGGAAAAACGACACTTTAAGCCCGCCCCCTCTGAAAGGCGCCAAAGTCGCGCACACGGGGAGCGGCAGAACTGCAGCGCTGCTCAAGGTAAGTTTTGTAACATACCTACATATAGCATGGGCGGCACAGTGTTGCAGCGGTAGAGTTGCTGTCTTACAGCACCAGAGACCCGGATTCGATCCTGACCTCGGGTGCTGTCTGTACGGAGATTGTGCATTCTCCCTGTGACCGCGTGGGTTTTCTCCAGGTGCTCCGGTTTCCTCCCACACTCCAAAGGCATACAGTTTTGTAGGTTATAAATTGTTCCTTGTGTGCTAGTGTATGGGGATCGTAGGTCGGCGTGGACTCGACCTGTTTCTGCCCTGTATCTCTAAACTAAACGAAATAAAACTAAATATTACCTTCATTTGTGATACAACTGATAATTGTGTTACAGTTGTACGGGATGTTGGTGAAGCCGCATTTGGAGTACTGCGTTCAGTTTTGGTCACCCTGCTAGAGGAAGATGTCATTAAGCTGGAGACAGGGCAGAGAGGATTTACGGCTCAAGGGACTGTGATAAAGGGGGAGCTTGGGTAGGCTAGGAATGTATTTGTTGAAGTACAGGAGGCTGCAGGGTGTACATAAAATAATGAGGGGAATAGATAGGGTGAATGCACTGTCGTCTACCCAGGGTTGGACAATCAACAACCAGAGGACATAGGTTTAAGGTGAGAGGGACAAGATTTATTAGGAACCTGAGGGCAATCTTTGCATGCAGAAGGTAAAGGGTATTTGGACCGAGCTGCCAGAGGTGGTAGTTGAGGCTATAACTATAACAGCATTTAAAAGACTTGTTCATGGATAGGAACGGTTCAGAGTGATATGGGTCAAACGCAGGCAAATTAGACAAGCTTACATGGGGAATCTTGTTCAGCAGGGACCAGTTGGGCCGAAGGTAGACACAAAATGCTGGAGTAACTCAGCGGGACAGACAGCATCTCTGGAGAGAAGGAATGGGCGACAGTCTCGACCCGAAACATCGCACATTCCTTCCCTCCAGAGATTCTGCCTGTTCCGCTGAGTAAAGGGCCTGTCCTGCAAGCATGCAACTCTATGCGATGAACGCGATCAAACTAGAAGCGGGGGCCGCGCGGAGGTCAGGTGATCCCCTGTACAGGGCCGTTCCCACCAGCATGCGCCTGCATGCGGCAAGCACAACCAAACCGGCAGCAGGGGCCGCGCGGAGGTCGGGTGAGTGGCGCAACGCGGCGCAAAGTAAGGCGAACTTGGAGCGAAGTCTAAGGTAAGTTCGCCAGGACAGAGAGGGACACACAGAGAGGAACACAGAGGCACACACACAGAGGGCCACGGAGCCACACACATAGAGGGTCATGGAGGCACCTACAGATAGGTTCACGGAGGCACGATGTCAGGGCGGTGTGTAATGCGTCGAGGCAACTGCGAGCTGACAAGCCGTTGCCGCGTGGAATTTTTGAACACGGTCAGTTTTTCGGAGCACCGCGCGATGTCGGGACGAACTCCGCACAATTCCGCACGGCTCCGGCGATCGAAGTGGGACCGGCCCCGCGACTCCGGACGGCTCAAGCGACCACGTTAGGTCGCGCTAATCGCATAGAGTTGCATGCTTGTAGGACAGGCCCTTTACTCCAGCATGTTGTGTCTATCTTCGATTTAAACCAGTATCTGCAGTTCTTTCCTACACATTTGGGTCGAAGGGCCAGCTTCGATGCTGTACGACTCTCTGACATCCCCTTGCCCTCGCTATTTGTTCAGCCTTGATTTACATTTGTTTCATATCATCGGCAAGCCACCTGAAAAATGCCTCTTTGTTCCAGGTTCGTCTACTGATTGCGGAGAAAGGTGTGCCGTGCGACGAACGGGATGTTAGTTTACCATTAACTGAACATAAAGAACCATGGTTTATGCGGTTGAACTTAGGGGAAGAAGTGCCGGTGGTCATCCATGGGGATAATATCATCAGTGATTACAACCAAATTATTGATTACCTGGAGAAGACCTTTGTGGGAGGTAACGTTTTATTACTCATCAATACATAAGATTACAATACAATAGATAAACGCATTTAGAGAAGAGAATAAGAAATGTTCTTCTTAAGCCACTAATAGTAAATGCAATAAATATACGAGAATTACTGTGAAGGAAGAAAGAGGACATAGTCACCATATTGTAGATATCGATCCAAAGTGTCCATGCCTTTAGATGCCTCTGTAGGGTCAACCATCCCTGACTTTACATTGCACCACCGAGGTTTGGGAAGCTTTGGAAATGTCTAACCTCCTGCTTTGCTGCCAACATGGGTGGTACATGTAAGAAATGTAACAAAAAAATACGTTGGTATGGGATACACTTGGCAGAAATTATGGAGTTCATCTTTTGCTTTAGTTCTATTGATGTTTGAATAGTTGCCTTGTGATATTATACATCACCTTTGATGTCCATGGTGTACTGGCCCAGCGGTAGAGTTGCTGCTGTACAGCGCCAGAGACCCGGGTTCGATCCTGCCTACGGGTGCCGTGCGTACAGAGTTCGTACGTTCTCCCTGTGACCACATGGGTTTTCTCCAGGTGCTCCCGGTTTCCTCCCACACTCCAAAGACGAACAGGTTTGTGAGTTAATTGACGTTGGTAACTTGTAAAATTGTCCCTGGTGTATAGAATAGTGTTAGTATACGGGGGGAGTCGTTGGTCAGCTGGGACTACGTGGGCCAAAGGGCCTGTTTCCATGTTCTATCTCTAAAGTCTAATATCGAAGGTCAACGAGAATCGGCAAAGTCACACAATGGAAAGAAACATTGATTCTATTTTCCCCAATGTGCTCCAAAACCGATATGGAAGAAGAATATTATTGTGATCAACTTGCATATAAAATGTTTGTTTCAACAATGCTCGTTTCAAGCAAGTAGGTGAGGAGGAGTGTGTTGGCGGGTAAATTAAATTGAGTGATTTAGCTGAGATGAACACTAACTCACCAAATGCTAAATAGATCTGACTCTTCGACTCAACATGGCTGGCTGCACTTTGCACTTGCACTCAGTCGCTAGTGGAGCAGTGCACTAGATTTTCAGACCACCAGACGTTTGCTACCAAACTGCTGGCCAGAGGTAACTATGTTTATGCTCAATATCGTATCACAAATCAATTTAATCTCACAAAATACTTCCAAATTTCAAAGCAACTAATAGACAATAGGTGCAGGAGTAGGCCATTCGGCCCTTCGAGCCAGCACCACCATTCAATGTGATCATGGCTGATCATCCACAATCTTTGGCAGTTTACACCCCAGCGGCATGAACATTGACTTCTCCAATTTCAGGAAGTCCCTACTTTCTCCTCCCCGTCTCAGCTCTCCCTGAGCCCACTGGCTCCACCTCTTCCATTCTTCTGAACATTAAAAAAGATAGAATTGAACTACTTTCAAAAGAGCAGCGCTTACAGATTTTAGTTCCCATCTCCACTTGGCAAAGCAAAGCCATTGATTTATTTACCCTCTTGAAGATCAGGAAATGATTTCTTTGACCGATATCTGACACCTGAAAAACATAGAAATCAATAGATAAAGAAAGAAATGCTAAATGAACCATTAAGTTGCATCTGAATCATGAATTGCTACAGACTATATACATGAGTTATTTAAAGGAGAACACTATTTAGTGTTTAATCTAAATTACTGATATTTAATATGCACTTTTTCTTTTTTAAACACTTATATAAAATTGTTTTGGGCTTCAGAATTCAAGAAACCAAAGGGATAAAGAAACTACCGTAATCAAAAATAACTACTCCGTTTATCAAAAGTGTTCACTTGAATTATTTGGTACTTTTTACATCTCCTGGGATATTTTTCTCTCATTAACAGGATAGCAGTATAACAGATTTTAGTGTACAATACTAAATTTAGTGTACAATACGGGATAGCAGTGTACAATAGGATCAGCCCGAGTCAGCATGGATTTACCCAGGGGAAATCATGCTTGACTAATCTTCTGGAATTTTTTGAGGATGTAACTAGAAAAATGGACAAGGGAGAGCCAGTGGATGTAGTGTACCTGGACTTTCAGAAAGCATTTGATAAGGTCCCACATAGGAGATTAGTGGGCAAAATTAATGCCCATGGTATTGGAGCTAGAATACTGACATGGAAAGAAAATTGGTTAGCAGACAAGAAACAGAGAATAGGGATTAATGGGTCCCTTTCAGAATGGCAGGCAGTGACTAGTGGGGTATCGCAAGGCTCGGTGCTGGGGACCGCAGCTATTTACAATATATATCAGTGATTTAGATGAAGAGATTCAAAGTACCATTAGTAAATTTGCAGATGACACAAAGCTGGGTGGCAGTATGAACAGTGAGGAGGATGCTATGAGGATGCATGGTGACTTGGACTGGTTGGGTGACTGGGCAGGTGCAGTTTAATGTGGATAAATAGTAAGATTAAACGAGAACTTACCAGTTTGAAGTTTGATCTTTATTTTATGAGGAGTTGCGATGAGGGATTTCGTGAAGAACCCGCCAGCACGCATGCGCGACATACTTCAAAGCCGCGGTGTGGAATCACAGAAAAACCAAGCCAAGAAATGACTTGTTATAGTAAGATTAAAGAGACTCTAGTTACCAGTTGACTTTATGATCGAGGGTTGGGAGCGGAGGGCACGAAATCCCTCATCGCAACTCCTCATAAAATAAAGATCAAACTTCAAACTGGTAAGTTCTCGTTTAATCTTACTATTTCATTTCGGAGTCACGTGAGTGACTTCGTGAAGACTTCAAAGCTTCTGTGATTTCACGCCCTGGACAACGTCCATGCTATCACACACGCTACTGAAAAGGTGGACAGCAGTAATCAATTTCCGTCACTGTTTCTCTGAAAAAATAATAATATTTATTAATAACAACAAGAAAGGACCCCTCACTGAGGGGGAACTGTATGTTCTCGGCCTGCATCCAGCACGGCTCCTGCGAACATTCCAGGTATGGTGACGGGTTTATTGTAAAACCGTTGAAAAGTGGCTTCACTGGCCCATCCCGCTGTGGCAAGTATCTGGTCCATGGGCACCTCCATGGCCTTTGCCGCCGATGTTGATGCTGCCCTGGTGGAATGGGATTTAAAAACATCAGTGTCAATACCTGCTTTGTTCAAGACGATCCTGAGCCATCGGGATATCGTCTGCACCGTCACTCTATGGTGAGGTTTTTTGTGACTGATGAACAGGTATTGCTCCATTCCCCTTATTTTCCTCGTCACTTTGATATAGTGGCGGATATGGGTGGCTATGCATAGCCTAGCATCAGCGGGGTATGCTGGAAACTCCAGCTGCAGCCCTGTGAATCCAGGTCTATGCTGCTTGAGCAATTCATCAATGAAGAAAGTGACCCGTTCAGGGGTAGAGATCATTCTGTCGATCTTGGCCTTGTGAAGCGTTTGCACCCTTTGTGCTGAAGTAAGTGCCATCAACATCACCACCTTCAGGGTGAGTTTGTCCAATTCGAGCCCCGTCATGGGTGACCATGTTCTCAGCAGGGTCAGCACTTTGCCAATATCCCATGTGACGTTGTAACGGGGCCTCGGCGGGTTGGAATTAAATATCCCCCGCATAAGTTTGGAGACCAATTTATTGGATCCTACCTCAATATTGAGGTAGGACGAGAGCGCACTCCTGGCGCTATTGATGGCACTATAGCTGAGATGTTGATCATGGTGTAGCCCCGCAAGAAATTCCAGCACATCTGTGATGGAGACGGAGTCATATGCAACGTCCATGCGGCCACAATAGGATTCCCATTTCCTGATGTACGATAAGTACTGCCGTCTTGAGGACTCCCTGCATGATGCTCCCATGGTATCCATTGTCCTTGAAGATAGACCATACTGAAGTAGTGGCCTGTTCAGATCCTGCAAGCCAATAGATTCAAATGACTATGGCAGGGGTGTGGTTCCCCTGTGGCAGGGTTCGTCACCAATTGTGGGCAACCCTCCAAGAGGACCCATGGTTGACTTATCATTCCAAGGACCACCGGATACCATGATTGCGTAGGCCAGTCGGGTATAATGAGGATGCCCTTGGCAGCATCGAGCTGGATTTTCCGCAATACCCGACTGATGAGGCAGAATGGAGGAAAGGCATAGAAGAACCATTTCCCCCAGTCTAGCGAGAATGCGTCCATCGCCATTGCCCCAGGATCTGGCTCCCATGATACGTATGTTGGTACCTGATGGTTCAACCGTGACGCAAAAAGGTCAATATCCGGTTTACCAAATTTGGCTGTAATTTTGGTGAATATTTGGGGGTTCAACATCCACTCGATGTTGTCATTGAACTTCCGTGACCTGGTGTCCGCCACTGTATTGAGCTCACCTGGCAAGTAGGTAGCTGAGATCCAAATATTCCGTTGAATACACCAGAGCCAAATTGTGTTTGCCAATTCATTGCATGAAATTGACCTGGTACCGCCCATATGATTCAGATAAGCCACCGCAGTGGTATTGTCTATTTGGAGACGGACATGAGTGTTAGTCATGTTTGAACAATAGGCTCTAAGTCCGTGGAATGCTCCTAGCATCTCCAAATAGTTTATCCCTTGTGCTAAGAACAAAGTAGCTTCAAGTGAATCCCATCCACCTCCACAACTGTTATTGTTGTCTGTAGCTCCCCAGCCATGGGAGCTTGCATCTGTTTGCAAGTATACCTTTGGACGAGGCACAATGATGGGTTTAAATGAGTTATGGATATTGCCAATCCACCATAGTAACTCAAGTTTTGCCTTAACCGGCAACTGCATGGGTCTATCATAATGTCCAGCATTTAATTTTAATGCTGTTATTTTTGACCTTTGTAAATTCTGATAGTGTAAAGGTCCATATTGAGCAGCTGGAAATACTGCTACAATTTTGCCAATTACCCTGGCAGTTAATCTGATAGACGGTATACTGGCGCAGACCAGGTTCTTGCATGCTTGAAACACATCACCAACTTTGTTAGTTGGGATGGTGGTGATCATGCGATTGGAGTCTATTGTGAACCCCAAGTAGTCCATGATCTGTGCGGGGAGGAACTTTGATTTGTCTGGATGGATTATAAACCCCATTTGTTGAAAAATTTCCACTGTGGCTGAAACCGCCAACTCTGCGGATTCCAGAGTGTGCCCAATTATCAGAATGTCATCCAAATAGCCATGACCGTATGATTTTGTCTCCGCAGTGTAGATAACACTGGCTTGAGTAGTTTGGTGAACAGTCTGGGGGCTGTAGTAAGCCCATTGGGCAATGCTTTGTATTGCCAAAGCTGATCCATCCAGGTAAACTTCAAGAACTTCCTATGATGTTTCCGAATGGATACTGAATAGTATGCATCTTTTAAATCAATGCATGCCATGAAGCAGCCCTCCGAAATCAAAGATTTGGCTGTTTCAAATGTATCCATTTTGAAATGGGTGTATTTTACAAAGGTATTCAAGTGAGTTAAATCTATAATGACCCGGCATCCACCGTCTTTTTTAGTTTTAGTAAATATATTAGACACAAATTCAACTGGTTCATGTGTGGTTCGTTCTATCACACCTTTGTCTTGTAAACTCAAGATTTCAGCATAGCCTTCTGCCAATTCTTTTTTGGAAAGTGCAAATTTGCGATTCGGCATATGCTGGGGTGGAGGCAATTGGCCATGAATAAACTCAATTTCATAACCCTGAATACTTTGCAAGATAAACTCATCTGAAGTGATGGTTTCCCAAGCCTCCTTAAATCCCCGTAATCTGCCCCCAATTCGTGAGGTTAGACATGCAAGTGCATGGAACCCAGACCCCCTTACCTTCATGGTTATCGGCGGTCCCTGGGATTTTTGGTGGGACGTGGAGGCGCTGGGTTTCGTGGTTGGTGCGGAATCCGCATCTTCCATGCTGGCCGCTGAGGGCCTAGTCCTAAAAAAGGCCTGGGCTGATGAGGCTGTTGATATTGAGGAGGTGCCGGAACGTAGGTCCTTGTTGGCCTATCGGTCTGACCTCGTGGCCTGAAGTAAGGTGTCTTCTTGGCCGAAGGTCTGGCCACAAAATGTGGTCTCATCAGACCTATGGTTTTCGCATGGTCATCGAGCTCTTTGACCTGCTTTGGGAGGTCTTCCCCGAACAGCTGTCTAGGTGGGGGGGTAGGAGGTGCTCTGCATAGTCCCGCAAATTTGGGATTCAAGGAAGGTTTGATAATGCTCTTCCGGAAAGCGTTGATCTCGTACTGCGTATTGCAGAGCAGAGCTAGAGCATCCTCCTGTTCGGTGCTTAGATCAACCCCATCTACCGACTTTGCAAAAGCGGTGATCCCAGACGTAAGCAGTTTTAAAATCCTCTGCAGTTTCACTTCCTGCGCTCTGATGCCCGGGCTGATATTACCCCAGATTGGCATGTTCACAATCGGCACGTGGAGTGAATTGCAGTTCCCTGGAGCCTTGTGTCTCTCCATGGCCTTCGCAAGGACCTCCTCCTGCAATTGATGGTTGGTAAGATAATCTATGGTTGCGGCCAGTTTGATGTTGAGGGGTTGTCCTGATGATACGGGTAACCCGAATTTGGCTGCCACATCCAGCAGATCTTCCTGAGGGACCTCAGGTGCTGCTGGGGCATGTACCAGGATATCCTCCTCATCTGGTCTTATGTTGTCCATAGATGGGGACGGGGATATATCCATGAGTCCCCTGGAGCTGTGTGTGTCCTGTTTCTGATTGAGTAGAACTTGCTCCAATATCCTCTCCATACGATCCAAGCGCCCTTCATCGGGCGGGTGTGGGAGGTAAGAGGCCTCGTGCCCGAAGGAACTCCTGAGGCTTCGATCATCAGTCCGTACCTCGTCGAGGTAATATCGGTACTGTGATGATGTGTCGCTACCAGCCGCCTCGGCGAAGCTGAGCGATTCCCGCGCGGACCTGCTCGAGCGCCTCCTCTTCGCTGAGCTGGACCCGGCTGCCTCAAAGGGCATGGGTGGGGAGAGGTCGGCACCTGACTCCGCAGCGTGGTGACCCGACGTCCGCACGGGCTTGCCGACTGTCCTAAATCTGGACCCAGACGGCGTACGGTCCCGACCTGCCCCCAGCGGGGGAAGCGGTGACCTAGGCGAGGCTCCACCCTTGTGACTCCTCCTGGTCCCTCTGGGTGGTGAGTCGACACTGGCCCTTCTTGGTCTGCCAGTGGACTCGGGCCTGCCTGATTCACCAGACCACTTCCTAGTGGCTCCTGGTGAGACCTCAACCCGCGAAGGGCTAGGTAGTGGAATTGTATCCCTGCCTCCTTCAAGAGGGCTCAGGGAGAAGGGCCGTGCATCAGCACGCGAATCCCTTTTACTTGTCTCTGCAAACGACCCAGTGGGTGAGAGAGAGATGGAGTCAGGATGCACCTGCTCCGGCGCTGTACCGACTGATTGTTCTGCAGGTACCCCGCTAGGGCATAGCTGCGTCGGTAAACCGGATCCTGTGAATACAGGGCTCCCCGGCTTGCGCGCCTTTTTCCCGGCCCGTCCTCCTGCCGTGGAGGGGGGCTCCGGGTTGGGTTGCCGACAACTCCTTGCAGAAGTTTTACGGCCTTTACTTTTCCTACTGTCCAATTCACACAGAACAACCAACTCAAGGTTGTTAGTACTTACCTGAGTGGCCCTTATGAAGGGCTGGTGATGAGCCGCGCTCCTCTCCAGCCGTCGACTGCAATGCGAGCGACGATATGTCGCGCATGCGTGCTGGCGGGTTCTTCACGAAGTCACTCACGTGACTCCGAAATGAAATGTGAGGTTAACCACTTTGGTGGCAAAAACAGGAAGGCAGATTATTATCTGAATGGTGTCAAGTTGGGAAAAGGGGAAGTACAACGAGATCTGGGAGTCCTTGTTCATCAGTCACTGAAAGTAAGCATGCAGGTACAGCAGGTAATGAATAAAGCAAATGGCATGTTGGCCTTCATAACAAGAGGAGTTGAGTATAGGAGCAAAGAAGTCCTTCTGCAGTTGTACAGGGCTCTAGTGAGATTATGTGCAGATTTGGTCTCCAAATTTGAGAGGACATTCTAGCTATTGAGGGAATGCAGCATAGGTTCACAAAGTTAATTCACGGGATGGCGGGACTATCATATGTTGATAGAATGGAGCGGCTGGGCTTGTATACTCTAGAATTTAGAAGGATGAGAGGCGATCTTATTGAAACATATAAGATTATTAAGGGATTGGACACGCTAGAGGCAGGAAACATGTTCCCGATGTTGGGGGAGTCCAGAACCAGGGGCCACAGTTTAAGAATAAGATGTAGGTCATTTAGAACGGAGATGAGGAAAAACGTTTTCACCCAGAGAGTTGTGAATCTGTGGAATTCGCTGCCTCAGTAGACACTGGAGGCCAATTCTCTGGATGCTTTCAAGAGAGAGTTAGATAGAGCTCTTAAAGATAGCAGAGTCAGGAGATATGGGGAGAAGGCAGGAACGGGATACTGAATGTGGATGATCAGTCATGATCACAGTGAATGGCGGTGCTGGCTCGAAGGACCGAATGGACTACTCCTGCACCTATTGTCTATTGTCTATTGAATATTGTTAAGGGTGATATGAAAGAAGGTTATTTTTTTCCAGTTTTAGTGAGAAAAGTTGGCCTGAGATAAGGATTGCTTTGAATAATAGATGTGGTGGTAGATTATAAAACAACATAACTTCAAGGTAGAAACAAGGAACTGCAGCATCTGGCTTACAAAAACAGATACAAATTGCAGGAGTTACCAGCGGGTAAGTCAGCATGTCATGGATAGGTGACATTTCGGGTCGGGTCTGAAGAAGAGTTCTGACCCGAAATGTAATATACCAAAGTTCTCCAGAGATGCTGCCTGACCCGCCGATTACTCCAGCACTTTGTGAATTTTCAAGGTAAAACCTCTAGTTCCAAGGATCCTCGTGCAGGCTGCAGCATCATAATCAACCTCATTCATCGGACTTCCTCTCCAATCTCTAGTCTTCAGATCCAACCTCTTCAGTCGTTTGCCCCACAATTCTTGAATCTGGATCTGATTCCAAATCCTGTCTTGATCCAAACTTTGCCTTTGACCTTGACCTGGACCCGGCTGTTGGATACTGGTTGTCCATTGACCCAAACTTGTATCTCTCTTTATGTTCCTCTCCTGGTGAGGAGAAACCAGCAGAAATATATTTATCCAGTGATCACAGAGACTCAAAAACTGAACTTTTTTGCAAAGTTCCCAGCTACTTGAATACTTCCCCATTCACACTGAAGAAGGTTCCTGACCCGAAAACGTCACCTATCCATGTACTGTAGAGATTCTGCCTGCCTGCTGAGTTACTCCAGTACTTTATGTACATTTATCAATGCTGACGTGTAGATACAACGGGGCAGATACAATAGGGTTTTAGACAGGCACATGGTAGTGCTGGGAATAGAGGGATATGGATCATGTCTGTCAGATGAGATCAGTTTAACTTGGCACCGTGGTCGGCACAGACATTGTGGGCCGAAGGGCCCGTTCCTGTGCTGTACTGCTCGATGTTCTACGATGTTCTATATACTCTCAGCTGGTGCCGTTTTGCATCAAACGAGAAGATGAAGCTAGCGGCTTCTAAGGCCTACAAATAAACGGGCTTCATGCGGTTGGAGTAAAGTGAATGGTTATGGTACGCACTTCCGGTGAAAGCAGTGGAATTATGTATTTGGCATCAACCCCAATATTTAAACATCAATTTACTTTCTGCTATATAAATACAATCTATGGGCAGGAAGGAAGAGCAGGTGCTGGTTTAAACCGAAGATAGACATAAAATGCTGGTGTAACTCAGCAGGACAGGCAACATCTCCGGAGAGAAGGAATGGGTGACGTTTCGGGTCAAGACCCTTCTTCCGACTGACCGTCAGATAATAACAAGTTTTCAAGAGAGAGTTAGATTTCGCTCTTTGGGCTAACAGAATCAATGAATATGAGGAAACAGCCATGATCATATTGAATGGCAATGCTGGCTCGAAGGGCCGAATGGCCTACTCCTGCACCTATTTTCTATGTTTCTATAACTGGAGACACTGGCTGTTGCTGGAATCCTGAGCAAAACATAAAATGCAGGAGTAACTCAGCAGGTCAGGCAGCATCTGTGGAGGGAAGGGATAGGCAACGTTTCAGGTCAGTACCCATCTTCAGATGGATTTTTAGTTTTTTGTTTAATTTAGTTTAAAGATACAGAGCGAAAACAAGTCTTTTGGCTGGACGAGTCCACACCCATTAGCGTTACCTGCGCACTCACACTATCCCACACACACTAGGGACAATTTACATTAATACAAGCCAATTAACCTACAAAGGAGTTGGAGTGTGGGAAGAAACCGAAGATCTCGGAGAAAATCCACGCGGTCACGGGGAGAACGTACAAACTCCGTACACCCGTAGTCAGGATCACACCCAAGTCTCTGGTGCTGTAAGGCAGCAAATCTACTGCTGCGCCACCCAAAGATTGTAGTAAGGGGAAGGCAGGAAAAGAGGTGGGGGGGGGGGGGGACGACAAAACCTGGCAATTGATAGGTGGATACAGGCGAGGGTGTATTGGTAACTGGTATTGTTTTAGTCTGGATTCATGGGAACCATAGTCTGTGGGGTTTAAGGCAAGTACATAAGATCTTATGAGATTTAATTGAATGGAGAAGCAAGCATTAGTTCATAATTCTTAGGTGCTAAAGTAGACCATCTGAGTCTACTCTGCCATTCAACCAGGGCTGATCTATCTTACCCTCTCAACCCCATTCTCAACCCTATTCCCCTCAAAACCAAGCAAGAAGGTGTGAATGTCTCACTCCAGCTGCCAACCCCAATGCTCTTATGACAAAATTATATAAATGTTTCTTTACCTAGTGCCAGGGTCTGGCAGTGTGGTCAGCATGAAAGAGACCCGATGGACATTGGGCGCCAATAACACTTTGTGACTTTAGTACCAATCTTTACTAAAGCATCACAAGCATAATAATGTTATTTCTTTTTTTTTAAATATCCATTAATTTATTCAGTTTTGGTGCCAAATTGCTTTATGTTTCAATATTTTATAATTTCAGAAAAGTTTTGCCACCTAATCAGATTATGTAGCCATAAAACTTTTTTTTAAATTCTGCTCCATTACCCATTGGAAAGTAATTGGTGGGAGAAGTGTAAAGGGCCTGTCCCACCAGCATGCAACTCTATGCGATTAGCGCGATTAAACCGGCAGCGGGGGCCGCGCGGAGGTCAGGTGATCCCCTCTACAGGGCCGGTCCCACCAGCATGCGCCTGCATGCGGCAAGCGCAACTAAACCGGCAGCGAGGGCCGCGCGGAGGTTGGTTGAGTGGCACAACGCGGCGCAAAGCGAGGCGAACGTGAAGCAAGTTCAAGGTAAGTTCGCCAGGACGTAGAGGGGCACACAGAGAGGGGCACCGAGACACACACACATACAGGGCCACGGAGCCACACACATAGAGGGTCACGGATGCACTTACAAATAGGTTCTCGGAGGCACGATGTCCGGGCGGTGTGTAAATGTCGAGGCGACTGCGAGCCGACAAGCTGTTGCCGCGCGGAATTTTTGGACATAGTCGGTTTTTCGGAGCCCCGCGCGGTGTTGGGACGAACTCGGGACGAACTCCGCACAATTCCGCGCGGCTCCGGCGATCGAAGTGGGACCGGCCCCACGACGCCGGACGGCTCAAGCGACCACGTTAGGTCGCGCTAATCGCATAGAGTTGCATGCTGGTGGGACAGGCCCTTTACACCTGCAAGACTATTCGCATAATCAACTCATTAGATATTACTAGATAAAATATAGGAAATATAATTACACCAAATAAATACCATGTCTAGGTAGTTAATGAATATTCAATAAAATGAAAATGGCTATAACTGGGAATTTTCTACCACCATATATCATGTTAATATATTTATTTTTCATTTGGCGGTATTTTGAGTATCGAGTTTTTTTAGTATTGTATGCAAACAGGCCCTTCCGCCCACCAGATCCACACTACCCATCGGTCACCTGTACATGCTATTCTATGTTATCCCACTTTTTCATCCACTCCCTACAGAGTAGAGGCAATTTACAGAGGCCAATTAACCAACAAAATTGTGGGAGGAAACTAGAACGCCCGGAGAAAACCCACTCAGTCACAGGGAGCAGGTGCAAACTCCGTACTGACAGCACCCGAGGTCAGGGTCGATCCTGGGTCTCTGTGAGGCAGTAGCTTTACCAGCTGTGCCACTCTGCCTCCCTGCAAATTCTGTCCCAAATATCCATGTACTCCTCCTGGTTCTCATACCACCACCTACACTGGGGCAATTTACAGCAGACAAATCCAAAGTTGCATCCTTAAGTTATTAAGCATCCATGCACCATACTATGCACCGCAATTTCCAGGTCAACAAATCAATTTTTAAAAGTGCACAATAATACTGATACAACATACAATAGGTCAAGTAAAGAAAATGAGGCAACAACATGTTAAAGGTTTTTTTCTACACTGATGATTCTTACAGTTGCTAAATGCAAACTGTTTACTGATTCTAGATAGTCACAATCGATATATTTTTTATATCTATTGATCAGTGTAGTTATAAGATGGGAAATAGACATAGGTATTTAAGTGTGGATACATATACAGTAGATTGTATAAACCTCATTTTGTTAACAACATTCAATGTATTATCTTCAAGACTCGTAATGGACAACTCTATATATGTTGCAGATATATCCAAATGCATTATTATGATTATATATTATGGCTGCCAATTCTAAAGTATACAAACCGCGTATGATTAACCAAGGAATCGGAAAAGAAATCATAAGTTTAATTGCAGGACTTTGTTAAGGTTACCTTAGAAACGATAAATGTAATTTGACCTTTAAGAAAACCATAGAAGTTCATAAATTCTGGAAACTGCTTGGGATTTCGGGGGATGGCTGATTTGATTTCTTTGTGTGGGTGTTAATTATGTGAAATCTTTATAGGTGTTATTTTCCAAGTCTAGGTTGTTATTAAAATATCTTTTATGTGTGGGTGTATTTTTAAATAAAATTCTTTGATTGAAATGGTCAGAATAATTACATAGCTATAAAGTTTAGTAATTAAATAATCTTAATTAACGAGAAGAGCTAAGGTCGTTTTGGCAATGCATGATTTATGTTTTTTTTTAACTTCAGAAAACTACCCAAGGTTAATTCCAGAGACAGGAAACATTATTTATCCCAGAATGCAACACTTTAAAGACCTGCTCGATTCACTTCCAATGGACGCCTACACTCATGGCTGCATTCTTCATCCTGAATTGACCACGGAATCCCTGATCCCAAAGTATGCCACAGCTGAAATCCGCAGTAAGTCTCTTTTAAAAAAAAAAAATATTTATTTTATTAGAACCAATTGTACAAGGAGAAAGTAATCGACATAACAATTATACAATTTTCGTACTGCTTCAATTTTAACATTTTATAAACTAATAACTAAATCGGAAAAAAGGGGAAAAGGGAAAGAAAGAAGAAAAGAAAGAATTTCGAGAAAGACACGAAAAAGAAAAAAGAAAAACTCCAGAACTAACGAAGAAGTGAAAGAAGAGGAGATATGACCCTTCCCTACGCCCGCTCACCCGACCCTAGCGTCGGTTTTGAGTTTGTGTTCAACCATTATCTTGTTGAGGAAATTCAACGAAAGGAGACCATATTTTGGAAAATTGATCTGGTTTGTCAGTCAAGATAGGCCTTATTTTTTCTTGATGTAGTGTCTCGGTCATTTCTGTGATCCACATCTTCACTGTGGGAACTGTTATCTTTTCCCAGTAAGTCAATGCACAAAGTGTAAACACTTGAGCTGGACGGCGTTTCAAGTAGAAATACCTAGACGTAGTGTTACATGGGCAATTGACAATCATTGGTGCAAGTGTTCATTTCAATAAACAATGGACAATGGACAATAGACAATAGGTGCAGGAGTAGGCCATTTGGCCCTTCGAGCCAGCACCGTCATTCACTGTGATCATGGCTGATCATCCACATTCAGTACCCCGTTCCTGGTTTCTCCCCATAACCCCTGACTCCGCTAACTTTAAGAGCTCTATTTAACTCTCTCTTGAAAGCATCCAGAGAATTGACCTCCACCGCCTTCTGAGGCAGCGAATTCCACAGATTTATCCCTGTTCTAAATGGCTGACCCCTTATTCTTAAACTGTGGCCCCTGGATTGTGCACTCCGCCAACATCGGGAACATGTATCCTGCCTCTAGCATGTCCAATCCCTTGATATGTTTAAATAAGATCCCCTCTCATCCTTCTAAATTCCAGAGTATACAAGCCCAGCCGCTCCATTCTATCCACATTTGACAGTCCCGCCATCCCGGGAATCAACCTCCTGAACCTGCATTGCATTCCCTCAATAGTTTCAAAGTTGTTTAAAATAAATCAGGGGGCTGCACGGTAGTGCGGTGGTAAGTTACTGCCTTCCAGCAATGGAGACACAGGTTCGGTCCTGACAACGGGTGCTGTCTGTAGGGAGTTTGTACGTTCTCCCTGTGACTGCGTGGGTTTTCCCTGGGTGCACTGGTTTCCTCCCACACTCCAAAGACGTACAGATTTGTAAGTTCATTGGCTTCGGTAATAATGTGGGAGCAAACCCGAGCCGTCATGAGACATCCACGAACTCCTATGGACCCGCTATGGATATGCTCCGAGTTCGAATCAGGGTAAAACTCGGGAGGACTCTTGAATTACCTCATACAGTGGGACAGGCCCTTTAGTCTGCAACTCTACCATCGCGCTACTGTGCCCATCTGTGGAGAAATGCTTGGTCTCTACTCTTCAATCCCTCTGTCCCGCAACATATTATTGAAAGGGTGACAACAAAAATTGGGGATAAAGACTCCTTTGATAGTGTTTCCCAGAACCTAAGATCAAATGTAAAAGCAATACTTCTTGCAATATTAATTATTCGGATAATTCAGAATAACAGAAAACACATTTGGAACATTGTGAGCAATTTTGGGAGGAAGTATGTGTTGACTCTGGAGAGGGTTCAGAGGAGCTTTACAGGAATGATCCCAGGAGTGAATAGCTTAACTTATGATGAGCCTTTGTCGGCGCTGGGCCTGCACTAGCTGGAGTTTAGAAGAATGAGGGGGGACCTCATTGAAATGTACAGAATAGAGAAAGGCTTGGATAGAGTGGATGTGGAGAGGATGTTTCTACGAGCGGGAGAGTCTAGAACTCAGAATTAAAGAACGTTCTTTTTGGAAGGAGATGAGGAGAAAGTTCTTTAGTCAGAGGGTGGTGAACCTAATGTACATGGGTTCCCTCCCCAATCTTTGCACATCCCCAACCCTGGACTTTCCGCTCGTCACTTTGATTTCACGTTTCGTGTATCTTGTTGTGTTTTATGACTGTTGGCAGACCAATATCCCTCCTTGGATAAATAGAGTTCTATCGTATCGTATCATATCTACATTGGGGAAACTGAACCAGTCTGAGGAAGGGTCTCGACCTGAAAAGTCACCTGTTCCTTTTCTACAGAGATGCTGCTGGACTCGCTGAGTTCCACCAGCATTTTGTGTCTATCTTAGGGGTAAATGAAATCCATACTGCCATAACCTTATTCCTCTTACACCTGATAAAGCTCTGAATTGGGATATTTTGTCTGCCTTAATGTATATTAAAGGTTGATATCTGAGCCTGTTGATTTGTGATATTAGGTTATCTATTATGCATCAGTAATATTCATACTGATGACCTAAGTGAATAGATCAAAATGTACTTAAGTTAACCTTCAACAAAAACTGAAGACAGAAACAGTTTTGAAATCATGACAATAATGCTTGATGTGTGCATGGATTTACATGCACCTATATGTACATATTCCAAGTAAATGTTAAAAGAATTGGTCATATTTCCTTAATTTAACTCATAGCGTAAGTAAAGCATATTTTGACAAGTCCGAGAATAATACTTTGTTCTCGGAACATTGCACAGTCAAGTTTGAACTTTAGTTATGCTGCAAAATTCTGCATGTGTTAAAAGAACAGATTTGATATGGAGATAAAGAGACAAGATGTCCAGTTGTTAGTAGAGCCCTTGAATATCACAACGAGCTATTCTTAAAAACAGTGCAGCACAAGTTAAAAGTAACCATGTGTAGTAAGGAACTACAGATGCTGGTTTAAAGCAAAGAGACACAAAAAGCTGGAGTAACTCAGCAGGTCAGACAGCATCTCTGGAGAAAAGGAATCAGTGACGTTTCGGGTTGAGACCCTTCTTCAGTATCCATGTATTCAGTATTCAGTAACCATGGTAGATGAAGCATTAAGCCAGAATCCAATGCACTTGTTCAGATGGACATAGAAGATCTCTTGGTGCTAGTTAAAATGACCAGGGGAGTTACTTCATACATTTCGCCACCGTTACTTCTGTAAAAACATCATCACTACAAATTAATTGGTCATTTTCTCCTGGAGGCTGTGAAAATTGGCTGTGTCTATCACAAAGTCGTTACTGCACAGTGTATTTTTTTTTAATTTGTCACATTTCATTTGGAAAAAAAACCTTAATAGTTGAAGTTCGAAGAAGGATCCCAACCCAAAGCGTCACCTATCAATTTTCTCCAGAGATATCACCTGACCTGCTGAGTTACTCCATCATTTTGCGTCTACCCTACCTTAATAGTTCGTGTCTATAACAGAATGCCATTCTAGAAAGAATCCCGTTTGCAAAGATGCAATTTGAGATATGTCTGTCTCTCTCCCACGACCTAATCATAATTTAAATTCATGTGATGTTGATAATTGTGACATTCCCATGTCCTCCTGTTTGCCTCTGTGCCCGACTGCCAAGGGTGCTAATCCATTAAATTATGTGAAAATTGTCTTCATTTTTTTTTACATGGCTCTATTGATTTCTATTTCTCATTTGGACTTCTTTCCTCCTGGGATTTTCTAGCAGAATGAACATTTCCCCATGTGCTGGGCTGCTTGCCAACAACCACAGCGCATTGCCAACTTCTCCCCATCAATCTTCTTCGATGTCCAGTTGTTCCGGACAGCCCTTGGTCGAGCCCTTGAATATCCCAAATGGGCTATTCTTAACAACAGGGCAGCACAAGATAAAAGTAACCATGCTAGGTAACACATTAAACCAGAATCCAATGTACTTGTTCAGATGGACTGAGAAGATCTTTTGGTGCTAGTCAAAGCCGAGAGAGAAATGACTTCTGTAAAAATATCATCTCTGCAAATGATTTGGTCAGAGAACGGTCCTGGGGTGCTCTCCACCTCATTGGAGACCCTCGGACTATCTTTAAACAGACTTTACTGGACCTTATCCAGCACTAAACATTATTGCCTTTATCATATATCTGTACACTGTTTAGTCTTGCCGCTGACTGGTTAGCACGCAACAACAGCTTTTCATTGTACCTTGATGCACGTGACAATAAACTAAACTCAACTAAACGCATGGTGGAAATTGGCTGTCTCATCCACCTACATCATTCTTGTCAGATTCCAGTGCAATGACGTCACACAATAGTCTCAACCTACTTGTGTTTATTCCCATTGACCTTTCCAATTCACCACCACCATTCTTCTTCTTGCGTATGGCGTGCACAGCCTAAAGTTGTAGGACAACTTGTTCTATTTGATCTTATTTGATTGTGCATTCCAGGCTGATTGCATTCGTTGAAACAGGGCGGACCACGTGAAGGTTGCAATCTCCCACCCCACCACCACTGTACAAGGACAGAGGAATCTCTCCTGTCTTCAGCATCATGCCTCTTTACTTAATAATTTGTGGACATTTTTAGCAGAGTGCCTCCACTGCTGGCTAAAATGTTCTGATAAACATATTTATTAAATATTTTAGATGGTCACTTCCTCCGGGGTTTGATGATAACCTAACAAGCTATTTCTGAAGCATAATAATAATAACTAGTTTTCTCATGGTTCCTTGAGGTTAATTGAACTTGTTTCGACAGAAATGTTCTCAAGATATTTGCATGTCTAGATGAATCAGTTAGAATGACACATTGTTTCCTATTCTTCGAACCACCCACAGGGTATGTTCCAAAACTGAGACAGCTAACAGCAGCAGGCCTTTTTCAAAATTCATGTCAGGGTCAAGTTCTAATTATCATTGGCATCAGATTAATCTATGTTCCAGCCTACTCTCCCATTCATTGCAATCTAAATATATTTTCTGTTTAGTTATTAGAGTCGCCAATGTTAAAAAAAGAAATACCACTCCAAGTTGGGAGGTTAGAAATGCTTGCTTAATGTAAATATCACCCATTTTCCCATCAGATTCATTCGTTAACCAGGCAGTTAGAGTCGTGGAGGCATACAGCACAGAAACAGGACCTTCTCCTTCCCATGAAGGGAATATTTACACTTCCCTTCCCATGAAGCCGGCATGGTGGTGCAGCGGTAGAGTTGCTGCCTTACAGTGCTAGAGACCAGAGTTCGATCCTGACTACGGGTGCTGTCTGTACGGAGTTTGTAACATTCTCCCCGTGGCCGGATGGATTTTCTCCGGGTGCTCTAGATTCCTCCCACACTCCATAGACGTACAGGCTTGTAGGTTAATTGGCTTGGTTTAATTGTAAATTGTCCCTAGTGTGTGTAGGATAGTGTTAGTGTGGGAGGATCGCTGGTCAGCATGGACTCAGTGGACCGAAGGGCCTGTTTCTACACTCTATCTCTACACCAAACTAAACTAAACTAAAACATGCCCAACTTCCCACCCTATAAATATTGGGATCTGGGTTACTATCTATAATATTGAACAGGATCGTGTCGATGTACGCTCTGGGACTTCGCCAAACACCAATAGACCACTGTCTGTAAAAGGTCACCGTTAATCAGTGATCTACTAATGTACATGGTTGACAACAATGGTACTCTGTAGACTTGATGTCCCATTTCCACAGAGGAAACGATATGCATGGACATACCAGGCCAAAAGACCTTCTACTCAGCGTAACTACATTTGATTAGTACGGGTGTCAGAGGTTATGAGGAGAAGGCAGGAGAATGGGGTTAGGAGGGAGCGATGGATCAGCCATGAGTGAATGGCAGAATAGACTTGATGGGCCGAATGGCCTAATCCTGCTCCTATCACTTATGACCTTATACAAATTTGCTTTGTGGATAACTAATAGTCTGCCAGATTTGATGCCTGTGACTGGCGATGGATTGGAATGATTCTGCAACATTTGATTTAGTAACGACCTTCACGCCCACGCAAGGAGCTATTTCTGTACTGCATGCTGTCTGTTCCTAAGTGCCAGTCTCCTCTGCCAAAGAGACATTTGGAAACTGAGACAAAATGGCCTGCGATGTGTGGGAAGGGTTACCTGGGTCAGTTAATTCCCCATCCATGAAAGGAAGATTTTGAGAACCCCCCCCTGTCTGGCCTCATCACTTTGATCAATGGACATTGCAGCACAGAATACTCAAACAATTAAAAGGTACAGACATCTTAAAAAAGCAAAACTGACGGCCTTTGCATCAGGAGAAAAAATAAACGTCTTTAAACTTAACTGTTATTAATGCGAAAAAAAGTTGAGGCAAGTTTTTCAAATCAATACCCAGTTAAAATATCAACTTTTACCAGGCCTAACCTGTAAATAATTATTTCTATATCAGTGCAGAATACATTACTGGTTTTGGATAAAGTTATCCAAAGTGTGTGTTACTCAACATGTAACCTGGCCTCGCACAAGTTGTCCGGCACGGAGGCGCAGCAGTAGAGTTGCTGCCTTACTGCGCCAGAGACCCGGGTTCGATCCCGACTAAGGTTGCTGTATGTACGGAGTTCGTACGTTCTCCACGTACAATAGAAATTGTAAGTTTTCCACATACAAAAAGAATAGACTCTACCACTAGTAGAAACCCACGTGGGTTTTCTCTGAGATCTTCCGTTTTCTCCCCACTCCAAAGACGTACAGGTTTGTAGGCGAATTGGCTTGGTATAAATGTTAATTGTCCCTAGTGTGTGTAGGGTAGTGTTAGTGTGCGGGGATCGCTGGTCAGCATAGACTCAGTGGGCCAAAGTGCCTGTTTCCATGCTGTACCTCTAAATTAAACTAAACCCAACTGTATTTTTTCAATTGGGTTTGTTGTAGCCATTATTTCCTCCTTAATTATTTACTCATATTTTTGTTAGTGTTTTACAATCTGCTGATGGATTTGCTTACCCCTGTTCTTGATCCTCGTTCGCCATCTGCAGGACTCTAGACTTTGGATTTATTGCTATTTTTTTTCAGACGCACAGTAATTCATGACATTTAAGTATCAGTTTCATTGCTTGCTTTACCTAGTCAAGATTGTACAATGGGTTAATCTATCCGCGCAGATCCACTCACTAGTCATGTTCTACAATCAGTATATTCCATCTAACGTTAGACTAAACGTTAGGGTGGCACGGTGGCGCAGCTGGTAGAGCCGCTGCCTCACAACTCCAGAGACCCCAGTTCGATCCTAACCTTGGGTGCTGTCTGCGTGGAGTTTACATGTTGTCCTCAGACCGTGTGGGTTTCCTCCGGATGCTCCGCAACTTCCCACATCCCAACGGCGTGCGGGTTTGCAGGTTAATTGGGCTCTGTAAATTGCCACGAATGTGTAGGAAATGGATGAAAAAGTGGGATAACATAGAACTAGTGTGAAGGGATGATCGATGGTCGGCATGGACTTGATGGGCCAAAAGGGCCTGTTTCCATGCTGTATCTATTAAACTGAAACGAAAACAATTAACAAAGGTTGAAAAGTGCATAATGTCTTAGTTTATTTAAATCGCTTCGGGATCTTCACAGATTAGAAATTTGAAGGAGATAGAGAGGAGGAGAGGGGAATGTGTTTGGGAATTTTAGAACTTGAGCCGAGAAGTTGTAGGCAAATGCCCCAAGGGTCAGAAGAAGTAGAGTTTAGTTTAGTTTATCATCATGTGTACTGAGTTACAGTAAAAAGCTTTATGTTGCGTGCTATCCAGTCAGCAAAACAATACATGATTACAATAGAGCCGTCCACAGTGTACTGATATATGATAAAAGGAATAGTGTTTAGTGCAAGATAAAGTCCAATTAAAGATAGTCCGAGGGTCTCCAATGAAATAGACGGTAGCTCAGGACTGCTCTCTGGTTGTTGATAGGATGATTCAGTTGCCTGATAACAGTGGGGACAAAACTGTCCATGAATCTGGAGGTGTGCGTTTCCACACTTCTGTACATCTTGCCTAATGGGAGAGGGGAGAAGAGGGAGTGACCGGGTTGAGACTGGTCCTTGATTATGCTGGTGGCCTTGCCGAGGCAGCGTGAAGTGTAGATGGAGTCAATGGAAGGGAGGTTGGCTTGTGTGATGGTCTGGGCTGTGTCCACATTTCTCTGATGCACCAGAGTTCAAATTGGTGGGGGCAGAAGTTTTGTAAGAGATTCAGAGCTAAAGAGGAAAGGAGAAGCAAAGAAGTCCTGCAATGATTTGCACACAAGTTTAAACGAGGCATTGATAGCCAGGAAATAGACTGTAGACGTTGGGAAGGCATGTTGCAGATGGATAAGATATTGGTGAGGCCACATTTAGAGTATTGTGTTCAGTTCTGGGCACCGTGTTACAGGAAAGATGTTGTCAAGCTAGAAAGGGTACTGAGAAGATTTACGAGGCTGTTCCGATCTGAGCTATACACAGAGGTTGAGTAGGTTGGGACTCTACTCCTTGGAGTGCAGGAGGATGAGGGGTGATCTTTTAGAGGTGTATAAGATCATGAGAGGAATAGGATCAGGTAGATGCACAGAGTCTCTTGCCCACAGTAGGTGAATCGAGGACCAGAGGACATAGGTTTCAGGTGAAGGGGAAGAGATTTAATAGGAATCTGAGGGAAAGCTTTTTTAACACAAAGGGTGGTGGGTGTAAGGAACAAGCTGCCAGAGGACGTAGTTGAGGCTGGGACTATCCAAACATTTAAGAAACAGTTAGACAGGTACATGGATAGGACAGGTTTGGAGGGATATGGACCAAATGCTGGCAGGTGGGACTTGTATAGCTGAGACATGTTGACCGGTGTGGGCAAGTTGGGCCAAAAGGCCTGTTTCCACACTGTGTTGCTCTATAACTCTAAATAAGGTAGGTGAGAATGCATAAGAATGTCAAGCACATAAAATGGCATTGGTGTGTGAAAACAGCCTATAATGTTTTGAAAGACCTTATCAACTACTTTGAACACTCCAATTATATTGACAATTGCGACATTTTGCTGTGTAGGAAGCTTTACATGAAGTTTAATGTAATGAAGGAACAAAACGTACTGTGCAAATTGCATTGATTAAACTAAAAGATTAAACTTTGCAGGTTCATGTTTCTGCTGTGATCTCATTACACATCAGATGACATTTAATCAATCGTACAATATCGATGAGTGGCCAAAGCTCACTGCAGTTCGCAAAGAATGTTACCCAATTAATCAGATAGGCAAATAATCCCCACTTGAATGATTTCTATCGCAATCAATTTTTTTTTCCGAAAGAAAATTGCTTCAAGGCACAGCACTTGATTTAGTCAACTTAAAAATAAAATAATGACGACATAATTATTCTTTCCACAGCTTCCTCCAACTTTGTTTGAATTTTACTGATGAAGTAATAATTAAGCATAAATTTTATAGCATAGCCTGTTAATGGATTGGTTTGTGTGAATGTGGAGAGGATGTTTCCACTAGTGGGAGAGTCCAGGACCTGGGCCATAGCCTCAGAATAAAAGGACGTACTTTTAGAAAGGGGATGAGGAGGAATTTCTTTAGTCGAGGGTGGTGAATCTGTGGAATTCATTGCCACAGACGGCTGTGGAGGCCAAGTCAATAGATATTTTTAAGGCGGGGATTGACAGATTCTTGATTAGTACGGGTGTCGGGTTCTGGGGCGAAGGCAGGAGAATGGGGCTGAGAGGTAAAGATTGATCAGCCATGATTGGATTGGCGGAAGAGACTCGATGGGCCGAATGGCCTAATTCTGCTCCTAGAACTTATGAACTTAAGGGAATGATTTCTCACTATTCTGTACTATTATTTTTTACTGTACTGCACAAGGTGTGATTGTACAAATATTATTTTCTCTTCTTTTAACAGGGCATTTAGTAAACACTGCATCAGAACTGTTGAAGCTCGACCAAGAACAACCTCAACTCACAGAGCCATATCTTTCCAAACAAAAAAAACTAATGGTAATACAAACCAAGTTTTCTTTCAGCATGTTTTTGGAAATAAAGCGATACTTTGCGGATTCAGCCATTCTGTTCTGCGTCTTTCCGATTTAGCAACATAATGAAGGATGTCTTGAGGATGGACTTTGTTTCTACACAGGGTGGTAATAAATAAGGGAATTTAAAAAAGGGGCATTTTTAGAACATTTTCACATAGAGTGCCAATTACTAACATAAAATATATTCTCCCATCTGTTAAACCCACCATGAAACTAGATGTAACATTAGTAGAAGGAGAGCTGGCAGAATGCGATACTAGAAGCTAGTAAGCTAAGGTATATTTTACATCCACTTTAAAGTTATTTGAAGAAGTTACTTGTTTAAAAAACTTTGGAGTCCTCAAAATTCCTTCATCTTAATTTAAATTAAAATCATTTCAGATTGTCCCGGTTACAACATTTTGGCTGGGCCATGTACCTGCAGGTATAACAGGAATGTTATTTGTCCAGTCAGCTACTTTTTGAACATGAAACCCCAGTCACATTTCAACTTGTCACTGGATCAGCATATCCTCATGTAGGCAAGATGGAAGTAATGTATGTCGTCATAAACTGCAATGGCCAGGACAACAGCGAAACAAACTGACACATATGAATTTAAGTCCGTAATGTTTTAATACTAACATATCAAGTTCACATTTACACACAGTTCAGATTTGGGGAGAAGGCAACGTAATGGTTGGTTAGGAGGTTTGATTAGTAAATGTGTCAAGGGTTATGGGGAGAAGGCAGCAGAATGGTGTTGAGAGGGAAAGATAGATCATCCATGATTGAATAGCAGTCGGCTTGATGGGCCGATTGGCCTGATTCTGCTGCTGGAACTGATGAGGTGGGATCCACGCAGGTGAAGCTAATCAGTCTGAAGAAGGATCGCCTATCCATTTTCTCATGGGATACTGCCTGACTCGCTGAGCTACTCTAGTATTCTAGCAAACCAATATATGCAGTTCCTTGATCCCATGTATTTCTGGCTCCAATGATATTGATAGGATGCTAGGCAGGAGTGCAGCAATGGCTTCCTTTACAGACCCGACCTGTGGAGATGTTTAAGAACGAACTGCAGATGCTGGAAAAATCGAAGGTAGACAAAAATGCTGGAGAAATTCAGCGGGTGAAGCAGCATCTATGGAGCGAACGAAATGGGCAACGTTTCGGGTCGAGACCCTTCTTCCGAGAGCTGTGGAGAGACAACTGGTGGATCAAAAGAGACCCATAAGCACAGGGTGATGTTTCTCCAGGACAGTGAATGAAGCCTTAAGGGCCTGTCCCACTTGGGCGTCATTTACGCGACATCATTTACGCGTCACGATGCACGACGCGCACTTTGTGACGCGCACGTGATATGCGCATTACAGCGCGCATGGTGCGCATTATGGTCGCGCGCAGCACCCCAGGATTTTGGGCTGTACAAAATCTTTGCGCGCCATCTGCGTGACACGCAAATGACTCCCAAGTGGGACAGGCCCTTTAGAAGTCTATTACCCAGGCCTAGATAAACACAATGTTCTGCAGAATTGATGGCCCTGGGAACTGTTCCTATTGTGACCTTTTTGTTCCCACTAAGGAATTTTAGCATCAAGCATTGTGTGAATATATTATCTCCCAATGAAGGCTTCATCCACATTGGACACAACTACCTCAGTGACGTACAATGATTTATCAAAGTTATGGGACGGGCAACATTTGCAGAGACAAATTCTACTCAATAATTAATAACGAATTTGGCAATATTCCTAGTTTTAATTAATAGAGAGATATGATGAGACTAGTGTAGATGGGGTATCTTGATCAGCATGGGAAAGATGGGCCAAAGGGCCAACTTTACCTTTTGGGGGATAACATGTTTCCTTGCTATATGACTCTATGACTCCAGAACTATATAAATATCAGACATGTAGATTGTCTTTTCTGGAGAATAATTATTTTATTTGTCAAAAGATTGATACTAAAATCGCAACACAAACAGTAATAGAAAATCTAACTTGAGTGCAGGAATGATGCACCACAACAACATTTTGTCATGACAAGGCCCTCTTATGCAATCTAGCAACACAACGCCAAGGATTTAGAAACACAAACTGCAGCAATTAAGATTTTAGAGCATGTTTATAACGTTCTACAAATATATAGAACTGATTAATCTGTAGCGGCGACGACGGAGGGTCAGAGCCGCGGCCACGGGTGATGTAGGGAGGAGGAGGAGGACTGTCTGAACTGTATTGCCTTCCACCACAGTGAAGAATGCTGTGGTGGATGTCTGTGTTGAATTATGTTGTGCATTGTGTCCATTTTTAATTGTAATGCTGCATGGTAAATGACATTTCACTGCACCTTATGGTGCATGTTACACATAAATTTGAACTTGAACATAGAAATTAAGCATTCCAGAGTTCCAATTTTCCCATGAGGTTCGATCACAGTAACATCCAGTTTCTTTTGCGTTCTGTGTAGGCCAAGATACTGGACCATGATGACGTGAACAACCTGATGAAAATTCTGAGTGAGTTAGGGAAAGTTTTAGATCAAGTTGAAGCAGAGCTTGAACAGAGGAAACACAAACTTGCAGGTATGACATTGTAACAAATAAGTATTTGCATTTAAATTATTAGGTGAAAAGGTAAAGGTTTCCATGGTGTAAGACTCTATAGCTTTGCTATGTCAAGCCACATGGATGGATAGTGAAACAGATAAAAACGTTTCAAGCATTGTATGAATATATTATCCCCCAATGAAGGCTTCTCCATATTGGACACAATAACAGCGGCACGGTAGCGCAGAGGTAGACTTGCTGCCTAAAGGGCCTGTCCCACCAGCATGCGATTCCATGCGGTGAGCGTGACCAAACCGGCAGCGGGGGCCGCGCGGAGGTCGGGTGATCCCCGTACAGGGCCTGTCCCACCAGCATGCGATTCCATGCGGTGAGCATGACCAAACCGGCAGCGGGGGCCGCGTGGAGGTCGGGTGAGTGGCGCAACGTGGCGCAAAGTGTGGCGAACTTGGAGCGAAGTCTTAAAGGTAAGTTCGCCAGGACAGAGAGGGACTCACGGAGAGGGGCACAGAAGCACACACAGAGAGGACCACGGAGCCACACACAGAGAGGGTCACGGAGGCACCTACAGATAGGTTCACAGAGGCACGGCGTCGAGGCGGTGCGTAATGCGTCGAGGCGACAGCGAGCCGACAAGCTATTGCCGCACGGAATTTTTGAACTTGGTCAGTTTTTCGGAGCCCCGCGCGATGTCGGGATGAACTCCGCGCAATTCCGCACGGCTCCGGCAATCGAAGTGGGACCAGCCCCGCGACGCCGGACGGCTCAAGCGACCACATTAGGTCGCGCTCATCGCATGGAGTTGCATGCTGGTGGGACAGGCCCTTTACAGCGCCAGAGACCTGGGTTCGATCCTGACTACGGGCGCTGTCTGCCGGAATTTGGATGTTCTCCCCGTGATCGAGTGGGTTTTCTCCGGGATCTCCGTTTCCTTTCATACTCCAAAGACATACAGCTTTGTAGGCTAATTGGCTTGGTAAGTTGTAAATTGTCCCTAGTGTGTGTAGTGTGCTAGTGTACGGGGATCGCTGGTCGGCGCGGACTCAGTAGGGCGAGGGCATGTTTCTGCGCTGTTTCTCAAAACTAAACTAAACTAATATTAGTAGGAAGGAACTGCAGATGCTGGTTTAAACCGAAGATTGACACTAAATGCTGGAGTAATTCAGGCAGCATCTCTGGAGAGAAGGAGTGGGTGACGTTTTGCGTCGAGATCGATTCAGTCTGAAGAAGGGTCTCGACCGGAAACGTTTACCCATTACGTCTCTCCAGAGATGCTGCCTGTCCCAGCATTTTGTGTCTTTAAACTAATATTAGTTTGATGTCAGATTTACAGCACAAGCAGTTTGTTGCTTTTCATTCACTTTTCAATTTCTTAACACATATTTCGATTCGAGAAGAACAATAACTTGTTCTATTCTTATTTGTTTCTTCTGAGCATATTATTTAATCTGCGGTGAAAACTTGGCCCTTAGAGTGGACCAAGTTTGGCACTATGTCCATTGTTATTTCATTAACCCTTAACCAGTTATTCTATTATTGAAAGATAATGACCTGTTTATCTGCAAATTGTAAGATTCACTTCTGAAATGTCCTGTTATACTGCACCAAAACTGTTTTTTTTCCATACTGCTATTGTCCACAAGTAGTCAATGAAGTAAATCTCAAGAATGGTCTCGACCCGAAACGTCACCCATTCCTTCTCTCCAGAGATGCTGCCTGTCCTGTTGAGTTAAGGGCCTGTCCCACTGTATGAGGTAATTCAAGAGTTCTCCCGATTTTCCCCCGATTCGAACTCAGAGAATTATGGTGATAGCCGCTCGTAGGTACTCGGGGCTCTCGTGGACATTTTTCAACATGTTGAAAAAACTTCACGAGCTTACCGCGTTTCCTGAGTACCTGCCGTTAGCGTTACGAGCCGCTAAGAGACGTCCTGACCTCCGACGTACCAGCTACGTACAGTCTACGTACTTACCACGAATTTGATTTTTTTTAAAACTCAGGAGAGCTCTTGGGTAAACTCGTATAGTGGGACAGGCCCTTTACTCCAGCTTTTTGTATCTATCTTAAGTAAAAACTGATATTGTTACTCTTACAAGTTTATTACAAGATAATGGAAGTGAATCTTGATTTGAAGCAACGTCAAACAATAATTATTTTTTAGGCCTTTAAAGAACAGGTTTTGGTTCCTTCTTCCAATAAAATAAAATAAATCAGTGCCAAGAGTGTACAACAGACCTACTTAGTGTTTCAGGAGTAAAAGTCTAATTAGGGAAATAAAGGTTAGGGACCGAAGGCCTCGTTCATGGGAATAAAGGTTAATGAGATATTTAACAAACACATTCCAAATTGAGTAGGAAGGAACTGCAGATGCTGGTCCACACCGAAGAAGAGTCTCGTCCGGAAATGTCACCCATTCCTTCTTTCGAGAGATGCTGCCTGTCCCGCTGAGTTACTCCAACATTTTGTGTCTATCTTCCAAATTGAGATTGAGTATTTCAAATAAAGTTAATTGGGAAGCAACGACAATAATGCCTCTGGAAAGGAATAAAGTGTTCACCATGAGGCTACAATGAGGGCTTTGTTCTCAAAGCTGGTGAAAATTATAAATTATAAATGTTGGACAATTAATTCGAGAAAGTTGAAAGTTGTAATGATAGAGGGAGTTGTAGAGAATCTTTCCAAATGAAAGTTGATGGCGTATCTGAAGATCGTGAATCAGGGCAGAGCATAAAGAATGCTGTGATTGGATATTATTGGGGACTATTGTGAGGACAGGTGTATGAATGGTAAGAGAACCAAATGTTCTTGCTGCTTGGGCTATAGTTGGACAGCAAGAAAATTAATCCAACTCAGGATAGTCTCACTGAGCTCAGTGATAGAAAAATAGCATTAGAAAAGATTGATTTGGCAAGTAGAACGATTTACAAGACAGCTGAGAGAATAATGCAGTGATCGTGAAGTCAACCATATTCTAAATCTCAGCCTCTTGAAGTGGAAATCATACAAGAGACTTACTAGATACGAGGAAGGCTCCCGACCCAAAACATCTTCTATCCATCTCCTCCCCAGATGCTGCTTGATCTGCTGAATTACTTTAGCAGATCAACATTTTGTGGGGGGGAAATATGGACCACCTGTGCATTGGTGAAATCAAGAAAAACATCTAATTTTACGACAACTAACGTGATGACAAAAGCACATCATGATTTTATTTGCTAAATAACATTGACGTGTTTTTATTCAATAATTAAAGGTAGAGGCTGACGGTTAGGTTAATGGGCTGCACATTATGATTTAAAAGTGTGTTTTGCACAGATTTTGCTTGCAATGAACCAAGCGCTGACTAATGAATAAACTGCATTCTGGCACTCGCTCATTCCTGGAGCTGAGATTATTGGTTTAAGAATTTCGTTTGAATCCAGTTGGAAATAATTTAGATTTAAACTAGTTTCTCATATGCATCATTTAAAAAAAGACAAAGTGCTGGAATAATTCAGTGGGTTAAGTAGCATGATAAACATGGATAGGTTTTGGGTTAGGACCCTTCCTCAGGTCTAAAGAAGGTTCCTGTCCCGAAACGTCACCTATCCATGTTTTCCTGGGATGCTGTCTCACCCGCTGAGTTACTCCTGCATTTTGTGTCTTATTTTTGTAAACCAACTTTATAGAGTGGCGCAGCGGTAGAGTAGTAGTCAGGGTTCGATACTAACTACAGGTGCTGTGTGTATGTTATCCCTGTGACCGCATGGATTTTCTCACAGTGTTTTGGTTTCCTCCCACACTTCAAAGACGTACAGGGTTGTAGGTTAATGGGCTTCGGTGAAATTGTAAATAGTACCCCAATGTGTAGGATAGTGCTAGTGTATTGGACGATCGCTGGTCGGCAGGAACTCGGTGGGCTGAAGGGTCAGTTTACATGTTGTATCTCTAAAGTCTAAAGAGTAGAGAGTTCTTCCCTTAGTGTAAAGGTGAATGATTATAGTTTATTGATATATATTTTGAGAGAAGGAGTAGAGGAAGCTCAAGATAATGTTCTGTTCTTTAACCTGGTGGTGTGGGCCTGTTTCCACTCTGTATCTCTAAAGCCTAAAGCTAAAGCCTAAAATCTGTGGTTCCTTGTTTTTGCACCCTAAAAAAAACCTTGCGTACAAGGTTAGGAATTTTGCTTGAATTGTTAACTTAGCATCATGTTATTTGCGCCCTTTCATGTTCAAATATTGCTTAAGAAATGCTAAGTATGTTACAACACTGTAATATTGACATTTGGAAGGGGAGACTTTGTGCAAATACTTTGTACGCCTTTTGTGTTTTAGACCAGAAGACTGGGACGTGGTTGTGCGGATCTGATTTTACATTAGCCGATATCTCCCTTGGAGCAACGTTACATCGCCTCAAGTTCCTGGGGCTGGCAAAAAAGTACTGGGGAAATACAGATCGACCCAATTTGCAAGCATATTTTGAGAGAGTGCAGAAACGCCCCGCATTCCGAAAAGTTTTAGGAGACATACACACCACGTTGCTCTCGGCTGTTTTACCCAACGCATTCCGCCTTGTGAAAAGAAAACCACCTTCTTTCTTTGGCGCCTCATTTTTAATGGGAACCCTTGGTGGAATGGGCTACTTTGCTTACTGGTATCTTAAGAAGAAGTACATGTAACAATAGTAAATGTAACTCTGTGGCCTGTGTAATGTGTGATTTATGGAATGTTTTAAAATATGTGAATAATTTCACCAGGTGAATTAATTCTGTAGTACTGTTAACATTCCATGCAATAGGATGGTAATAATATACTGCACATATATTTTATTTGCTATTTCTTAAAGAAAAAAAAACACGTTGGTTTGGATTATCCTTCAGACATCAGGCCAGCACTTCACAAAGCTGCTTAAGTGTGACCAGACTGCAAGTGAAGTGAGAGTCAGGAAAATGCATTGTACATTACAGTGTAAGAGCAAGAAATCAGATAAAACCCTGCCCCGTTGAAGGAATTTAGAAATAAACAGGCTCTGGTGAGTTGGACTGAAACTTAATTTCCATTAGGCAAATTATTACCAAGTCACTCTGAATGTACCCAGGAGCACGGTGGAAACAGTTTCTTTCTCGCGTTTACTTTGATGGGTTTAGCGGTTCACCTACAGACCAACACATTTCATTAAACCGTTGATTGAGATGTGAACTCAAATTCGTAGAAGAAAATGAGGTTAACATTCATGAATGAACAAAATAAAGTGCACTTATTTGACTACAATGAAAAGGTAAATTTTGGTTTGAGAACAATGAGCGTAATTCATAGTCAGGGATTTTAAATCATCATTTTCTGCATTCAGACATTAATTGGATGATCTGTACTCTGGCCACTGCTGGCCAGTGTTTACTGATTTTAGAGGTAGCTGATAATCATCAAAGTGTTTTTATTTCAGCCTTTCATTTCTAAGGGACTTGTTTCCATTTGGCAGCTATATCTTACACCCCAGGAGTCCACTTTCTTGGGAGTTTCATTTGTTGGTTACTTACCAGTGCCTGTTCTGTATGCTATGATTTGCTAAATCAGTGTGCACTTTCTTCAGGAAGGTTTTACAAACAATATATCTTCCTTTCTTTTAAAGATCTTCCATATTTTATCTGTTTCACCCTGCAATATCCTCCCATTCCCCCTTTGAAAGTAACAACTGTTGCTGGGATTCAGTTTTCATGTACAAGCTAATCTTTCATCCTGAACTGATATTGTGGAGTTTGCACGTTCTCGATGTGACCGCGTGGGTTTCCTCCAGGTGCCACGGTTTCCTCCTGCATTCCAAAGACGTGCAGGTTTGTAGGTTCATTGGCCTCTGAATATTTCCCATAGTGTGCAGGGAGTGGATGAGAAAGTGAGATAACACAGAACTAATGTGCACGGGTGATAGATGGTCGGCATGGACTCGGTGGGCTGAAGGGCCCGTTTCCACGCTGTATCTCTAGATAATACTAAATTAATTGTAAATGCTATGTAACAGAATAATCTAGTGCTACAGCAGCCATACATGATGGATAACCATTTCCTTAGCAGAAAATTAGTCGCCAGCATAGATCTATTAAACTGAGTGCTTGATATTGTATCCACCTAATTTAGGGATTAAGGATCTTAAGTAAAATGACCGATAAACTTTCTTAATTTAAAAGATTGACCACAAACAAATAATTATATTGACAAATCCCTGCTAATAAGGTCATTGTTTATAATAAGTCATCTCAGAGACCAATTGGTTTTCTAAATGCATTTTTTTAACGCATTTACTTCACACATAAAAGACAAGAAGAATCTCTATTGTTTTCAACTCTCTTCCAGTATTTCAGTACATTCAAGCAGAATGGAAGATTTGCATGAAAACACATGAAGGAAGTTAAAACAAAACTCAATCAACTACCAGAAAGCTGATTGATAATATTCGATCCTTCACTCATTTCTGAATAATTACTGAATCAAGATACAACTGCAGAAAAATGTTGGGACATGTAGAATATAAGCAACCAAAAGGCCAGAACTAAAACATTCTTACAACTTAGATTCACATTTTAGTTTTGTTCATTCACTAATCGCAATTTTTTACTATTCCAATTTTATCCCAAATTGATCTTAGGATCCAAAAAACACTGAGCATTTACATGGAGGAGACATTATATACCTTTAAATTTTCTTAATGAAAAATCTGTCAGACTCACTATGATCAACATCAAATTCTGGAGTAACTCAGCAGGACAGGCAGCATCTCTGGAGAGAAGGAATGGGTGACATCTTCAGACTGAGAGTCAGGGGAGAGGGAGACTAGAGATACGTGGAAGGGTAAGGTGTGAAAACGATTCCTACTCGCTACGAGGAAATACAACTTTTAGATGAAGTTCACCAGTATTGTAACACTTATTGTGTTACCTTTTACAAAGCTTTAGTTGTGAACATAATCTGTGCATGCTGCTATCACACTTGCAAAAGATGCATTTAACTTCACCAAGATCATTACTTGTCACATCACAGTCACTCGTAAACAACCCTTCATCACGTGTTGTGAAGGGATCAGTTGTTGCCAACCATATTGGACAGAGAAGGTGAATGGAGAAAGAAAAAAAAGCTCTTGTTAGTTCCTGATTGGAATCATTCCATTGCCGACACTAATTAATATTTGAATGCAAGTGACAAGTTGAAATCTGAGAAAGCAAGAATTAAATCTTGAGGAAGTACAGACCTTGCCTGTTATATGGCAGAAACCGAAGAGCAATTCTGCTTAGGACATGGAACAATGGTCTTAATGCCTTACTCTCCATAAAGTGATCTCAAACAGGATACTTTGCAGGCCACAAACCTGGCGTGTATCTATAATATGGTGTCACTGTACAATAGACGATCAAGGATCTTGTCTTCAAATGTTTACATCAGGAATCCAGGCTTCCTGACGACAAAGCAGCCTTAAGACATAAAGCATTGAAATGGATACCACTGCAAACATTTCTTCAATACCATATGCTCCTCAAAGTTGCAAATTCTTAAAAATCAAGATGCAATGAATCAGTGTCTTACTGCACTAGGAATTATGTAAACTGGAAGATTGTTAGCTCCAATTTCTCTTTCCATGGGGCAGAACTGCAATGTATAGAATGATGCTCAAGTCGTTAACCTAGTCAACATGTGTCATGAATACACAATATTGCGTTTATAGAGATCTTTTGTTTTGAATGATGTGCTAAAACTCCGGTTTCAAGTATTGTGCTCTGGAAGGAATATATGTCTTAAAAACAAAAATGTACAGAGCCACAAATGAGTCAAAGAGGACAGTCATACCTCAGGAAAGAATGTGTGTAAACTGGCTGCTTCAGAAATAGTGTCAAACATGGTGTGAATTCATAATATTTCAAATAGAAAGTTTTCTTCTTGGTTATAAATGACAAAGATTTTAGGTATCAAAAATACAAACGAAAGGGGGAAATAAACAGCAATATATGGGTGGCACGGTGGCGTAGCGGTAGAGCTACTGCCTTACAGCGCCGGAGACCCGGGTTCAATCCTGACTACGGGTGCTTGTCTGTACGGAGTTTGTACGTTCTCCCCGTGACCTATATTAGTTTTCTCCGAGATCTTCAGTTTTTCTCCCACACTCCAAAGACGTACAGGTTTGTAGGTTAATTGGCTTGGTGTAAATGTAAAATTGTCCCTAGTGTGTGTGTATGTAGGGTGGTGTTAATGTGCAGGGATCACTGGTTGGTGCAGACTCGATGGGCCGAAGGGCCTGTTTCTGCGCTGTATCTCTAAACTAAACAAATAAAATAATCTTTAATAGTGATTGTGGCAAGTTCTCTAGAATTACAAAGAGTACAAATCTCTATTTTATGGGATAATTTGCCTGTTTATTACACCTGGTGCATTGATGCAAATAATCAGGTTTATTACAAACTTGCTGTGCATCACTGGTCAGATGTTACTATAAAATAACTGAAGGTTCACAACCTGTGCTCCCTGATGAAAAGCCTTGGGTTTAAGAGTAAGCATTACATTACGATGTAACTATTTTGAGAAGCCATATTTTTAGCTCCTTGCATGGAATTTGCATGTATCTCGGATTTGTTAGGAAATGGAAAGTCACTGTGAATAAATTCTTACCATTAGAGAAAAGTTACACTCAAATGTTACACAACTATTAAAATGAGTTTTGCTCCAATTGTAATTTTTAATAACATGGCAAAATTGTCTAACCAGCTTCAAAATGCATTTACTTCATAAATCATAAGGTCACAAGTTCATAGGAGCAGAATTGGGCCTTTCAGCCCATCAAGTCTACTCTGCCTTTCCATCAAGGCTGATCTATTTCTCCATCCTAACCCCATTCTCCTGCCTTCTCCCCATAACCCCCGAAACCTGTACTAATCAAGAATCTATCAATGTCTGTTTTAAAAATATCCATTGACTAGCCCTCCACAGCCTTCTGTGGCAACAAATTCCACAGATTCACCACCCTCTGACTAAAGAAATTCCTTCTAATCTCCTTCCTGAAGGAACGTCTTTCAATTCTGAGGCTATGACCTCTAGTCCTAGACTCTCCCACTAGTGGAAACATTCTCTCCATATCCACTCTATCCAAGCCTTTCACCATTCGGCATGTTTCAATGAGGTCCTCCCTCATTATTCTAAACTCCAGCAAATCCAGGCCCAGTGCCATAAAATGCTCATCATAAGTTAACTCACTCATTCCAGGGATCACTTCAAAAATGTATTAGAACCTACAATAAGTAAACCTATATATTGTTTTCTCATTTTATGCTAACTGACATTTTTTTTTAAACTTCAGAACACTGAGACATTTTATTAAGAGTTAAATATTATAACGGCCTGGATTTTGCACTCAGCTGTAAAATAACATTGTTAATCACTGTTCTTTCGTGGAAGCTGCAATATAGGCATCAGTTTTTCCGATGTAGTTGCTACATGTAATAATTTCAACGGGTACCAGGCATCCAGCAAAGATAGTGTTATCCACTCGATCCAGGCCTTTAGGAAGGAGACGAGGAGGAATTTTGTTACTCAGAGGGTGGTGACTCTGTGGAATTAATTGCCACAGACTACTGTGGAGGTCAAGTCAATAGGTATTTTTAAGGCAGAGATAGATAGATTCGTGATTAGTACAGGCGTCAGGGGTTATGGGAAGAAGGAAGGAGAATGTGGTTGAGGGAAAGATAGATCGGTCATGATTGGATGGCAGAGTAGACTTGTTGGGCAGAATGGCCTAATTCTGCTCACATAAAATCAAGTAATTAATCATTTCGACCAGAATGGGAAAAAATTACAATTTGTAGCTGAAGAAGAGAAATTAAAGACTGAAACTTTTAAATGAGGTCGAGTTTAGTTTAGTTAATTGGCATGTGCACCAAGGCACAGTGAAAAGCTTTTGTTGCGTGTTACCCAGTCATCTAACCCACCAGGTAGAAGCAGACATATTATTAATTCATTCACAAAATTAAAATCCATTGAATTTTGAAAAGATCTTAATAATCTGAAGTGTATATATGTAAAATTATCTTCTTAAAAGTAGAGATAAGTAATGTTTATGGATTAATACTCCTTTACAAACTAAAGTTACATGACATAAAAAGACACAAGGTATAGATTGATTCAGCAGGTCAGGCAGCATCTCTGGCTGACATAACTAGGCAGATGGTTGGACAAAGGCCAGAGATGAAAAAAACAAAAGGTTGTGAGAAAAGGACAAAAGAGCCAGAAGAAGGAATGTAGGCAAATCCCTGCAAATGTGTTGTCATTGCTGTTAAAATTAATTAGATGACCATAGGCACTGATTTACCAAACTCAACTTCATTCAAAAGATGTCTTCTCTGCATATAGATGTCCGACTATTCAAGAATGAAAGAACGTGTGAAAGGAAAAGTAGTCTCGTTGGCCCCTCACACTCGCTGCAACAATGAGTAAGATCATAGAGAAGGGTTTCGGCCCGAAATGTTGCCTATCTCCTTCGCTCCATAGATGCTGCTGCACCCGCTGAGTTTCTCCAGCATTTTGTGTACCCTCGATTTTCCAGCATCTGCAGTTCCTTCTTTAACACAATAGTAAGATCATGGCTTATTTATTGCCTTTACCCCCCACTATCCTGCAACAATCTCATAGCCTCCATTTTCCAAAACAAATTACTGAACTTGGTTTTGAATTACTGAGCTTCAACTGCACTCTTAGGGAGAACATTTCAAGGAATCAGTACCACCTAGATGAAGTAATCTCTTCTCATCTGTCTTCAATGTTGGCGCCTCCAGTCATTGCAGATGCTGGAATCTGGGGCAAAGGGGAGAACTGTCGGAACAACTCAGAATTCCCTTACTTTGAAACTCTGCCCTTTAGTTCTAGATTTCCCATCCAGAATAAGCATCATCTGTGCATCTATCATAGCGATCATAAGAGGATCGCAACCCAAAAAGTCTCCTGTCCATTCTCTCCATGGATGCTGCCTGACCCATTGAATTCCTCCAGCACTCTTGTGTTTTGCTCGAGATACCATCATCTGTGGTTTCTTGTATCCTGCAAATTCTGCAAGAATTTTCATGTTTCAATTAGATCACCTTTCATTTTTCTAAACTCAAGACAGTATTGGACTATCTTGATAAACAGATTTAGCAAATGAACCATCCCAAGTATCAATCTGGTAAACCCATGTTGGACTGTCTTTATCACAGGTACATCCATCCTGGGTTTGGGGAAAACAGACCTATACACAATATTTCTCATGTGACATTATCTGGCTGGGAATATAATTGCAATAACATGCCTATATTCTTGTAGTCAAACCCTTTTGCAATTTAGACCAACAGAGCGTATGTGCAGTTAATTGCTTGCAGTGATTTGCGTACAAGAGCTTCCAGGTCACTATGAAAACCAGCACCTTTCAAGCAGCACAGTGGTGCTGTGGTAGAGCTGCTTCCTTATAGTGCAACGTTCGATCCTGACTACCGGTGCTGTCTGTATGGAGTTTGTACTTTCTCCCTGTGACCACGTTGGTTTTCCCCTCCCACATTCCAAAGGTGTGCAGGTTTGTAGGTTAATTAGCTTCTGTAAATTGACCCTCGTGTGTGGGATAGAAGAAGTGCACAGGTGATCGCTGGTCGGTATGTACTCAATGGGCCGAAGGGCTTGTTTCCACGCTAAACGAAACTAAACCAAAGTTTGGTTATTTAAAAAAATACTCCAATATTTTTTGCACCAAAGTGGACAACTCCAGAAACGTTGCCCATCTGCATTCTCCAGAGATGCTATCTAGCTCGCTGAGTTACTCCAGCACTGTGTCCTTCGGTGTATTATCCAGGATCTGCAGTTCTTTGCTTTCACGTGAAAAGGCAAGGTATGTTTGACTGATCTTCCAGCTGGATGAAAGAAACAACTCAGAGATGGCAATGCCCGAGTTCAGGATCAAGGTGGACTGAGATCAACCTCCAGTTGATGGGCAAATGTGATGCTATCTATATTACTAAATGTCTGATCTTTACCACTTCCTGATGTCTGTATATAGATTTTTTTTTAAATGCTGCCACTTACGGCTGTGAATTTTGTCCATCTTACTCAGTCTCCCTCCGCTGTGCAGGACAAGAGGATTTCGCCCATAAATGAAAAATAAAAGAGTTATTAGTGTTTAAAAAATATTGAGATTCTCTCTTCTGAAGGCCACGCCCCTTCCGGAGGGACTATAAAACCCGGAAGTGTTGAGTGCCTCTGTCAGTCTCTGCAAGTTGGGGGGAGCGAGAGGGCCATGTATCTCAGTCTGAGCTGTGAATAACACTGAACACATGTCTACTAAACTGTGAGTGGTTTTACTGACCTGTCAGTGCCCTAAATGTGGTTTGAAAATATAGTTTGGAAATGCTAAAGCTGTGTTGCCTTTGGTTTGGAAATGCAAAAGCCGTGTTGCCTTTGGTTTGGAAATGCTAAAGCTCTGTTGCCTTTGGTTTGGAAATGCTACAGCTGGGTTGCCTTTGGTTTGGAAATGCTAGAGCTGTGTTGCCTAATTAAAGTTGCCTTGCCTTCTATATAATTAAAAGTCTAATCTTGATCACTTCCTGTTTGCACTTTATATTGATTTTAGAAAAAAACTCTACCACGTACGGCTGTTATTTGTGGCCATCTTACTCAGAGTCCCCCTCCGCTCATCAGGTGCCGAGGATTTTTCCCATCGATGAAAAATAAGAGTTATTAGTGTTTAAAAAATGTTGAGATTCTCGCTCCAGTCAATCACGCATGAAGGCCATGCCCCTTCTGGTGGGAGAGGGAGAGAGGGACTATAAAACCCAGAAGTGTGGGTGTGACTTAGTCTCTGCAAGATGGAGGAGGGAGAGGTCACGACTCACTGTCTTTAGTGGCCTTGCATCGTGCTTGAAATAACATGAAACTGCACTTGAATTTGGTGGCCTTGCACTCTGCTTGAAATGGTAAGAAACTGCACTTGAATTTAGTGGCCTTGCACCCTGCTTGAAATGGAATTTCAAGGAATAGCCGTGAGTCAACTGTCAGCCCACCAGCCGTGAGCTGCCAGCACAACAGGCTTGAGTGACTGAGCCGCCAGCCCAAGAATCCATTCGGCCCACAATGTCCATACTAGCCCTCTGGAAACCAGTCCCTTCAGCCCACACCCATACTAGCGCTCCAGAAAGCCGCCACCCCCACCCCCCCCCCAACCCAAGCCACCAATATTGGAATTGGTGGAGGTGGAATATTGCGTTGGGGGACCATCCTTACCGTGTGATGCTGGTACCCAACGGGTCCCACTTAGTCTAGTATGTACTAAAAAACCAAATGCTTTTTGGAAGAATTCAGCCTTACTATGCGAGAAATGTAGTAGCAGAGATTGAAAATTTGTCCTCAGCCAGGATTTGATTGAAAATAAGTTCCAAATGCTACATCTCAGAAGTCAGTGCTGTTTGACAGAAAATTAATGCTTGAATAAATTTAAAACTTTGGGTGAATTTTGATGAAAGATGCCAAAGTGAGAAGAACTGCAGAAGATTTTGACAGATAAATGGAATGAATGATAGCAGCTCCTACATTTGGGATGAAAAACAATGGCAAAATATAATCAATTATAAGATTGCTCACAGACACTAAGAGCATCAATTCGAAAAATATGACAGGGCACAATTAATTCTGAAATAAAACAGGACTATGAAAATCATTGACCCAAAACATTAACTGCATATTTCTCTCCACAAATACTGCCTGACCTGCCAAATATGTCAGATTTGAGCATCTATGTTATTTTGCTTTTTTTCTATGATTCTGTTTACCACAGCTATTGAAGTGTGTGAGTATATGCAGCAAGAGTTTTCCAGCAGAGGCCACCTTTAGGAAATGTTTACACTATTGAAAGCAACACTTTGCATTCTTAGTTTCAGCTGCCCAGCAACTTATGTTTTTGGATAACTTTGTTAACATGGAAAATAAAATTGAAGGCATGCATCCTGGAACATGTCAAAATGCTGACAGAGGCATAGGTGGGTAAACTAGGATGGGTTGACAAAGCTTGGCCAAAGATATAGACTTTATTTTAGACTTTAGAGATAGTCTTTCGGTTTACTCAGTCCGCGCCGACCATCAATCACCCCGTACACTAACACTAAGCTACACACTTTTTCCAAAGCCAATTAACATAGAAACCTGTACGTCTTTTCATAAGATCATAAGTGATAGAAGAATTAGGCCATTTGGCCCATCAAGTCTACTCCATCATTCAATCATGGCTGATCTATCACTCCCACCTAACCCCATGCCTTCTCAGCTTAACCTCTTACATCCGTACTAATCAAGAATTTATCTCTCTGCCTTAAATATATCCACTGGCTTTGCCTCCACAGCCTTCTGTGGCAAAGAATTCCACAGATTCACCACCCTCTGATCAAAGAAATTTCTCCGCAACTCCTTCCTAAAATAACATCCTTCAAATTCTGAGGCTATGACCTCTACTGCTAGACTCTCCCTTTTGGAGTGTGTGAGGAAACCAAAATCGTCTTTTGGAGTGTGTGAGGAAACCGAAGCACTCAGAGAAAATACACGCGGTCACAGGGAGAACATACAAACTCTGGACAGGATCGAGCCTGGGTCCATGGTGCTGTGAGACAATAACTGTAAGGCTGCGCCACCCCTAATGTAGTTTAAACAATGTCAGGGGTGTGCAGGAACCAAAAGGAGAATAGCATCATCTCCAACAGGTGGGTGAACATGGTGGGGTATGCGCAAAACCAGGAGTTTTTCTGTAGAATTGAAAATTATCTCAAGAAACGAGATTTAAACTCTTCTCAATTAAATTCAAAACACAAAATACAGAATAAAAAATTATTGGCACTGTATTTGATCATGCAAAATGGTTACAATTAAATGTTGTTCATCTCATGTGTTTCACACTGCAAAGCAGGTGGATAAAAGATAGTCTCCAGATTTTACAAGTGGTTCTAAACAGGACATGACGTAGTGTTACAGTTTTATTTGCATTAAAGCTGTTAAGATTTTAAATATTAAATAAAAAACTGTTAAATTCTCAAACTATTATCCACAATCCATCCCATTAAAACGTCGATGTTTAAGAAGGGTTTAATGCATGAATGAAATATTATAGCACCATCCACACAACTCTTGGTCTCAGTACTAGTCCACTTTTCAAAAATACTTAAAGCACTAACTAAACTCTGAATTAAATAAACACAATTTTAGTACAAATACAAGCCGTTTGTATAACTTAAGAGTGTAGTTAAAACAAAGCAAAAAATTACATTTAAATACAGCATTTTGACTATAACATTATTCCAATGCAAGATTCCTCATTATTTTCCATCACCGTCCAATGCTGTCAAGAAATCCACATGTACTATCTCTATCAAAAAGTAACACAGGCATAGTACAGTGTGCAGAAGCTACCTTTGTAAATTTGTTTTCAGCATCACACTTGTGCCAAGAATGTTCTTAGAAATGACAGCAGTTTCACATGGAACTAACGGCATTTCCCCAGTCGATTATCGCGAAGTTCAAAACTCCTGGGTACATGAATGCAGAAGGCCTTAACTTCAGTGAGGATGTACCAATCAGTGCCAGAACTGCGTGGAAGGGATGGAGCAGAGGTTAATTCCCCTACCCCCAATATTCCATTATTTAAATCTGTACTTACAAACTTTTACAAAAATCACTGCACTTAATTTGAAGATTATGTCTGAATATTTCCAGAGACACAGGGAACTGCAGATGCTGGAATCTTGATCAAAACACAAAGTGCTGGTGGGTCAGGCAGCATTTCTGGGGGCTATGGATAGGTGACGGTTCGGGTCAGGGTCTCTCTATACTACATACTATATCTGTATACTACAGGGGTTTCCTCCAATGTCCCAATGATGTACTGGCAGTTAATTAGATACTATTAATTAGCTCTTAATGTATATGAGAAAATTGTTATAGTGGCACAAAACCAATGAAAATCCTCCCCTGGGGCCTGGCAAGGACTTGATGACCTCTTTCTGTGGCACTAAAGATAAGAAGTCGTAAGTGACACATCATTCCAGCTCCAGAAAAAGAGCAAACAGAAACCATTCTCGGAAAGTTCACCCTAAAATTGCAAGAGCCCATCAGGAACCAAATGAGCAATACTTTTCAATTCCTACACTACATAATTTGGTGAAGATTGTTATGTTTTAAAATATTCTGTATTTAATACATGGGAAGCACTGAAAAAATGCACATTTTAAACCAGTCAGCAGACACGTCACTGAATTTTTAATAAACGTATTGGACGTGACAATTTGCTTAATAAAAGTTTTGAAGTTGAAGCTAACTAAAGAAGAGCACCGTACTTTTGTTGAAAGTTTAGCACCCTACGCACTGGCCAATTGTGAAAGATATGATTTTGGTTGTATAATGCTAACAACCTAATTAAGGAGCATGATACAAGCCTGCATTGTCCGTCCGGTAAGAGGAAGCAGACTTCTTCTAACTCTAGCGTTGGATAAACATATGCAGATAAACTGTGAACTGTTAGTACAATGCTTAAATGTTGCTGTTTAAATTACTGGAGTCAGCTGTCAAATTTATACGGATAGATTTTAGTTTTAAGTAATTCTATTTTCTATAAACAATGAAATTCAAACCACCATGGCAAGGCACATACATATTGCGAAGAGATAATCAAATAAACAGAAAATTCAAGTATCCCAAGCACGTACAATGTTTAGACCCACGTTTAGTTTATTTATTGTTAGTATTCTTGTGTGGAAGCTAAAGTTTATTACACTTTATCCACTGACTTTCAGTATTTGTGCTTGCCTCTACTCTCATCGAGTTCATCAATTGATCCAGGTACATGTCTGGAGAATACTGCCTGCATGATTACATTTTATTACAATTGTATTACCAAGATATTTAATATAATTCTAGTGCTTGAAGCTTGTCCTAAGTGTCTGCAGTCAGTATGACTTTTGTTCTTTGTCCTTGATTATCTCTGATTTTTTACTCATTTTTGTTCCCAATTTCCGGTGGCAGTCCAGGGGAAAAAGGTTTCTTGTACCAAAACTGGTACGTTAAATACCAGGCGGAAATTCCGAAAATAGTTCCAATGATCTTTTGAGGTAGATCGTGAAAATATATTGCAGTACAGAAGAACATCCAAATCCACAACAGGGTCAAGATGTTTAAGGCAACAAACAGTGTCTTAATGATAACAGTGGTAGCCTTTCCTGGCTTTTGTTCCACTTTGTGAAGCTCGTTCATGACCGCCGTTTCCTCCATTATCATGAGTACGCAGTACGACAACAAGAAGGAGTGCCCAGAGATGTCGAAACCGACCCATAAATGCCCTTGCTTGCGGCAAGCCTGCTTATTTTCAAATTCGTTGAGAAAAGTCATATTTTGGGATTCGAAGCATTCGCCGGTGAAATTTTCAACGATGTGAAAGATCCGTGTGCTGAGAAACCAAACAACAGTGCCCACAGCACATGAAGCAATGCGGCGTGCTGCAAACAGAACATCTCTCTGGACAAAGTAGTTGGAGATGAAAATAAAAGGAAGGAGTAGACCCACCGTCCAACCCCACGAGAATTTGACAAAATACCTACAGAGACAAAAATAAAATGGTATTACTGTCGGAATTGCTCAGGAGCAATTATTCTTTCATTTCCAATTGAAGGCAAATATGCCAAGTGAAGAGGTTGGGAAGGATGGGCAACTCCATTAGATATAGGCACACAAGTCTATTAGGCACACAAATAGGCCAGAGAGACCAATTGTTTATGTCCCATACAATTATAATTGAAAGTGTGTTGTTAATATTTTGAAATTAATAAGATTCCAAGAATATACAAGCATAAGGTTGACCATCCATCAGAATAAATATGCAAGGGAATCACTATCCTCCATACTAACAGACTGTATAAGCAGACTGATACTAGCTGCCTTGTCTTCCTTTTCCCCATACTGAGGATGAACATCCAAGAATGGGGATGAACAGTATAGAAGGCATTTATTCTTAAACACACTTCTATTAAGGTCTCATACACAGGATTCCTTCCAACTGATGACAACAACAAATTGTGTAGGAAAGAACTGCAATGCTGATTTAAATCGAAGGGAGACACAAAATGTTGGAGTAACTCAGCGGGACGGGCAGCATCACTGAAGAGAAGGAATGGGTGATGTATTGGGTCAAGACCCTTCTTCAGACTGATCTGCCTGACCCTTCTTCAGACAGAGATCCTGCCTGTCCCGCTGAGTTGGTCCAGCATTTTGTGTCTGCCAACAACAATTTGCCTGATGAACATAGAACAGAACACGAGGTAAATGTTGCTCCAACGTTTCTTCCATTGGCTCCTCTGTCCCCAGACAGTATTTTAAATGAGATGCACGTGACACGTTTTCTTACAGAGAGTGGTGGGTGCCTGGAACACCCTGCCAGGAATGGCGGTGAAGAGATTTTTTAAAAAGAGGCCTTTGGATAGGCACGTGGATATGCGGGGAATGGAGGGAGACATAGAGATTAGTTTAATGGAGACACAAAGAACTGCAGATGCTGGTTTACAAAAAAAGACACAAAGCGCTGGAGTAGCTCAGCTGGTGAGGCACCATCTTTGGAGAACGTGGATAGGTTTAGCTTGGCATCATATTCAGCACAGACATTGTGGGCCAGAGGCCAATCCCTATGCAGTACTGTTCCATATTCATCAGGCGATCAGAGGATGCAGGCCCCTTCCCTGACCTCAAAGCAGAGAGCAGGAATGTACTGTTCAGTCGCCCTCTGAGGACTGATGCCTTTTCCTAACAACCAAGCAACATTTAATAATCAAAATGTATCAATAAGAATGTACCATTGCATTGATCAAATAATAGTTGGTCGCACAACACAGAAACATGGAATGCGCTGCTTGGGGATGGTGGTTGAGGCAGATATAATAGTGGATTTTAAGAGCATTAATAGGTATGTGGATATGCAGGGACACTGTGGATTGAAGGGCTGTTCCTCTGCTGTACTTTTCTATGTAAACCTTGCACACAAAGTGCTGATGTAACATATGTCACGAGATGCTGCCTGACCCGCTGAATTACTCCAGCACTTTGTGTCCTTTTGTGTATTAACCAGCAGCTGCAGTTCTTTGTTTCTATGTATACCTTTCCTATCTTATCCTGCCCATCCACGTTTTTTTAAATGCTGCCTCAACTACTTCCTCTGGCAACCTTTTACATATACCCACCACCCTCTGTGTGAAAACGTTGCCTCAGATTTCTATTCCAGGTGACCAACCTCCCTCCTATTTCATCTACACTTCACGCTGTCTTGGCAAGGCCACCAGTATAATCAAGAACCAGTCTTACTCCTTCTTCTGCCTTCCCCCGTCAAGCAAGAGGCACAGAAGTGTAAAAAACATACCTCCAGATTCAGGGACAGTTTCTTCCTGGCTGTTATCGGGAAACTTAACCATCCCATCACCAACTAAACGGTCCTGACCGGAATTTACTGGACTTTATCTTGTACTAAACATCATTCCTTTTATCTTGTATCTGTTTACTGTGGATAGCTTGATTGTAATCATATAGTCTTTACGCTGACTGAATACCACACAACATAAAAGCTTTTTGCTGTACCTCAGTAACAATAATAGTAATAAATTAAATTATTAAATCATCCCCCTCTCACCTTAAACCTATGCCCTCTGGTTCTTGATTTACCTGCAAGTCTGAGTCTAGGTCAAGTGACAAGTGTAATATGCCAGATCTTAATGTGGCTAAGGCGGTTCAATATTTAGGCTGCAATCCCTTCACGATCGTGGTGGGGAGAGGGAAGTTGGCAATACACCATGGAAGAGGAGACCCCGATCCCCGGGGTAGAGCAGATGCGGGGAGGATAGATGCAGTGGGAGAGTCCAGGACCAGAGGTCATTGCCTCAGAATTAAAGGATGTTCCTTTAGGACGGTGATGAGGAGCAATTTCTTTAGTCAGAGGATGGTGAATATGTGGAAATCTTTGCCACAGAAGGCTGTGGAGGCAATGTCAGTGGATATTTTTAAAGCAGGGATAGATAAATTCTTGATTACACAGATGTCAGAGGTTATGGGGATTAGGCAGGAGAATGGGGTTAGGAGGGAGAAATAGATCAGCCATGATTGAATGCCGGAGTAGACTTGATGGGCCAAATGGCCTAATTCTACTTCTATCACATGAAGTTATGGAAAGCATTGAGAATTGCTTCACTGGGATAGCTAATCAATTTGTTCTTCCATTTGCTCGCTCCTACCATTCATGTTACATTTACAGTTATAGTTTACATTGTTGACAGTTAGCTTTTATTGTAATTCTGCTCCTATCACTCATGATCTGGTGACTCCACACTTTGCTGTGCTGTCTTGAGGATTTCAGTTCAGGATCAAGGAGGTCCAACTGCAGTTGTATATGGCCCTGGTGATACCGCACCTGCAGTATTGTGTGCAGTTTTGGTCTCCTAATCTGAGGAAGGGCATCATTGCTATTGAGGGAGTGCAGCACAGGTTCACTGGGTTAATTCCCGGGATGACGGGACTGACATGTGATGAAAGAATGGGTCGACTGGGCTTGTACACACTGGAATTTAGAAGGACGAGAGGGAATCTTATAGAAACATATAAAATTGTTAGAGGATTGGACAGGGTAGATGCAGGAAAAATGTTCCCGATGTTGGGGGACCGGTGGGGGGGGGGGTCACAGTTTAAAACTAAGGGGTGGGGCATTTAGGACTGCGATGAGGAAAAACTTTTTTACCCATGAGAGTTGTGAATCTGTGTAATTCTCTGCCACAGAAGGTAGTGGAGGCCAATTCACTGGATGTATTCAAGAGAGAGTTAGATTTAGCTCTTAGGGCTCGCGGAATTAAGGGATATGTGGAGAAAGCAGGAACGGGGTACTGATTGAGGATCATCAGCCATGATCATATTGAATGGCGGTGCTGGCTCGAAGGGCTGAATGGCCTACTCCTGCACCTATTGTCTAGGTCTTCCAGGATTTCGAAATACATAGAAAATAGAAAATAGGTGCAGGGGAGGCCAATCGGCCCTTCGAGCCAGCACTCTGCCGCTGGAACTTTCGAGAGCCACCGTCGATCCCCGCCGTACTCACACGTTGAGCGCGTTGCGCCGGTTGGAGAAGTAGGACTCGGCCAGGGGCAGCGCGTCCTTGAGCACGGAGCCGCCCAGTGTGATGGCGGTGAGCAGCAGGGCCAGGTGTCGCCGCGGCCAGGCCCGTTGCAGGGCGGCCATGGAGCGCACGGCGTCGTCCAGCGCCATTCTCGCCGCCCGCGCGCGCGCTCTCTCTCTCTCTCTCTCTCTCTCGCACGCCGGTTGCCAAGGGCCCGCCTCCATCGCCCATTGGTCAGCCCATGTTCCCAAGGGCCCGCCGCAGGCTCCCATTGGCCAGATTCGATTCCAATGCGTCCGCCCCCGGTCCCCCATTGGTCAACTCCAGTTGCCAGGGACCCGCTCCCGGTCTCCCATTGGTCAACTCTAGCTACCCGTCCCGCCCCCCGATTCCAATTGGTCCGCACGCCGGTTGAAAAGGGCACGCCTTAGGCTCCCATTGGTCAGATCCGGTGCCCATTGGTCCGCCCTCGTTTTCCATTGGCCGGATTCGGTTACTACGCGTCCGCCTCCATCGCCCATTGGTCAGGTCCTGCTGCCAATGTCCCCATTGGTTGCCAACATCTCTGGTTGCCAAGGGCCCGCCTCAGGCTCCCATTGGTCAACCCCAGTAAATATCTGGCCTTTCCCAGTTGTTTAAGAAGGAACTGCAGATGCTGGAAAATAGAAGGTAGATAAAAATTCTGGAGAAACTCAGCGGGTGAGGCAGCATCCATGCAGCGAAGGAAATAGGTGACGTTTCGGGTCGAGACTTGCCAGTCTGAAGAAGGGTCTCGACCCGAAACGCCACCTATCTCCTTCGCTCCTTAGATGCTGCTGCACCCGCTGAGTTTCTCCAGCTTTTTGTGTAACCCCCGTCTTCAGACTTTTTTTTTTTTTTTTAATTTATTCGAGTAATAAATATATACAATACATCAACCGTGCGAAAAAAAACCATCGAACATTTTCGGAGGCTATACAAATGTCTCCATACAGTCTATATACATTTTTCAAAATTTTCAAATTTCACGAATCGATCCCCCACCCGTGCCGCTCATGTGGCCCCCCGGCATGGGATACCTTCCCTAATTTGAGGGGCGTCTCCACCATACCGTGCCCCCCATGTCCAGCAGCGGAGGGACCTTAGACTGTGGCCCTCCCCCACCGAGCCTTGGCGTTGGCTGCACCGAGCTTCAGTGCGTCCCTCAGTACGTACTCCTGCAGTCTGCAGTGGGCCAGTCGGCAACATTCCCCGACGGACATCTCGCTCTGCTGGGTGGTGAACAACGCTCGGGCAGACCAGAGAGCGTCTTTCACCGAGTTGATAACCCTCCAGCAGCACTTGATGTCAGTCTCTGAATGTGTCCCTGGGAACAGTCCGTAAATCACAGAGTCCTCTGTGACGGAGCTGTTTGGAATAAAGCGTACCAGGGACCCTTGCATTTTTCTCCAGACTCTTTGGGCAAATCCACACTCTGCAAAGAGGTGGGCAACCGTCTCCACTCCACAGCAGCCGTCCCGAGGGCAGCGTGCGCTGGTAGTGAGGTTCCGACGGTGCAGGAAGGATCTGACTGGGAGGGCTCCCCTCACCGCCAGCCAATCCAGGTCTTGGTGCTTGTTGGTGAGTTCTGGCGATGAGGCATTTTGCCAGACAAGCTGGGCAGTCTGCTCAGGGAACCACGCCACCGGGTCCATCGAGTCTTTTCCCTGCAGTGCCTGCAGGACATTCTGTGCTGACCACTGCCCAATGGACATGTGGTCAAAGGTGTTGGTCCGGAAGAACCTTTCCACAGACGACAGACGGGGCGGCAGTGACCAGCTGACTGGCACATTGCGTGGCATCTGCGCCAGGCCCATCTTAGAACCTTAGCAAGTAGTGACACTTGGTGCCCACGTGCCTTGGCTCTACACTCCGCCTGATGCAGCCACACACGAAGGTGGCCATCAGGATGAGGGCGACGTTGGGCACGCTTTTACCCCCGTTGTCTGCTGACTTGTACATTGTGGCCCGTCGCACCCAGTCCATCCTCGACCCCCAGATGAACTGGAAGACGGCCCGGGTGATCCCTGTGGCGTAGGAAGGGGGGACAAGCCACACCTGTGCCAAGTACAGCAGGCCCAAGAGCACCTCACACCTGATGACCAAATTCTTTCCCGTTATGGAGAGGGAGCGTTGCCTCCACAGCTCCAGCTTCTTCCCCACCCTGGCTATCCGCTCCAGCCAATTCTTGTTACACGCCTCAGCCCCCCCGAACCAGATCCCCAGCACCTTCAAGAAGTCAGGCTTGATGGTGAAGGGGACGGAAGATCTGTCGGGCCAGTTGCCAAAGAGCATGGCCTCGCTCTTCCTGCGGTTCACCCTGGCTCCCGTGGCCGACTCAAACTGGTCGCAGATACTAATCAATCTGTGGACCGACCCTGGATCCGAGCAGAAGACAGCGACATCGTCCATATACAGGGAGGTCTTTACTTGAATGCCCCCACTGCCGGGCAGTGTCACTCCTCTAATGCTCGCATCCTTCCTGATGGATTCGGCAAAAGGTTCAATACAGCAGACAAACAAGACAGGAGAGAGAGGGCAACCCTGCCTGACTCCAGACCTTACAGGGAAACTGTCTGATTCCCACCCATTGATTTGGACTGCACTACGGATGTCGGTGTAGAGCAGATTGATCCAATTCCTGATTCCCTCCCCAAAACCCATTTTGGAGAGCACGTCCCTCATGTACGTGTGCGAAATCCTGTCAAAGGCCTTCTCCTGGTCCAAGCTGACTAGGCAGGCATCCACCCGTCTGTCCTGCACGTAGGCGATGGTATCTCTCAGCAGCGCTAGGCTGTCTGAGATTTTCCTGCCAGGTACAGCACAAGTTTGGTCCGGGTGGATCACCTGTCCCAGAGCAGACTTGACCCGGTTGGCGATGGCCTTAGACAGGATCTTGTAGTCTACCTTCAAGAGCGTTATGGGTCTCCAATTCTTTATGTCCTTCATCTCCCCCTTCTGCTTGTAGATTAGGGTGATGTTGCCCTTCCTCATGGAGTCTGACATGCTACCAGCTAGAAGCATGTCATTGTACACTTCTAGCAGGTCCGGGCCCATCCAGTCCCACAGAGCCGAATACAACTCGGCCGGTAAGCCATCGCTTCCGGGAGTTTTACCCGAGTCAAAGGAACGGATGGAGGCAGTCAGCTCCTCTAGGGTCAGTGGTTGGTCCAGACTCTCCCGCTTGCTGTCCTCCAAGACCCCCGTGATCGAGGACAGGAAGTTCTGGGAGGAGGTGCTGTCTATGGCCTTTTGGTCATACAAATCTGTGTAAAAGGATTTGCAGATCCTCAGCATGTCTGTGTGTGAGGATGCTACCGAGCCGTCCTCCTCCCTAAGGCTGTTCATCACAGAGCTCCCCCTGTGAACCTTATGGAAGAAGAAACGTGAGCACGTCTCATCCTGCTCCACATGGCGGACCCTGGATCGGAAGATGATATTGGAGGATTCAGAGGTAAAGAGCCGAGCTTGCCGGTCCTTCACGTCTCTAAGTTCCTCCTTCACATCCACCCCTCTCGACTGCAGAAGGAGCAGTTGTTGCAAATCTGTCTGGAGTTGGCACAATTCCCTCTGACTCTGTCTTGCTCTCTGAACCCCTTTACTTATGAAGAACCTCTTAATGTTCTCCTTGGTTGCTTCCCACCAGAGTGTGGGGGAGTCAAAGAGGGGCTTCACCGTTCTCCAACATGCGTAGTCCCTCTTTAGCTCCTCGATGTTCTCTGTGGTCAACAGCTTCATGTTTAACTTCCACGTCCCTCTGCCTGCCTTCCGGTCCTCCTGTAGGTGACAGGAAGCCTGAAGGAGGCAGTGGTCGGAGAAGAACACCGGCGTGAGGTCAGTGTGTCTCACCGTGACGGCCTTCGTCGTGAAGACAAAGTCTATCCGAGATCGGGCTAAACCGTCCGATCTCGACCAGGTGAACCGTGGCTGGGACCCGCCTGCAGGGTCGCTGAAGGCATCGCGCAGCTTTGCGTCTTTTACCATATCCCTCAGGAACTTGGACGTGCTGTCCAGTCTGCTGTCGGCACTGCCGGATCGTCCAGCCGCATCAATGATGCAGTTGAAGTCACCGGCCAGAACGAGCTGCCGGGACGTGGCCAGCAGCACTGGGAGCTGCTGGAGAACGGCCAGCCTCTCGCTCTGCGTGGGTGAGGCATACACATTAATCAGCCGGAGTGGAGAGCCACGGTACATAACATCCACCACAAGGAGCCGCCCCCCAACCACCTCCCTAACCTCATTGATGGCGAAGTTCCCTCCCCGCAGCAAAATCCCCAGGCCGGAAGCACGGCAGTCATTGCCCCCCGACCACACCGACAGTCCGTGGGGCCACCATCGCGACCACCTCCGATAGCAGCGGAGGTGTGGCAGCCCGCACTCCTGAAGAAAAGTCACATCTGCCTTGACCTTGGCCAGGTACTGTAAGGCGTTCACACATCGCGCAGTGCTCTTTATACTGCGCACGTTTAAAGATGCCAGTTTGAGCTCCATTGTCTTTAGAGTCACTGACCATTTTCGTGTCCCCTCATTCCCACCGTTTCGGTGAATTGCCTCAGCTTTCCTGGGCTCAGGAATCCAGCGATGAGGTGGGTTTCTGGTGGCGCAGCCAATGGTGTCGTTGAGGGGGGCCTTCTCGTTCCACCCCCTTTCGGGCACACGGCTTCCTCCGTCTCCTGTAGCTGGGTCGCGGTGGCTGGTTCACTGCTCCCGGTCGCCCGGAGCTGGGGCCCAACGGCCTTTGTGCTGCTCCCGGTCACCCGGAGCTGGGGCCCATTGGCCGCTGCAATGCTCCCGGTCGCCCGGAGCTGGGGCCCATCGGCCGTTGCGCTGCTCCCGGTTGCCCGGAGCTGGGGCCCATTGGCCGCTGTGATGATCCCTGTCTCCAGGGGCTGGAGCCCCTCAACCGTTTCACTGCTCCCGATGTCCTGGGCCTGGGGCCCCTCGACCGCTGCACTGCTCCTGGTGTCCTGGGGTTGGGGCCCTTCCGCCGCTTCTCTGTTCTCGGTCTCCTGGGGCCGGGTCGTGATCGTCGTGGCCTCTCTCTTCTCTTCCCCCGTTTTCCTCCTCTGTCTCCCTCGTTGGGACTTCCCGGTCGCCTCATCCTCCGACGAAGAGGAGAGGTTGCTGCCTTCTGTAATAGAAAGACATCTTTTTATTTGTTTGCTTTTAGACTTACCAGTCCTTTGCGGCCTCGGCTCCTTGGGCTGAACCCTCAGCTTCTTGTATGACACTGTTGTCCACTTCTCCTTCTGTTCCTCCTCCTCCATCGACTCTCCCTCCTGGGCAAGATGCTGGGCGTCTCCCTCTGGCACTTGGGGCTTCAAGGTGGTTGGGCTGTCCTCATCTGCGTTTCCTTTCTCTGCTGGGGTCTTGGTAGTGGTGGGGGGTGCTTCGCCCACCTTGGGGGTGCTGGCAGCAGCCCCTCTTGTCGCCTGCCAGCTGAGTTTCTCCAGCATTTTTTGTCTACCTGCCCTCTCACAGTTTCTATTTGTCAGTCCCGATGCCCGTCCGCTTGTTCTCGGTCCCCATTGGTTGGACCCGCCTCGACTCCTATTGGACCGTGACGGTGGCGGTGGAGTACCCCCCGTTTCCATTGGTCATGTCCAGTTGCCATCGGCCCACCCCCAGTCCCCATTGGTCAGGTCCAGTTGCCATCGGCCCGCCCCAAGTCCCCATTGGTCAGCCTCTGGTATCATGTGCCCGCCCCCGACTCCTATTGGCCGGACCCGGTAACCATGCCGTCACCTCCATCGCTCATTGGTTGATCCCAGTTACCTTGAGCCCGCCTCCATATCGTATAGGTCACCCTCAATGCTCGTTAGCCCTCCCCGACCTCCATTGGTCCTCCTCGGTGCCAATCGGCTAATCCCCGATTTCCATTGGCCAGATGGCGAACGGGAAGTGTAAAGACCCGCCCTCTTAAAGGGGCACGCCACTGCCTTCACTGCCTTTTGTGGCAGACAATTCCACAGATTCACAACTGTGGGTGAAAACGTTGTTCCTCATCTCAGTCCTAATTAGCAATGTTACAAAATCTTTAAAAAATCAAGTCTGCAAATTATCCCATCAGATAAAGCATAAAAAGAAGTTTAATTTGACACCTAATTCACTTTCATATCTTCAGTATTAAAAAAGTTATGGCCATTTTCATACTCGGAAATTAGCATCTTGTTCCCTATTGCTTTTCCATTGACTTAACACAAAAGCTGTGATCGAGGACAGTCAAAAACCCATAACTTTCATAAAAATTAAGAGAACTGAAAGAAAATTTCAGTTATTGTAGATTGAAGCATTCTGAAACGAATATGAAACAATCTTACTTGGATGACCTGAAATTAAACCATATAATTAGTTAGCTACCCACTTGTAGCTAATTACAAAATTCAATTACTAGATCTAAACATCTATCCATTTCTTAAGAAAGATTTTAAAAAAAATTTAAAGCCTAAGTGTCCAATTAACATTCACACAATAATTCACAATATAACATGATTTTTAAATCTAATTGTCATTAATTTATAGGCCAAATTGAAGGAATTTAGTGTTTAATGTCTGTAAATTAATGGGCACTTTAAACAGCTTGCGAGTGGGTTTTTCTGGAACGCGATGGATTAGAACGTTGCGGTTGCGGTGAATTTCAACCCAATATCGTTAGGAAAAATACTGCCGGTTCATATGGGAACCGGGAATAAATCACCGTTTCACAATGTAATTCACCTCGACCACCATCGATTACCTACAAATAACATGCCGACCCACTACGACCTACCTCGACTAAACCTACGAGTAAAAAAAATATAAATTTTTTCCATGGAGACCCTTTTTTTACTCGCGGGCATTTTTCAGCATTTTTCAGCATGTTTTCCCGACCTAGCTGAGGCCTCGAGTATGCGGGGACTACTCTCGAGCATGAAGGAGAGTCCCAAAGGCCTCCTTGGACCTCGTGTCGACCATGCTGCCAGTATGAGTCGAGGGCAAACTCTTCTGAACTCGTGGATGAGGTCGCCGCAGTGGGACAGCCCATTGAAACTTTTAATGAAACTAACAGGGAGGACCAGAAATTAATTCACATATCTGCAACAAAGGTTTTATTTGAAAATTAGGCTAATGCAGAATAGAGTAACTTTTTTGAGACACCGGCAGCTGCAAATCCTGGAAACTGCAGTATCAAGCAACCTGTGGGAAAGAACTGCAGATGCTGGTTTAAATCCAAGATGGACACAAAATCCTCTGACAATGGAGGAGGCCCAGGACAGAAAGGTCAGATTGGGAATGAGAGGGGGCGTTGAAGTGCTGAGCAACCGGGAGATCAGGTAGGTTAAGACGGACTGAGCAGAGGTGTTCAGCGAAACGATTGCCGAGCCTGCGCTTGGTCTCGCCGATGTAGAGAAGTATCGATGTATCAAACAGTCTGTTGGAGGAACAAACCAAGTTGAGCAGTTTTTATACAGGCATTATCTCCTCAAAGACTTCCAAATGTTCTGCTTCAGATTCGCCTTCAACATAGATACGGAATAGATCAGGTAGATGTACAGAGTCTCTTGCCCAGAGTAGGTGAATTGATGACCGTAGGTTGAGGGTGAAGGGATAAAGATCTAATAGGAATCTGAAGGGTAACTTTTTCACACAAAAGGTGGTAGGTGTATGGGACAGGCTGTCACCGTTGAGGCAGGGCCTATCCCAATGTTTAGACAGGTACATAGATAGGACACGTTTAGAGGGATGTGGGCCAAACGCAGGCAGGTGGGACTAATGTAGCTGGGACGTTGGCTGGTGTAGGAAGGTTGGGCCAAAGGGCCTGTTTCTACGCTGTATTACTGAATGACTCAAACATCCAAACTCCAAAAATTGTTTTTAAGGGGATAAAGGAATGGTCGATGATTCGTGTCAAAAACTTGCATTAGGACTAAGAGGGATAGGTAAGGTCACCTATTCCTTTTCCAGTTGCTGCCTGACCCATTGAGTTACTCCAGCATTTGGTGTCTACCTGCGGTTCTTTTGTTCTACTTCTACTATTTAGCAAAATTCAGGATGTAAAAAAAACAAATCAAGATTGCCCTCTATTGGGCATTGCTCAACACCATCATAGATAATATGGGCATTGATCCCAGTTGCTTCTGCTAAACATTCTAGTTATTTGCACCAGCACGTTGTATTCTGCTGAAATAAAACAAATCTAAATTGCGGAAATGCTCAACAAGACACAAATGGGTTGCGAGATAGAGGGGGGTCGAAGAGAGATAGAGAAAGGGTGAGGGAGGGAGGGAAAGAGAGAGAGGAAGGGGAGGGAGAGAGAGGAGAGAAAACCAGGTGGGGGGGGGGGGGGAAGCAGAGGGGTAGAAAGAAAAATGGAGAGAGAGAGAGAGAGTTAACATTTCAGATCATTGATCAATGTTTCACATTGACACTGATGGATAAAGTTCTAGGCAAATGTGAGACAAAACTAAATTTCATGCATGCATTAGAATCATAGAAACATAGAAAAGTACAGTTGAGGAACATCAAATCTCATCTGCCGACATGCACCATATCCCTCCATTTCCTGCATATCCATCATATCCCTGTGTTTATCCAAAAATATCTTAAAGGCCACGATCATATCTGCCTCCACCACCACCCCTGGCAGCTCATTTTGGACACCCACTACTCTCTGCGTAAAAACCCACCCACACGTTTCCTTTAAACTTTTCCCCTCACACCTTAAAGCTTTCTTTTATTTTGCTCTCTATTATTTTACTCATTTATTTTATTACATTGATGCTTCCTGTCCCTCTGAGTTACTCCAGCTTTTTGTGTCTATCTGCAATAGAAATCTCAGTCTGTCCAGCTGATTAAAAAGCCAGCAACATGAATATATGTTACCATACAAAATAAGTCAGAAATGAAATTATGATCTCAGCAAAGTTTAAAAAAAACCCATAAATTTTCTAACTAGCTTCCAGATACTGGAACTAGATGATGGTTTGAATTCGAAGTCCAAGGGTTCAATGATTTCTTTATTATCATGTGTATCAAGGTACAGGGAAATACTGAGCATAGAGCTCAGCAAGACTATCACCATACATGAGCATAATCCCCCGGTTAGTACAGAATGTACAGAACAGCCCACTGAGTTTGCATGCAAGAGTTATCATTTTGGTGCCATTTTACATGTCCCAGCTGCGGCAGGCCACAAAGGCCCGTTGCAGCCATCACCTCCATTCCAGTCGTCCCGCGAACCGCCGTTCCTCACCTTGCATGGCCCTCTTCAGCCCTTGTTCCTCAGGTGGTGCCTCCTGCAGACGACCTTGAGGGCACAGAAGGTAAAGGGGCTGTATGAGCTAATTCAAGAGTTCTCCCGAGTTTAAAAAAAATCAATTTCTTTCAGTTCCATTTGATAGGGGACAATCAGCCATGATCACAATGAATGGCAGTGCTGGCTCGATGGGCCGAATGGCCTCCTCTAGCACCTATTTTCTATGTTTCTAAACTCGTGGGAAGCACTAGAATGTACGTAGCGGCTACGTCGGAGCTCGGGACATCTCTTAGCGGCTCGTAACGCTAACGGCAGGTACTCAGGAAACGCGGTAAGCTCGTGAAGACTCGTGAAGATTTTTCAACATGTTGAAAAATGTCCACGAGAGCCCCGAGTACCTATGAGCGGCTATTACCGTAATTCTCTGAGTTCGAATCAGGGGAAAATCGGGAGAACTCTTGAATTAGCTCGTACAGTGGGACAGCCCCATAAGACTTGGTTCTTCTTACCAGGCCTTTTTTTCCAGCATCCGCCACCGACTCCCTCCATCTTGCTCTCCGATTTCCGGCGTTCAGGAGCGAGCAGGGGCCGGGATCGGCAGCTTCCCCCCTGGGTGGGTTCCTAGTCCCGTCCATGTGAAACCACAAAGTTTGAGAATTTGCGCAGGTACACTACTTACGTTGATGGTGTCCATTTTTTTAGTTAAGTTTAGATTAGAGATACAGTGTGGAAACAGGCCCTTCAGCCCATCGAGTCTGTGCGGGCCTGTGATCCCCGCACACTAATACTATCCTACACACACTAGGGACCATTTATAATTTTACCGAAGCTAATTAACCTACAAACCTGTACGTCTTTGGAAGGTGGGCGGAAACTGGAGTACCCGGAGAAAACCCACGGTCTCAGGGAGAACGTACAAACTCTGTGCAGACAGCACCTGTAGTCAGGATAGAACTCTGATGCTGTAAGGAAACAAAAATCAATTCACGTAATTTAGTTTAAATGAGACTTTGGTGAAGAATATTTAGCTTCCAAACTATAATATCTAGGTGGGAACTGACAATACTTGTTTGGCATCTTAATTTAAGACAGTAGGCTGCAATTTTCACGGCATTGGGCAGATTTTAAAACTTAATCACCACGGCTACATGAATGCTGCCATGTTATTTATGTAATGTGATGGAAGCATTTCAGCTGTGAACGGGTAAATGTTGGTTTTATGTTGACTCTCTCTCTCTCTGTGGATTCATGCATAACTATGGTATTTGCAAATTTCATATAAAATAGATAAGTGCATTTAAATGTTTAATAGAAATTTCATCAACAAGGCAGCTGGTGGAGCTGCTGCCTCACAGCACCAGACACCCGGGTTTGATCCTAACCTCAGCTACTGTCTGTGTGGAGTTTGCACGCTCTCCCTGTGACTGCGTGGGTTTCCTCCAGGTGCTCCGGTTTCCTCCCGCATCCCAAAGACGTGCGGGTTCGTAGGCTAATTGGCTTCTGTAAATTGCTGCTCATGTGTAGAGGAGGGATGGTAAATAGAATGTAGAATTAGTGTGAAAGGGTGATTGATAGTCAGTGTTGGCTGGGTGAGCCGAAGCGCCCGTTTCCATGCTATATCTTTCAATCAATTTAATTAATCAATCACAATGTTTAGTGAAGTGTGTAGAATATTCCAGCAAGTCTATCTCTTGTAAATTGTATCATGTTTTATTGGAAGAGTGGTCCTGTGTGTTATTTGACAACTCTAAGCTTAGATTAGTCTTCTAGTGGGCATTCTGCAGCCTGAATGAGGAACTACAATGAATCACAGGAGTATTGTTCTTCTAGCTGGAGACTCCAACAAGAGTGCTGCAATAAATAATCACCTGCCATACTATATCACACTTTAAAAATAAAATGTCACTGTTGTTTACCCCGCATGTGAACAGTAAATCAATACAAACATGGAAGGTATAACTAAAGGTAGCTCGTGATCAATTGCTCTTACAACTGTACACTTCATAACAAAACAAACTGTGTAGAGTTACACATCATGAAACAGGCCCTTCAGTACGATGAATATCAAGAGTCGAAGAGTCAAGATTTCTTTCAACACTATGTTTCTAAGCCTTCCTACAACTGAATCTTTAATTCTTTAGTCTTTGGAGTTTTCTGCGGAAACAGAACCTTCGGCCCACCGAGTACGCACCGACCAGCGATCACGTCCTCATCTATTGCTTCCGCTGCTCTAGGTGTCAACTGCTCTACATCGGTGAGACTTGGCGATCGCTTCGCCCAACACCTCCACACAGTTTGCATTAACCAACCCGATCTCCCAGTGGCTCAGCATTTCAACTCCCCCTCCCATTCCGTATCCGAACTTTCTGTCCTGGGCCTCCTCCATGGCCAGAGTGAGTCCCACCACAAATTGGAGGAGCAGCACCTCATATTTCGCTTGGGTAGTTTACACCCCAGCGGTATGAACATTGACCTCCGATTTCAGGTAGTCCTTGCTTTCTCTCTCTTTCCCCTCCCCTTCCCAGCTCTCCCACAGCCCACTGTCTCTGCCTCTTCCTTTCTACTTCCCGACCCCGCCCACCCCCACATCTGTCCGAAAAAGGGTCTCGACCCGAAACGTCACCTGTTCCTTCGCTCCATAGATGCTGCCTCACCCGCTTAGTTACTCCAGCATTTTTGTCTACCCCGTACACTAATGTTATCCTGGATATTCTCCGGGTGCTCCAGTTTCCTCCCACATTCCAAAGATGTACAAGTTTGTGGGTTAATTGGCCTCGATAAAATTGTAAATTGTCCCTAGTGTATAGGATAGCGTTAGTGTACGGGGTGGTTGCTGGTCAGTATCGACTCTGTGGGCCAATGGGCCTGTTGCCATAGAGGGAGTGCAGAGAAGGTTCACCAGACTGATTCCTGGGATGTCAGGACTGTCTTGTGAACAAAGACTGCATAGACTCGGTTTATACTCTCTAGAATTTAGGAGATTGAGAGGGGATCTTATAGAAACTAACAAAATTCTTAAGGGGTTGGACAGGCTAGATGCAGGAAGATTGTTCCCGATGTTGGGGAGGTCCAGGACAAGGGGTCACAGCTTAAGGATAAGGGGGAAATCCTTTAGGACCGAGATGAGAAGGACTTTTTTCACACAGAAAGTGGTGGGTCTCTGGAACTCTCTGCAGAGGGTAGTTGAGGCCAGTTCATTGGCTATATTTAAGAGGGAGTTAGATGTGGCCCTTGTGGCTAAGGGGATCAGAGGGTATGGAGAGAAGGCAGGTACAGGATACTGAGTTGGATGATCAGCAATGATCATATTGAATGGCGGTGCAGGCTCGAAGGGCCGAATGGCCTACTCCTGCACCTAATTTCTATGTTTCTATGTTTCTATGTTTCTGCACTATTTTTCTAAAGTCTAAAAAATGAAAGATTCAGTTGCAGAAGGGGTGCTGATTCCGGGGTCCAGGAGTTTGGAGATGAGTTTGGTTGCAATTATGGTGTTGATATGGCAGAGCTGTCATCAACAAAGATGTCTCATGAGATATCCTTGTCATCTAAATCCAGGGAAGAAAGTATGTTCTTTGACATTGGGGTAATGGGCAGGCGGGAAACTCAGAGAATAAATTATCGAGGGTTTAAAGATGTCTGGAATACTCCTGCCAGCAGACCCATGACAAAACAGTTTATGATTCTATTACAGATTTCCAGCATAGGTTTAAGGTGAGAGGGAAAAAATTTAATAGGAATCTGAGGAGCAACTTTTTTACATAGCTTGCCAGTAATGTAATGTACCTACCTTCTACGTGAAGACGACATACCCAGGTTGTTTCATTCAGCAATGCATCTTATGCATAATTTGAGCATTAGATTTGTGATGTGCAATATGCAAAGGCATCTCTGAAGAGAAGGAATGGGTGACATACATGGAATGAGAAGACATTTGGATAGGTACATGTATAGGGCATTTTTTGATGGATATGGGCCAAACATGGGCAGGTGGAACGAGTGTAAAGGGGCCATCATATCGGCATGGGGAAATTGGGCCAAAGGGCCGGTTTCTGTAATGTATGACTCTATGACTTAATGGTCAGAGCAACACGCTCAGGAAATGTGTGTGAAAATTTCAGTTCCTTCTCCCAATCCAAAAACAAATTCCAGGGATGGAATCCTTCTCATAGTGAAGAAAGGTAAACATAAGCTAACAGTGTGGGCTACCACAATGGTGCAGCAATAGAGTTGCTGCCTTGGAGCACCAGAGACCCTGGTTCGATCCTGACCTTGGATGCTGTTTGTACGGAGTTTGTACGTTCTCCCTGTAACCGCGTGGGTTTCCTCCAGGTATTCCTCCCACGTTCCATTGACATGGCAGGTTTGTAAATCAATTGGCTTCTGTAAATTGCCCGTAGGGTGTAGGATGCGAAAGTGGGTTAACATCGAATGAGTGCGCGCATGATCGCTTGCCGGCGCAGACACGGTGAGCCGTTGGGCCTGTATGTCTCACACTGTGCCTCTAAACTAAACTAAGCTAAACTACAATAGTGACAATAGACAATAGGTGCAGGAGTAGGCCATTTGGCCCTTCAAGCCAGCACCGCCATTCAATGTGATCATGGCTGATCATCCCAAATCAGTACCCCATTCCCGCCTTCTCCCCATATCCCCTGACTCCGCTATTTTTAAGAGCCTTATCTAGCTCTCTCTTGAAAGCATCCAGAGAACCTGCCTCCACCGCCCTCTGAGGCAGAGAATTCCACAGACTCACCACTCTCTGTGAGAAAAAGTGTTTCCTCATCTCCATTCTAAATGGCTTACTCCTTATTCTTAAGGAGGCCCCTGGTTCTGGACTCCCCCAACATCGGGTACATGTTTCCTGCCTCTAGTGTGTCCAAGCCCTTAACAATCTTATATGTTTCAATGAGATCCCCTCTCATCCTTTTAAACTCCAGAGTGTACAAGCCCAGCTGCTCCATTCTCTCAGCATATCACAGTCCCGCCATGCTGGGAATTAACCTTGTAAACCTACGCTGCACTCCCTCAATAGCAAGAATGTCCTTCCTCAAATTAGGGGACCAATACTGCACACAATACTCCAGGTGTGGTCTCACTAGGGCTCTGTACAACTGCAGGAGGACCTCTTTGCTCCTTTATTGGATTCCTCTTGTTATAAAGGCCAACATGCCATTCGCTTTCTTCACTGCCTGCTGTACCTGCATGCTTACTTTCAAGGTTAGGGTTAGGGTTACGGACAGGGACAGCGAAAACGATATATATATAATTTGTTAAAATACCTAAATCTAATAGTCATTACCATGCTGTTTTGTACTGTCACAGAGTGACATGGTGTCAATGACTTTAAAACCCTAAATCATCACTTGAGATGTTTGGGGAAGGCAATTAAAAGGGGAATTAACAGTGGCAAGCAGCTGAAATGATTTCATCTGCACAACACCTCTACTTTTTGAAATCAAACAACTTATTTTTTACTTATCAAAAGCCAGCTAACAAAGGTAACGTGAAAGTTAGGAGCGAGCAATGGAAGAAAGCTATCCCAGTGAAGCAATTCTCAACGCATCGTGATCTGTCTGCAATGGAAGCAGCAAAACAATCTCTTTATTTCCTGTGGAATTGACCTTGCCATTTTCCTTTTTAAAATATTAATCTGACTCTGCAGCAACTCTGCTAGGTGGCAGTCTCGTCTGTGTAAATCCCTTGGTTTCCACGTGACAACAGCTTGCCGGTAATGTAATGTACCTACCTTCTATGTGAAGATGACGTACCCAGGTTGTTTCATTCAGCAAAGCATGTTATCTATAATTTGAGCATTAAATTTGTGATGTGCAATATGTAAAGGCATCTCTGAAGGGAAGGAATGGGTGATGTTTCCGGTCGAGACCCTTCTTCAGTCTGAAGAAGGGTCTCGACCCGAAACGTCACCCATTCCTTCTCTTCAGAGATGTTGCCTGTCCCACTGAATTACTCCAGCATCTAGTGTCTATCTTCAGTGTAAACCAGCATCTGCAGTTCCTTCGTACACGTGGAAAGACATTTCCCTTCTTGCGGTGTTCATGGACGTGGAAGGGATGATGCCACTAGTGGGAGAGTCTACCACTAGTTCTTTGCCTTCCCCAAACATAATTGGAGGAATATTTGATGTCTCTAGGCCTGAACTCACTGGAGTTTAGAAGGATGAGGGGGATCTCAGTAAAATCAACCACATAATGGAAGGCTTAGATTGAGTGGAGGGGAAATTTCCACTCGTGGGAAAGTGTAGGACCAGAGGGCATCGGCTCAGAATAAATGGACGTTCATTCAAAATGGACATGAGGAGGAATTTCTTTAGCCAAAGGGCAGTGAATCTGTGGAATTCATTGCCGTGGAAGGCTGTGAAGGCCACGTCATTAGGTATGTTTAAGTCAGAGATTGATAGGCTCTTGATTTGGAAGGACATTAAAGGTTACGGGGAGAAGGCAGGAGAATGGGGAATCTGTCATAATCTATGTCTCGATGGACTGAATGGCTTAAATCCGCTTCTATGTCTTCTGGTCTTCTGAAAATAGGAATAGATCTGCCGGTTCCGGTCAGGATGGAGTTCCAGGGCCCTGGCCGCAGGGGGCAAATTCAACCCACTGATCAACACAGCAGTCCCGATGAGGTCGGGATCGACCGCCTCACCCAGCCTAAGCACCACATTTTTCGGGGGGACCTCCGGGAGGGGATTATGTCCGGATTAAAGGACCACCAATTGCCAGAAAATCAGTAGCGGACCTGTACCTTTCAACAAGATCTCAGGGAAAAAAACTTAGCTCTATTTTTAAGTGCAATTGGATTTTGCATCATCGAAGTTCATGACCTTTATCTCAATTTTCAGCCAGAACACTAAAACTCTATCTGTGCAATGTTCAGAATGACTAATCTGTTCCCAGCCCGTTTATTATGACATGCATTGTAAATGTCTACTGCTACGATGTTATAATACATTCCGAAATGCTAAGATATGGAGGAGGTTTGCTGTTTCCCTGAAGCCCACTTGACGAGAGCAGGGAGAGAATGTTCCTAATTTTCTGATATAATATTGAAACACAATTAACTTTCTTTGGCAACAATTTCATTGCTTTCTATTTCGAACCATGGATTGGCAACGATAAATTAAACCTTTGCGTGACAACATAATCCAGAAGCTTCAATAAAAGCTGTTTGCCAACGCTATCGCTCACGACTCATAAATCAGACCACGGTGAGGTAATGTGCTTATTGCCATGGTTTGTCAGGCACTGGGCTTCAGTGAGAAGACGGATATTTCTGACTTTTTAAGCACAATCTTTTTTATTTTCAACTGTTGTTCAACTGCAGCTCCGTAGTCACAGACTAATCTCCGAGTCAGACATTGTGGGTTAAGGCCCACTGCACAGACTTGTAAAAAAAAACAACAACCTGGCAGTTTTCCCGAGCGCAACGTGGGTAATAATACAATGTCACGGGTGCCATTTTTCGACAAGGTGTGCCGGCTCTTGAGTAAATGTGAAACATCCTGCGTCACTATTTTATAAAGGAACAGGACTTCTCCTTCGCATCAGGCGACTTTGGGTGCTTTATGCATGGTAACATATTTCTGGATTTTCATTCCAGGCTGTGCATGCTTATTATGAAAGTATGTACGGATGAGACATCAATTGGCACTACTTTTTATTGTGCATAGAACTCATGGGAATGGGATCTTAACCAGGGCAATGAAGTCTGATTTGTAATGGGGAGCATTTGCAATGGTGCTAACATTTCATTTGCTCCCCACCTAATGAAACATAGCAAACAGGACCATCTGATAGAAACAAAGAACTGCAGATGCTGATTTACACAAAAGGACACAAAGTGCTGGAGTAACTCAGCGGGTCAAGCAGCATCACTGGAGAACATGGATAGGTGAGGTTTTGGGTTGGGAGCCTTCTTCACACTGACCAGAGATGCTGCTTGATTGCAGAGTTACCCCAGTACTTTGTGTCCTTTTAGGCCATCTTGTCCACTGAGACCACTCTACCACTCAAAAAGCACCTTGGTTAATCATCTACCCAAATGCTATGTTCCCATTCTCTTCTCTTAACCAACAGTACCTCCCCAAAATTATCCATTGACAGAATAAGCAAGCCATCATCAACATCCTCTGTCGAACCAACATCCCCAGCACTGAGATTCTGCTAGCACTTCAACAGTTCCAGAGCCACAGACCGGCTTCAATCTTGTCTACGGTTGCTGTCTGTACGGAGTTTGCATGATCTTACTGAGACCGCATGGGTTTGCTCCGTATTCTCCGGTTTCCTCCCACACGCCAAAGATGTCCAGGTTTGTAGGTTAATTGGCTTCGGTAAAATCTTAAATTGTCCCTAGTGTGTAGGATAGTGCTAGTGTATGGGATGATCAGTGGTCGGTGCGGACTCGGTGGGCCGAATTACCTGGTTTCCATGCTGTATCTCTAAAGTTTAAATCTCCAGTGAGTAGATTACATCCTCTTGACTCAAGCCAGACTCCCAAAGCTGGCCACAACTCTGAGCTCCATTTCAACAGGAGGCTTTCTGAAGAACAGAGAGACTGCTTCCATGATGTTCTCGAAAACCTCCTCAAAAATATGTAATTTGCTTACTGACCCGTAGAACACACTGATCTAAAAGCACCACAGACCAGTAGAAAGCCATCCAGGAAAGCAATGAACACTTCAAGTTCTCTGACAGCAGCACTTATGCACCAAGTGCATGCAGAGCAAAGTCTACCCAGAGACTCAGTCCACAAACCCACTTCTCCCTGAGACAAAGTGAGCAGAACCCATGTAAGATTTAGCACATGGCCGTGGTGTCACCCTCAATCCTGATATGGAGTGGCGGCGCTGCTTGTCAGCTGCGGCTCACCTGCAGTCCGTCTGTCTTTATTTTATTTTTGTCCTCGTCCCTGTTTTTGGTGTTTATTTTTGGTTTGTCGGGTTGTGTATGTGTGTGGGGGGGGGGGGGGGGGGGGGGGAGGGGGGGGGGGGAGGGGGGGGGGGGGGGGGGGGGGGAGGGGGGGGGGGGAGGGGGGGGGGGGGAGGGGGGGGGGGGGGAGAAACGGGGTTTTAGTCTCTCCCTTCGGGGGGATGCGACTTTCCTGTCGTGTCCCCCGACACCGTCTCCGTCTGTGCTGAGGCCCTGGTGACGGCCTTCCAGCTTCCAGCGGCGGCGGCACGGCTTTCGGAGCTTCAGCAGCGACCTGGGCTTCGGGAGCTCCAGCGGCGGCCTGGGCTTCGGGAGCTGCGGTGCTCCAGCGGCGGCCTGGCTCCCTCTGAGCTGCGGTGCTCCAGTGACGGCCTGGATGTCGGGAGCTGCGGTGCTCCAGCGACGGCCTGGATGTCGGGAGCTGCGGTGCTCCAGCGGCGGCCTGGCTTACGGGAGCTGCGGTGCTCCAGCGGCAGCTTGGGTGTCGGGAGCTGCGGTGCTCCAGCGGCAGCTTGGGTGTCGGGAGCTGCGGTGCTCCAGCGGCAGCTTGGGTGTCGGGAGCTGCGGTGCTCCAGCGGCGTTCCGGCGGCGGGCCCTGTGGCGGTGTTCCGGCGTTCCGGCGTCAGCGGTGGCGGCGGCCTGGATCCCCTCAGCGCAGAGGGAGAATAAGGAGGGGAGAAAATGACTGAGACCCTAAGACTTTTGCCTTCCACCACAGTGAGGAGGTGTTTGGTGAACTCACTGTGGTGGATGTTAATTTTGTGTTTATTGTATGGTATTGTATTGTTGTTTTTTTACATATGTATGACTGCAGGCACGAAATTTCGTTCAGACCGAAAGGTCTGAATGACAATAAAGGTATTCAATTCAATTCAATTCAATAAAAAGAAGGACCCTTTCCGCTACCTAACGTATTCTTTGCCATTCAAAGTAATGAGTGGGCATCAGCAGATTGCTGAGATCCTAAATCACTCTCAATTTTTCTCTCAATTCTGTTGACCCTTGCTGTCTCCTCCCCTTCCTACCTCTCCCTCAGCCCTCGGGCTCCTCCTCTTCCTTTTTCCTTTCTTCTCCCCGCCTCCCCCCACCCCCTATCAGTCTGAAGAAGGGTTTCGGCCCAAAACGTTACCTATCTCCTTCGCTCCATAGATGCCGCTGCACCCGCTGAGTTTCTCCAGCATTTTGTGTATCCTTAATCACAGTGTTTGCATCAAATCACATTTGTGTACACAGTCAGCCAAGGCTTACTGGATCTCCTGGTTGCTAACCATTTTACCTCTGCTTCCAATTCCCATACTGACTTTCTGTCCTCGGCTTTCAACTTTGCCACAATGAGACCACACGCAAATTGGAGGAACATCACCTCATATTCAAGAGAGAGTTAGATAGAGCTCTTAAAGATAGCGGAGTCAGGGGATATGGGGAGAAGGCAGGAATGGAGCACTGATTGTGGATGATCAGCCATGATCACAGTGAATGGTGGTGCTGGCTCGAACGGCCAAATGGCCTACTCCTGCAATTATTGTCTATTCAGCTTGGGTAGTTTACAACCCAATGGTATGAACATTGAATTCCCCGATTTTAGCTAATCTTGAACTAAGCACCCCCACCCCCCCTAAAGCACCCCACCTTTCTCCCTCCTCCCCCACCCCTGTTCCTCACTTCTCCCCTCCTCCTGTTACTTTTCTCTCCCTGGCATCACAAATCACAACTATTCAATGCTTTCTCACACCTCTGCTTTTATCTCTTTATATCTTTGCTCCAACCATTAGCCTATCAAGCACCCCTCTCACCTGTTCCACTATCTTCTCTTCCCCCCCTCCCCTTAAAATGTCTTAAAAAAGATCTCGACCAAGGCCATGCTCTCCTATCCATGTTCTCCAGGGATTTGCTTGACTTGGTGAGTTACTCCACAGGTCATGTCTTTATCTGCTGATTGATATTTAAAACTGCTGATGCAAGTTTTCCTTTCACCAGTGGTGTCTAAAACGTCATTGTGTCTTGTTTGAGGAACTGCTTAGGGGTTAGGAAGAGGAAGTTTCTTGGTAGAAGCATCAAATGACAATTCACCACATGCGTCTAACAACCTCACTTGATGTGACAACCGACACAATTCCTGACCATTGATACTTGCAAATACCACAATTCATATTCTATTATCTGAAACCCCACAATCTTTCTCAATGGTCTGTTGACAAAATGCACGTAAGTGTGGAGACACAAGAAACTGGATGCTGGAATCTTGAGTAAAACACAAAGTGCTGCAGTAACTTGGCCAGTCAGCAGGCATCTGTGGAGGGAATGGACAGATGACATTCAGGTCAGAACCCTTCTTCAGACTCACCTACCACCTGGACATAAATATATTCAGTCCTAAGGCATATTATTCCCAACTTGTACCTTCTCGCGTCCAAAAGAAAATCATCAAAAATAATGTTTTTTATTCCTGAATGAGTAAATCTAGGCCTTAAATTATCCAATCCCATGCACTCCTTAGATACTATTTATCCCTAGATTCCTTTCTCCTTTGATGAACATTTATGGCCCTGTCCCACGGTACGAGTTCATTCAGGAGCTCTCCCGAGTTTAAAAAAAAAATTAAACTCGTGGTAAGCATGGAGAATGAACGTAGCGGGTACGTCGGAGCTCGGGGACGTCTCTTAGCGGCTCGTAACGCCAACGGGAAGACTCGCTAACGGCAGGTAAGTTCGGGAAACCTTGTGAAGATTTCTCAACATGTTTAAAAATGTCCACGAGAGCCCTGAGTACCGATGAGCGGCCATTACCGTAAATTTCCAAGTTTGAATCAGGGCAAACTCGGGAGAGCTCTTGGAATGAACTCGTACCGTGGGACAGGGCCATTACCTTGTTGTTTATAATATGTCACGTCATGTTATTTAACTTTTTTATAAATACCTCTTTAGACTTCTGACGTATTTTCCCCTCCTTACTAGATAAGTTTCGAACAGACCACCGTTCTACATAATACTAGATAAGACATGGATCTCCAACTATTTAACTTGCGGTTATGTGCATGAAACTGATACCAATTGCTATTCAGACAGTGAGAATGTAAACAAGTCGGATACTTACCTGTGTTTACTCTGGAATAATTTTAAATGGAGAAATATATCATTAGTCAGGTGTAGACCTATAGCTTTCTCATAGCTATGAACCTATTTAATAGTTTAACAACAGTTAAAGCATTGCTGGGCAGCATTCAGATAATACTGTATGTCTAGGCTGCCATATTATTCAATGGGATCCATCAGATAGCATTTAGCTGAATACTATTCAGCAGTTTATTGTTTGATTGAAAGATACAGCATGTAAACAGACCCTTCGGCCCACTGAGTCCTCAGCAACCATCAATATCTGCTTTGAGTCCAGTCCTTTTCTTAATTATGTGAAGATTCCAAGTTTCAAAAATATAAGACTTTGGTGTAAATAAGGAACAATAATAATTCCAATATTGCAGATAGTGTGTTCCACATAACACTTGGACCCAACCTCCAACCAAGGCATTTGTTTTCTAACGTTTAACAACTTTCTTATCCACATTCACGTTTCTTTCCTAAGCCCTAAGCCTTGAAATTAATTTATAATCCTTTGTGTACAAATGTACCTTTCAGAGCCCATTTAAACAATGGACAGGCAGTTTGGATTGTCACTTATTCAAGAAAATCAGACAGGTTTTTTCCTGTCTCAGGTCATGGTGACTAATACTAATTAGATGTTGCAGAAATGATCCTCAAACCTACTCCTGATAATAAACTGTTTAAACTATTTTCGGGGGAATTAAAACGAACCCTATTTCCTTGCGTTAGTTTTGTAGACAATGGTCTACAAAATGATTGGTAAATCATTTGGTCATTGGTCACAGTTGTGATTATTATATCTGTGGATAATACATATATTCATAGATTATAGTAGCAATATTACAAAATTTTGAGATTTTAAAAATCAAGTCTGCAATTTAACCCATCAGATAAAGCATAAAAATAAGTTTAATTTGACATCTAATTCACTTTCATATCTTCAGTGTTAAAAAAGTTAGGGCCATTTTCATACTCGGAAATTAGCAACTTGCTTCCTATTGCTTTTCTATTGACTTAACACAAAAGTTGTGATCGAGGACAGTCAAAAGCCCATAACTTCCTTAAAAATTAAGAGAACTGAAATAAATTTTCAGATATTATAGATTGAAGTATTCTGAAACAAATATGAAACAATCTTACTTGGATGACCTGAAATTAAAGCATATAATTAGTTAGTTACCCAATGGTAGCCAATTACAAAATTCAATTACTAGATCTAAACATCTATCCATTTCTTAAGAAAAAATTAAAAAAAATTTAAAGCCTAAGTGTCCAATTAACAGTCACACAATAATTCACCATAAAACATGATTTTTAAATCTAATTGTCATTAATTTATAGGCCAAATTGAAGGAATTCAGTGTTTAATGCCTGTAAATTAATGGGCATTTTAAACAGCTTGTGAGTGGGATTTTCTGGAAAGCGATGGATTAGAACGTTGCGGTTGCGGTGAATTTAAACCCAATATCGGCAGGAAATTTTCTGCCAGTTCTATGGGGGCTAAATCACGTTTCGCAACATGAAATATTGATTAAAGTCCCCTAAAAAAGCAAGTTTATATGTAAAAATAAACAGCTTTCACTTACCTGTCCCCTACGTAAAATTCGTCCCCGTTGTCGGCGTTCATGGCATTAGGAGCTCATTTTTATTTTACTCCAGTGATTAAGTAGTCGGGCTATTTATAAAAAAAAAAGGGACTTACCGGCAGTCGGAACGCATCTCCAAAAATAAATCGCACTCCGACAACAGAAAGCTCCGGATTGCATGGGGAAAACCGCATTTTAACCCCGCCCCCCCCTTAAAGACGCCAAAGTCGCGCACACGGCCAGCGGCAGAACTGCAGCACCGCTAAAGGTAAGTTTTATAACATACCTAATTATAGTCGCAGAATTAGGTCATTTGGCCCATGAAGTCTACTCCTCCATTCAATCATGGCTGATCTCTCTTTCCATCTCAGCCCCATCTCCTGATTTCTTGCCATAACCTCTGACACCTGTACTATCTCTGCTTTAAAAATATCCACCCGTACTGCAAGAATCTAAAATAACTATTATATGTAGGACACAGAGTGCTGGAATAAGCGGGTCAGGCAGCATTTCTGGAGAATTGAATGGATTTGAATTGAATAGAATTGAATTTCCTTTATTGTCATTCAAACAATAATTTGAACGAAATTGCGTACCTTGCAGTCATGATAGAAAAAAAAGCAACAAAACACACAACAAACACAATTTAACACAAACATCCATCACAGTGAATCTCCAGGCACCTCCTCACTGTGATGGAAGGCAAAAAGTCTTATCTCTTCCTTGCTTGTTCTACCGCTGCTTCAAGGCGATCGAGGCTCTCGATGTTGAAGTCCCGCCGGGTGATGGTAAATCCCGCGGCCGATTCCAAGCTCCGCAAACGGACCGATTCAACATGGATAGGTGACATTTTGGGCAGGACCCTTCTTTAGACTGATTGTGCTTTGGGGGATGAGGGGGAGGGTGGGAGAAAACTGAAAGAGAGGAGGGGCAGGACAAAGCCTAGAGAGTGATGGGTGGATGCTGATTGCTGATGATTGTTTTTGTTTGATAGGCCGATGATTGGACAAAGGCCAGAAGTGAAATTATAAGGATAATAGAGATGCGATATGTGAAGCCAGAGGTAGGAAAAAAGATGAAAGGGAGGGAGAAGGGCAGAAAAGGCTGCTGGTCCAGCTGGGGTACAGCGAAGAAAGGGGTGGGGAGGAAAAAAAATGTAGTTTGTAAGTAGGTTACCTAAAATTGGAGAATTCAATGTTCATACAACAGTTATAGGGTTGTAAGCCACCCAAGAGGAATATGAAGGTAGACAAAAATGCTGGAGAAACTCAGCTGGGTGAGGCAGCACCTATGGAGAGGAGGAAATAGGCAACGTTTCGGATCGAGACCCTTCTTAAACAAGCAGAATATGATGTGCTTTTCTTTGGACTTTATTCACCGTAATCATTGATTAAATGTCCACCATCTTCTGTGAGATAGCAGGTCACATTTGTCCTCTAAAGTAGGCCACATGTTGGAACACCTTTGTAACTATCTGCAATTTTGGAACAATTGAAAAAATTAAGGGAAGTGGTAAATTCTGTAACAAATCTTTCATCGGGTCTACCTATAATCGGACTTTATCTTGCACGAAATGTGAATCCCTTTGTCGTTTTTCTGCATTGTGGATGGCTTGATTGTTATCATGTATTCTCTTTCCGCTGACTGGTGAGCATGGAACAGAAGCTTTTTATTGTACCTCGGTACACATGACAATAAACTAAACTAAACTAAAATGCTGGGACACTTCATCAGGAATTTTGTACAATGCACAGCCATGATTAAAGTATAATATGTGTTTAAATCCAGTACCTTTTTACCAAGCTTCACATTACGATGGAACCCATGTAATCTTCATACTGGAGTTCACATGTGCATTTAAATCATACAGGTTTGGTTCTAAAGACCTCAGTTACTCTAAGATTCAGTTCATGCTCTGGTTGATAATAAATTGCCAGAGCAGAGCATTCCTTTCCGAGTTCTTTGCTGCACAGAGCAAAGCATTATGTTTTTATTACTAATGTGGTGACAAACTTCTTATGTAAAGTAATCTATAAATCCATCAATTCATGATATAGTAACCGCAAACATTTCTAATTGCAACAGAATATGCCCAATCGATGAATCCATTTCCTGCTTTGCTAATTAATATGCAACCAAAAATATGAAAAAATATTGAACATGACATCACACAATATGTCATTGAGAAACCTTTCAGTTTCAGAGATGAAGCGTGGAAACAGGCCATTCGGCCCATTTAGTCAGCAGCGACCAGCAGTCACCTCTAGCATTATCCTACACACTATGGACCTAGTGGATCTAGTGCAGATGGGACATGTTGGTCGGTGTGCTCAAGTTGGACCAAAGGGCCTCTTTCCACACTGTATGTTCCTATGACTCTACCTCGTCTGGCAGCTTGTTCCATATACCCATCACCCTCTGAGTGAAAATACTCTCCCTCAGATTCCTATTAAATCTTTCTCCACTTACTTTAAACCTATATCACAAGTGATAGGAGCAAAATTAGGCCATTCGGCCCATCAAGTCAATGTCATTCAATCATGGTTGATCTATCTCTTCTTCCTAACGCCATTTCCCTGCCGTCATCTTGTTCTTGATTCCCCTACGCTGGATGAAAGACTTACATTCACCCTATCTATTCCCCCCCCCATGATTTAATACAATATAAGATCACCCCTCAGCCTTGTGATCCCTTTATTATGAATTTCACAGTTTGAATTCTGTAGTAACATTAATACACATTTCAAAGTTGAAAATGTGCCAGTGAGGAAATGTCAATGCCTCGTGGAGGTGGACCAATAGGTTAAATCAAGGTCTTATGTTATTAAAATCTCTTTGTCCTGCCTGAATCTAATGATAATTTCTCCTAGAATAACTTGATCCAATGCCAGACCCACCCCACCCCCCACCCCCCCACCCCCACTTCCAGAATACCCAACATTAAAAATGCTGTCATCCATGTGTAACCAGCATAGAATTTGCACGAAGTGCACAAAGATTAATCGCTCCAGCAGAAACAGGCAGGTTGAATTTTTAAAGTAAACCTTAACAACCTGGAGTGGTTATTAGTCATGTTTTATTCCGGGTAAAATCAATTTTCAAATTTGCAACATTAAGAAAGCAGTGTTAAGCGATGAAACTTTTGAAGCATGCCCTTCCAATCTTGTCAGGAAAAATAAAATCTCTTGCTGGGAATAAAAATCGGCCAAGTGAAATATGTCATTCTAGTTACTTCAGTGCTCAATTAAGGTGTGCCTGAATGGAAGTACCGATTCATGCAGAATGTAATAGACTCAAAGCTTACTCCAGGCCACACCATCCACTGATATCTCAGCGCAGAACTGCAAACATCATATGCTGTTGAAATGAAATGTCAAATTAAAGCACAATTTATCAAGTAGGTAGATAGAAAATATCATTTGGCATGTGCACAGGAGTTATACAAATGTCTTACCAATAGTATATCCTTCATCTAATTTCATCACTGACAGATGAAGTAGTCATTTTTCTCTGGTAGACACAGGGAACTGCAGATGCTGGTTTACAAAAGAAGACACAAAGTGTTGGAGTAATTTAGCCGGTCAGGCAGCATCTCTGGAGGACATGGATAGGCAACATTTTGGGTCGCGGCCCTTCTTCAAACTGATAAGTGACATTTTGGCTCGGGATTCTTCTTCAGACATTAATCTCATTTGTGTTTCTTGGATCTTGCTGCAGAAAGATTGGATACTGCATTGAATACATAGTAAGAGGAGCTAGACTTCAGAGTGATCAACACCGCAAGTTGGAGGAACAGCACCTCATATTCCGCTTGGGGAGTCTGCATCCTCTGGGCTTAAACATTGAATTTTCTCAATTCTGTTAACCCAGACTGCCTCCCCCCCACCTCTCCCTCAGCCCTCCGGCCCTGACATTCCTTCTCCATCTCCCCCCCCCCCCCCCCCCCCCCAGTCGCACTAGCTTCTCATTTTCACACCACAAACAGCTTACAATGGCCTGCTTCCTTTATCACCAATACTTTTTTGCATATCTTTCACTCATTGTTCCTTATCTCTCCACATCACTGTTTATATCTCTTGTTTCCCTGATCCCTGACCAGTCTGAAGAAGGGTCTCGACCCGAAACGTCGCCTATCTCCTTCGCTCCTTAGATGCTGCTGCACCCGCTGTATTTCTCCAGCTTTTTGTGTAACCCTAGACTTCAAAATTACTTGATTACTTGGAATGTGTTCAGCAAGTGAAAGAGTTTTGATGAATCAAACTGATGGGATGTGTAAGCTGTTGAAAGAACATTTTCCGGATGTTGGGGGAGTCCAGAACCAGGGGCCACAGTTTAAGCATCGGGGGTAAGCCATTTAGAACGGAGATGAGGAAAAACTTTTGTGAGTTTTGAGTTGTGAGTCTGTGGAATTCTCTGCCTCAGAGGGCGGTGGAGGCTGGTTCTCTGGGTGCTTTCAAGAGAGAGCTAGACAGAGCTCTTAAAGATAGTAGATTCAAGGGATATGGGGAGAAGGCAGGAATGGGGTATTGATTATGGATGATCAGCCATGAACACATTGAATGACAGTGCTGGCTGAAGGGGCTGAATGGCCTTCTCCTGCAGCTATTGTTTATTGTCTATTGAAGGAAGGAACTGCAGAAGCTGGTTTTCACGAAAGGACACAAAGTGCTAGAGTAGCTCAGTGGGTCAGGCAGCACCTCTGGAGAACATGGATAGGTGACAGCGGCACGGTGGCATAGTGGTAGAGTTGCTGCCTTATAGCGCTAGAGACCCGGTTCAATTCTGACTATGGGTGCTGTCTGTATGGAATTTGTACATTTTCCCTGTGACCGCGTGGGTTTTCCCCGGGTGCTCCACTTTCCTCCCGCACTAAGCCCTGTCCCACGGTGCGAGTTCATTCCAAGAGCTCTCCTGAGTTTAAAAAAAATCAACTCGTGGTAAGCACGGAGAATGAACGTAGCGGGTACGTCGGAGCTCGGGGACGCCTCTTAGCGCTGACGGCAGGTACTCGGGAAGACTCGCTAATGGCAGGTAAGCATGGGAAGACTCGTGAAGATTTTTCAACATGATGAAAAATGTCCACGAGAGCCCTGAGTACCGACGAGTGGCCATTACCGTAAATTTCCGAGTTCGAATCAGGGCAAACTCGGGAGAACTCTTGGAATGAACTCGCACCGTGGGACAGGGCTAATACAGGTTTGTAGGTTAATGTAATAGCCCCTAGTCTGTAGGATAGTGCTAGTACGCGGAGATCGCAGGTTGGCGCAGACTCAGTGGGCCGAAAGGCCTGTATCCAAACTGTATCTGTAAAACTAAAAGGTGGCATTTTGGGTCTGGAACCTTCTTCAGACTGCATCAAAGTAAACTGTTAATGATTGCAACTAGTGCATTGCTAAATGAGAAACCAACTGCAAATTCACAGGAATCCTCATTAGTTTGACCAACACCAGCCTTTTCAGTTCTGCACGAAAAACACCAGACTCACCATTGTTACATGGAGCGCTTACATGACCATTTCCCATTTCAAGCAATTGCTGTCTTATAATGCAGGGTTTTCATATCTCCTGGCCACACCATCAGAAAGTGATCAGTTCACGCTTAATTAATTAATTATTAATTATCATGCATGTGAATCGCTTGACAGATGGCAGCTGTGTTAATGACCCTAAAATTAATCTAAAGGCTGCCGAAGGTGCCACGATTACTCTGACCGAGTCACCAAATTTCTTGCACAAAATCAGTGATTCTTCGGAGTTGTGGTGGGGGTTTAGTCATTCTCAATAGTTATTTTTACCACAGGATCATCTGAAATGGCACGGCAAAAACATGTCCCGTAGAAGGACTCAAAGATGGCCAGGATGAAATTTAGAAACGACAGCAATAAAAGCTCTGATATGAGCTTTGTTTTAGTTTGTCTAGCCTCATGATTACCATAGTAACTGCTCCCATATAGATTCTCTTCCAAAACAGCCTGGTTACTGTTTAACATCCCCACCCACATTAGAGTTGATTAGAAGAATCAATATGATAACATAATACACACACACACGATCACTCGTAGCACCAAAACCCACGTGGCAAAACCCTTTGTTAACTTTCTTTTCGGTCCTCAAAACTTTGTGGGAGCCGCAATTTTAAAACTCAGTTCTAAAGTAGGAAACAATGGTCAATGTAAGAACACAGTTAAATACAAACATGGAGGCAACATATGGTAAGTTATTGCTATCTTTAATTACCGACTGTTTATATATGAGGAGCATAGGTGAAAATCTTTAGCAATATCTTTTAGCTGGAACATTTATATTTATTTAATCCCCAGCAAGGGGTATTGCCTGTTATCAATCTCCTGTTCAAACCTATCGCATCGAGGCTTATAGTTAAAAGCCACCTGATCAGCTGGTCCTTTAGCCCTGTTGTAAATTTAATGTGGCAGAGCCTTCCATGGCAACAGAAACCTTTGTGTTCATTTCAGTCACAGTTTATTATATGTGCATTACTGTGACTTTGCAAAGTAAAACGCACTCCTCTCGGACCTATTCCTGTCAGGTAAGATGAACATACCCTGCTGTTGTTTCGATAGCATGTACTTTGTGTCAGACTTCAGAAAATATACTTGGACTTGAACTAGAACTCTGTAGAAAGACCATTACAATCATGTATCTGAAAAGTCTGCAATTTTAGAACTATCTTTAGTGATAACAATAACATTAATATTTTGGTGCTCGTGTTTTTAATATGACATTTGTTATAATGCAACTGTATGAAGGAAGTTCGTTTTTTTAAATAATGAAGCTTTTATTGGAAATTTGTAAAGCACAGGTAAACTCTTTAAATCTGCAATAAAATTGAAAGTTGCTTAAGGAGTAGCACCACTGTAAATCGCAGCAGCTTCAAACCTATAACAGAGCTGATAATGGACACTCGTGAATAACGTTACTCAAATCAAGGTGAAGAGATGCACACATTGTTACGTTGAAAGACACAGGTGACCAGCACCCTAATATTACCATAAAAGAAGTTCTAATAATTGAACGTGTTAAATAACAAACCCATCTGTGGAGGCGCTCAGTCCTATCTGCAGGTAATCTGTAGGTTGGCTTTTAAAAGCATCTGTTACTTATTGCAGAGCAACAACCACAAGCTAACCTGTTAGACATTTAACCTATCGAGTGACCAGTTGGCAAACCTATTTATCCCAAACTGGCAGGTTCCTTTTTTAACATTTAAGACGACGGATTTAAATTGGTATCCAAACGCATTTTAACTTAGCAGCCGGAGTGAGAACTGAGTGAGGTGGAGGACATTTGTCAGTGGCATATGCTCCCTGGAGGAGCAAAGGGCTTAAGAAGAAGAGAAGAAGTCAGAGTGAGAAGCCCAGTGTGTTCCTTCCTTTGTCAAACTGAGTGAAAAGGAGGGCTGAGGTCGGAACACGGCAAAATGGCAACGTTATTTATTTATCTTCCTATTCCTACTGGGGCATGACAGGGAGGCATGGTCTGTCACCCTTGTCCTATACTCATGTCTTTTACCCTCAAGACTGCATGACCATCCTCCAGAGCAGCTTGGTCTTCCATCTCATTATGGGCGAATCTTCATGCTCTACAAGACTTGCTGTCAACGCTGCATTGAGATTGCATTGAAGGTTGGATGATGGGACGTTGGAGTTAAAATACTTTACGTCGTATCTGTAAACTACTACTGAGTTTCCGTCAAATCTTTGATAACCCATTTCAATCAGTCGAATAGCTTTCCTCTACTCAACAACCAAGAGTCTATAGCTTCCTTTTGCTCTGGTATTTTATTTAATTTTTCACATGTTGAAATTATAATGTTTTATTCTTAATTGTCTACTGTATATCGTGTTGTTACTTGCGAGCAAAGCACCAAGGCAAATTCCTTGTATGTTTACATACTTAGCTAATAACATTTATTCAATTCAATATATAGTGGCCAATCTGATGGTTGACAATATCCCAATCAATGATTGCATTATTTGGCCAGGATATTTGGGAAGATCAGAATGTAAGAAATTAAGGAAGAATCAGGACATACAGTATGTCCCCTCAAGCCTTCTCCAGCATTCAATTCCATGGCTAATCATCTGCCTTCCACTTTTTGCTTATCGTCTAACCACCCAAAACCCCACCAGTTTTAACACATTGCATCCACATCCCTCTAGGATACTGAATTCTAAAGATTTACTACCATCAGGGTACAGGAAGCTCTTCTGTGCTTAGTCCTAAATGGCCGATTCCTTATCCTAAGTCTATTCTCCCCAGCTTTGACCTCCAGAATAGTAGTTCAAATATTTATTATATCAGAGTAGTTGAGGATGAAACCTCATGAGTATTTAAGAATTTCTATGTGTTTGCTGGATGCAGTAGTGATTGTAATGTCTTTATTACATATGGTATACAGAAGGATCCAGGTCACTGATGGTGTGAGCTGGAACTAGTATTTGGTGAATGAGCATCAGGATATCAAAGAAGGACCACAAAAAGACAAAGGATTTCAGTTGATCTCACATTATGTACAGTTGTGTATGCATTCATGGAATTTGCGAGCTATCTTCCTGAGAATACAAAATAGGAATATTTTCAGCAGAAATCAATTGATTTATCTTCTCTTTAATTCTAACTCATCCCTTAGATTTCCTACTGTTCTGCTGTTATTAACGTGGGAATTTTCCAGTCCCTTTCAAAAACATGGCTTCTGTTTTACTATCATTGCCGTAAGTCTTTGTACAATTCTATCGACCTCTTGCTCATCAAATCTTGATGTATCCTCCTTTTTGTTTATCCTCGCAATGTCGAACAATGCTGCTTTGATACCGATGACACAGATGGTAGAGCTGCTGCCTCATAGTCTCAGAGATCTGGGCTCAATCTTGACCTTGGCTGCTGTCTGTGTGGAGTTTGCACGTTCTCCCTGTGACTGCGTGGGTTTCCTCCGGTTGCTCCGGTGTCCTTCCACATCCGAAAGAAGTGACAGTTTGTAGATTAATTAGCCTCTGTAAAAAAAAATTATAGCCCCTAATATGTAAGCAGTGGATGAGAAAGTGGGATTACATAGAACTAGTCTGGATGGGTGATCGATGGTTGACATGGATCCGGTGAGCTGAGGCCCTATTTCCATGCTGTATCTATAAACTAAACTAAAACCCGCACATTGTTGGGATGTGGAAGGAAACCGGAGCACCCGGAGGAAACCCATGCAGTCACAGGCAGAACGTGCAAACTCCACACGGACAGCACCTGAAGTCAGGATCGATCCGGGGCTCTGGTGCTGAGACAACAGCTCTACCTGCTGCATGATGTACCTCTCCTGCATAGAACAGCCTTTGATTCAGTGACTGGAAGGAACATACATTTGGAATTCCAAAGGAACATTAAATAAGGACAAGAGCAACTAGTAATTTGGCTGCTAGATTGGTATAGATGTAAAAATACAAGTAATATGGTTTTTTGCAATTATCTATTAGATTGGTGATGCAGTTATCTATGAAAAGCAAATAGTGCCATATGGTATCACATTTTTTCTGATCTGCAAAAACCTACCAACATAAATCTCACAAGTGCATAAACAGGAATAAAGATGCCAATGGAAGTCATGGTAAAGTATCTCTTATTGGAAGTGCTTCTTGAGTGAAGACTCTCCTCCTTGTTCACAAGGTAAATCCTTTTGCTGAGCCCCAGAGGATGTCCCGGTGATATCCTTGAAGGGCGAACTTCAAGAGCGGTCAGGATCTAACCATTCTATTCAAACCATATGCACTTAATGGTAGCCTAATGTAAACAGAAGCCAATGCACAAAAACAAATAAAGGAACATCCAAATGGTTTATTATGGAGCCATAAACATGCTTGTGTTGCTAAAATGGTGGCATCATATCACTTCATTATATCATTTAAGCCCATTTAGAGATTTGCTCTAAAAACGGTCGCATTGTATAGATTAGGCTATTCTGGGATCTAAATGTCATCTTACAAAGCTTTTGGTGCTGCGTTTTCTGTGATAAAGGAGTTAACAGCACCTTACATGAGTTCTTTACTGCAGAGAAAACTATTTTGATTGTGCTTTATTGTGTTATTGCAATAACAACTTATTTCTTAAAAAGAAAACATTCGGCCCAGACGGATCCTTCCCTTCATTGCTGATAGAAAGGTGACAGATCTCTCGAGTACAGTAGACCAGTAGAGCACAGGAACAGGCCATAACGTCTGTGCCGAACATGATGGTGAGACAAACTTTACCTGGATAATAACTCCATTTTTAATCCACTCATGATATAACTAGAAGCAGAACTTGGCTAGTTTGGCAAAGATATCTTAGGATTAGTGCAACGACACAGACGTCTTTAGTTGAAACTATTACTGGAGGTTTTACCATCTGATCTGCCTCCAAATGCTCTACCCCTTATATGTCCACAATTAGTCACCCAAAAGATCCATTTTCATGACAGAACTACTTCACACCACAATTTAGCACAAAAGACTGCTTCCCACCCCAATGAATGATAACTGAATTCACTTTCTTTTTACCATTCTGATTATTTTTTATATAAACAATAAACGCAACTATTTAAAAGAAATAATGCAAACATATAATGTTAAGTAATGTTCGAATAAAACAATTTTTATTGGACATTAAAAAAAGTCCTGGAGGCTAATCTTCAGTCTCTGGCTAGTCCAGGATGGTATCGTTTGTAAACCAGCATCTGGAGTTCCTTGTTTCTACAGATTTTAATTTGCAGTTTAACCCATTTTAAAAGGGATATCCTTTTGTCATAATTGTTTAAAACATAAATTGATGATGTATCTTTAATTTAAATATGGATTTAGTTCTGTTTGTGTAGGAAGGAACGGCAGATGCTGGATTAAGCTGAAGATAGACACAAAATGCTGGAGTAACTGAGGGGGATGCTGCCTGTCCCGCTGAGTTTCTCCAGCATTTTAAGTCTATCTTTAGTCATGTTTGTGTACTTGAGCGGAGAGTAATTCTGTCATCGGATGATGCTACCATTAACTCAGCGGTTTAGTTTAGTTTAGTCTAGAGATACAGCACGGAAACAGGCCCTTCAGCCCACTGGGTCCGTGCCGACCAGCGATCCCCGCACTTTAATACTATCCTACACCCTCGAGGCACAATGTTTACATTTACCAAGCCAATTAACCTACAAACCTGTACGTCTTTGGAATGTGGGAGGAAACCGAAGATCTCGGGGAAAACCCATGCAGGTCACGGGAAGAACATACAAACTCTGTACAGACAGCGCCTGTAGTCAGGATCGAACCCGGTTCTCCGGCGCTGCAGTCGCTGTAAGGCAGCAGCTCTACCCCTGAGCCACCGTGTCTGCCCTTTGATTCTCGGGATGTGAAAGGTGCTTTAATCTATATTCCAGGGTAGCAATAAATGCATTGATTTGGATAACCACACACACACACCATACACACATGCACAAACATATACACACACAAACATTTTACAGGTATATTAAAAATAATAGTTCAATATAAAAAGTAATTCTGTCAGAAAGACAATGGAGTTAAATGAATAGCCTGCAAAAACAAGCATGATTACTTACTTGCTGCTTCTAATGTTTACATCATGCCAAGTTTTTCTGAGCTATGAATGGACACTGTTATTGTGTTTAGCCAGTGCTACAGTAACTGTTGTTGAGAGGCGATATATCTTGTGAGGGACCGAAGGTGGGGATATCATTTGTAAGAGTTCATTTTGCCGCTACATATGCGAATTGGACACTCGACCTTACCTTCTTTCACCTGAGTCTTATCCTCCATTTCCTCCTTTGCCCCTCCTTCCCTTCCCCTCTCTCCTTCTCCTCTCTCTCCTTCCCCTCAATCCCCTTCCCCTCAATCCCCTTCCCCTCCCTCCCATTCCCCTCCCTCTCCTTCTTTCACCTCTCTCCCCCTCTTTTCCCCTCCTTCCCCTTTCCCATGTCCCTCTCCTCCTCTCCTCCTCTCCTCCTCCCCCTTCTCCCCTACATAATGTCTCCCCTTTGTAGGGCGGCAGAGTGGCACAGCAGTAGCGCAGCAGAGTTGCCTTACAGCAGCAAGACCCGGGTTAGATCCCGACTATGGGTGCTGTCTGTGTGGAGTTTGTACGTTCTCCCTGTGACCCTGTGAGTATTCTCGTGGTGCTCCGGTTTCCTCCTACATTCCAAAGATGTGCAGGCTTCTAGGTTAATTGGCTTCTGTAAATTGCCCATAGCGTGTATGATTGAACTCATGTATGGGGTCATTGCTGGTCGCTGTGGACACGGTGAGGCAAAGGGCCTGTTCCCACGCTGTATCTCGAAACTAAACTGAACTAAACTAACATGAAATGCTGCTGAAAATAATTGTCACTCAAACTTTTCACGTCCACTATTTTTCGTTAACACTTCTGAGTTAGGTAACTTCTTCAGTCATATCTTTTTAATTGCAGCCTTATTTCCATTAAATATAGTTTAAATGATGGCGTTTTAAAGGGTGTCAGAGATTATGGGGAGAAAGCAGGAGAATGGGGTTGGGAGGGAGAGATAGATCAGTCATGGCAGAGGAATCTTGATGGGCCTATCACTTATGACCTTATGACCATGTTGTGTTCGATAAATCACTGGATTCAGATAACAGTTTTGACTCACTCAGTATTATTTATTACACTACTAAATAAGGCACATACACTCACGTATGCCCGAATATCTCCGAACGCACTTACAAAACCCATCAGAGCACGCCACAGGATGTTTCGTTCTTGATCACCTTGCACCGTTCATGACACAGTTGAAGGCTGCGGTTCTCTCACTGTAAAGGGCCTGTCCCACCAGCATGCAACTCGATGCGATTAGCGCGACCTAACGTGGTCGCTTGAGCCGTCCGGCGTCGCGGGGCCGGTCCCACTTCGATCGCCGGAGCCGTGCGGAATTGTGCGGAGTTCGTCCCGAGTTCATCCCGACGCCGCGCGGGGCTCCGAAAAACCGACAATGTCCAAAAATCCCGCGCGGCAACGGTTTGTCGGCTCGCAGTCGCCGCGACATTTACACACCGCCCGGACATCGTGCCTCCGTGAAACTATTTGTAAGTGCCTCCGTGACCCTCTATGTGTGTGGCTCCGTGGCCCTGTATGTGTGTGTGTCTCGGTGCCCCTCTCTGTGTGCCCCTCTAAGTCCTGGCGAACTTACCTTGGACTTGCTTCAAGTTCGCCTCGCTTTGCGCCGCGTTGCGCCACTCACCCAACCTCCGCGCGGCCCCTACTGCCGGTTTAGTTGCGCTTGTTGCATGCAGGCGCATGCTGGTGGGACCGGCCCTGTACAGGGGATCACCCGACCTCCGCGCGGCCCCCGCTGCCGGTTTGATCGCGTTCATCGCATATAGTTGCGTGCTGGTGGGACAGGCCCTTAAGTGCATCCAACACCGTCCTTTATGGCATTACTTATCAGAGCTGACCACGCCACTGCCCCCTCCCCGAGCCAATCATAAATCCCCCTTGCCTGCCACGTTTCTGCGCTACTAGCGGCAGGGGGGCGTGGGTTGTCTACCCAACTATTGCTGTTGTGTTGTGTTTGCCAACAAAGCCTTTCCCAGGCAATGATCACAGGTGCGAGGAGATAAAGCGTCTGGAAACATGTTTTCGAGAGGCTATGGAATGAATGCTGGTAACTTATCTGATAGATCCATTTCACATTTTAGCTGAAACTGTCTGCTTAATGGGCCTGTCCCACTTACGCGAGTTTTTCGGCATTTTCAACATGTTGAAAATCCAGCGGCGACCAGAACAAGGTACGACTCGTTGACCCGCGACATGTCACCAGGGAGTCGCCTGTATGGTCGTGAGTCGTCTCCTCAGCTTCCCAAAGAGTCGTAGCGTCTTTCTGGTCGCCGCTGAATATTCAATGTGTTCGGCGACCTGCAACGACCTATGACAGGTGCCGGCAGTGGCTGAAAAAGGTCGCATAAGTGGGACAGGCCCACGACCCTTACACTACAGACCGTAATGTAGTTTTAAACTTATTCTGAGTGTAAGCATCACTATCTGTTTGAGAATAAACTGAATCGAGAGGGTGAAGCTGATGCAGTTTGATGCAGCTGGGTGAAGTACAGGGTTGGAACTGGGCGGTGCCTTTCTGCTGACAGGAAATAAGTTTGTGCACAGATTAATGCGCTGAATGTGTATTCCAATTCGGAAGGAAAGTTTAATTTAATGAATGGTCCCCGAGGCAAAGTTACCAATTATTGTGATTTATTGCAAATCGCCGTGAGTTTTTGCCCGAATAGAGTGAGGTCCAAGCACTTTGATTTAATTTAGAGTGGGTTTCAGCCTGACTTTGGTGAGGTAGTCAGGTTGTTTTCATTGATTATAAAACATGTTTAACTTGGCTACATGAGGGGGAAGGTTGTATTAATATATCCACATTTAGAAACATTGCTATTTTTTAAATAATAAATTAAACTGACAGGCATTGCAGGGCAGACTGCCAAAATGTGCTTTTAAGAAACAAAAATACATTAGCAAGCTCAGTCTCAGCTTGGTTGACTTGGATTTTAATTAGATGCACACTTATATTTATTTTTGGAGGAGTGCTTAACCTACACTAAACTCACAATGTGTGTCCTTATGCACCTATGCATTGCACAATGCACAAAGGCTGAACGAATAGCAAGGACTATCCTTGGTGTGAGTAACAGCTGTATAATTGTGGCCATGATCACAAAACTATTGTCATAGAGCCAGGACTGTAGCAAAGGAACCTGTCATTTCTGTAGATCCGTGGAACTGCAAATGCTGTATTACAAAAAAATACACAAAGTGCTGGTGTAACTAAGCGTGTCAGGCAGCATCTCTGGAGAACGTGAATAAGTGACGTTTCAGGTCGGGATCTTTATTCAGATTCCATTGCGTGTCGCAACCTGAAATGCCAACTTTAATTTTGGTTTGAGAAACAGCAAAGACACAGGACACCGAGATTGCGCCGACTAGCGGTCACCGTACTAGCGTTATCCTGCCGACTAGGGACAATTTACAAATTTAACCTCCAAATCTGTACATCTTTGGAGGGAGGGAGGAAACCGGAGCAGCCGGAAAAAAACCCACGCAGTCACGGGGAAAATGTCAGGATCGAACCTGGGTCTCTGGCGCCGTAAGGCAGCAACTCTATCGCTGCACTGCCGTGCCGCCCCTTTTTAAGATACTCCTATCTATGTTCTCCAGAGATGCTGCTTGACCCACTGAGTTAATGCAGCATTTTGTGTCCTTTTAATCTGTAATCTTGCTGAATATTTCATTAAGGAGAACGCAGTGCGGTGGAATTGAGGTGGGGGGGGGGGGGGGGGTTCAGACTCCTGCCAATTTCCTTGTACTCAGGCTGGGAAACGTGCCCACTTGGCTTGTGCCAGCTGAACCTGACAAAGCCAACTGCCCCATTATTTGCAATGGTGAAAAGTTAATACAATTAATATATTTTTAATTGAAATAATTTAGTTGATTTTGAAGTGTTTAACTTTTTTTAAAACTCTGATCTAGTGTCTTTAGCTTGTTAAACAAATTAATTAATGGTTTCAAATTTGCAGTTGTGTTTTATTTTATAGAATCTTTTGAACAATCTTGAGTGTGGAACATTCACATTCCACACCAATTTTAACTGCACCCAGCAAACGGTACATATTAAAATTGACATGTTGGCCTTCATCAGCCAGGGTATTGAGTATAAAGGTTAGGGCATAATGTTACAGTTATGCAAGATGTTGGTGAGGCCACAGTTGGACTAAGTCAAAGAGTCAAAAGAGTCAAAAGAGTTTATTGTCATGTGTCCCTGACAGGACAATGAAAATCTTTCTTTGCATAGCACAACAGAACATAGAAGGCATTGACTACAATTATATACGTAAATACACCCATGAATTAATAAATTAATAAAGTGCAAATAACAGATGGAGGGATATTAATGTTCAGAGTTTCGACCAAGCCAAGTTTAATAGCCTGATGGCTGTGGGGAAGTAGCTATTCCTAAACCGGGTTGTTGCAGTCTTCAGGCTCCTGTACCTTCTACCAGAAGGTAGCAGGGAGATGAGTGTGTGGCCAGGGTGGTGTGGGTCCTTGATGATGCTGCCAGCCTTTTTGAGGCAGCGACTGCGATAAATCCCCTCGATGGAAGGAAGGTCAGAGCCGATGATGGACTGGGCAGTGTTAACTACTTTTTGTAGTCTTTTCCCCTCCAGGGCACTCAAATATTGAGTATACTCGAGTATTGTGTTCAGTTTTGGTCAACCTTCTATCGGAGTAAAGAGGTTCTTGTGCAGTTGCATAGAGCTCTGGTGAGACCACATCTGGAGTATTGTGTACAGTTTGGGTCTCCTAATTTGAGGAAGGGCATCCATGTGATTGAGGCAGTGCAGTGTAGGTTCACAAGATTGATCCCTGGGATGGCGGGACTGTCATATGAGGAAAGATTGAAAAAGACTAGGCTTGTATTCACTGGAGTTTAGAAGGATGAGGGGATATCTTATAGAAACATATAAAATTATAAAAGGACTGGACAAGCTAGATGCAGGAAAAATGTTCCCAATGTTGGGCGAGTCCAGAACCAGGGCCCACTGTCTTAGAATAAAGGGGAGGTCATTTAAGACTGAGGTGAGAAAAAACTATTTCACCCAGAGAGTTGTAAATTTATGGAATTCCCTGCCACAGAGGGCAGTGGAGGCCAAGTCACTGGGTGAATTTAAGAGAGAGTTAGATAGAGCTCTAGGGGCTAGTGGAGTCAAGGGATATGGGGAGAAGGCAGGCACGGGTTATTGATAGGGGACGATCAGCCATGAACACAATAAATGGCGGTGCTGGCTCGAAGGACCGAATTACCTCCTCCTATTGGAAGGATGTCATTAAGGTGGAAAGAATGCTGAGGAGATTTACGGGCATGTTGCCAGGACTCAAGGGCTCTAGGCGAAGGTTGTGCAGGCGCGGATTTTATTCCTTGGAGTGCGGGTGGTTGAGGTGTGATCTTATAGAGGTGATTAAAATCATGAGGGGAATACATAGGGTGAATGTGCAGAGTCTTTTGGTGTGGACTGGGGCTGAAGGCCCTATTTCCATGCTGTATCTCTAAACACTGATTGACAAATGTATTTATGAGTGTCTCTGAATTTCCTTGTCAATGCCTTTGTGAAGACCTAATGCAACTTTGACCCGCAAGAGGTTGATTCACTGCTGCTGGACTCTTTGTTGCTCCCACAGTTGTTCACAAGTTATAGGAGCAGAATTAGGCCATTTGGCCCATCGAGTCCACTCTGCCATTCAATCATGGCTGATCTCGGCCTCATAATCCTATTTTCCTGCCTTCTCCCCATAACCCTTGACACCCGTTCTAATCAAAATCTTGTTGCCTAAGAGAGATTTCCCATATTGTGTTATGTTGCTTTTGTTCACATGATTTTAACCTGCTTTGCTTCATTGAATTGATGCACTGATCTCCCTGTTTTTGATAAAGAGCATGCCAAATTATTTTCCTAGAGAAAAGGAACTGTAGATGCTTTTGACTGCATAATCAGCCTTTGGTATTGTTGGTCAGGGGATGAGTATCAACAATTCCCTGCATCTGAGTTAAATCATTCACTTTACATCCGTCCCACAGGACATCGGTCCGTCAGTACTACGATGAAGTAATTGTATTTCAGTCTAAAGCTCAGGGCTTTATTAGAGTGTTCTTTCCCTCCAAAATAAAATTAAGTCATAGAATGGTGTGTGTTACAATCAAATAAGTCAAATTACAGCAGCAAGGTTTCCATTTGATTCAAGTCTCAGTACAGACATTGCGGGCTGAATGGCCTGTGCTGTACTGTTCTGCTCATATCATATTATTTAGCTGGATGTTCGACACTCCCCACAGTGAAATTATTTCTTCCAGAGGTCTGATGAGTTTTGCAGAATGCTGATACTTCACTATAGCCATCCCCAAATGCATAAGATGCAACTGAAAATGAAGACTCGGAGATAGTCTTGGTCTCAATATTAAATTCAGCTCTTCTTTCCATTGCGAAAGTTTAGACTTTAAACTTTAGAGATATAGCATGGAAACAGGTCCTTCGGCCCACCGAGTCTACACCGACCCGCGATCCCCAGACCCTGGCACAATCCAGGGACAATTTTACAGAGGCCAATTGGCCGACAAACCTGCTGGTCTTTGGAATGTGGGAGGGAACCGGAATACCCGGACAAAACCCACGTGGTCATAGGGAAAACATGCAAAGTTATGCACACAGACAGCACCCGCAGTCAGGATCGAGTCCAGGTCTCTGTCTCTGAGAGATAGCAACATTACCACGGCACCACTGTGTCATCCGCACCGTACCTAGAACAAAATCATTTTGTTTAGTTCTTGCAGTGCTGTTGATAAATTTCGGTGGTAACCTGCAGCGGGGAATGCGCTGCCTTCTTGAACGAAACAAACCAAAGATTCCTGGAAGAGATGTTAAATGAATACTGGCATTATAATGACAATACATCGCAAATTAATTACTGATAAGAAAGTAGCAAACACAACATGTGAAGTTATTTTAAATGACATTAATCCTTATACAGATGTAGATATATAAATACAAGGTTCAATGTCCATGTTTGAATTTTTGTACAGTAATTACTATATCCTGTTGCTTTTTCTTCCCAATGTTATTCAAACTTTATTGCAGTTGTCTATTTGCTTATGGCCTCTGTTCTGGATTGACAAACTGAAGTTATTTGCTGGATAATTTACGGGAAACACATTGGAAAGGGAAATGCAATCGCACCCCAATGTTAATATTAAGTATATTTAAGGTAGACAAAAATGCTGGAGAAACTCTTTGGAGCAAAGGAAATAGGCGACGTTTCGGGCCGAAACCCGTCTTCAGACTGATGTGCGAGTGGTGGGGGAGAAGAAGAAAGGAAGAGGAGGAGCCAGAGGACTGAGGGAGAGCTGAGAAGGGGAGGAGACAGTTGGGACTACCTGAAATTCGAGAAGTCAATGTTCATACCGCTGGGGTACAAATGGCCCAAGCGAAATATGAGGTGCTGCTCCTCCAATTTCCGGTGGTCCTCACTCTGGCCGTGGAGGAGGCTCAGGACAGAATGGTCGGATTCTGAATGGGAGGGGGAGTTGAAGTGCTGAGCTCAGGTTGGTTATTGCGAACCGAGCGGAGGTGTTCGGCAAGCCTCCGCTTGGTCTCACCGATGTAGATCAGCTGACGTCTTGAGCAGCGGATGCAATAGATGAGGTTGGAGGAGGTGCAAGTGAACCTCTGTCGCACCTGGAATGATCACCCAAAGCGTTGCCTATTTCCTTCGCTCCATAGATGCTGCTGCACCCGCTGAGTTTCTCCAGCATTTTTGTCTACCTTCGATTTTCCAGCATCTGCAGTTCCTTCTTAAACATTAAGTATATTTAGTTTAGTTTGTTGCCACAGAAGGCTTTGGAGGCCAAGTCAGTAGATATTTTTAAGACAGAGATACTTGCTTACTTTTTATTGCAGACTCAAGGTCCAGATAAAAGACATTACATAGAATAAAGTACATACAAAAGCATAATAAATTACATACAAAAGCACAATACATGGTTTAACATCAAGAATTAAAACAATCAGTGTCCTACAATGTCTCCACAGCTGGGATTTGTAGCGTGTAGTGCTAAACCTTATGTTTGATAAGGCCAAAATGATTTCATTTTCAGAGTAATTAATCTGGCAAATAAATTTATACATAAGATTTCTTAAGGCCGTTTATAAAGTATGGACTCCTGCAGCCGCAAACATTTCACTTGCACTACCATCTAGGTCTCTTAAGTAATATTCTCATGGCATCAGTATAAGCTAATTTAAGTCTCTGTAAAAGTTTGATCAATGGTGTGCAGTATAGAGTGGTGTACCATATGCTCTGAACAGAGACATCTTCACTCCATTTGTACACGCACTAAACTTGCATAAGAGAATGTTTGCTTGTGCATACATCATACAGCGTTGCCTATGAATATCCTCATCTGTCATTTGTTCTGTAATAAAATGTCCAAGATATTTTAACTTATTACAGAGACTAAGATCATTATCAGACAATTTAAAATCAGGTAATTTTAGACATTTATCCTCTTTGGTTCTACAGATCATAACAGTACTCTTACCAGCATTATATTTAATATTATGTTCCACACCATACACAGTACATATAGTAAGGAGCAGCTGGCGACCAGCACTAGATGGACTAAGATACAAGATCATCTGCATACATAATTTAATAGATAGATTCTTGATTAATGCAGGTGTCAGAGGTTATGGGGAGCAGGCAGCAGAATGGAGTTAGGAGGGAGAGATAGATCAACCATGATTGAATGGCGGAGTAGACTTGATGGCCTGAATGGCCTAATTCTACTTCTATCACTTATGACCTTATGACCTTGTGATGTTATGAGTTACAGTGTGGAAACGAGTCCGTTAGCCCACGGAGTTCACAGCGACCAGCAATTCCCGCACACTAACACCATCTTACACACACACTGGGGGCAATTTACAATTTTGCCAAAGCCAATTAACCTAAAACCTGTCGGTCAGAACTGCAGATGCTGGTGTACACCGAATGTTACCCATTCCTTCTATCCAGCATTTGTGTCTAACCTATAAACCTGTACATGCTTGGAGTTGGGAGGAAACGGGAGCTGCCGGACAAAACCCACACGATCAAAGGGAGAACGTGCAAAGTCCATACAGACAGCACCTGCAGTCAAGATCAAACCTGGGTCTTTGGTGCAATGAGGCAGCAACTCTACCGCTGCACCACTGTGCCATTCTAAATCTAGCTAATTCTCAAAGTAAATTAATTACAGTTAAACATAGCTTTCTTCAGAACATCAAATCTGCAACAGCTCATCCCATTATTCAAGTAACAACTCTTTTGAAGAAACTAAAGTGATAAAAGTATCAACTGCTGGAAACACAGGATCTGTGGAGAGCCCAGGCAAGTTGACATTTAGAGTGCAGACATTTTAGGTCTCACAGCACAGGCATGAAGAGGTTAGCAGGGATAATGATACAAAGAAATTCACGTTGTAAAACCCCAATGCAAAGATGTCAATGTAGAAGATCAAATCTTTCGTCAAGTAAAGGGCCTGTCCCTGTTCCACTTTGCCTCGACTCATACTCACAGCATGGTCGACACGAGGTCGTAGGAGGTCTTCGTAACTCTCCTTCATGCTCGAGAGTGGTCTCAGCGTACTCGAGGCCTCAGCTAGGTTGCGGCATTTTTTTCAATATGTTAAAAAATGCCCGCAAGTAAAAAAAGGTCGCCATGGAAAAAATCAATGCTTTTTTTACTCGTAGGTTTTTGTCGTAGTAGGTCGTAGTAGGTCGTCATGTTAGTCATAAGTAATCATGGAAACATATAAACATAGAAAATAGGTGCAGGAGTAGGCCATTCCGCCCTTCGAGCCTGCACCGCCATTCAATATGATCATGGCTGATCATCCAACTCAGTATCCCGTACCTGCCTTCTCTCCATACCCTCTGATCCCCTTAGCCACAAGGGCCACATCTAACTCCCTCTTAAATATAGCCAATGAACTGGCCTCAACTACCCTCTGTGGCAGAGAGTTCCAGAGACCCACCACTCTCTGTGTGAAAAAAGTCCTTCTCATCTCGGTCCTAAAGGATTTCCCCCTTATCCTTAAGCCGTGACCCCTTGTCCTGGACCTCTCCAACATTGGGAACAATCTTCCTGCATCTAGCCTGTCCAACCCCTTAAGAATTTTGTAAGTTTCTATAAGATCCCCCTCAACCTCCTAAATTCTAGAGAGTATAAACCGAGTCTATCCAGTCTTTCTTCATAAGACAGTCCTGACATCCCAGGAATCAGTCTGGTGAACCTTCTCTGCACTCCCTCTATGGCAATAATGTCCTTCCTTAGATTTGGAGACCAGAACTGTACGCAATACTCCAGGTGTGGTCTGACCAAGACCCTATACAACTGAAGTAGAACCTCCCTGCTCCTATACTCAAATCCTTTTGCTAATCGAGGGTAGTCGAAGGTAGTCTAAGGTAGTCGTAGATAGTCTTCATCATAGTGGAAGGGAGGTCGAAGGGAAGTCGAAGGAGATCGAAGGAGGTCCTCTTCAATCTCCACTATTCGGTGTCTAATTTTCCCAAAGTTAGTCGTAGCTCGCCGTAGCTAGTCAAAGCTGGTCTTCAACATAGTTGAAGGAGGTAGAAGGAGGTCTTCTACATAGTTGAAGGAGGTCTTTAACATGTCATTTTTTCAAACTCTTCTAAACACGCCAATTAGGTCGCACAAGTGGAACAGCCCCTTAATAGAGATTGTACAGAGAATGTGAAAACGCACACCTCCTGATTCAGGGACAGTTTCTTCCCAGCTGTGATTGGGCAATTGAACAATCCTACCACAACCAGAGAGCAGTCCTGAACTACTATCTACCTCTTTAATAACCCTTGGACTACCCTTGATCAGACTTTGCTGGCATTATCTTGCCATGTATCCACTGTAAATGGCTCGTTTGTAATCATGTATTGTCTTTCTGCTGGTAGACAAAAATGCTGGAGAAACTCAGCATTGAGCACTGAGGCAGCATCTATGGAGTGAAGGAAATAGGCGACGTTTCGGGTCGAAACCATTCTTCAGACCTATTTTGTCTTTAGTCTTTAGTCTTTCTGCTGACCGGAAAGCATGCTACAAAATCTTTTCACTGTACCTCGGTACACATGACACTAAACTAAACTGGACTGAACTGTAATGTATTAAGGAACCAAAGGATGAATTAATATATTTGGAAGTAGAAAGCTTGGGAAATTCAAGACATGGAGAGAGATCGAAATCAAGGAAGGTGCCTGTGACAAACTTAAAGCCACGTGTAAATTGCTGTAGAGACCAGAAGGGACCATTTGAGAGATGCATGAAGGATTGCTTCATAGATATAGAAGTGGTGGGGAGGTTTGTCCAGGTGTTATAAGCAGAACAACAGGAATTAGATCAAGATTCATTTCATACTGTTATCAAGCTGTAGGTGACACAAATGGTGAAAGAGTCATCAGTCTAGTGTGGGGGCTGGTGAAGAGGAAGCTGAGAAGATCATGAGATCATAAGAGATTTGAGCCAGAGTTAGGCCATTCAGCCCATTGAGTGTGCTGTGTCATTCGATCACAGCTGATCTGTTTTCCCTCTTAACCCCATTCTCTTGCCTTCTCCCCACATCCTTTGATGCCCTTATTAATCGAGAATCTATCAATCTCCCCTTTAAAAATACCCAATGACTTGGCCTCCACGGACACCTGCGGCAACAAATTCCACAGATTCACCACCGTCTGGCTAAAGAAACTCCTTTTCTTCTCCTTTCTAAAGGTACGTCGTTTTATTCTGAGGCTGTGCCCTCAGATCCTGGACTCTCCCATTAGTGGAAACATCCTCTCCACATCCACTCGACCTTTCACTATTGACCTGAGAACAGCGATCAGCCAAATGGAAGTTTGAGATTTCTGCTTTTGCTCAGAACTCCCAAACTGCCATTCAGGTCCCATGCACAAGCATTTACAATCACAAGGGGAACACTCAGGTCAAACCTCCTACTGTGCAGCACGTAGTACTGTGCTGTAGATAGACACAAAATGCTGGAGTAACTCAACGAGACAGGCAGCATCTTTGGATAGAAGGAACGGGTGACGTTTCAGATGGAGACCCTTCTTCAGACTTTTCAAGTGTGAAAATGCAGACCTGCAGATTCAGGGACAGTTTCATCCCTGCTGTTATTTGACAACTGAATCATAGAGTGCGGTGCTGAACTACTATCTACCTCATTGGAGGCCCTCGGACTACCTTTAATTCGGACTTTAATGGGCTTAATTATCATTAAACATTGTTTTTTTACTTCCAACTCCACTTGTGCTTATCTACCTGCAGTTGGATTTCCATCTTCAAACTTCTGATTCAGAAACACAAAGTTAAAAAAGTGTATTGTTAAAATTTACAGAGGGAGCAGAAGAACAGGATAAGGGGGAAATCTTAAGGATAAGGGGGAAATCCTTTAAGACTGAGATGAGAAAGACTTTTTTCACACAGAGAGTGGTGAGTCTCTGGAACTCTCTGCCACAGAGGGTAGTTGAGGCCAGTTCATTGGCTATATTTAAGAGGGAGTTAGATGTGGCTCTTCTGGCTAAGGGGATCAGAGGGTATGGAGAGAATCCAGGTACGGGACACTGTGTTGGATGATCAGCCATGATCATATTGAATGGCAGTGCAGGCTCGAAGGGCCGAATGGCCTACTCCTGCACCTATTTTCTATGTTTCTATGTTTCTAACAGGGTTAGAATGTCCATTAACTCCAAAATGATAAGACCTTTCATTTCAAAGATATTAATCTGTTTTCATTACTTGATATATTTTCATATATTTTCCACAATGATTATCTTAGTTCTCACATTCTATTCGCTTCATGAATAACGTTAACAGTTTAACTTTTAGGTGTTAAATGTCAGGGAAGAATGTCAGTCTCAGCACTTTTAAACGGCTGCAGTGGTGAATTATAAACTAGGACAGAAATCACGAAACCTTGCCTATCTCAAGCTCGATGGCCAGATGGAAATGAGGTGCTCTTCTTCATACTTACATTGTATCTCCATGTAGTGGCATTGTAGTGGCATCTTTAGCAGAATGCTGCCTGGATGTTATCAGGATGTTGCTGGTTTAGGGAGTATTGTCTGCAAGGAGAGGTTCAAGATTCAAGATTCAAGAGAGTTTATTGTCATGTGTCCCAGATAGGACAATGAAATTCTTGCTTTGTTTTCAGCACAACAGAATATTGCAGGCATAAATAATACAGAACAGATCAGTGTGTCCATATACCATTGAATATATATATATATACACACACACATAAATTTGATTTGATTTGATTTTATTACTTGTCATTCGAACCTCAGAGAGGCTCGAACAAAACTCCGTTTCTACAAGCCATACGAACAGAACAATTCATTAAAAAAAACACACAAACAATTCAATTCACACAAACATCCATCACAGTGAATCTCTTCCTCACTGTGATGGAAGGCAAAGTCTTCTCTCTCCCCCGCACCATTTCTCTCCCGAGGTTGAAGCCCCAGGCGGGCGGTGTTAAGTCCCATGGCCATTGAGGCCGCGCCGGGTGATATATGGCCCCGCTAAAGGCCCAAAGGTCACAACGTTGGAGCCCCCGGCGGGCGCTGGAATGTCCGGCTGGAATGACCCGCGGCCATGAAAGCCGCGCCGGGCGATGTATGGCCCCGCTCCGGGTCGCTCTAACCCCACAACACGGGCTGGAGAAGCTGTGTTGCGGGAGCTCCGGAAAGCGGTCTCCCACCCGGACCCGCGAGCTCCCGATATCCCGACAGTCCACCGGTCTGCAGCTGCAGCTGGAGCTCATGAGTCGGGAGTCGGGCCGCAGCGGCGAGCCACCACCGCTCCCCACGCTCCGAGGCCGGCCCACCCCCACGATGGTAAGTCCGCAGCTCGTCCCGATCGGAGGCCGCTCCGCTGTGCTAGGCCCAAGCGACAACAGAGACCCGACAGGGAATAAGTCGCGTCTCCTGTGCAGGGAAGAGATTTTAAAGTTTCCCCTCCCCCCCCCACCACCCCCCACACATACACAGTTAGAAAAACGATACAAAAAAAAACACGAACAACTACATTTAACTAGACAAAAATTTAAAAAAAGACAGACAGGCTGTAGGGGCCGCTGCAACGTGAGTCACGCCCGCCCAACAGAGCAAACGGAACAAATAAACATATAACGTGCAATAGGCTAATTAAAGTTCATATTTTGTTTGTTGAGTTTAATAGTCTGATGGCTGTGGGGAAGTAGCTATTCCTGAACCTGGTTGTTTCAGATTACAGGCTCCTGTACCTTCTACCTGAAGGCAGCGGAGAGATGAGTGTGTGGCCAGGATGGTGTGGGTCCTTGATGATGCTGCCAGCCTTTTTGAGGCAGCGACTGTGGTAGATCCCCTCGATGGTAGGGAAGTCAGAGCCGATGATGGACTGGGCAGTCCATTGAATGTACGTTTTCTCGAGAATTTAGTTTTAATCTACAGCTCTTGGGCAGCACAGTGACACGACGGTAGAGTTGCTGCCTTACAGCGTCAGAGACCCGTGTTCGATCCTGACTATGGGTGCTGCCTGTACAGAGTTTGTACATTCTCCCTGTGACCCCATGGGTTTTGTCTGGGTGCTCCAGTTTCCTCCCACACTACAAAGGCGTACAGGTCTGTAGGTTAATTGGCTTCTGTAAAAATTGTAAATTGTTCCTAGTGTGCGATATACGGGGTGATCGCCGGTCAGGGTAGACTCAGTGGGCCGAAGGGCCTGTTGCCGCACTGTATCTCGAAAGTTTAAAGTTTAAATCTTGGTAACAGCCCCTGCAGTCCACCGAGTCCACGCCAACCATTGATCACCCGTATGCTAGTTCTACATTATCCCACTTTTCCATCCATTCCCTGTGCACACTAGGCACAATTTACAGACGGCCAATTAAGTTACAAACCCGCACATCTTTGGGATGTGAGGGCAAACCGGGGCACCCAGAGGAAACTATAAGGTCACAGGGAGAATGTGCAGACGACACACAGACAGCACCCGAGGTCAGGATCGAACCCAGGGTTTTTGAGCTGTGTGGCAGCAGCTCTTCTACCTGCTGCGCTAGAAACCTGCATCATGACAGCCTGCCTCTTATACTCAATGCCCACATGACCTATGAAGGCAAGCATATCATATGCCTTATTAACCACTCCACCTACTTGTGTGACCACTTTCAGGGAGCTATGGACTTGGTCTCCAAGGCCCTCCGCACCTCAGTGCTGTTTAGGAACATGCCATTAATTGTTCATTCTCCCCTTACTTCTGTCCTCCCAAAGTGTAACACCTCGCACTTGCTTGGATTTAACTCCATCTGCCATTTCTCCACCAATTTAGTTTTTAGTTTAGTTTAGAGATACAGCGTAGAAACAGGCCCTTCGGCCCATCGAATCTGTACCGGCCAGTGATCCCAGCACATTCATACTAATCCTACACACACTAAGGGACCATTTACACTTATACCAAGGCTATTAACCTACAAACCTGTGCGTCTTTGGAGTGTGGGAGGAAATCGAAGATCTTGTGGAAAACCCACGCGGTCACGGGGAGAATGTATAAACTCCGTACAGACAGCACCCGTAGTCAGGATCGAACCTGGGTCTCTGGCGCTGCACACACTGTAAGGCAGCAACTCTACCTCTGCGCCACCGTGCCGCCCAACTGGTGCAGCTGATTAATATCTCACTGTACACCTTGGCAGCCTTCTTCACAGTCCGTGACCCCAGCAATCCGTTACAGCAAAACATTCTGAGAACTCTTGCTGTAAATCTGGTTAAATCTGTGGATAAACTTTCTGAAACTACTGTTGACCACCGCAAGAACACAAGCTCTGTATTATGGAATATTAGACTATTCATTTCTGTCCCCAATCAAATCTCAGTGTGACGGGCATTAAAGGATTATGCCCACAGTCCACACGCTCAGAATCTAACGCAAGGTATTAACAGTGAGCTTCAGAAGCTCACAGGCATCATTGACACAAAGCCAACATGGCACCGTTCACCAACGAGTTACAGCAGAGTATCGAACGTCATGAGTATCGATGGGGAAGATGGCACTTTACTGAAAGACTCAACAGGTATTATCTACTCTTCCTAGCAAAGATGTAAGTTTCACGTGAAATCCATGTGTTGCTGTACTGCATGCGAAGGAATTAGTTTGTAAATGTGCGATTTGATAGCTTAATCGAAAGACTTACGGTCACCATTGTACACAATAAAGGCAGTCATGAAGGCCCATGTATACAAAATGCTTTCTGGGGTTTAATTAATCCACCAGTGAATGTTACAAATACTTGAAAGGATGGATTCTAAAATGTTATCAACAGTATGTTATATTTACATATTTCTCATACTCCAACCTAAAAGAAGACCATGCAGTTCAGCGAGTCTCTGCCCATCTGATCAATTCCAATCCCGACTGATTTTCTGCTCCATAACAATTTGGTTAGGCCACATTTAGAGTATTGTATGCTGTTCCGTTCACCCCGTTGCAGAAATGGTGTGGAAGCTTTAGAGAGGGTGTTGGAGGTTTACCAGAATGCAGCCTGGATTAGAGGTTATTGGCTATAAGGCGGGGTTGGACAAACCAAATTGCCCTTATTGTGTAGGGAGTGGATGAGAAAGTGGGATATAATGGAACTGGAGTGGACCTGGTGGGGCAAAGGCCATGTTTCCATACCTCGTCTCTAAAGTAAACTAAACAACGGGCAACTCCACATAGACAACGACAAGAGTCATGATCAAACTAGGTTGCTGCAACTGTAAGGCAGCTCTGTGCTGTTTTATAATACAACAAAATATAATAATAACAAATATTATCTACAAATGATCATTGTCAAGCTGCTCGGGGGCATTTAGTTTAGTATAGTTTCGTTTTGTTTAGTGTGGTTTAGTTTAGCTTAGAGGCAGAGTGTAGAAAGAGGCCATTTGGCCCACAGCGTCCATGCCGACCATTGATCACCCATTCTATCCTACACACTAGGGACAATTTACAGAAGCCTATTAACCTACAAACATGTACATTTTTGGAATGTGGGAAGAAACAGGAGCACCGGTAGGAAACCCACACGGTCACAGGGAGAACGTACAAACTCCGTACGGACAGCATCTGTAGTCAAGACCGAACCCGGGTCTCTGGTGCTGTAAAGCTGCAACTCTACCGCTGCCCCACCGTGCCGGCATGGGTTAACTGACAGTCAAAAACTCCAACCTCAACCTGCTAAAAGTGTGAAACAACCACTTATTCCTGCTGGGTATGATACTCAGATACTCAGAAGGTAGTTGAGGCCAGTTCATTGGCTATATTTAAGAGGGAGTTAGATGTGGCCCTTGTGGCTAAAGGGATCAGAGGGTATGGAGAGAAGGCAGGTACAGGATACTGAGTTGGATGATCAGCCATGATCACATTGAATGGCGGTGCAGGCTCGAAGGGCCGAATGGCCTACTCCTGCACCTATTTTCTATGTTTCTATGTAAAGGGTCAGGATTGATACAACACCAGATAACGTTAAATCATCTAACGCTGAGCTCCTGCTGATTTATAGGTTTCCCTCACCTTTGATCAAAAGACAGATAATGAAGACTTCAACATGGTTTAAGAATAAGGAGTAAGCCAATTATAACGGAGACGAGGAAACATTTTTTCTCACAGAGAGTGGTGAGTCTGTGGAATTCTCTGCCTCAGAGGGCGGTGGAGGCAGGTTCTCTGGATGCTCTCAAGAGAGAGCTAGATAGGGCTCTTAAAAATAGTTGAGTCAGGGGATATGGGGAAATGGCAGGAACGGGGTACTGATTGGGAATGATCAGCCATGATCTCATTGAATGGCGGTGCTGGCTCGAAGGGCCGAATGGCCTACTCCTGCACCTATTGTCAATTGTCTATTGTCTATTGGCTTTACCTTTTTTTTTACTGTGAGTAAAATCCCAGTAGCGTGATTTAAAGCTATTTAAGGAACATCAAACTCCAAGCTGTGTGTGCAGAACATCACATTTTATAATGGAGACACATGGAACAGTAGATGTTGGAATCTTGTAGAGTTAGAGGCCTGCAGAATCCTTTACACATTTTATTCATTCATTTACGGGTATGGGTAGTGCCTGCAAAGCCAACATTTGTTGCCGTCAACCCTCTCTCCAAGGGTGGAAGTGACAAGGACCAAAGGACTTAACTTTAAGATATCAGACGTGAGCAGATATGTTTTTTATTCTGTGGTGGATTCCAGGAATATGCTGTGAGGGTGGTGTGGTGGGAGCAGATATGATAGAGTTTAAGAGCTTTTAGATAGACACATGGATATGGATTAATATGGAGCATATACAGGCAGAGGAATTTAGTCTAACTTGGCACTTTGTTCCACATGCATATTGTGGGCCAAAGGGCCTGTTCCTGTGCTGTACTGTCCTATCTTCTTGAGATGCCACTTCCACTTCGTCAACCATGGTACGCTTTCTCCTGAGGTGACTCCCACAGTCCCAAGATGTGCATGGAGATCCAGAATGAAGATGCACTACAGATGCACGATTGGTAATGTATTTACATTGCCTGTGACCTGGAAGAGGAACTTGGTGTTCTCACACATTTGCTGGTCTTGTTCATCAAAGTGCTAGATTTCATGGGAGGTACAATCAACGGATCCTGGATGAATGATTACAGCGCATTTTATAACAGGTACAATTCTAGAAACCAAGTTTGGACACTGGGCAAACATAATATTTCTAGGAGATGATTACAGTAAAAAAAAAGTTTCTGATTGAATAAATACCAGGGAAACTGCACTCCCTGTAAGTAGGTGAGAGTTTGATTCCAACAAACGTTTTTGTCCTTGCCCATTATCTATGTCAGAAACTCAATTCTATTATGTATCATTCTTTCTGTGAAATAGAGAATAATCAATATGGCCAAAGGGGTTTCAGATTCCAGGCTTGGTAACCTGATACTCAATGTGTGAGAAGAGATTCTTGTAAGTGTTTTGGCAGAGTACTAATAAGCTAAGATGCACAAATATTTTCTACCTATCTGTGTTCAGCCAGCAAGCAGGGAAAGGCTGTCAGCAGCATTCCTGTTAATAATTGAACCACTTTATCAGAAGCTGTGATTGATTGGTAGAATGGCCTGGTTTAAACATTTAGCCATGCAGTCATCTAACTTTTTGTGTACTTCCAACTGCAGTTTGTGTTTGCTTGTGTATTCTGTTTGGTTTACGTTCAAGTATGGGATTGCTGAAAAAGATTTAATTCAAGTATTTTCCACATATTAATGAAAGTCTGAACACCGCACTGAGTTGTGCTTTGGAGTACTGGGTTATATGACTCAGCATTCACAAACAAGGCAATTAAAACCTTTTGTGAAGTTAAATATAAAATGTGTCACGTGATGTATTGATCATCCTCCGGTGTTCTTTTTAGTCACTTGTACCAGCTTAGATCTACTAAATGTGTAATGATTTACCAGGGAGGACTATTGTGTTTCATGCCTGTTGTGATGAACTCCACTGGTTCACTTGTTCCACTACTGTATAATACTTTTATCACTTAACCCATTCGGTAGAACATCAAACATACGGTGCCCTCCATAATGTTTGGGACAAAGACCCATCATTTATTTATTTGCCTCTGTATTCCCCAATTTAAGATTTGTAATAGAAAAAAATCACGTGGATAAAGTGCACATTGTCAGATTTTAATAAAGACCATTTTTATACATTTTGGTTTCATCATGTATAAATTACAGGTGTTTATACATAGTTACCCCATTTCAGGGCACCATCATGTTTGGGACACAGCAATGTCGTGTAAATGAAAGTAGTCATAGAAACATAGAAATATAGAAAAATAGGTGCAGGAGTAGGCCATTCGGCCCTTCGGGCCTGCACCGCCATTCAATATGATCATGGCTGATCATCCAACTCAGTATCCCGTACCTGCCTTCTCTCCAAACCCCCTGATCCCTTTAGCCACAAGAGCCACATCCAACTCCCTCTTGAATATAGCCAATGAACTGGCCTCAGTTTAGTATTTTGTTGCATATCCTTTGCATGCAATGACTGCTTGAAGTCTGCGATTCATGGACATCACCAGTTGCTGGGTGTCTTCTCTGGTGATGCTCTGCAGCCATCTTTAGCTTATGCTTGTTTTCGGGGCTAGTCCCCTTCAGTTTTCTCTTCAGCATATAAAAGGCATGCTCAATTGGGTTCAGATTGGGTGATTGACTTGGCCACTCAAGAATTGACCATTTTTTAGCTTTGAAAAACACCTTTGTTACTTTAGCAGTATGTTTGGGATCATTGTCTTGCTGTAGAATGAACCACTGGCCAATGAGCTTTGAGGCATTTGTTTGAACTTGAGCAGAAAGGATGTGTCTACACACTTCAGAATTCATTATGCTACTACCATCAGCAGTTGTATCATCAATGAAGATAAGTGAGCCAGTACCTTCAGCAACTATACAGGCCCAGGCCATAACACCCCCACCACCGTGTTTCACAGATGAGGTGGTATGCTTTGGATCTTGTGTGATTCCTTCTCTCCTCCATACTTTGCTCTTGCCATCTCTCTTATATAAGTTAATCTTCGTCTCATCTATCCACAAGACCTTTTTCCAGAACTGTGGTTGCTCTTTTAAGTACTTCTTAGCAAACTGTAACCTGGCCATCTTATTTTTGGGGCTAACCAGTGGTTGCATCTTGCAGTGTAGCCTCTGTATTTCTGTTCATGAGTCTTCTGCAGACAGTGGTCATTGACAAATCCACACCTGACTCCTGAAGAGGGTTTCTGATCTGTCGGACAGGTGTTTGAGGATTTTTCTTTATTATAGAGAGAATTCTTCTGTCATCTTCTGTGGAGGTCTTCCTTGGCCTGCCAGTCCTTTTGCAATTAATAAGCTCACCAGTGCTCTCTTCTTAATTATGTTCCAAACAGTTGATTTTAGTAAGCCTAAGGTTTGGCTGATGTCTCTTGTTTCTCAGTCTCATAGTGGCTTCTTTGACTTTCATTGGCACAACTTTGGTCCTCATGTTGTTAAACAGCAACAAATGTTTCCAAACGTGATGGAAAGAGTGGAGGAAAGACTAGATGCTGAGACCTCTTTTATACCTGCATTAAAGAGGCAATTAAACACACCTGAGCAACTGCAAAGACCTGTGAAACCAAGTGTCCCAAACATTATGATGCCCTGAAATGGGTGGACTATGTATAAACACTGCTGTAATTTCTACATGGTGAAACCAAAATGTTTAAAAATGGCCTTTAATAAAATCTGACAATGTGCACTTTAACCACATGTGATTTTTTCTATTACAAATCTCAAATTGTGGAGTGCAGAGGCAAATAAATAAATGATGGGTCTTTGTCCCAAACATAATGGAGGGCACTGTAAATGCACCGTGGCTTGGTTTGGGAACAGCTTCATCCATGACTGCAGAAAATTGCAGAGAATTGTGGATGCAGCCCAGACCATCACACAAAGCAACCTCCCTTTTATTGACTCAATTTACTGCGTTGGCAAGGCCAGCAGCATAATCAAGGCCACTCCATCCTCTCCCCTCTCCCTTGGGGCAAAAGGTATAGAAGTGTGAAATTGCACACCTCCAGATTCAGGGACAGTTTCTTACAAGCTGTTATCAAGAAACTGAACCATCCTACCAACAACTATAGAGTGATCTGAGCTACTATCTATCTCATTGGAGACTCTCGGACTATCTTGATTGGCCTTTACTGGACTCATATCTTGCATTAAACGCTATTCACGTTATTTCATTTATCATGTAGCTGTACTCTGTGGATGGTTCGATTGTAATCATGGATTGTCTTTCCGCTGACTACTTAGCACACAACAAAGCTTTTCACTGTACACATGAGAATCAACAAAACTCAAACTCAAAGAACAGTACAACACAAGGTCTGTGCCAAACATGATGCCAAGTTAAACTGCTCTCATCTGCCTCTACAAGATCCATATCCCTCTATTCCCTGCACTTCCACATGCCTATGTAAAAACCTTTCAAATGGCAACATCACATTTGCCTCAACCACCACCCTGGCAATGTGTTCCATGCCCCCACCACTCTGTGTAAAAAACTTGCCCAGCACATCTCCACTAAACCTTTCTCCTCTCATCTTATAGCTATGCCCTCTAGTGTTGGACATTTCTACTCTGCGAAGGTTTGACAAAGCCTCATCAAAATTGTCATTTTGTGGAAGTAAAAATAATTCATAAGTCAGCAGAAATGTTTACCTTCAAAAATACTCACCTCCCTTGATTCTACACAATACAAAGTGCAGTTAGTTGGTGGTAAATCAGTTTGTGATATCTTCAAATTTGCATTTTATAAATTTGCATTTTATAAATTCAAGTTTATTTATTTTCATATTTATTTACATTTCAGCATGCCTTCTTAATTTAGTATCTTGGGTTAGTGCTAAAACTTTTGCTATACTCTAAGAATGCAATTGCAATTTTATTCAACTTTATACTGTGAATAATTTATTCAGAATGACCTCAAAGACTTTAAGCCTGTCATCATAGAGTCATACAGCACGGAAACAGGGCCTTCAGCTCAACACATCCCTGCCAACCAAGATGCCCCATCTAAACTAATCGCATTTGCTCGTGTTTGGCCCATATCCATCTCAACCTTTCCTATCCTTGTAATTGTCTACGTGTCTATTAAACGATGTTATAATACCTGCTTCAACTACGTCCTCTGTGTAAGAAGGAAGTACAGAATCTGGTTTTACACCGAAGATAGACACAAAATGCTGGAGTAACTCAGTGGGACAGGCGCCATCTCTGGACAGAAGGAATGGGTGACAATTTGGGTCGAGACCCTTCTTCACACTTTTCAGAGGCCTGAAGAAGGGTCTCGACCCGAAACGTCACCCATTCCTTCTCTCCAGAGATGCTGTATGTCCCGCCGAGTTACTCCAGCGCTTTGTGTCTAACAACTACCTCCTCTAACAGCTCGTTCCACCATCCTCCTGAATATAAGCTTTCATTTCAGGAAAGCAGCAACCTGTAAGCTTTTATTTATGAAGAAGGGTTTCGGCCCGAAAAGTTGCCTATTTCCTTCGCTCCATAGATGCTTTCATCTTTCAATGCACCAGAGCAGAATCTCTGATGACAAAACTTTCTGCTTGGTTGCTGGAATATAAGCTCAGAAGTATACTTTAGAAAATATTCACAATCTCTAATGAAGGCTTCATACTGAATCACATATCTGCTTGTTAAAGCTACAATCAATTATTTTTCCATGAAAACAATAAAATAACATAAACATAAATGTAACCATGTAAAATGTGCATTTCCTACATAAACCTATAAATATATCTATATCTAGATTTCTAGCAGAGCTTTTATTTCCGGCACTAAAGTCCTATTTCCTTTTAAGATAACTTTTGTCATTAATTGGTACTGATCAATGGAAAACACTCTGATGATGTTGTGTGGTCAATTGTATTGCATTAAATTGTATTGCATTAAATGGCATGATGTAGTTCCAAGTTCATCCTCTATAATCTTCTCCAGTACTCAAATCTTCCTACATCTCTGCTCCAGTTGCAGACTCTCTCTGGTTCTCATCAACCTGTCATTGAGACCTAATGCTATTAGTTAAGCAACATCTAGACTTACCTCCCTCTCTCTGTCGCTCCCTCTGTTTCCGGGACCATGCCGGATCCGGCGTGGGGAGACCACCGTGAAGATCAATGGGAAAACAAAGGGGGGCCATTTGTGAGGGCGGGAGTGGGGCACTCTAGTTTAGAATCCTCTTCTTTTTGTTTTCACTTTTAATTTAAAGTTTTAATGTACCTTGTTGTGTGTTGTGACTGTTGGCAGACCCTCCGTGGGTGAATAAAGTTTATCGTATAGTATTGTATCATCAGAGTTGTCTTTCCCATTCTGAAGAAGGGTCTCGACCCGAAACGTCACCCATTCCTTCTCTCCAGAGATGCTGCCTGTCTCACTGATTTACTCCAGCTTTTTGTGTGTAACTTCCCGTTCTAATATTTCCTTGTGTAATTTGGTGCCAAATTTATTAAATAATGTTTCCATGAATTCCTTTGGGATATTCATGTGCGTTCAATAAATGCATCTTTTTTTTAATCATAGTTCAACAAATGACCTTTGACAATATTGCATAAAATGTACCGGCTTCAGATTTAATTTGTTTGATCTGCTTGTAACACCAAAATCGATCTGTGAATTCTTTATTCCAGATTTGCACACAGTTTCAGTTAATCCAATCATCTTAATTAGTGATGGATGAAGTTAAAGGATATCTCGTTTTCGCTGCAGTTACTGCAAACTTCTGGATTGGAACATAATGTTGTTCTATGCGCAAAACATGATTTGAGTTTCGTACTTTTTTTGGTGCTTTGCCAATTCTCCAGTGAATTCTACAACCTTGAAAGTATCATAGATATTATACCAGGGCAGAGCTTCCACAAGTTCAATGAGGTTTGGACGGTGAATGGTGTCCTTACCTCTAAATCAAAACATTCCAAATCCTAATAATTGTGTTCTTCTCCGATGGGAAGAACATTTTTTTGCTGATTTTTACAGATTTTATTTTGTTGTACAACTCAAGACCTAGCATTACTTAAACTATGTATATATTTTACCTAGCTCACGGCTGACATTGGCCTGTTTCCTTTATCATTGTTACTTTTTTGCATCATTCATTTATTTATTCTATGTCTCTCTGTATGACCGTCTATATCTCTTGATTCCCTCTCCCCCGACACTCAGTCTGAAGAAGGCTCTCGACCTGAAACATCACCTATTCCTTTTCACCAGAGATGCTGTCTGATCCGCTGAGTTACTCCAGCTTTTTGTGTCTATCTTCCGTGTATATTGTACATACGTATAAGTAACATACTTCATGCATCCTTAATCTCCTGTTTGGTGCCTTGCTCGATATAACCACTACTGTTTGGAGGCCTACAGTAAATTCCCATCACATCTGTCATCCCTTAGTGTTTCTTAGCTCCACCCAGACGGATTCTACATCATTTTCTCTGATTGATTAAAAGAGGGTTGCTGGGAAACTGGCCCTTTGGACAACTCAAGTCCACGCTGACGAGACTAGTTTTGCAATCTGACTTTTTCACCCATTCCCTGGGTTGGCCAAACAGTACTCTCAGCCCGCATCCTGAGAATTATTTTTTAAATGTATTGTCTCAAATATATTTTGTTCATACTACCTGTTTGGTCAATAAGGGCGGCACGGTGGCGTAGCTGGTAGAGCTGCTGCCTCACAGCGCCAGAGACCCAGGTTCAATCCTGACCTCGGGTGCTGTCTTTGTGGAGTTTGCCGTTCTACCCGTAACTACGTGGGTTTCCTCTGGGCGCTCTGGTTTCCTCCCATATCCCAAAGACGTTGGGATTTGTAGGCTAATTGGCCTCTGCAAATTAGAGGCATAGAAAATAGATGCAGGAGGAGGCCATTTGGCCCTTCGAGCCAGCACCACCCTTCATTGTGATCATGGCTGATCATCCACAATCAGTAACCCCTGCCTGCCTTCTCCCTATATCCCTTGAGTTAGAGCTCTATCTAACTCTATCTAACCCATAGAGCTCTATCTAACTCTTTTCAGTTCATCCAGTGAATTGGCCTCTACTGCCTTCTGGGGTAGACTTAAATACTTAATACTTAAGTACAAAATACTTAAGGGGTTGGACAGGCTAGATGCAGGAAGATTGTTCCCGATGTTGGGGAAGTCCAGGACAAGGGGTCACAGCTTAAGGATAAGGGGGAAATCCTTTAAGACCGAGATGAGAAAGACATTTTTCACACAGAGAGTGGTGAGTCTCTGGAACTCTCTGTCACAGAGAGTAGATGAGGCCAGTTCATTGCCTATATTTAAGAGGGAGTTAGATGTGGCCCTTGTGGCTAAGGGGATCAGAGGGTATGGAGAGAAGGCAGGTACGGGATACTGAGTTGGATGATCAACCATGATCATATTAAATGGCGGTGCAGGCTCGAAGGGCTGAATGGCCGACTCCTGCACCTAATTTCTATGTTTCGATGTTTCTGCGGCAGAGAATTCCACAAATTGCTGCTAGTGTGGAGGAAGTGGGATAACACAGAGCTGGTGTGAACAGTTGATCATTTTTGTCATGGACCCGGTGGGCCGAAGGGTCTGGTTCCATGAGGTATCTCTAAAATAAATGAATATTTCACATTGGTCAAAATTAAAACAATCATCTTAAATTAAATATTCAGACAAAACCATGTGTTAGAATACAAACTGTGCAACTAAAAATGTCAGGAATCAAGGCCCTTTAGTTAGACAAGATTAGCAATACAACAGAACATCTAATATTCAGGGAAGAATGGTTTCATCAGAATATAAACATGGCAGTCGTTTGTAGTAGCTGAGTAAATTGTGCAAAAGAAAGACCATTGCATGACTCTGATTAGGAAAACATGTATTAAGCAATGACTGATCATCTTATTTTGGCAATATGTTGTGAAATAGTTGAACCACGTCCACTAGTTTATAATTAGCGAAAGTTCCACATGAGAATCACGACATTGCCAACACAACTGGATTGGACTGGAGAGAATAGATTCACGAGAAGAAGATTCTGAGTGCATTTCTACTACTTTAATCTTGAAATCAATATAATTCTTGAAAGAAATGTTATATCCAGTTTGACTGCCGAACACTCATTAAATGCAATAGGCAGTCTTAAACTGATATCCCATTAATTAATTGTTCATAATTTTATTTTTAATTGAAATTTTAAAAAAAAAATCTTAATTTGACAGTTTACTACGTTAAAGAATAATCGTTTTACCATTCTGGTCAGATTAAGACATCCTATTGCATTTAGGTTGCATGAGAGGAATAGATCGGGTAAATGCACAGAGTCTCTTGTCCAGAGTGGATTAATTGAGGACCAGAGGACATGGGTTTAAAGTGAAGGGGAAGACATTTAATAAGAACAACTTTCTATTAGAAATAGGAATAACTTTCTATTAGAGTCTGAAGAAGGGTCTCGACCCGAAACGTCACCTATTCCTTGTCTCCAGAGATGCTGCCTGTCCGGCTGAGTTACTCCAGCATTTTGTGTCTACTTTCTATTAGAAGTGACTTTCTCACAAAAAAAGGTGGTGTGCGGATGGGACAAGCTGCCAGAGGAGATTGTTTGTAGGCTAATTGGCTGATTTAAGTGTGTAAATTGTCCCTTGCTAATGTGGGGGGATTGCTGATCTGTGCAGACTTGGTTGGCTGAATGGCCTGTTTCCACGCTTTATATCTAAACTAAACTATAATGAAAATCAAAGAAGTATGTGTTATCTTTTGTTTAAAGATTAAACAATAAAGGTGCTCCATTCTAAAACCATCAAAATTGATCCATCCCTTTAAATACAAACTCCACCCTATAAGATCAGCCTAACATCATCTCACACCATCCAGGCCACGCTCTCATCTCGCTGCTACCATCCAAAAGATGGTACAGGAGGCTACAAATTGTGACCTCCATGTTCAAAACTAACTTCTTCCCAACATCCAACCTGCACACTCCTAACCACAACCCTACCTCAGCAACGGTCTACTATTGACTTTTTGGTTGTACCAAGTACTTTTGCTTTGTACTATTGTGGTCTGATTGTCTAGTATTGCTGATCATTACTGTATTGTATCATTGATTATTGTATATGGAAGATAGACACAAAATTCTGGAGTAACTCAGCGGATCAGGCAGCATCTCTGGAGAAAAGGAATAGGTGATGTTTCGGGTCGAGGCCCTTCTTCAGAGTGAGATGTCTTCCGAATTGTTATTGTATATTCATTTGTTATGTTAATACGATAATTGGCCTCTAATGCGGCAGCAACTAAGAATTTATTTGTTCTGTTTCCATGGTACAGCCGTGGAAACAGGCCCTTTAGCCCACCGAGTCCGTGCCGACCAGCGATCACCCGTACACTAGTTTTTTGGTATTTATTTTTTGTATATACTGGTATTCTAAAGTCAAATTTCATTCGCGATTACTTTTATCTTCATCTAACAAATTCTCAGCTGTCAAAGTACTTGTAAAATCTGAAAGTATATTGCTTTTTGGAAACATAGCCAATTGCCGTAGTGCTGAGGCAGACAGTAATGTGACTGGTAGAAACAAGGAACAGCAAATGCTGGTTTGACAAAAAAGAAAATAGTTGGAGTCACTCAGCATGTCAGGCAGCATCTCTGGAGAAAATGAATAGGTGGCATTTCGATTGGGACCTTTCTTCATAATGTGAATGGGGTTACTCCTGTAAAAGTAACAATACGCTTAAATTCTCACTGGATATCTCCAACAGTTAAGTTTCCCCAAACAAAACCAGGAAGTGATGGAAATGTTCAATAGGTCAGGCAGCATCTGTGGAAAGAGAAACAGTTAAAGTTTTATGTCGAAAACTTTTTTGACTTTCAATTAACTTTCCCAGTTGAAAGTATCACTTCACAACATTTTGAGCAATTGGCACAATTGACAACCCACAGACAGAGATTAGACGCACCACTTAGAAAGTCGTCTTTCAGAGTCCCATAAATGGTGACTTAAAACTAAACGAATCAGCAGAAAATCAGACACAAAATGGTATAGATTCACGATTTGATAACGTTTGAGTAAGCATATCTATGTAAGGGATTATTCGTACATGGAATGCTTAACTATTGATTAGTAGGACTGGGTGTTACAATCCCTAAGATCTTTCACTACAATTGACATTCTTGGAGATGACCACTAGGTGATTTTGCTACCAATCAGACACATCTTCAGTTGTGTACCTCAACGTCACTGGGTGTTTCGGCCTTTTATCACAAGACACTCTCAGTCGAGGCAGACCCACCGCAGGTTGATCAGACCCGGGTGTGTATCTTATTGTTAGCCTCTAGATGGTCACGTGGCAGCCCAGACAGCATCTTTCCTCTTCAGCCACAGCCAGTGACTGCTCCATTCGGCGGCATTGGCAAGTTATTTTATTGCCCTCCTTTGCGCCTGCCCTCTGACTCCTACTTCCCTCAGGAGCCTTGCGGTGGAACTGGCTACAAAGCCCCTGCACCCCACCTCCGCTGGACACACCCTTACACTCCAACCTCTCTCCTCTGCCTCTGCTGCAAGGTTTGAATATCGAAGCTTTTTATGGTTAATGGTTATTAATGGTTATTGAATCAGAAGGTATAATATGATTCACGTGGCAATTAGCAAAACCCGAAAAGAGTGTTGAATATGTAAAAACGCAAGGAAGATGATTAGAGTCACAAACATTATCTTAAACAATCAGCATAAGCAAAGATGTGATTGTCTGAAATATGTTATCAATTCTAATGTTTTTGATCCATTCTATTTTCTCCCAGATGAGCCCATTCCAGAGTTCATCAGCTCTTTCTGGAGCATAATTAAAATATATAGAACTTCAATTTATTTTTGCTATTATGCATTCCAGTACTTTAGTATAATTGAATGGTTTTATGTACTAAAATCAGTCAATTATTAGGTTGCTATAAATCTATTCCGATAGCAGGATTCAAATGTAATGCTAACATGAAAGGTTAAATATAAAATATGCATTTAAAATCAAAAAATATATCTTTTAATATAAAATCATCCACCTCAAAGAACAGGGAATTACGTTTCAAGCTTTTTGCTGATATCCCAAACTTGCTTGGTTCTAGCCTATTTGATGGTGCATTAAAGTTTGGATTCATTTGTAAGTTCACAGAACTGCAGTGTGCCAACTAAGCTGTTACATCCGTCCTGTATTGCAGGAGTGGTTGATATTTTCAAGAAACGTTCATTAGATGTCATGTTAAGTTCAGATCCTAACTCCTTATGCAGGACTGGATAGGCTTGCAGTGTCCAACTTCAAGACTCTGTCTTTCTTTCCTCAGCCATCACCCAGAATGGAATAACAGGCCAATAATATGCAGGGTTGCTCTGCTTTCATCTCCATAAAGACTGGAAATGTACGTTAAAAATAATTCATAAACTGTGAAATAATGGATGCGTCAGAGAGTGGTGGCTGTGTGGAATGATCTTCCAGCAGAAGTGGTGGAGGCAGGATCGATTTTAACATTTAAAAGTAAAGTGGATAGGTATATGGACGGGAAGGGAATGGAGGGGTATGGTCTGAGTGCAGGTAGATGGGACTAGGGGAAAATAAATGGTCGGCACGGACTGGAAGGGCCAAGGAGACCTGTTTCCGTGCTGTAATTGTTATATGGTTATATGGTCTTCAGTTTAGTTTAGTTTAGAGATACAGCACAGAAACAGGCCCTTCGGCCCACCGAGTCCACGCCGACCAGCGATCCCTGCACATTAACACTATCCTACACACACCAAGGACAATTTACAATTTTACGGAGCCAATTAACCTACAAAGCTGTACGTCTTTGGAGGAAACCGGAGCATCCGGAGGACACCTATGTGGGCCGTGCGGAGGAGCCGAAGGAGGCCATTCAGCCCATTGAGTCTACTTCACCATTTAGTCACGGCTGATCTATTTTTCCCTCTCTACCACCTCTTCCCCTTTGGCGCACTTACTAATCAAGAACCTATCAATCTCTGCCTTAAAAATACCCAATGCCTTGGCTTCCACAGCCATCTGGCAATGAATTCTACAGATTCATCAGAGTATCTTTCTTAAAGATTAATTGTACAGGAATCTATGTTGCAGTTATATTGATGCCATTAACTTTAATGGGCAAAGTACAAATGGCAATGACCCAGTGATATTGTAGGTTGGGAATAGTACCTCCCAGATTTGAGTTTTCCATCTGTATTCTTTAATTTATATCAATACGGATCAGATACCTAATGCTTTACATTTAAAACAGTTGTAATCTCATTTTTATACTACATTGGAGTTGTACTCCAGATATAGTCAGCTTCAGCAATGCAAATCTACATCTATTGGGTTTTGCTGCAATGTGGAATTCAAAGGGAATTTGTCTCCAAGATATACCATTGGTTTAGTTTCAAAATGCCAATACATGCAACAGTGTAACTGTAGTATGTATAGGTGCAGGAGTAGGCCATTTGGTCCTTCGAGCCAGCACTGCCATTCAATGTGATCATGGCTGATCATCCCCAATCAGTACCTCGTTCCTGCCTTCTCCCCATATCCCCTGACTCTGTTATTTTTAAGAGCCCTATCTAGCTCTCTCTTGAAAGCATCCAGAGAACCTGCCTCCACCGCCCTCTGAGGCAGAGAATTCCACAGACTCACCACTCTCTGTGAGGAAATGTCAAAACACCATAGAAGGTTACTTTCTCAATGGAGAATAATACTTGAATGAGAACAACATGGGTATATGACTAAACTGGTGTAACTCTGAATCTTCAATCTTAGGTCCGATCATCACTTCAGACTATTCGAGGTTACAGATTAACCCATTATATTTTTATTGCCCCATACCAGATCAATATTCTCAAAGAGAAAATGTCCTTTTTGAGGTACAACTGTCTTTCAAATGTGATTTTTTAGGCTGGACAATGACTTTGAGTCATTCAGCATGGAAACAGGCTCTTCGGCCTAATTTGCCCATGCCGACCAAGATGCCCCCATCTACATTAATCCCACGTGACCGGGTTTGCCCCATATTTGTCTAAACCTTTCCTATCCACATATTCCGGTCCCAATATCTTTAAATGTTGTTATTGTACCTACTTCAACTATCTCCTCTGGCAACTCATTCCATTTACCCACCACCTTCTGTGTGAAAAGGTTGCCCCTCAGGTTCTTACCCTACTCTGAGTAAAAGACTCTGAGTAAAAGGTGCATCCACCCTCTCTATTCCCCTCAAATATCTCTATAAAATCATCCTCCTGTACCCCAAGGAATAAAGTTCAAGCCTCTCCCTATGTCAGGCACTCAAGTCCTGGCAATATCTTTGTAAACAAAAATTGTCATTAATGCTTTGATAATTGCATTATAGACAATAGACAATGGACAATAGGTGCAGGAGTAGGCCATTTGGTCCTTCGAGCCAGCACTGCCATTCAATGTGATCATGGCTGATCATCCAAAATCAGTACCCCATTCCTGCCTTCTCTCCATATCCCCTGACTCCGTTATTTTTAAGAGCCCTATCTAGCTCTCTCTTGAAAGCATCCAGAGAACCTGCCTCCACCGCCCTCTGAGGCAGAGAATTCCACAGACTCACCACTCTCTGTGAGAAAAAGTGTTTCCCCGTCTCCGTTCTAAATGGCTTACTCCTTATTCTTAAACTGTTCTGGTTCTGGACTGCCCCAACATCGGGAACATGTTTCCTGCCTCTAGTGTGTCCAATCCCTTAACAATCTTAAATGTTTCAATGAGATTATCTCTCATCCTTCTAAACTCTAGAGTGTACAAGCCCAGCTGTTCCATTCTCTCGGCATATGACAGTTCCGCCATCCCGGGAATTAACCTTGTAAACCTACGCTGCACTCCCTCAATAGCAAGAATGTCCTTCCTCAAATTAGGGGACCAAAACAGCACACAATACTCCGGGTGTGGTTTCACTAGGGCTCTGTACAACTGCAGAAGGACCATATTCGATTCCTCTTGTTATGAAGGCCAACATGCCATTCGCTTTCTTCACTGCCTGCTGTACCTGCATGCTTACTTTCATAGACTGATGTACAAGGACCTCTTGACATTAATACGATTGAGATTAATCCGCATGCACAATGTAACAATTTCGAGAAAGTGCAACTCACCACTTTTTGACGTGTCATTCTCTTGTTTTCTTATTCTCAGCTACCTCATAGATGTTCTATTATTTGGGCCTTGACCCCTCACTTGGATTTCCCAATCGAGCTATTTCACCATTAGTATCTGAAAAAAAACCTGTTGTTAATATTTATTTATCCTGAGAATGATTGCAACCAGCAATGTTCTAGGAAATTGGTTTACAAACTTTATTATTGCTGTTGTAAAGGTTAATCAGTGAAGGGATGATTTTGGTACAATCTTTTTCAGTGGAGTGGCATAAAATATTTCACTTCTTTGGTTGTCTTACTGATTTGATTAACATAATTACTGCAAGAAAAATACTTTCGAGGCATTCCAAAGTGAATAAAACTCTTAACAATGCAACTTCTCTCGAACTTGAGTTAAATATAAGTCATGCACCGAAAAGCTAAATATTTTCAGTCATTTTCAGTCCCAATGCACGTTTCTGTTTGTTTTTGCGCACCATTACCATTCATGCAGCCAAATAAATAACTAAAATCATTCTCACAGTAACCGGTTAAGATTATTTCATTGCAGATACAAAATGATTGCATAACAGCACCGGGGTTCTTGGGACTGATGCATGTTGTGTACTTGGAAACTTGACGGAATCATTTATATTTTTAACTTATTGGCATTGAAACGCATATGAGAATATTGTTGCTACATGACCCGTTGTTTCCGAATCGTGCATCTATTCATTGTCCACATCTACATTGTACTGTCCACATACACTTCAGAAACAGTTCAAGATTTAGCAGAGTCTGAAGAAGGGTCTCGACCCGAAACGTCACCCCTTCCTTCTCTCCAGAGATGCTGCCTGTCCCGCCGAGTTACTCCAGCTTTTTGTGTCTATCTTCAGTTCAAGATGTACGCTACTTCTGGTGATCAGTGAACCACGTGAAGTGTTTGTCCCACAAAATATCACATTCATATCACATTCACGCACAGCAGGCTGTCCGTGTGTTCCACAAAGCCAATAAATCGCCCAGGAAAAAGGGAATTTTTACTGATATGTATATTGTACATTTTTTTCTTACAACCTACCTTTTCAGTGATGAGCCTTGCCATGTTTCTCAGTTTCTCAGTTCTATATATTTTGTCCTTGCAATACTTTCGGTGAAACGCGCCAGACAGTATGTTTCTCTGCTCCTCAAAGGTCACACCAATGGTACAGAGTGAGAATAAGCACAACAGTGAGTCTGAGAAAGTATAAATAGGCTGTTGTTTCATTTGGAGTTTGGTCAGTGGTCGGAGATCCATATACTAAAGTAGACAGGACTTTGTCCACAAACTGGAGTTTGTAATTTCAAAGGGAAAACAGTTACATCAGTCAGTGACAGAGATTGTTGACCTTACTGCTCGCTACTGTTGTTCTCTGACTATTAAACTACTCACAACATTTCTCTTCAAGATAGCGGAATCTGGGGATATGGCGAGAAGGCAGGAACGGGGTACTGATGTTGGATGATCAGCCATGATCATATTGAATGGTGGTGCTGGCTCGAAGGGCCGAATGGCCTACTCCTACACCTATAGTCTATTCACTATTGTCTATTTAAAACAGAAACGTTCAGAGTAAAAATGATTTTGGATGGAAAGTCCTGCACAAAATATAGTTCCACACAATTTTGCAGAATGCCACAAGCTAGGATGTTAGAATTAGGAGCAGGAGCAGGAGCAGGTCATTCAACCCGGCAGGTCTTCGGTAGGCTCATGTCATGACTAATCTGATCACAATCTCAACTCTGCACATACAATAACTTTCCACCCTCGTTCTTATCAAGAATCTATCCACTTCTGCCCTAAAGATATTCAAAGACCTATGGAAGGGAGTTCCAAAGACTCCATATACTTCTATTTAAGGGCGGCACGATGGCACAGCGGTAAAGTTGCTGCCTAACAGCGCCAGAGACCCGGTATCGATCCTGACTATGAAAATGCTGCCCATACGGAGATGGAAAGTTCTCTCTGTCACAGCAAGGGGTTTTCTCCTGGAGCTCCGGTTTCCTCCCACGCTCCAAAGACGTACAGTTTTCTAGGTTGTATAAGAAGGAACTGCAGATGCTGGTTTAAACCGAAGATAGACGCAAAAAGCTGGAGTAACTCAGCGGGACCAGCAGCATCTCTGGAGAGAAGGAATGGGTGACGTTTCGGGTCGAGACCATTCTTTATCTAGGTTAATTGCCTTCGATAAAATTGTAAATTGTCCCCAGTGTGTAAGATAGTGCTAGTGTATGGAATTATCGCTGGTCGGCAGGGACTTATGGGCCAAAGGGCCTGTTTCCACACTGTATCTCCAAAGTCAAAGTATAAAGTCTATCGGGATGTTCAAAGAAACAATCCTGAAAATTTTAGGGTTACACAAAAAGCTGGAGAAACTCAGCGGGTGCAGCAGCATCTAAGGAGCGAAGGAGATAGGCGACGTTTCGGATCGAGACCCTTCTTCCTTGGAGGGAAGGGGGTATCACAGAGGGGGAGCAGTTAGAGAGGAGGTTGTGAAACTGTCTTCGTAGGGAGGAGGAGAACTTCTTCAAAGTAGGCATACCTTGAGGAGATATCGTAGTGGAGTAGACAAAGTGTTAAAGAAGGAACTGCAGATGCTGGAGAATCGAGGGTTACACAAAAAGCTGGAGAAACTCAGCAGGTGCAGCAGCATCTAAGGAGCGAAGGAGATAGGCGACGTTTCGGGTCGAGACCCTCCTGAAAATTTTAGATGAAATCTGCATCTATGCTACCGTTTTTTCCATTCTTTATGTAGATTAAAGGGCCTGTCCCACTAGCGCGCGATTACACACGGCAAGCGCGACAAATTCGGATGCGGGGGTCGCGTGGGGTCGCGTGGGGGTCGGGCGATCCCGGTGCGAGTTAACGTGAAGTTCGTGCGAAGCCCGCGGGAAAGTTGCGCGTGACGTCATTTTTCATCATATAAACGTGGGCTGCAGGCTGCTTGTCTGTGATCGCCATGGAACACACACAGAAACAGCTGCAGCTGGCATTTATCTGTCGCGGTCATGCGCGTCGCACGACGTCGGGCAGTGACGTCATCACGCAACGCCACGCTGAAGACGCACGACGTCAAAACGTCAAGACGTTACTCACGTTCTCGATGCGATTCTGGCCGACAGGATTTTGCCGCGCGGACTTTTTGGACAGTGTCGGTTTTTGAAAGCTCCACGCGATGTCGAGACCAGCTCCACACAACTCCGCGCAACTCCACGAGACTCCGGCGATCGAAGTGGGACAGGGTCACGCGAGGCCGGGCGGCTAAAGCGACCACGGTAGGTCGCGCTTGCCGTGTGTAATCGCGCGCTAGTGGGACAGGCCCTTAACATCCCCAAGTTAGTTTCTTCCTTCATGCTCTGCCTTATATGGCCACTGTTAGAAGATAGGTACATCATTCTCACGTGGCTGCACTATTTCTCATTATTACCTAAACTGTTTCTAAATCCCAGTTTCCTGAACTTAAGTCACCCTTCTAGGAGCTCTGTAAAGTACCCCACCCTGGAACAATTATCACTTTCAGCATGCTGACATATTTAGATATTGTGAATATATTTGCTGATCAAACTAACCACAGACAATGTGAGTGGAAAAAAGAGTTGCAATTGTATCTATCTCTTACTATCTGCTCACAATACTCTGAATGCCAGACTACAATGATTATTTTTTCAGTGTTGTCACTGAAGCTATGTAGGCCAACACAGCAGGAAATTTGCAGATATCAAGACACCAACAGCAGTACACGGGCAGTGAATCATTAGAAAACATGTTTGTTGTTGAAGAAGGAATGTTACAGCATCTTCCAGGGTCATTTTAGTATAGACGCGTTTATGTCATAGAAACATCGAAAATAGGTGCAGGAGTAGGCCATTCGGCCCTTCAATCCAGCAACGCCATTCAATATGATCATGGCTGATCATCCAAAATCTGTACCCCGTTTCTGCCTTTTCCCTTGATTCCGTTAGCTCCAAGAGCTAAATCTAACCCCACTCTTGAAATACAAACTTCACAGCAAAACCATGCTCTTTCCACTGACTGGATAGCATGCAACAAAAGCTATTCACTGTACCTTGGTACACGTGACAATAAACTAAACTGAACAATTCCAAGTAATTCACGAGAAGCTAACTAGCAGGTAGTCTGAAAAAGGGTTTCGGCCCGAAACGTTGCCTATTTCCTTCGCTCCGTAGATGCTTCCGCACCCGCTGAGTTTCTCCAGCACTTTTGTCTACCTTCGATTTTCCAGCATCTGCAGTTCCTTCTTGAACAGGTAGTTGCAGACACTGGTTTGCAAAAAAGACACAAAGTGCTGAGTAACTCATCATGTCAGGCAGCGTAGAAGATAGACACAAAATGCTGGAGTAACTCAGCGGGACAGGCAGCGTTTCTGGATAGAAGTTTCGGGCCTAGACCCTTTTTCAGACTCAGTGGAAATGTCACCCATTCCTTCTATCCAGAGAAGCTGACTGTCCCACTGAGTTACTCCAGCATTTGGTGTCAACCAGCATCTGCAGTTCCCTCCTACACATGTCAAGCAGCATCTCTAGAGGACATGGTAGACAGAAATGCTGGAGAAACTCAGCGGGTGAGGCAGCATCTATGGAGCGAAGGAATAGGTGACGTTTTGGGTCGAGGCCCTTCTTCAGAGACTCTGGAGGACATGAATAGGTGACGTTTCATTTCAGAGGGAGAGAAACCAGGAAGAAAAGTGAGAATAGGACAAAGCCTAGCAAGTGATAAGCGGGTACAGGTGAGGGGGGTTTAATTGACAAATGGTTGGACAAAGGCTCAATGTAACATTATCAAATGGTAGCTTCAAGTCAAGTCACTTTTATTTCTATAGCACATTTAAAAAATAACTCTCATACTAACTAATTGCATACTAACGTTATACAACAGTGGTTCATAGATTAAGTACATACATAAATACATACATATAGCGCTCCCTCAGAGGATGTCAAGAAAGGCTTGAAAGTAAAGATGAGTTTTGAGTCTCGACTTAAAAGAGTCGATGGACGGGGCAGTTCTGATGGGAAGAGGGATGCTGTTCCACAGTCTAGGAGCTGCAACCCCAAAGGCGCGGTCGCCCCTGAGCTTATGCCTAGACTGCGAGATGTTCAGTAACCCCAAGTCGGCCGATCCAAGGGACCAGGAAGTGGTGTGGTGGGTAAGCAGACTTTTGATGTAGGTGGGGGCAAGCCCATTAAGGGCTTTGTAAACATAAAGACGGATCTTGAAATGTATTCGGAACCGCACAGGGAGCCAGTGGAGAGAGGCCAGGATCGGGGTGATGTGGTCGACCTCGGAGACGAGCTTGGAGTCGACCTTGTGTTGGTGTCAAAATGTTAAGGCTCTTCCAGAACAAACCTGTTGAAGCTTTTCCAGGACTACAGGTAATAGTCACTGCCAAATGGTGGCAAGATGCTAGATCTGCTGCTTCACGACGTCAGATACTCAGGTTCAATCATGATCTTGGCTGCTGTGTGTGTGATGTTTGCACTGCTCCCTGTGATTGTGTGGACTTCCCCTGGGTGTTCTGCTTCCTCTCATATCTCAAAGATGTGTGGGTTTACAGGTTAATTGGCCTCTGTAAATTGCCCCTAGTTTGTCGGCAGTGGATGCAAAAGTGTGATAACATAGAACTGGTGTGAATGGGCGATCGATGGTCGGCATGGACTCGCTGGGCCGAAGGGCCTGTTTCCATGCTGCATCTCTAAACTAAACTAAACAATTGTTGGATCCAGTGAAGTCCGGTGATACATTCCAGGATTAAAATGTCTATGACTTCTCCATCGCTGAATACAGGGAATGGCTCTCCTTGATGTATCACCCTCAGGGTCACTGGTATCTGAGTCTTCAGTGTTAGGCCAGATGTAGGATATAAGATGAACTCCCAGGAAAATGTAACATGAAGGTGTATATTGTCAAGTCAATTTTATTATTATATGCACAAGTATGGTGATGTACAGGTACAATGAGAACATGTTGTTTGTAACTACATCACTGACACATAGAGTTGCTCTGAGACATAGACATCAACATACTCATGGACCAGGCAAAAATATAAATGATAGATAAATGACACAATACGTTTTTTTTTAAAGACTGCAAAAATCAAGATAAAAATGTAAATAAGAAAAGAACAAGTCTATGTGGGGCGTAGGGTGGCCAACTTTCCCGCTCCCAAATTAGGGACAAAAGGTCAAAATAAGGGACAAATTCCCGATGGCAATTCGTTGACCGACTTGGCCGTGGCTGGGTGAATGATGAGTCGGCCCGGGTGCTGGACTGCACACAAAGCCCAGCCGGCAGGCCAGCTGAGGAGTTTTGGCCCGGGCGCCAGACTTGGCGCGCGACGACGCTCGCAAAATCAGGCACCCCATACAACTCATGAACCGATGATTGGCCATGAGAAGGAAGTGGCGGCACTGCCCTGCAACTGCATCTGCGGCTCGCCTGCAGTCCGCTTGTCTTCTCTTTTTTTTGTTTTCTTTTGTCCTGTTGTTTTAGTTTATTCAGTTTATTTTAGTTGTGTATGTGTGGGGGGGGTGGGAGAAACTTGTTTTTTGTCTCTTCCTTCGGGGGCGATGCGACCTTTTCTTGTCGTATCCCCCGTCTCCGTCTTCATCTGCGCTGAGCTGACGGCCTCCAACTGGGACCGACCTCGAGGCTCCGGAGGCAGAGCCAGGACTTACCAACGCGGGGCTGCCCGACTTCGGGGCTGTGGTGGAGCTGTGATGGCAGCGACCCGACTTCAGAGGCTTCGGCCGCGGGCCCAGTGGACGACAACATCGGGAGCTCGCAGGTCCCAGGTTGGTGACCGAGTCTCCGGAGCTCCCGCAACAACTGCTTTGCCCGCTGGACTGCAAGGTGGCAGCTTCGTCCGCCCCCGGCCGCAGAGTTTGAATCGGCCCGTTCGCGGAGCTCGGATTCGGCCGCGGGACTTACCATCACCCGGCGGGGTCACATCGGAAGCCTGCAGCGCCTCAACGCTGAGGTAGAACAAGGAGGGAAGAGACAAGGACTTTAAGACTTTTGCCTTCCATCACAGTGAGGAGGTGCCTGGTAGACTCACTGTGGTGGATGTTAAACCTGTGTTCCTTGTGTGTTTTGTTATTTTATTCTATGTTATGACAGCAAGGCACAAAATTTCATTCAGACTAAAAATTCTGAATGACAATATGGGATATTTTGACTTTGACTTTGACTTTGAGGGGTGTTGGTGTCGGCGGTAAGCGAAGGTCCGAAGGTCGGACAGCTGGCCGGGCTGCCGACCGACGGGGACACGGGCGAGGCGCTGCTGCAGCACTCCATGGGCTGCAATACGTCGGGACGGATGAGGCGGGGCAGGATGCGGTGCTCCGACCCGACAGTCCCCTTGACCTGAGTAGTAGCAGTCAAATACGGGATAAGGGCGGTCCCGTATGGGACAAACCAATTTAGTCCAATATACGGGATGTCCCGGTTAACACGGGACAGTTGGCAACCCTAGTGGTGCAATACGTGGACTGGAGGAGTTCCATTGTTGAGGTGGCCTGTCCCACTTACGCAACTTTTTTGGCGACTGCCGGCACCCTTTACAGGTCGCCGAAAATTTTCAACATGTTAAAAATCCAGCGGCGACCAGAACAAGGTACGACTCTTTGGGCGATTACTCACACCCATACAGGCTTCACCCCGCGACATGTCGCCAGGGTGTCACCTGTATGGTCGTGTGCAGTCTCCTAGTCACACAAAGAGTCGTAGCGTCTTTCTGATTGCCGCTGAATTTTCAACATGTTGGAAATTTTCGGCGACCTATGGCGGGTGCCGGCAGTCGCCGAAAAAGTCGCATGTGGGACAGGCCCTTTAGGGTTGTGCAGGTTGATTCAGTGACCTGATAGTTGTAGGAAAGTAACTGTTCCTGAACCTGGTGATGTGGGACTTCAGGCTTCTGTACCTCCTCTCTGGTAGAGTGAGGAGACATGGCCCAGATTTTGAGGATCCCTGATATTCAATACCGTGCCAGCACCTCATGTACGTTCATAAGTCAGAGGAGCAGAATTAGGCAGCTGTCCAAACAGAATATGAGGTGCTGTTTACACCCAGCGGTATGAACATTGACTTCTCTAACTTCAAGTATCCCTTGCTTTCCCTCTCTCTCCATCCCCTCCCCCTTCTCAGTTCTCCGACCAGTCTTACTGTCTCCGACTACATATGATCTCTGTACCGCCCACTCCCCTGACATCAGTCTGAAGAAGGATCTCAAACCTGAAACGTCACTCATTCCTTCTCGCCAGAGATGCTGCCTGGCCCGCTGAGTTACTCCAGCATTTTGTGCCTACCTTCGATTTAACCCAGCATCTGCGGTTCTTCCTTACTCTTTCAGAAGGTACTTGGCCTAGCTTTGAAAATGTACTTTGGGAAATACTCCAGCAACGGTACAGTGTGCTGACAGATTCTGCTGATTGCCTTTAGAGTTGCTTTAGACAAGTCACTGTTCAATGAATAGTAAGATTCCTTCAGAATCATTCACCAGATAAAAGAGTCTTACCTCCAAGAGGAAAACAGAGTTATCTAGAGCCAGAGTAAACCACACTGCTGGTCATTTCACAACAACAAAAGGATCACAAATATTGTGCAGACCAGTGGAATGAATAACACTGTTGTTTGCATAAATGCCCGCAGATAGAATGATTTTGTGCTTGGGAGCTTGTGCCTGACAGTGTATCGCATTGATTGTTGCTGGAACCCTTATATACATTAACAATTTGGACATGGATGCAAGAAGTAGGATTAGTAAGTCTGCAGATCACAGGGCATTGTTGATAGTGAAGAGGATACTATTATGCTCCAAGATAACATCGATCAGTTAGTTATTCGAGTAGAGAAATGATAGATAGAATTTAATCCTGAAAACAATTTTATTGTGGCAATTGTAGAAAGCCAATGGGTGCCTCTGGGTGCCTCTGACGCAACTTGCCCACACCGACCAACGTGTCCCATCTACACATGCCTGCGTTTGGCCCATATTCTTCTAAACCTTTCCGTCGTAAGTCCCTGTCCAAATGTTTTTTAAATGTTGCGATAGTACCTGCCTCAACTACCTCCTTTGGCAGCTCATTCCGTACACCTACCATCCTTTGTGTAAAAAACGTTTTAAGGTGAGAGGGCATTAGTTTACGGTGAGAGGGGAAAAATTCACAGGAGGTGTACAGGGGGTGGTGGATGCCTGGAACGCGCTGCCAGGGTGGTGGTGGTGGAAGTAGATGCAATGGTGACATTTAAAAGGCTTTAAGGGGCTGTCCCACTTGGGCGACCTAATCCGCGAGTTCTGGCGAGTTTGTAGGAGGTCTTCGTAACTCTCCTTCATGCTCGTACTTTTTTTACTCGTAGGTTTTAGTCGCAGTAGGTCGGCATGTTAGTCGTAGGTAATTGAGGGTAGTCGAAGGTAATCATAGATAGTCTTCATCATAGTCGAAGGGAGGTCGACAGGAGGTTGAAGGAGATTGAAGAAGGTCTTCTTCACTCTCCACTATTCGGTGTCCAATTTTCCCGAAGTTAATCGCAGCTAGTCGTAGCTAGTCGAAGCTGATTTTCAGCATAGTCGATGGAGGTCGCAGGAGGTCTTCTACATAGTCGAAGGAGGTTTTCAACATGTCATTTTTTAGGTTGCCCAAGTGGGACAGCCCCTTTACAATATGCGCATGGATATGCTGGGAATGGAGGGATACAGGTGGGGGAGATTCGTTTAATCTGGCATCATGTTCAGCATTGTACTGTACTGTTCTGTGTTCTATCTACCACAGAATAAATTGTCAGCAAAACTGAATTATATGGAATAAAATGGAATAAGGTGGAAGCATGGTTATGAAATGTTGGCATTGCCAAAATTGTTGCTGGGTTCATTGCATCACCTGATACATTGTAATAACTGGAGCTTGAGTATACAGGGCACCATTTCAAAACATGCTGTGGACATAAAACACAGAAGTGTGATAACCAGAGATGGTGATAGTTGTGGAAATCAACAGGATATGGATGAGAGATTGGCCAAGCAAATGGCAGATTCAATTTAATGTGCAATGGGGCAACTCAGTTTAGGAAAGAACTGTGGGATGCTGATTTAAACCGAAGATAGACACAAAAATCTGGAGTAACTCAGCGTGACAGGCAACATCGCTGGAGAGAAGGAATGGGTGACGATTCGTGTCTGAAGAAGGGTCTCGAGCCAAAACGTCACCCATTCCTTCTCTCCAGAGATGCTGCCTGTCCCGAGGGGCAACACAGTATCAGGCTATGGCAGAATACAGAATTAACATGGTCTTTATAGTTCTCTTCAATGATTCAATGATACTAAACTGTCACTAGTACCTCAGTACAGTGCAATGCTTTGCTTCTCATACAACCTGGTAAAATCATACAGCAAGACCTCGCCTAGGCAGTACATAGGCACGTTTCTGCCACCTCCAGTAACAAAGGTTCCCCGAACAGTCCTATCTTCCGTCCCGGTCTCCTGCCTAGCGCCATGTGTGGCAGCAGCACCATCCTGCTGGCTTTCCCCTTAATTCTCGGCGTGTCCCCCGCAGTGTACCCTCATCGTTCCCGGCGGCCCCTCACATTGTATCGCCCCTTTGTTCTCTGCCGCCAGCCAGGTCCCACCATCGATTTCTAAAACCAGACTAAACTAAAACTAAATGGGGACGCATTTGAACTTATATTGGAACTCCAGTTCAGGACTTAAAAGATTTTCTAAACAGGAACATGTATATTCTCCTGGGTTATTTAACTAAACCATGTAGTTTTGCACTATGTAGTTAACACTATCCCACAAACACAAGGGACAATTTACATTTTATACCAAGCCAATTAACCTACAAACCTGTATGCCTTTGGAGTGTGGAAGGTACCGAAGATCTCGGAGCGAACCCACGAGGTCACAGGGAGAACGTGCAAACTCCGCACAGACAGCGCCCGTAGTCAGGATCGAATCTACTCTATCGCAACTCTATCGCTGCGCCACCATGCTGCCCAAGATTTTTCCCAGACATTATTTGGTGTGGTTGTTTTCTATTACAGTTTGTACGAAGGAGTTTTCATTGTGTTTTAGTATAAATGGGTATTAAAAAGCATTTACCAACATGAATGTCTAAGTAGGCAAAGGATATATTAGCTTGTACAAAGTTGATCATTGCCAAAGAGGATGCTATCATGTTAAAACTGTCACTTATTAAGTCATAAAATAAAATGCATGCTATTTCAAATAGAAGTGCTTATCTTGCGTGCTGGGAACACTGTACAAACGCAGACCAAAATGTCCACAAACTCTTTTGAATCAAGGTATGTTGATATGATGTTGTTTATTTGCTGAATATCTGAGATGAGCACATAGGTAAATCAGTAACACAATTTTAAACGTATAATAAAAGGCTCCAGTTGGAATGGACGTTCGAGAGAAGGTTAGTTTAGTTTAGCGGAAACAGGCCCTTCCTGCCCACCATCGACCCCCACACACTCACACTATCCTACACACAAAAGGGGCAATTTGCATTTATACCAAGCCAATTAGCCTACAAACCCATAGGTCATTGGAGTGTGGGAGGAAACTGGGGCACCCGGAGAAAACCCACGCAGGTCATGGGGAGAATGTATAAACTCTGTACAGACAGCACTTGTAATCAGGATCGAACCTGGGTCTCTGGAGCTGCAAGGCAGAAACATTAAGAGGTGGAAATAACTTTAGTTCCAAAAATAATCCCTGCTTTTATCTACCGATTGACAGAAATTTGACCTCCAGCCAGTCTCAACCACAGCTTATCACTCTGAGCACATCAAAAGGGAAAAAATCTATAGATCACAAACATACATATGATGAGCAGATTCTGCTGTTTCCTTAGACAAACATGGAGGGTTGGACAAATCTTGAAAAGTGCGGTGACTGCAAAATCACAAATTGATTATTTTGTTTCAGTTAAAACTGATTTTGTAGTAAGTTGCAGAAACTCTGGGGCTGAAAAGTTGGAAAGTGTGCAGAGGAGATTTGGGAGGTTGGTGCCAGGACACGAGAGCCTGAGCTATAGGGAGAGGTTGAGCAGGCATGGGCTCTATTTCATGGAGTGCAGGAGGATGAGGGGGTGATCTTATGGAGGTATGTAAAATCGTGAGAGGAATAGATCAGGTAGATGTACAGAGTCCCTTGCCCAGAGTAGGAGAATCGAGAACCAGACGACATTGGTTTAAGGTGAGGGGGGAAAAATTAAATAGGAACCTGAGGGATAACTTTTTTGCACAAAGGGTGGTGGGTACATGGATCGAGCCGCCGGAGGAGGTAGTTGAGGCAGGGACTATCACACCAGTTAAGAAAAGTTTAGACAGGTACATGGATAGGACAGGTTTAGAGGGATATGGACCAAACACAGGCAGGTGGGACTAGTGTAGATGGGACATGTTGATCGAAATGGCTGAGTTGGGCTGAAGGGCCAGATTCCATCCGTATGATTCTATGATTGTAAGTCAATGGTGTCTTTTACCTCAAGGTTACAAAAACGTAATATTTTTCCAAACTTGTCTAGTTCTTACTTTTTGAGAAGGAATTTAAAAATAGTTGCTTTTCGTGTGCACGGTTTCTTGAAATCTCCACAGATAGAATATTCTCCCTCATGTTTGGCTTCACTCCTATCTCATTTACAATTTTATTCATACCTACAACCCCAACTCATTCACTGGTCTTCCAAATGTGACCTCCATCTGCAAATGGACAGGGTTCAGCCGCTTTAGTTCAGTTTACTTTAGTTTGAGTTTAGAGATACAGTGCGGAAACAGGCCCTGTTGGGGCCCTTCTTCAAATGCATTGAAGTTCTTGCCCTAGATCCTTCTGGCTCCACTTTCCTGAAACATTTAAAAATCTTTATTAAAAACAGTTGTGTAACTAAGCCTTTGCTCATCTTTCAAACTTTATAGAGTCCTGGAGTTGTACAGCAGAGAAACAGATCCTTCAGCCTATCACAGTCATGCCAGTCTTTTTGCCCCATCTACACTAATCCTTACTTGAGGTCTATGTTGATCTGTGCCCTGTCTATTCAAGTGCCTATCTAAAGGGCCTGTCCCACTGTACAAGGTAATTCAAGAGTTCTCCCGAGTTTTCTCCCGATTCGAGCTTGGAGAATGTCTGTAGGCGGGTCCGTAGGAGTTCGTAGATGTCTCGTAGTGGCTCATACGAGTAAAAAGTAACAATTTTTTTCATCACAAGTATTTGTTTACTCATGGACATTTTTCACAGTGTTGAAAAAACGTCACGAGTGTACCGGATTTCCCGAATACCTAGCCTGCTCAACCTCTTTCTCCAGCTCAGGCCCTCAAGTCCTGGCAACATCCTTGTAGTTTTTTTCTGCATCCTTTCCAGCTTAACAACATCTTTCCTATAACAGGGTGACCAAAGCTGAACACATTACTCTAAATGTGGCCTCACCAATGTCTTGTACAACAGTAACATGACTTCTCAACTTCCACACTCATTGCACTCTATTTGTTGAATGTGCCGGGATAAACGTATTGGTATTCCTGGGCATGCGAAGTGTATGAGTCATACCAGCAGATTCTCAGCTGTATCTGCATGACCAAGAGAGGGAGTAAGTCATTCTCAAGTTACAGCTATTGTAATTTAGCTTAGTTTAGTTTAGAGATACAGTGCAGAAACTGGCCCTTCGGCCCACTGAGTGCACACCGACCAACAATCCCCGCAAATTTACACTACCCTACACATACTAGGGACAATTTTACATTCATACCAAGCCAATTAACCTACAAACCTGTCCGTCTTTGGAGTGTGGGAGGAAACCGAAGATCGGGATGAAAACCCACGCAGGTTATGGGGAGAACGTACAAATTCCGTACGGACAAGCACCCGTGGTCAGAATCGAACTGTAAGGCAGTTACTCTACCACTTCACCACTGTGCCGCTGCAGATTTTAAAGTTGCTTAGCTCTTACAATAACACTCAGGATGGGGAAGACATGGATTCAATCGAAAATTAAACACAAGGAAGAACAGAAGCTACAAAGACTTGGTGCTGGTGACAAGAATGCAACAAATATGGCAGCACGTTGGCGCTGCGGCAGAGTTGCTGACTTACAGCGCTAGAGACCTGTTTCGATCCTGACTACGGGTGCTGTCTGTGAGGAGTTTGCACGTTCTCCCTGTGACTGCGTGGGTTTTCTCCACATCTTCCAGTTTCCTCCATATCCCAAAGACATAAAGGCTTGAAGGTTAATTGGCCTTTGGACAATTGGAAATTGGTAAAATCTCCCTAGTGTGTCGGATAGAATAGCATATGGGTGATCATTGTCGGCACAGACTCAGTAGACCGAGGGGCCTGTTTCCACACTGTATTTCAAAACTAAACAACATTCATGATGATATTTACAAAATTGTCATGACTAAATTTGCATTGTAATAGGAAAAAATGTCTATTGACTTTGGCCCTCAGTGTGTTTTCTGTTGCTGCCTTACAGCGAATGCAGGCTACGGGTGCTGTCTGTATGGAGTTTGTATGTTCTCTCCGTAATCTGTGCGGGTTTTCTCCGAGATCTTTGGTTTTCTCCCACACTCCAAAGACATACAGGTTTGTAAGTTAATTGGCTTGGTAAATGTAACAATTGTCTCCAGTAGGTGTAGGGTAGTGTTAATGTGCAGGGATCGCTGGTCGGCGCGGACCCGGTGGGCCGAAGGGCCTGTTTCCGCGCTGTATCTCTAAACTAAACTAAACATAAAGTGCAGGAGGAACTCAATGGTGGAAAATGGACAAACAACATTTCAGGTCAGGACCTTTCTTCAGGCCCGAAATATCGTCTTTCCATTTCCTTCCACAGATCAAGTCATAGGTTCATACATCACGGAAACAGGCCCTTTTGCCCAACTTGACCATGATGCCCCATCTACACCAGATGCCCCATCTACACCAATCCCACCTGCCTGCGTTTGGCCATATCCCTCTAAACCTATCCTATCCATCTACCTGCCCAAATGTCTTTTAAATCTTCAATGTTGTTAAAATGTGGAGGTGTTAAGATGTTACTTAACCCGCTGAGTTCCTTCCGCAGTTAGTTTTTTTGCTCAAGGTTCCAGTATTTGTAGTTTCTTGTGTCTCCATGTATCCACATGTTGGTCTGCTGTATATAATCAGGAGTTACTGAGTCTCTCTGACATTGATACGGGTGAGGATAGAAGCTGGGTTTCTGCCGTTGTGAGGCAGCAGCTCTACACTGGACCAGTGTGCTGCCCTATTGTGTTACAATATTCATTGTTTCACTGATTCCAATGCCAGTCCATCCTTCTTAGGTGAGAACAGCAGAACGTTATCCATTATTACAAACAAACCCTAATGGGCCTGTCCCACTTGCCAATTTTTAGGCAACTGCCGGCGACTGTCATAGTCGTAGCAGGTCGCCCAAAAACCGGCGACAACCTATGTCAGGAGATGTCAAGCTACGCTCATTGGCCTCAAACCCACTGTTGCCGAAAAACTTTCAACCTGTTGAAAATTTTGCGGCGACCCAGAAAGATGCTGCGACTTTTTGCGCAACTGAGGAGACGACTCCCAGTGACCACCGGCGAAAATGTGGTGGCAAACTAGTCGCCTAAAAAATTCACCTAAGTGGGACAGGCCCATAACTTTGTAGACCTGCAACAAAGTTGCTATTATTAAATATTAGTGATTCGTTAACATAGCGCATTTAAGGGCCTGTCCCACCTTCACGAGGTAATTCACGAATTCTCCCGACTTTTCCCCTTGATTCAAACTCGCAGAATGTTCGTAACGAGTCTGTAGGAGGTCGTAGGAGTTCGTAGATATATCGTAGCAGCTCGTTATGCTGGCCGTAGGCACTCGTGGCATCAGGTAAGTCGGGATGTTTTTTCCAGCCCAATAAAAAATGTCCACGAGTAAGAAAATGGTTGGGATGAAAGAAATTTGAACTTTTTACTCGTAAGGAGGGCATCGAAATAGTCGTGGGAATTCGTAGACATACTCGTAGGAGTTCGTGAAGGTCGTAGGAGTTCATAGACTACTCCGATCTTGATTTATTTTTTAGGTCCTTTAAACTCGGCAGAGGTTTTGAATTAAGTCGTGAAAGTGGGACAGGTCCTTAAACTCCCCCTCAGATCTCCAATGATTCAAGTTTAGTTTAGTATAGAGATACAGCGAGAAAACAGCCCCTTTGGCCCACCAGTCTGCACCGACCAGCGATCCCCGCACACTAGCACTATCCTATACACTATGGACAATTTACAATTTTTACCAGAGCCAATTAGCCGACAAACCTGTAGGTGGAAACCGGAGCTCCCAGGGAAAACCAACACGATCACGGGGAGAACGTACAAACTCCGTACAGACGGGAACTGTAGGCAGGATCGAACCCGGGTGTCTTGCGCTGAAAGGCAACAACTATACTGCTACACCACCGTGCTCGATCAAATTCTATAATTTGATCAACATTCACATGTGTGGTTTCACAATAAATTAACAAATCTATCTACTTAGGGTTTTGTTCATATTTGTCGCAAAAGTGTATCTTAGCTTCTCCTAGGTGGTGGTATTTATCTGGTATTTTGTTGGTTCACATGCTTGATCAATGGTGTTTTATCATTAATGTTTTACTATTATTAATGTTTAGTGTTTCTGAGTCATTCGTAACTGTCACTGTATGTCATGTTGTTACTTGTGGGCGGAGCACCAAGGCAAATTCCTTGTATGTGAATACTTGGCCAATAAACTTACTTACTTATCCCTTGATTGATAAACTGGAGGAGCAGATCAATTTGACCAGAATGCTGTCAGGGTTAGGGGGCATTAGCTACAAGGAGAAGTTGGATAGACTTGGATAGCTTTGTCTGGAGCACCAAAGATTGAACGGAGACCTGTTAGAATTATATAAGGTTATGTCAGGTATAGTTAGGCTAGATAGTCAGAACCTTTTATCCAGGGTAGAAATGTCAAAGACTAGTGGGCATAGCTTTAAGGGAAGGGCAACATTTAAATGAGGTGTGTGGGGCATTTTTTTTTTTACACAGAGGTTGATGGATGCCTGGAACATACTGTCAGGGATGGTGGTGGAGGCAAAAACAATTGTGGTGTTTAAGATGCTTTTAGATAGGCACATGGATTTGCAGAGAATGGAGGGATATGCATCACTTGCAGGTAGATCAGATTGGTTTATCTTCGCACCATGTTCGGCACAGACATTGTGGGCCGAAGGGCCTGTACCCATGCAGCAGGTTTCTATGTTCTCTGTTCTAATTGAAATGAAAACCATTCTACAACAGTTGTGTGATCCACTCTACAGGCCAATGCTTCTTCTTATTATTGATTCCACCCACAAGATTTGAAGTTGTTCAGCCAGCGTTGAACACACTTCTTGGCATCTGCACACAATGGTGTCTATCTTGTTGCTTCTTGTGCGTGGCGGTGGAAAGATTGGTGGAACCAGGGCCGCAACGTGAACGCTCTTTCCTTGACCCCAGGCTTCAAGGTGTTAGTGATGATTATTTGTAATTAATTTAGCATTTTTAGTTTAATATAATTAGAAATAGAAAGAAACAAGACTTGCTATATCGGGTATATTTTTAACGATGCATAGAAACATAGAAAATAGCTGCAGGAGTAGGTCATTCGGCCCTTCGAGCCAGCACGGCCATTCAATATGATCATGGCTGATCATCCAAAATCGGTACCCCGTCCCTGTTTTCTCCCCATATCCCTTGATTCCATTAACCCTAAAAGCTATATTTTATTTTATTTAGAAGAGAAAAATAATTCACTTGAACTTGAACTTGAACATATCAATAAACAACACTGCTGGTAAATGCAGTCATATTTGGGGGAGTTAGCAACAGAAGATGTACTAGCCTTTATTTTTCACCCTGTCAAAACAAACAATTTTAGCACATGAAAAATATTAACTTTCAGTGTAATATTGTGCTTCCCCTCTCATCAGGATGTGATTTGTTCCAGGAATTGTGATCAAATCAATCCAATCTTAAAAAAAACAATCTTATAGGGTTAGCATGGTAGTGCTGCTGGTAGAGCTGCTGCCTCACAGCTAAAGAGATCCGGCTTTGATCCTGACCTTGGGTGCTGTCTGTGTGGAGTTTGCACATTCTTTCTGTGGCCATGTGGGTTTCCTCCGGGTGTTCCGGTTTCCTTCCATATCCCCAAAATGATAGGTTAATTGGCCTCTGTAAATTGCCCCTAGTGTGTAGGGAGTGGATGAAAATATGGGGTAGCATAGACCTAGTGTGAATGGCCAATTGATGGTCGGTGTGGACTCGGTGGGCCAAAGGACCTGGTTCCATGCTGTTTCTCTAAGTTAAACTACACTAAACCTATCCACTCTTATTCCCAATAAACTATGAGGAAAATTGCAACAATATACATGGTGAAAATATATTTTAGCATTTCGAAAAAAGCCATTAGTGAGTTGATAGAAATAAAAATCAGCGATTCTAAGCAAGAAACCAAGTGGACAAGTGAATGCTTCAGGGTGAGAATGTTCAGAGAGTTAACAGGAGCAAACAGGCACTAGAATGGGGATCAAAATTGAACCATTAATGATTACTGTATAAAAGGGAGATGTGCAATTAAAGGCATTGTCCCAGAACTTATCTTACACTGACTTACCTATTACAAAACTTAGATTAGGGACTTTTCACAACCATTTTATGTGTAAATTTTTATTGTGTAAAACGTCAAAAAGTGTCGTATCACTGAAAGCAACCTCAGGGTAAGACAGCCAAATCATTTAACGATGAACTGTGGTTAGATAGGACTATTTTAAAGCAAGGTAAATGGCAATAAGCAACAGTGATATGAGCTTTATTTCACTTTGCACCATTTTGAGGCTGAATGCTACACAAGTTCATTACTAACTCTGGGCTGTGAGTATTTTAACACAAGTTGTTTGATATTAATAATAAATAGGAAATTTGAGGTTTTTCCAAGTAAAGTTTCTTCCTTATCCGAAAAAAATCTTTGTTCTATTCCACATAGAAACTCGCTTTCCTGGTGTATCCTCCTTTCCTGGTGTTGTTTAGCAATGGTAGAAAGATGACAGTAGGGGAAGAAAATAGAATATAATTTCTGCTTGGTCCAATCATATTTTGTTAACAATAATTAATCAAACAGTAGCTGAGATCAGCAAACTCCATGTCATTAAATAATACGCTGCTTCAGAAATCAGTGCCTTTAAAACAACATATTGATAGAAGGAGAGATTAAATATTAACATGAAATCCCTCCACCCCTCATCAGCATATATACTAGTAGTCTGTGCTTCATTTCAGTAAAATGTTTGTTAAACATCATTGCTGATCGAGACTCAGTCAAAGTAAGCCTGGCACATCAGAGCCGTTCACTGACGGTGGGATTGTGGAGTTTTGGTCAGAATGCGCTTGTCGAAAGCTCTGATAGAAATGGATTTGCCAGATTACACAGCTGCCTTGGATCCTGCTTACACAACTCTGGAGTTTGAGAGCATGCAAGTGCTGGCAATGGGCAGTGGTGAGTTCCTCATGTTTTACTGGCAGTTTGCGGGATTATATTTGACTGATAAAGTGTGCGACGGACGCCCCAAAGCGTGGCCTTTTCTGTTTGTTCCCGAGTAATCAGCAAAGTTGAAAAATCAACCCACAGAGCGGTTGAGCAGCAGTCGGGCGGATTCTCATCCGCTTCGTGCGCTGAAAAGTCAATTTCACACTTTGTTGGCAAAATAATTGATAAAATCTGTTGACACTTTCGCAAGGTTTCATTTGCTTAGAAAGTCATTAGTATTTTGATGTTTTTTTAATTATGCAAGGTAAGAAAATAAATTCCGATATTTATACTTTCGAGTGGCTGTGAGTGCATTAAAAAAGTCATATTTAATTACTTGACCACCAATTTTCATAATGACTGCCCAACTAAATCGTAAGCTGGACACTTAAATCATTCAATATAGACACAAAGTTCTTGGAGTAACTGAGCTGGGTTATTCCAGCATTTGTGTCTATCTACGGTGTAAACCAGCATGTCCAGTCCCTTCCTACATCTATTTCATTAAGTTTATTACGACCTCCCACCTTATTTCTAACCTGTCTAGATCATTGATTCATATATTTATCTGAAATTAGATTTTCTCACCCAAATCCTGTGCAGCAATTGCATAAAGAGTTTACTTCAAAAGGGATGTCCTCAGTATCAGGGACGGTACGATGTGTTTTCCACTGAAATTACCTTTTATAGATTACTAATTAAATTGTTATCCCATCAGAATGAGAGCACCTTGAATACGTTTAGTTTAGTTTAGAGATACAGCGCGGAAACAGGCCCTTCGGCCCACCGAGTCCGCGCCGACCAGCGATCCCAGCACATTAACACTATCCTACACACACTAGGGAACAAGTTACACTTATACCAAGCCAATTAACCTGTACGTCTTTGGAGTGCGGGAGGGAAACAAAGATCTCGGAGAAAACCGCCGCGGTCACAGGGAGAAGGTGCAAACTCCGTACAGACAGCACCCGTAGTCTGGATCGAACCTGGGTCTCTGCCGCTGCAAGCGCTGTAAGGTAGCAACTCTACCGTAATGCTACCGTGCCACCCGTGATGGGTATGCATTATGTATGAACCATCAAGAATAATTAAAAGTTAAAAAACGTGTTAACTGTGGTCTCAAAATCCACATACAAAACTCTCTAACTTCAATTTAACTACAATTTAATTTAGTTTATTAGTTTTAGTTTAGTTTGGTTTAGTTCAGTGTGCAAAATAAATTTGGGATAATCCATGTGCTTTACAGGATGATCTACGGAAAAATCCGTATTTTACAGGCTCCACTGATTATTTATCAGGTCACTTCAAAGCTGTAAATGAAATATGTTTCAGACATTAAAGAGAATTGTATAAATTTAAACTTAAAACGTGCTTAGAAATACCTCTACATAAATAATATTTATAGGATCATTTCAACTGACACATTCTTCCTGTATCCATGTAATGAATTGCAGTGATTATAACATAATCCATCAGACGCTACCAGATTCTGCACTAATGACTAAGCTATCCTCACCGATTGTACAAAAATCAAATCATAACAACACATCAATTTCAGAACCTTTTCATCGACACACAATCTCACATCTTGTCTGCCTAAATTACCCTCTTTAAATAATGCTCGACAAATTCCGCTGAAAGTCTTCAAATAGCTGAATAAAAGGCAACAAAATGATCATTGATCAATAGCTGCCACAATACAGTTTGATGTGGAAGCACATTGGAATGAAAAATGGTTCCACGCCTTAAATCGAGGACACCAGCTATTGTTTGAAGTTGGAGTTGACAGTAGATTTTAACAAACATTAATTTTATTGGTTAATTACCTCATTGTAGTTGGTATATTTGCATCTTCCGTCTTAATTTGGATGTTTGGTAGCCAAGTGTTTCTTTAAGTTTTCACTGTCCGTTGATGTCTTTAGATAGCTCAAATCTCTGCATGAGATAGCTCTGTCTACTTATAAGCTTGTCAATAAGATAAATTGCTTCATGCTGATAGCAATACCGGCTGATATGCAATGGAGTGAGTTAAAGATATATAAATCTATTCAAAACAAAATCTGCTTTGCATGTTTCCGTAACGTTTCAAAATGTTTGTTTGACCATTGGGTAGTTTTGAGAGTAGGGCTTGTGTTTACTCATTTAGGTGAATTACTGGCACCAAGTTCCTTCATGGGCACGTTTCATTCTCAGTCAGTAAATGACATCTATTAACTTTATTTTTTAGCTTGATTCTAACACTTTACGTGCACCCCTGTCCCATTAAGATGGCGCAGAGTGAGAGTGGATGTGGAAAGGATATGTACACGAGTGAGAGAGGCTAGAACCAGAGGGCACAGACTCGGAATAAAAGGATGTACCTTCAGAATGGAGATGAGGAGGAATGTCTTGAGAGAGACGGGAGTGAATCTGTGGAATTCAATGCCACAGACGGCTTTGGAGACCATGTCATTGGGTATTTTTAAAGTGGAGATTGACAGGTTATTGATTAGTAAGGATGTTGAGGTTAAGAGGAGAAGGCAGGAGAATGGGGTTGAGAGGGAAAAATAGATCAGGCATGATTGAATGGTGGAGTTGATGGGCCAAATGGCCTAAGTCTGCTCCTATGTCTAATGGTCTTATGGACCCTCCATGGCAGACGCATGCGATAATTTCTTAATTTTCCAACCTATATACAGTAACTGTTTTGCTATATTAACCATTAGTACTTCGAAGACTCTTTGCTCTAAACCCTTCTTTTAACACTGTTGCATGGTTCTTTCTAGCTTAGGCCCAACAACTAAATCAGAGAACCCCTACTGCAGACATACCACAGGCACTGCATTTAATATCCATTGAATCATCTCAATTAAAAATATAATCCCAAACCTCTTGTCCTTTCAAGATACTAATACACTTAAATACATTGATTACATATCCTTGATGCATACTTTAGTTTATTGTCACGTGTACCGAGGTAGAGTGAACAGCTTTTGTTGCGTGCTAACCAGACAGCGGAAAGACTGTACATGATGACAATCGAGCCATCTGTAGGGTATAGATGCAGGATAAGGGAATAACGTTTAGTGCAAGATAAAGTCCAGTACAGTCTGATTAAAGATAATCCGAGGGTCTTTGGTGAGGTAGATAGTAGCCCAGGATCGCTCTCTAGTTGCTGATCGGATGGTTCAAACACAGCAGCATAAACCTGCCTTTCGCTAAGTCGTTGCCGAATCATCCTGGTTTGGCAACTTGAATGCCCAGGAACGAAGAAGACTGCAAACATTTGTGAACACTGCCCAGTCCATCACGGGTTCCAACATCCCTGCCATTAAAGGGCTTTACCGGAGACGCTGCCTCAGAAAGGCAGCGAGCATCATCAGGGACCCACACACTCATTTCATCCCTGCCATTGGGATGGAGGTACAGGAGCCTAAAAACTATAATGTCCAGGTTCAGGAACAGCTCCTTCCCTACAGCCATTAGGTTATTAAACACTACAACCTAAAATAAACTCTGAACTACATCAACTAATATTGCTATTATTGTTTGTTTTTTATGTGTATGTATGCATGTGTGTGTGTGTGTGTGTGTGTGTGTGTATGTATGCATGTGTGTGTGTGTGTGTGTGTGTGTGTGTGTGTGAGTGTGTGTGTGTATACACACACTGAACTTTTCTTTTTCTCATTTATTATATGGTTATATGCAAGTGTATGAATGACATCTTAGCCCAAAGTATAAATGCTTTAGAGACGCAAGAAGCTGGGGTAACTCAGCGGGCCAGGCAGCATCTCTGGAAAGAAGGAATGGGTGACGTTTTGGGTCGAGACCCTTCTTCAGATGATGCTTTGAAATATCTTGACTATTTTTGCCCACAAAGAATTTGGAAAGAACTGTATGGTTTTAGTCTTGGATTCTAAAGTAGAGTAAACTCACTTTGGTTTGAAAGAAATGGCTCAGGCTGCAATCATAAACATTGGAAAAATGAATTAATTGACGTAGACATATCTAATCATTTGTCTATTATATTGTTGCATTTCCATCCCCTGATCCTGTTGTGAGGCAAAACTGTGTACTTAGTGTGGTCTTGGGGGTGCAGTCTTCTGGTCGATAATCTTGGGGAGCAATCTTCAGATGGGAGGTCACGGTCATCACGGTCGTTAATAGAAAAGTAAATAAGTTCATAAGTTTATAAGTCTTAGGAGCAGAAATATGCCATTCAGTCCATTGAGTCTACTCTGCCATTCAATTATAGAAACATAGAAACATAGAAAATAGGTGCAGGAGGAGGCCATTTGGCCCTTCGAGCCAGCACCGCCATTCATTGTGATCATGGCTGATCGTCCCCAATCAATAACCCGGGCCTGCCTTCTCCGCATACCCCTTGATTCCACTAGCCCCTCGAGCTCTATCTAAAAGGCCTGTCCCACTACACGAGTTTACCCAAGAGCTCTCCCGAGATTTAAAAAAAATCACTCATGGTAAGTACGTAGAATGTGCGTAGCGGGTATGTCGGAGCTCGGGACGTCTCTTAGCGGCTCGTAACGCTAATGGCAGGTACTCGGGAAACGCGGTAAGCTCGTGAAGTTTTTTCAACAGTTTCGGAGAGTGTCCACGAGAGTCCCCGAGTACCAATGGATGGCTATTACCGTAATTCTCCGAGTTCGAATCAGGGGGAACCCGGGAGAACTCTTGAATTAACTCGTACAGTGGGACATGCCCTTAACTCGCTCTTAAATCCAACCAGTGATTTGGCCTCCACTGCCCCCTGTGGCAGGGAATTCCACAAAACAGAATATGGCTGATCTATCTTCCCTTTTCAACCCCATTTTCCTGCCTTCTCCCTGTAACCTTTGGCACCCTTACCGATCAAGAACCTGTAAATCTCTGCTTTAAAAATACCCAATAAGGTTTGGAAACTACCCAAAATTATATGGTTGTGTTGAACAGTTATAGCAGTCATGGCTGATAGATTTAGTATGATTCATAAACTAATGTGACAGGAGGTGAGGATCTCTTTTGCTCCCAGAGTGAAATATGGTTTTGAAACTTTCTGTCGAGAAGTGTGGTAAAGGCAGAAACCTTCATCAAACTCAAGACATAGTTGGACATGTGATAATAGTGAAAGAAGTGGAAAAAGTCGTTAGATTAAAAAATTAATCTGACACAAATGCAAGTCAAGTTATGCACCACAAACTTCTGAAAATCTTTGGAATGATTAGCTGTTTTTGTCATTATACTGAGCGGGGCGTCACAGTGGCGCAGCAGTAGAGTTGCTGCCTTACAATGCCAGAGTCATTGGGTTCAATCCTGACCACGGATGCTGTCTGTATGGAGTTTGTACGTTCTCCCCGTGACCGCGTGGTTTCCTCCGGGAGCTCCGGTTTCCTTCCACACTCCTAAGACGTACAGGTTTGTAAGTTAATTGGCTTCAGTAAAAATTGTAATTTGTCCCTTGTGTGTTGGATAGTGCGAGTGTACGGGGAACGCTGGTCGGCGCAGACCCGTTGAGCCGAAGGGCCTGTTTCCGCGCTGTATCCCTAAACTAAACAAAACTAAACTAGACAGTTGTTTCTGTAGTGTGGGGATCCAGTGGTCCATATGGCAATCCAGATTTAATTTAGTTTAGTTTGTTTTAGAGATACAGCGCGGAAACAGGCCCTTCGGCCCACCAAGTCTGCACCGACCAGCGATCCCCGTGCATCAACACCACCTACACACACTAGGGACAATTTACAATGATACCAAGTCAATTAATCTACAAACCTGTACGTCTTTGGAGTGAGGAAGGAAACCGAAGATCTCGGAGAAAGCCCACGCGTGTCACGGGGAGAACGTACAAACTCCGTACAGACAGCACCCGTCTGTTGCTCTTTGAGTTTTGCTGCAGCTCCACAAAGTATGCTGCAACATCCTCTCCAGCATAAGCGGCAAAAAGTCAATGAATCCTTGAAAACTTAAACCATTGACAAACTAAACACAGTAAGAAAACAACAAAACCTTGCTTCCTCACTCATAATGCATAATGGCACACTTAGCATTCTGCTCCTAAAAACAGATTTTACATTTGTGAACTGACATACCTTTAGAACATTTCAAAATGTTACACTTTTTAAAATATATTTTACTAATTTGTGCTCTCATTCTCCAGTTTCCAGGACTAATCTTTTGGTCCTGTCCCAAACTTTATTTCAGTCCCTCTGTAAGGTGGTAAAATGATTCCAGGAATGAGTGGGTTAACATATGATGAGCGTTTGACAGCACTGGGCCTCCACTCGCTGGAGTTTAGAAGGTTGAGGGGGGACCTCATTGAAAGTTACAGAATAATGAAAGGCACAGATAGAGTGGATGTGGAGAGGATGTTTCCACTGGTGGGAGAGTCTTGGACCAGAGGTCACAGCATCTGACTTAAAGGGCGAGTTTTTAGAAAGGAGGTGAGGAGGAACTTCTTTAGTCAGTTAATCTGTGAAACTCATTGCCACAGAGGGCTGTGGAGGTTAAGTCAATGGATATTTTTAAGGCAGAGATAGACAAAATCTTGATTAGAACGGGTGTCAAGGTTTATGGGGAGAAGGCAGAAGGAGAAGGCAGAGTAGACTCGATGGGCCGAATGGCCTAATGCTAGTTGTCTGTGAGAATTTTACAGTATGAACAGTTCATCGGTCTACCAGATGACATTACTCTTGCTAGATGCCGGGGAGACAAAGTTATTGTTGAAAAAAACATTGGAGAGCGGGAATTTCGTGTCATAGAGATGGCTATTTCTTTGTGGGGAACTCTCTTTGAGATCTGCAGTGAAAACCATCATCTTGCACCGACTGCTAGATCCAGGCCATCAAAGAAATTACTAAATCCTGTTGTTTTAATGTTTAGTTTAATTTAGTTTATTGTCACGTGTAGCAAAGTACAGCAAAAAGCCTTTTTGTTGCCTGTTATTCATTAAGCGGAAAGACTATACATGATGGTACACAAAAAGCTGGAGAAACTCAGCGGGTGCAGCAGCATCTAAGGAGCGAAGGAGATAGGCGACGTTTCGGGTCGAGTCCCATTTACCCATGTCTGGCCCATATCCCTCTAAACCTTTCTTATCCATGCACCTGTCCTTTTCGAGACCCTTCTTCAGACTGTGGCGACGTTTCGGGTCGAGACCCTTCTTCAGACTATACATGATTATTATTAATCTGGTTTAATTAATTTGACCGGAAAGAGACTATGGACAATTTACAACTTTTACCAAAGCCCATGAACCTACAAACCTGTACATCTTTGGGCTGCACAGTTGTGCAGGGGCACGGTGGTGCAGCCGTAGAGCTACTTCCTAACAGCGCCAGAGACCCGGGTTCAATCCTGACTACGGTTGCTGTCTGTACAGAGTTTGTACCTTCTCCCCGTGACCACGTGGGTTTTCTCTGGGTGCTCCAGTTTCCTCCCACATTCCAAAGACGTACAGGTTTGTAGGTTAATTGGCTTTGGTAAAATTAACGTAAATTATCCCTATTGTGTAGTATTGTGCCCGCGTACGGGGTGGTTGCAGCGCAGAGTCAGTGGGCCGAAGGGCCTGTTTCCGCGCTGCATCAGTAAAGTCTAATATCTTCTCAGATGTGTTTTCATGGATGAAATTTACGGGAATAAGCAAGAAAAATATGCATGAGTTGAGATATCGGACCACAACAAAATGCAAACAATTCCCGTCCACACTAACATTTTCGTAAATTGACAGAGATTTCCTCATTCAAAAGATTTTGGGAATTGTTAATGGAAGTGCTCTAGTGGACACTGACCCCAAGATCAAAGGAAGATATTAAGCAACGTAAATGTTGTATGTAAGCCTGAACAATGCTGCATCTAGCCCGAACATGGTTCCCTCTGATAATGCAAGACAAGTTGCAAAATATATTTTTCCAGTCCAATTTTTTAAACAAAATGATGAAAGTGGAAGAACAAAGATTTTGAGTTAAAGGAATAAAACACAAAGTGCTGGAGTAACTCAGCGGGTCAGACAGCATCTCTAATGGTGCCTGACCCCTGTGGAGGTACTCCAGCACTTTGTGTTTTTTTTTAAATATACCAACATCTTGCAGGTCTGAAGTAGGGTCTCAACCCGTATCATCATCTATCCACATCCACCAGAGATGTGTACGAATGAACTGCAGACGTTGGCTTATCCAGAAGATAGACACCAAAGTGCTGGAGTAACTCAGCGGATCCGGCAGTATCTCTGGAGAATCTCTTCTTGAGTTGGAAGAACGTTTCCGACCGGAAACATCACCCATCCTTTTCCTCAAGAGATACTGTCTGACCCCCTGAGTTACTCCAGTACTTTGCATCCTTTTATCTGCAGTTCCTTGTATTTAAACAAATACTTTCATGTAAAAGTAAAAGTCTACTTTATTAATCATCCGTATAATATTCTGTAACCATATTATTAGAAGAAGTGCCCTACAGTGTTCGAGACTTTGTCTCATCCCTCACACAAGTTGTTAGTCACAATGCATTCGACAACTTGGGAAAGAAGTAAAATGTTCACTTAAAATGCTTGTGATAAGATCCCAACATCTAAAAATCTCCATCAGGCAATGGTTAACTGTGTACCCCAATCTTTGTGTGTTATCTGTGGTGATAAATTAACCTTCAGTGTGTTTATTTACTTTACCAAATGATGATCTTGCTATTTATGTGGTATCTGTGGCTATTGTCAATGCTGAGTGTCACCTATAACATCAAGTTAAGAGTAGATTCCGATCAGACAAACTTTTTTTAAAGATCTTAATCAGGATTTATTGTGCGATAAAATTGTCAGGCTGTGCGTTTTTTATGGACAATTTCTGCAACCATTTCAATTCTGTGAATACTTACAGTCAATTACATTTTATTTTTATCTGGGTTTGTATATTGGATTTGGCCATTGGGGAGGTGTAAGTAGCTTTTAAGACACATTTAAGAATAGTATTTAGTTGATTAAGATTTCAAGTAGTATTTTTGTGAGTGCTGTTCAGAATCAAAATACTACAGGTGCTGGAAATATCAAACAAACCATATATGCCTAAGGTAGACATAGAATGCTGGAGTAGCTCAGCGGGACAAGCAACATCTCGGGAGAGAAGGAATGGGTGACTTATTGGGTGGAGGTCAGAAGAGTCTCGACCCGAAACGTCACCCATCCCTTTTGTGTCTATACTCCAGCATCTGCAGTTTAATCCAGCATCTGCAGTTCCTTCGTACATAAAACAAATATGCCTATACCTTTTGATAAATTGTATACATTGTAATTATTTAAAATACCATGTTGTTTAATTATATTATGTATATAATTATATTATATAGACAATATACATTATGTGCCTGGCCCACTGAGTTACTCCAGCATTTTACAGTACGTCTACCTTTGGTATTAACCAGTATCTGCAGTTCCTTTTTATTACATACTTGCCTAAACATTTTGGTGCTGTAAAGCTGGTGGTAGTTCTAGTTGTCTTCTTCAAAACTGAGAACTCCATTCAATCGATCAATTTAGAAATGAGCTCACAAAATATGCCAGAGTAACTTTCTCTCTCGTCCCCACTCTCTCCACCACCCTTCCTTCACACACACGCTCACACAATTCAACTACAACAAATGCAATGTGACTCCATCCACATTCCCTGCTGTTTCCACCCTCATCTCATCATTCAATCCCCCTCACCCCAAAATTATGAAATCATGATATTAATACATTGGATAGCACAAAAAAACCCATCTTCTCACTGTACACTATATATTCTTCTCATCCTCGAGCGCTCCAAGGAATAAAGTCCGTTCTATTCTTATTTCAGATTTCCAGCATCTGCAATTTTTATTTTTATTTTCACCGCAACTCCGATTTCCTCCCACACTCCAAAGACGCATAGGTTTGTAAATTAATTGGCTTGGTATAAATGTAAAAATTGGTGCTAGTGTAGGACATTGTTAATGTGCGGGGATCGCTGGTCGGTGCGGACTCGGTGGGGCAAGGGGCACGGTATCTCGAAACTAAACTAAACAACTAAAATATCAGGAATGAACAGGCTGACTAGTAAACACATTCTTTTCACATCCAGCATGTACGTAGATCTGGGAAGTTATCTTTGGCCTCACGCATGAATGGACATTGGAATATTTTTTAGGTTTTGATCTGCCCTCCTGATATTTGGTCATTATTCTACTGGGTGTTCTCCAATTCAGCCCAGATTAATAAAATAATCAAGTTCTCATCTGCCCTTTGTAAGAGCTCTATATAAAATTATTGTAAGATCCCTGTAATGGTTCCACAATAAACATTTCTCACCTTACCAACATTTTCGCCCAGAAGCCTCGGTTGGCTTAAGGTGGTGCAGGAAATGGGGATGTCCAATAAAATCTACCTTTAGAGTGTGGGAGGAAACGGGAGCACCTGGAGAAAACCCACGTGGTCACAGGGAGAATGTACAAACTCCATGCAGACTGCATCGGCCAGGATCGAACCTGGGTCTATGGCGCTGTCAGGTAGCAACTCTCCTGCTGCGCCACCATGCCAAAATCTCCCCATAATCGCAGATTATTAATTCCAGTTTCTGGGAGTTTGCTGCATAAAAACTGACATCTGCGTTTGCCATTTAATAATGCTCACTGATCCTTACTGCCTCAGATTTCACCTATTTTTTACAAATCCCAACAATCGCTATAGCTTCCTTGATTTGTCTTTGAAATCAGATGAAATAAAATTTACCAGTTAAATTTGATAATTTTTTTTGTAGAAATAGGCAATGCTGGAGTTATTCGGCGGGTCAGGTCGTGACCCAAAATGTCACCTCTCCATGTTCTCCAGAGATGCTGCTTGACCCGCTGAGTTACTGCAGCATTTTGTGTCTTTTATTTTTGCCTGCAATTTTCCAGGACAGCATTTATAACACTTATTCACAACACCCTTTTGATGTTTTACGCTGCTGTTTACTATCTACCATCCTTTAACATGCCATTGATTTGCTTCTGAGACAGACTTCCCAAGTTAATCTTCATATCTGTGCAGTGATAGAAAATATAAAACTACAGATGTTGGAAATCTGTAAAAAATCTGTAAAACAAACAGAAAAAACTTGAAACACTCGGGCAGCATCTGTGGAAAGAGGGACAGAGTTAATGTCTCCGGCCACTGAGTCTTCATCAAAACTGGAAAAGGGAGAATACAAATTGTTAATACATTGCAGAGACTATTGAGGAAGGATGGATATCTTCAATAGAATGCCAGGGTTGTCCAGGCAATCAATAAAAGAGGAAATGGATATTGCCAGTGTTTAATATAAAGTTACGCAGACTCCTGCCTTATGTAGGAAGGAACTGCACATGCTGGTTTAAAACAAAGATACAGTATACACAAAAAGCTGGAGTAACTTCAGAAGAAGGGTCTGAAGAAGGGTCTCGACCCGAAACATCACCTATTCCTTTTCTCAGAGATGCTGTCTGACCCGTTGAGTTACCCCAGCTGTTTGTGTCTATCTCCCTTGCATTGTTACATTTTGAAAACCCTCTATTTGCTTTGACGATATTGAATTGGATTGAAACATTCAATCTATATCATGTTTCACTTCCAGCACCTTGAAAAAATGCTCCCTCTCCAAACTGAGATCTTTCAATATGACCAAAATCTGACAAATTTGGGAAGTCACAGTTAGCCAGCTACTTTTAATGAGTAATGTATAGTTCTTTGCGTAATCTTCAGTATTGATACTTGCGTTCATTTATTTGTACTTTAGTGGCGCTTTGTGTCATTGCCCTGTACGTTATTTGAGACTGTGGGATCACAGTGTAATAGAAACAGCACGTCTTTATTCTTTCCTAACAAACCAACAAAAAATGAATCCTGCAACAGGCAGAGCCAAATACTTCAAAGCGCTGCCTTGAACACTGTAGAGGTTTGTTACACATAGGTTAATAAAACAACACAAAATAGCCATCAATAAAGTTTTTCCTCATTTGCACTTAAACTCTACGTCCTTCTACAATGAATGATACAAACTGTTGATTAAATATTAGAACATTATTAAAGACTGGTGGACAAATAGGAAAAATGTTTACCGTTAATATTAGGATTACAATATTAGGAAAGCAGGAACAGGGTACTGATTGGGGATGATCAGCCATAATCATATTGAATGGCGGTGCTGGCTCGAAGGGCTGAATGGCCTACTCCTGCACCTATTTTCTATGTTTCGATATATACTTAAACTATGTATATAGCTTGAACTTCTTTTAATTGTCACCTTCATATCGCCTAAAGTTTTTTCCCATCAGATTTTAAATTATGTTGTTAGCTCAAATTGCGACATACATGTAATAGTGAAATGGTTACAATTATTCAATAATTTATCACTATAACTGTAATTATGCGAATACATACTTAAAACTTGCCATGGCAACTGGAGTATTTAAATTCAGTTAATTAAACTGAGCTAAAATCATAATTGACACCTTGAAACTATTAGACTATCCTTAAAAACCCATCTGGTTTATTAATTTCCCTCTGGGAAGGAAATCTGCTATCTTTGGTTAGACTTATGCCTCTGAAATGGTTTAGTGTTTCGAGATACAGCATAGAAACAGACCCTTCGGCCCATCAAGTCCATGCTGGCCATCGATCAACCGTTCACATTACTATAGAAATACTAGATAGAATTACTATCTACCTCATTGGTGACCTTCGTACTATCTTTGATCGGAGTTCACCGGCTTTACCTGGCACTAAACGTTATTCCCTTATTATATATCTGTGCACTGTAAATGGCTCGTTTGTATTGTCTTTCCACTGATTGGTTAGCATGCAACGAAAGCTTTTCACTGTACCTCGGTGCATGTGACTATAAACTAAACTGAACACGATGTCTAAGTTATCCCACTAAGTTATCCCACTAAGTTATCCCACTCCTACACAATGGGGGGCAGTTTAAAGACTCCAATTAACCTACAAGCCGCACGTTTTTAGGATGTGGGAGGAAACTGGAGCACCCTGAGGAAACTCACATTGTCACTGGGAGAACATGCAAACTCCCCACAGACAGATATAGTAAGAAGGGAGTTAAGGATCGAGCAAATTATCCTAGTCTCGTCAGCAGTGCCAAAAGAAGGACAGATTAAATAAAAATAATACAAATATAAGAAAACCAACTCAGATTTGCCTACGTTATTTCAGACATCTTTTGACATCCTCATTATCGGTTTTACCTAAAACCTTGCTTTTCTTAAAGCTTGGACTTGGATCTAAGTGTTTTTCTGGCCTTTGTTATTGTTAGCTGAAGGCAGGCCTTCTGTCTGAGCATCTACCGTTTCCCAGACTATTTCCCAGGCTGAGTCGGTCACATCAGTGTTTTAAGAGTTGCAATTCAAAGATACATTTTGCCCTGTTGCTCAGAATATCTTCCCTCGAGTTGCAGCTGTAGGTTTGGTGATAATAGAAACTGGAGACACAATTGTACTCATTTGTAGTATGATTTGAACGGAGAGCACACAAAAGATTTTTCACTGTATCTCTATACTCATAACAGTAGTAAACCAATAATAATCATTATCACAAATGTAACATACTTGTGAATAAGGCAGAAAATAGTTTTTAGCGACAAGAGCTGTTCCTATGAAGATAAATGGACACTTTTCTTCCTAATGATGGCTCCTGCTTTGTACAGAGGTCATGGACATTCTGAGTTGTAATTTATCTTGGAAGATTGATTGCGGCAGAGGCATTCTCAACTTTACACAAATATGTTGCATTTTACTGCATAGACTAGGGCGGCACAGAGTTGCTGCCTTACAGCGCCGGAGACCCGGGGTCGATCCTGACTACAGGTGCAGTCTGTATGGAGTTTGTACGTTCTCCTTGTAACCATGTGGGTTTTCTCCGGGTGCTCTGGTTTCCTCCCACACTCCCAAAATGTACAAGCTTGTAGGTTAATTGGCTTCAGTAAAATTGTAAATTGTCCCTAGTGTGTGTCGGATAGTGTTAGTGTATGGGGTGATTGCTGGTCGGCATGGACTCGATGGGCCGAAGGGCCTGTTTCCATGCTGTATCTCTAAAGTCGAAAAGTAAATCAGCAGACACTTGTGACCCAAAAGAGACAAATGGGAAAGAAGTACAAAGATAGAATTTTGAATGGTGTTCCTTTGGATATTTCAATTTTGTTAAATGTTGCACATAAGGCCATATCCCATGAGTGGTGTCATGTTAGCCAAATATGAAGTAGAAGGATATCTAGATTGTCCAGGACAGGCAGCATCTCTGGAGAGAAGAAATGGGTGACGTTTCGGGTCGGGACCCTTCTTATTTTGTGTCTATCTTCGGTTTAACCCAGCATCTGCAGTTCCTTCCTACACACGATATCTAGATTGTATTGTGCACTTAACACTGGCAATGTGCAAGCAATGTAAAACTACAGGTAACAAAGCTAATAGCATGTTTAATTAGAAAGCCATAAAAGTCAGAGAAAGTGATAATCAAACAGCATTGTCAACAGCAGAATCCACTTTGTTCAGCTCATTAAAAATGAGGCATTCAAATAGTGAAATCATGGGGACCATTATACATCGAGGCCAAGTTATGAGAAGTGAGCAGATGAGTCATTGAAATGTAGAAACAAAGAACTGCAGATTCTGGATGCTGCTGAGAGTCTGAAGAAGGGTCCCCACCCGAAACGTCACCTATCCATGCCTGACCTGATGAGTTACTCTAGCCTTCAGTTGAATCATTGACATTTTTATCAGCTGAAGAGGATGCATCTGAATTATATATTGTTGCTAAAGGTATAGAAATGGCTAACATGGAAGTCTGCCTAAAATGAAACAAGGAATAGAAGGAGATTCTAGTCTAAGGTACTTTGCGAAGCGATTTCAGGAAATATTTCTTCATAACAGAGTAGAGGTATCAATTCTCAGAGAGGTCCAAAGGAATAACAAGAGGCTTGAAGATAGACACAAACTGCTGGAGTAACTCAGCGGGTCTGGCAGCATCTCTGGAGTAAAAGGATGGGTCTTCAGACAGTGTTACTCCAGTAAGTTGTGTCTATCCTCAGTATTAACCAGCATCTGCAGTTCCTTTCTTCACCAATAGTATAAGGCACTTTGAGGAGAGTCAGTGTTTATGTATTAGGATGTTTGAATACCTTAATTTATCCATATTAATCCTATTGATTTGTGAGTCAGTCAACAAGACTGACAAGGGCCCTTGAATAAAGGGCGGCACGGTGGCGCAGGGGAAGAGTTGCTGCCTTACAGCACTTACAGCGCCAGAGACCCGGGTTCAATCCTGGCTACGGGTGCTGTCTGTACGGATTTTGTACGTTCTCCCCGTGACCTGCGTGAGTTTTCTCCGGGACCTTCGTGTTTCCTCCCACACTCCAAAGACGCATAGGTTTGTAAATTAATTGGCTTGGTATAAATGTAAAAATTGGCGCTAGTGTAGGATAGTGTTAATGTGTGGGGATCGCTGGTCGGTGCGGACTCGGTGGGCCAAAGGGCACGGTATCTCTAAACTAAACTAAAACAACAAAAATATCAGGAATGGACAAGCTGACTGGTGAACACATTCTTTTCACATCCAGCATTTACGTAGAGCTGGATAGTTATCTTTGGCCTCACGCATGAATGGACACTGGAATATTGTTTATATTTTGATCTGCCCTCCTGATACCTGGTCATTATTCTACTGGGTGTTCAGTGTTGTGACTAACATTTTCTCCAATTCAGCCCAGATTAATAAAATAATCAAGTTCTCATCTGCCCTTTGTAAGAGCTCTATATAAAATTATTGTAAGATCCCTGTAATGGTTCCACAATAAACATTTCTCACCATACCAACACTTTCGCCCAGAAGCCTCGGCTAGATTAAAGTGGTGCAGGAAATAGGAATGTCCAATACAATCTACCTTTAGAGTGTGGGAGGAAACTGGAGCACCTGGAGAAAACCTACGCGGTCACAGGGAGAACGTACAAACTCCGTACAGACAGCACCCATGGTCAGAATCGAACCCAGGTTTATGGCGCTGTCAGGCAGCAACTCTACTGCTGCGCCACCGGGCCAATATCTCCCCATAATCCCCATAATTATTAATGTCAGTGTCTGGGAGTTTGCTGCGTAAAAACTGACATCTGCGTTTGCCATTTAATAATGCTAACTGCTCTTTAATAAGTACTAAATTGATTGTAAATCACTTTGAAGTTTCCTGAGGTTGTGAAATTAATCTATTTTTTTTCTATCTTTCTCCTCATTAGTCTGCGTAAAAGTGCTGGTGATTTTTGATATAACACACCTGTTGCAGCCCTGGTTGTTCAAGATCCCAGTACATACAACAACTGGACTGACAACTTCAGGGCTTCTCACATTTAACTCATTATCCTTTAATTTTGGTCATGGTTTGACCTTTCTCTATATCTAGAGTGACTGGTGTTTATTAAGTTAATAGACTGGTTCTTGACTCCCCTACTCTGGATAAAAGACTTGTGCGATTACCCTATTTATTCCTCTCACGATCTAATACACCACTATAAGGTCACCCCTCATACTACTACACTTCAACTAAGATAGACACAAAAAGCTGGAGTAACTCAATGGGTCAGACAGCATGTCTGGATAAAAGGAATTTGTGACGTTTCGGGTCGAGACCCTTCTACAGATGCTGTCTGACCCATTGAGTTTTTTGTGTTTATTTTCGGTTTAAACCAGCATCTGCAGTTCCTTCCTACATGAATAAAGTCCTAACCTGCTCAACCTCCCCTAGAACTTGGGCCCTCTAGTCCTGGCAACATCCTTCTCTGCATCCTTTCAGTTTAACAATATCTTTTCTGCAACAGGGTGGCCAAAATTGAACACAATACTCTAAAGGTGGCCTCACCAACACTTGTACAAGTGTAACATGACCTCCCAACTTCTAGAACACTAGTATTCTAGTGTTCATGCATATGATGCCCCACTCTAGATGTAGAGATGTAACCCTGCATTTATTGTAAATTTGATTCCATTTTTACACTATGGGCACAATGAACCATGTCTTTGCAAGTTGCAAACTATTTCAGTTAATTGATGAAATAAAATAAAATTTGAACATCAGGTTTTCAGTGTCCTTATATATTTACTGTGTATAACTCACCATTATTTGACTTCCAAATATTGTCCAGATTAGACTGGCATGGATAGTAACCATCAAAATGTCCAAGTTCGGGACATTTAAACTACATTTTTCTCCCATTGTTAAGTACAGCTGAACTCCCTTTGAAAGTATTTGTTTCTGTTGTTCTCAGAGACATCTCCATCTGAAGCCACCAACATGAACGTGTCCAACAGCCTCGGTGTTGGTGCTCTTTGTGCGATCTGCGGTGACCGAGCTACAGGGAAGCATTACGGAGCTTCCAGCTGTGACGGCTGCAAAGGCTTCTTCCGACGAAGTGTCCGAAAAAACCACATGTACTCTTGCAGGTAAAGTGTCTCAGACTAGCACAGTAGTTTGCAACGTCACACAGGGCATGCAACCACATCTTGGCATGGCTCCAAGCGCATTGCATGCTCTTTCCCATGCAACAGAGGATTGACGCATCATTATCAAGAGTCAAGAGAGTCGAGAATGGTTGTTTGTGTAGGAAGGAACTGCAGATGCTGGTTTAAACTAAAGATAGGCAAAAAATGCTGGAGTGACAGACAGCACCTCGATAACCATATAACCATATAACCATATAACAATTACAGCACGGAAACAGGCCATCTCGGCCCTTCAAGTCCATGCCGAACAACTTTTTTCCCTTAGTCCCACCTGCCTGCACTCATACCATAACCCTCCATACCCTTCTCATCCATATGCCTATCCAATTTATTTTTAAATGATACCAACGAACCTGCTGCCACCACTTCCACTGGAAGCTCATTCCACACCGCTACCACTCTCTGAGTAAAGAAGTTCCCCCTCATGTTACCCCTAAACCTCTGTCCCTTAATTCTAAAGTCATGTCCTCTTGTTTGAATCTTCCCTATTCTCATAGGGAAAAGCTTGTCCACATCAACTCTGTCTATCACGATAGAAAAGGGAGGGGTGACGTTTCGGGTCGAGACCTTTCTTCAGACTACATTGGCAAGCTTAGAAACCCTATTCCCTCCTATTGAAACCTTATTCCCTCCTATTGATGTGAATCATAAACAATTGAGGAGCAGGAACCAATCCCTTGGGCACTCTTCAGTTGCATCCTTCCAACCTGAGGAGGACTCATGTATTCCAACTTAATGTGAGAGCCATTTTTTAATAAGTGAAAACACTTTTCTTCCTTTACCTTTGACATTACCTTCAATTCATACACCAGCCACTTAAGGGCCTGTCCCACCTAGGCCTGTCCCACTTAGGGCCTGCACCCGTCATAGTCGCAGCAGGTCACCGAGAACTTTCAACGCGTTGAAAATCCAGCGACGACCAGAAAAAGTACGACCTTTTGGGCGACTACTCAAGACCATACAGGCGTCACGTGTCGACATGTCGCAGGGTGACACATGTATGGTCGTGAGTAGTTGCCCAAAGAGTCGTACCTTTTTCTGGTCGCCGCTAGATTTTCAATGTGTTGACATTTTCGGCGACCGGCTGCGACTATGACGGGTGCCGTCGGTCGCCGAAAAAATCGCGTAAGTGGGACAGGCCCTTTATGTGGCACCTTGTCAAATGCCTTTTGGAAATCTGAATACACTACTTCTCCTGGTCCCCCCTACATGAACTTTCCCTATCATGTCCTGAAAGACTTCAGGCAAATCGGTCAGACATGGTTTATATTTCAAAAAACCATGGTTTGATTATTTTCTACTTCCCTTAATAATAATTATTTTTAGTTTAGAGGTACAGCACAGAAACAGGCCCCTCGGCCCAACAGGTTCACACCGACCAGCGATCCCCGCACACTAGCACTCTATCCTACACACTAGTGACAATTTACAATTTTACCGTAACCATTTAACCTCCAAACCTGTACGTCTTTGGAAAGTGGGACGAAACCAGAGCTCCTGAAGAAAGCCAACACAGTCACAGGGAGAACGTACATACTCCGCACAGACAGCACCATAGTCAGGATTAAACCCGGGTCCCTGGTGCTGTAAGGTAGCAACTCTACCACTGCGCCACCGTGCTGCCCTGAGAAAGAAGCTTTCATTCACTGTAATGTGAATAACCTTGGTTAAAATGAATATTGTATGACATCCATTAACCCATCCGCTCATAAAACCTCACTGCCAAATGAGAAACAAACATAAGGAGGCTCCAATTTAAGAGGATGTTTGTGTGGAGATGTTCGTGATCTAAGTGGAGCCGTTTTAGTATTTAGTACCAGGCAAAGATGAACACTTTGTTATGTTTCCATTGATAACATCTTTATGATACGTCCATGAAATATAACAGTGGATGATTCCAATAACCGAGCTATATCTAGCAAGGCAACCAAGAATTTTTACGAAGATTAGCCTCTGTTTTAAAATAATTAATTTAGTTCAGTTTAGTTTAGAGATATAGCGTGGAAACAGGCCCTTCGGCCCACCGAGTCCATGCCGACCAGCGATCCTCGCACATTAACCCTAGTTCGACACACTATAGGGGCAATTTACAATTATACCAAGCCAATTAACCTACAAACCTGTATGTCTTTGGAAAATGGGAGGAAACCAGAGATCCTGGACTAAACCCACACAGGTCACGGGGAGACCGTACAAACTCCATACAGACAGCACCTGTAGTCAGGATCGAACCCATGTCTCTGGCGCTGTAGGGCAGCAACTCTACCGCTGCGCCACCATGCTGCTCATGCCTTCAATTTCCTTCCTAGCCACTCTATTAAGGCTTAGCAATAATTATTTTTCCATTACAATGATGTTTCAAGTGAATGAGGATAGAATTCCATCTATCCAGTAAGTGTGGCATGGGTCCACAAATATAACATTTCATTTCGATACTTTGCCACAAAAATATGCCTAAAATGATTGTCTGAAGAAGGGTGCCGACCTGAAACGCCAGCTATCTGTGTTCTTCAGAGGTGCTGCTTGACCCGCTGAGTTACTCCAGCACTGTGTCTTTTTGGTAGACCAGCATCTGCAGTTCCTTATGTCTGCTGAAATGATTACTTGTTTTTCTTTTAAATTAACCATATGAGATCTGTTAAGAATACAAGTCTTGCAATTTGGTGTCTATGTTGTTGCTTCTTTACCCTTGAACCAAATACCAAGATGAGATAGCAGTGCATGTAGTTGAGGCAGACACAAGAACATTTAAAAGGACAGGTGCATGGATAAGAAAAGTTTAGAGGGATATGGACCGGACATGGGTAAATGGGACTTGACCTGAAACGTCGCCTATCTCCTTCGCTCCTTAGATGCTGCTGCACCCGCTGAGTTTCTCCAGCTTTTTGTGTAACCCCCGGTAAATGGGACTCGCTTAGATGGGGCATCTTGGTCAGCATGGACGAGTTAGGCCAAAGGGCCTGTTTTCATGCTGTGTGGCTCTCTGACTCTGACCTCATCTGGTTGATTAACAATCATATCTATTCATTAAAACATTACCTACATAAACAAGCACATAGCATAACCAAGTGCCTGGCTGAGATACAGTTAGTAGAATATATGGTTATGCTGACTGAACAACCAGGGTAAATGGCCCATAGTATGTGGTTGGAATCGTTTAGTTTAGAGATGCAGCATGAAAACAGGCACTTAGACCCATCGAGTCCACGTCGACCATCGATCACCCGTTCACACTGATTCTATGCTATCCCATATTTGCAACCACTCCGTACTCACTGCCGGGAAATTTACAGAGGATGATTAAGCTACAAACACGCACATTTTTGGAATGTTGGAGGAAATCGGAGAACCCGGAGGAGGCACAGGGAGAATGTGCACAGCAACCAGGGTCAGGTTTTTCAGAGATACAGCATGAAAACAGGCCGTTTGGCCCACTGAGTTCACGCCAACCATCGATCACCCAGTTCACACTCTCACTCCCTACACACTGGGGGCAATTTACGGAGGACAATTAACCTACCAACCCGCTTGTCTTTGGGATGTGGGAGGAAACCGGAACAGCTGGACGAAACCCATGCAGTCATAGGCAACTCCACACAGACAGCACCCGAGGTCAGGATCGAACCAAGGGTCTCAGGCGCTGTGAGGCAGTAGCTCTACCAGCTGCGCCACTAGTTTTGTTGACCGACACTATTTGTTCATTCGCGTTCCTTTCCCTGTATCTCAGCTCCCAAAGAATAATCACGTTTAAATTTAATTTCCTCTCAAGACATTAGTTAAGTCATCCATAATCACAACGTATGATTACAGACATGAATACTCTCAGCTTGGAAACACATCCTGCAATATATACAAAGGATTAAAATCGTTTTAATGATGTAAAATATGACTAGTTGAATGGTTTTAATTGGGTGCTACATCAAATACAAAACTTATCGGAAACAATAGGACAATTTATTTGTAACAAACTACTAATTATTTTAATTGAACAGGATATACTGAACATCAATCATCAAAGTTTAAGGAATTCCGCAGTTGTTTCTGAGACTTAAATATTTAAAGGGCAGACAGTCTCGGGATTATAATTTCATTTTCTTGGGAAAATAAATGAGAATCAAAGTAATAAAATGTTCCCTCTCTGTTTCCTTCTTATTGATTGAGGAGAGTTTATTTGTGCTTGTAAAACTTTTGGAGATTGTTGGATTACTTTTAGTTTTAGAGATACAGCGTAGAAACAGGCCTTTTGGCTCACCCAGTCCACACTGCCCACCAATCATCCCGTAGACTAGTTCTATCCGACACACTCGGGACAATTTACAGAAGCCAATTAACCTACAAACCGACACATCATTGGAATGTTGGAGGAAACTAGGGCACCTGGAGAAAAGCCACGTGGTCACCTGGAGAACGTGCAAACATGCAAACTCTGTACAGACAGCACCCGAGGCCAAGATCGAGCCCGGGTCCCTGGCTCTGTAAAGCAGCAACTCTACCGCTGCACCACTGTGCAGCACAGTGCTTTATACATGATTTATACATTTATGGCAATTTGTACCATGTACATGGTGGCATGTACAAAACACGTCACGCCCACATTCCTTTGAGTGTACTTAACTGTGTTAAGGGTAACTGATAGTTGTTAACAATGTGATTTTTTATTTTTTTTCTGTGTTCTCTTCAAGGTTTAACAGACAATGCATTGTAGACAAGGACAAACGGAACCAATGTAGATACTGCAGATTAAAAAAGTGCTTTCGTGCAGGGATGAAAAAGGAAGGTAAGGAGACTCAGAAGATGCATGAAGTAAAGTCTGTTGATAATGAGACATTTACATTGCATCAGAATATCACAAGTGTTGGAAGAAGAGAGCTGGAGGGTTTTTCATTCAGGCAATGCTCTTAACTTGCTTATAAGGGAGACTTCATGTGCATACACAATCAGAAGTTACAGGAGCAGAATTAGGCCATTCAGCCCATGAAGTCCATTCCACTATTCAATCACGGCTAATCTATCTCTCCCTTTCAACCCCATTCTCCTGCCTTCGCCCCATAACACCTGACACCCGTACTAATCAAGAATCTGATAATGTCCGCCTTAAAAATACCCATTGACTTGGCCTCCACAGCCGTCTGTGGCAATGAATTCCACAGATATTTCAACAGCAGTGCCTCTTCCTTTAATTAGTTTGCTTTGTTCTAAGGAAACCAATTTTCCAGCTCTTTGCAATAGAATCGCTTGGGAAGCCTAATTGAAAGGGGAAAAAATGAAAGTAGAGCTCCCCAGCTCAAATCTTTTCCCAAATCTGTTAATATTCAATAGGTTTCACTTGAGGCCCATGACCAGTTAGTGCTGAGCAAACATTTAGAAGCCGCACTCTGTGACTGAACACGGTGCCTCCACTGATAAACCTATGCATAACCTTGAGAACTCTCATGACAGTTGACTGCATTCCTGCTTTTTTCCCCTCATAAAAATTATTCATTGTAGCCAACTGTTTAAATTTTATGTGCACCATATAGATGTGTTCCATTTCCAGGTTGTCTGCATTTGCAGTATTGTTAGTTTAGTTTAGTTAGGTTAGTTTAGAGATATAGCATGAAAACAGGCCCTTCGGCCCAACAAGTCCCCACCAACCAGTGATCCCCGCAGACTAAAGGGCCTGTCCCACCAGCATGCGACTGCATGCGGCTGCATGTGGCGAGCGCGACCTAACGTGGTCGCTTGAGCCGTACGGCCTCACATGGCTGGTCCCACTTCGATCGCCGGAGCCGTATGGAGTTGTGCGGGGTTGATCCCGACATCGCGCGGGGCTCTGAAAAACTGACACTGTTCAAAATCCCGCGCGGCAACGGCCGACAGGCCCGCAGCCGCATCGAGGCCGTACGCAACGTCTCGACGTCGTATGCAGCGTCATGACGCAGTACGCAGCGTCTGGACGCCGTACGCAGCGCGTGGCGTTGAGCAATGACGTTACCACCCGGCATGCCGTTGCGTGATGACGTCACCACCCGACGCCGTGCTACGTCCAAATTCAGTCGGCCCGCCTCCTGCACAGCTGATTGGTGAGTATGATGTCAGGACCCGCCCCGCACAATTCCATACGGCTCCACGGTTCGAAGTGGAACCGGCCACGCGAGGCCGTACGGCTCAAGCCACCACGTTTGATCGCGCTCGCCGCATGCAGTCGCATGCTGGTGGGATAGGCCTTTAACACTATCCTACACACACCAGGGACAATTTACATTTATACCAAGCCAATTAAATTACAAACCTGTACATTGTTGGAGTGTGGGAGGAAACCGGAGATCGCAGAGATGGGGAGAACGTACAAACTCTGTACAGATTAGCACCCATGGTCAGGATGGAACCCGGGTCCCTGGTGCCGCATGGCAGTAGCTCTACCGCTGTGTCACCATGCCACCAAACAGTGTTTCGTGTCAGGGCCCTTCACACTGAAGTAGGATCCCGACCTGAAATGCCGTCTGTTCCTTTCCCTTAGAGATGCTACCTGACCCGTGGTGTTCCTCCAGCACTTTGTGTTTCGCTCAAGATTCCAGCATCTGCAGTTACTTGCGTCTCCATGTCCGCTTCATTATAGTTTGTGAGCAACATTAAAATATTTAATTATGAATTTTATTGTAAGGCACCATTTGATCTATTTCTATACTAAATAATACACTAAATAGAGCTGCTGCTGCTGCCTCACAGCGTCAGAGATCCAGGTTCGACCCTGACCTCAGGTGTTGTCTGTGTGGAGTTTGCACGTTCTCCCTGTGACTCACTGTGACCTCCCATATCCCAAAAATATGCTTGTTTGGAGATTAATTGCCCCTGGTGTGTAGAGAATGATTGAGAAAGTGAGATAACAGAACTAGTGTGAACGGGCGATTAAACTCGGTGGGCCAGTTTCAATGCAGTATATCTAAAAATTAAATGCCAGTTTAATGCTTGGTGCTATAAATTCTTTAAGATTTAGAATCTACATCTGGAAAATGCAAACATTTTAAACGTATGATCTTCATTCCAGCTGTGCAGAATGAGAGAGACAGAATAAGCACAAGAAGGTCAAGCTACGACGACAACAGCCTGCCTTCAATAAACGCACTCATACAAGCAGAGGTTCTATCTCGACAGGTAAAACCAGGATCTTTACTCATGCTACCATGCTTTTAGCAAATAGATTATTGCGCTGAATAGATGGTACATCTAGCCAAAGCGGCACGGTGGCGCAGCAGTAGAGTTGCTGCCTTACAGCGCTTGCAGCGCTGGAGTCCTGGGTTCGATCCTGACAATGGGTTTTCCCCGCGATCTTCGGTTATTTCCACACTCCAAAGATGTACATGCTTGTAGGTTAATTGGCTTGGTATAAGTGTACATTAGCCCTAGTTTGTGTCGGATATGGTGCAGGAATCACTGGTTTTGCCGACTCAGCGGGCCGAAAGTTTCCGCGTTTCTCGATGTTTCCGCGTTGTATCTCTAAACAAAGCTTTTATTCAATAAATTGTTAACCGAGGTGTAGTTTCATGTTGGCGTATCTTTGCTTCAAAAACCTAGATCATAAGAATTTTATTTAAATCAAATAAAAGGCTGCCCTCTAATAGAGCAATATTGAATACTGGGGCCCACGGTGATGCAGCGGTAGAGTTGCTGCCTTACAGCGCGGCAGTCCCAGGGTTGATCCGAACTATGGGTACTGTCTGTACGGAGTTTGCATGTTCACCCTGTGCCTACGTGGGTTTTCTCCGGGCGCTCCGGTTTCCTCCCACACTCCAACAACGTGCAGGTTTATAAGTTAATTGGCTTCTGTAATTTGGGTAAGATAGTGCTAGTATATGGATGATTGTTGGTTGGCACGGACTCAGTGGGCCGAAAGGCCTGTTTCCATGCTGTATCTTTAAACTAAATACAGAAAAACCTACTGTAATTGTACCAAATCCAAAGGTAATTGGGTTTAGTTGCAATTGTTAAACTACTATAGGATGTAATCTATTGCTATTTTGCTTTCTTTGTGCATGTGATGTCCTTGTAATTATTTTCCTTTTATACATTAACATCTATATTCATCTGTATCTCTTTCCTTTGGGAAACATCTTATCAACATGAAACAGCAAAATTCAGTTTCAGAGCACTTTGAGTAAATTAGACTAAATTGTAGCAAGCATTTGAATTGCTGGAATTTATTAACGTGGCCATAGTTTACAAATTGTGCTTACTCTAACATCTACTGCATTACATAGATCCTTAAAATATCCACATCCTCCTCTTGGTACCAGCACCCAGGATCTTTCTGTAGGATATCAGCTACCTTCTGACCTTGATCTCTCTGTCAGGCAATATCCAGTCACTTGTCTCGAGTTTAATTCAGTTTAGTTTGGAGATACAGCACGGAAACAGACCCTTCGGCCCATCAAGTCTGCAACGACCAGCGATCCCCGCACATTAACATTATCCTACACACACTAGGGACAATTTACACTTATACCAAGCCAATTAACCTACAAACCTGTACGTTTTTGGAGTGTGGGAGGAAACCGAAGATCTCAGAGAAAACCCACCCGGTCACGGGGAGAACGTCCAAACTCCATGTAGTCGAATCCGTGTCTCCGGCGCTGCAAACGCTGTCAGGCAGCAACTCTACCATTGAACCACCGTGCCGTCTATTCTTTCATCAGAATGCTCTGCATTCCTCTGGCGCCTACCACTTAACCTGTTCACCACTCAAGCCCTAACCCCGATCTTTGACCTATGCCCCTTGTCTCAGTCTCAGAAAGGACAATTTGCTTGAATGAATGAATGAATTGAATGAATTTAAGAGAGAGTTAGATTGAGCTCTGTGGGCTAGTGGAGTCAAGGGATATGGGGAGAAGGCAGGCATGGGTTATTGATAGGGGACGATCAGCCATGATCACAATGAATGGCGGTGCTGGCTCGAAGGGCCAAATGGCCTCCTCCTGCACCCATTTTCTGTCTATGTTTCTAAAAGTGAAATGCCTTTGAGTCCATGGACTAATGCACAAGTGAAATCTGATGGGGACAATCCTTAGCACAATATTACAATCATTACGACAATCCCCACCTAATCAATCATCTTGGTGAACTAGAGTTCCGTTGAAAAATTCTTCTTTGGTCTATTTTCATTTCACATCTTTTTCTATCTGCTTCAGATTTATTTTTATCATTCCCTTTCCTCTGCACGTTTTTCAATTTATAAATGGCAAAGGGCTGTAATTTTGTTTTCCTGCGGCCACTGCTTCGATCTTCTTCTTTCGTGTCCATCTTCCATGTTCCAAATGTTGACATTGCTGTCATCATCCGTCCTGAAAAGGACGCAAGCTTCCGGCGACAATCAGTGGGAGCCATCACTTGTTGCAATAGATGATGGTGGCGGCAGAATTAGCTCGGGATACTTCCAGTTTCCAGCCCCGCGACGTGGACGCATCTGCTGTGGGGCCACTGTTTCGTTTAAGGCCACAGATAATCGTTGTTCTGTAAAATAAATTGAGCACGAGAAACATTGTTTTAGAAACTTGTGTCATGGCATTGGGAGTTAGATGTGGCCCTTGTGGCTAAGGGGATCAGAGGGTATGGAGAGAAGGCAGGTACGGGATACTGAGTTGGATGATCAGCCATGATCATATTGAATGGCGGTGCAGGCTCGAAGGCATGCACAAAGACAGGTGAATAAAACTTTCAAAAACCATTAATCAGGAAAGTGGTCACATATTTTAGGTAAATGTTGGTTGTTGTTCAGTTTCCAGCTTGGACGGTGCGTTCTGAAGCAGGATTCATTCACTATTTATCAGACAATAACCATCATTGATTAGAGTCAAGAGTATTTTATTGTCATACGTCCCGGATAGAACAATGAAATTCTTACTTGCTGCAGCACAACAGAATATGTAAACATAGTATACTGTAAACAACATTGCCCAATCTTCTAGGCAGTCCTGTTTTTGTTCCCCTGCCTCCGCAGATCTGTTCCGTGCAGTCCTCACCTCTGGGGGTGCGCTCTTCAGTTGCGGGAAGAAGCAGCACCGCTGAATGGTCGGATTTCCCGAAGTGAGGGCGAGGGATAGAGCGATAGGTTTAGGTTAGGTAAGGGGGAGGTACAGCGAGACCTGGGTGTCCTTCAGGCTTGTGCCGTCAGGGAAGGCAAGGTAGGCACTGCTGACCCTGACTAAAATTATAACATGGTAATAACTAAATATAAATGGTAAAGGCATGGGAGAATTATGCCTATCTAAGAGATCGATCTCTTAGGTGGGCATAATTCTCCATGCCTTTCATCCACAGCGCTTGTAACCCTCGAAGGTCTGTGCAGCCCACGTGCCATCAGCGCTGCTTCAAGCCGTCGATTTCAAGCGGGGCTGAAGGCAGCAGAAATCCTGCCTTTGCAGCACTGCGCGTGCCGCAGCGCTAGTTACTTGGCGGAGTTTTCAAATATGGATTGCCATTATTTTAAGTGTATCTTAGGAAACAGAGAGAGAAGAATCGAGCTCGTGTACCAATGAAGTGGTAAGTACATTTCTTGGTGATGTTTTTAAATACCGTATTTCACGGGGTGTGGGGGTAGGGGCAGTGCTCCTTTCCAAGCGTTTGGGGAGTCTGGCCCGGGGTAAAGTTGGGGGGAGGGTACGAATGTTGTGAAGGAGGGGATCGGGATAATGCCACTTGCGCGACGCTCCTTGCACGGGGGGCGAAGCAGCTCAGGTGGCTGTGAGCGGCGTGACAGCGGAACCGGCCGCCACCTCAGCGCCTTCTGTCAGTCCCCGCTCACCTCTGGCAACTCTCCGTCTAAAAACCTATCTCTTGCCGCTCGCTGGCCTCACTCATGTCAGCTGCTTCCCGCAAATCCTTAAATCCCAACAGCGCGATTGAGGTTGCTCGGCTGTGGGAATTTATGGATTTGCAAGAAGCGGCTGACATGAGCGAGCGACAGGTGAGAGGTGTTCAGACGGAGAGCACTGCCAGAGGTGAGCGGGCCGGCAGAAGGCGCTGAAGTGTCGGACAGTTCTGCTTTCGGGTCCCGGCGGCCACTTGCAGATCCCCGAGCTGCTTCTATCCCCAACTACAGTGCGGTGGCTTCGGGCCCAGAGAGCTGCGGCAGCGGTGAGTGAGTGAGTTACTGCCATTATCCCTGACCCCCTCCTTCTCAATACTCCTGCCCTCCACGCAACTTTACCCCTGGCACAGACTCTCCACACGCTGTGAAAGGGACACTTGGACCCTTGAACAAGTGTTGTCATTCTATTAGATGACAACTGATTCAACTTCTCCCTGTACTCCCGTTTTTCCCACCATCTCTCCACCTGCCATCACCCTTCACCCCCACCCATTCAGTAATTAAGAATAAAGGAGACTAGGAAGCCATGGGCAAATTGAATTGTTACTGTTTTTAATTTAATTTTTAATTTTTACGGAGTGAACAATGTGCGCATGCGCGCTTTACATTTTTTTTATAGCCAACTGACTGCCTACCCTGAGTAATTACACATGGCATGTGCCTGGTGTCCTTGTACACCAGTCACTGAAAGTTGGGTTACAGGTACAGCAGGCAGTGAAGAAAGCTAATGGAATGTTGGCCTTCATGACAAGAAGATTTCAGTATAGGAGTAAAGAGGTTCTTCTGCAGTAGTATGGGGCTCTGGTGAGACCACATCTGGAGTATTGTGTACCGTTTTGGTCTCCTAATTTGAGGAAGGACATCCTTGTGATTGAGGCAGTGCAGCGTAGGTTCACGAGATTGATCCCTGGGATGGAGGGACTGTCATATGAGGATTGAAAAGATTGAAAAGACTAGGCTTGTATTCACTGAAGATTAGAAGGATGAGGGGGAATCTTATAGAAACATATAAAATTATAAAAGGACTGGACAAGCTAGATGCAGGAAAAATGTTCCCAATGTTGGGCGAGTCCAGAACCAGGGGCCCCAGTCTTAGAATAAAGGGGAGGCCATTTAAGACTGAGGTTAGAAAAAACGTTTTCACCCAAATCACTGGATGGATTTGATAGGGGATGATCAGCCATGATCACAATGAATGGCAGTGCTGGCTCAAAGGGTCGAATGGCCTCCTCCTGCACCTATTTTCTATGTTTCTATGTTTCTATGATAGGCATCCTTGATGGTCGTATAGCAGTGGTCAGGGTGTTTAATCCTCTGGTGCTGCAGGCAGCATGTCGGTGGTGGTTTGGGAGTGAGTTTGTTCAGGTTGGCTTTGTTGAAGTCCCCGGTTAGGATGGTAAAGGGATCGGGGTAAGCTTTCTGGTGCTTGTTGACCATGGCTTGCAGCTCCTCCAGTGCCAGACGAACGTCTGCCTGGGGTGGGATGTAGACCGCGGTCAGGATGATGGAGGAGAATTCCCTTGAGAGGTAGAAGGGGTGGCACTTCACCGCCAGATGTTCCAGGAGTTAGACAGAACTGCCACATCTGAGCACCACGCAGAGTTGACCATGTGGCAGACGCCCCCGCCTCTCCCTTTCCCAGATGCCTGCGTACGATGGATGGAGAAACCTTCAGGCTGGACGTCTGAGTCCGGGGATCTGGGGGTGAGCCATGTCTCTGTGAAACAGAACACAGAGCTCCCTTTGGTGAAGCATCCTTGACCTTATATTTTCCAGTGATAGTACATTGGCCAGTAGGATGATAGAGAGAGGGGGTGGTAGTCCCCTGCGCTTCAGTCTGACGTAGTCCTGCCTGCCGGCACAATGGAGGCCTCCCCGGTGTTTCCAGTTGCAGTACCCACTGTTCCTACAATCCTCCGTAAGGTTTGGGATTCCCCAGCGTTTGGGAATTCCCTGACAGTCGGCAGCTTCGTTGCTGCCGGTAAATCGCAATAACGCTAATGCGTTTAAATGCATTAGCAGCTTGTCAGTTTTGCAGCGCTGGTTTCTGCTGCTTTATACAGTACAGGTAAGCTGAGAACTAATATATTTGATGATTTTCTGCTGTACTGCCGGCAACATGTCACCACAGACAGACAGACTTGAATCTTGATTAGCAGCAACAGCTTTTCACTGTACCTCAGTACACGTGACAGTAAACTACACGCAAATTATTCTTTCAATGGTACTTTATTCTCACATGTACCGAGGTTGTGTAACAGTTGTTTAAGTTTATTATAACCACTATCCCCAAAGCTGGTCTACACCATCCACCATTTTAGTTTGATTTAGATTAGGGTTAATTGTTAAGTTGTAGTTCTCACAGTCATTTATTGGTTCTACTGTGACTGGAAGATGCTAACCAAATAAGCCACATATTTTAATTTATATAAACAGGTACACTTTTAACCAGCTGGAAAGTGACAACGCCGCTGGGTTGAAGTGGGTTGACGCCAATGAGCGTAGCTTGTCTTCTCCTGACGTAGGTGCTGTCGTAGGTTGTCGCCCGGTGACGCAGGTTGTCGCCGGGTGCTGACTTCGGTGAATTCCATTGGCGACTACCTACGTCAACCGGCGACAGGTACTGGCGACTGAATTGTCTTCAGTTGTCGCCGACAGAGTCGTAGTTTGTTGTAGCTTTTCGTGGGCGGACGTTATGTTGACTTCGGTTGTCGCCTGTGTGGTCGTAGGCGGACGTCCTAATTGGTCGCCGGTTGGCGGTAGCTTGCCGTAGCTTTATGTCAACTAGTTGGTAGGTTGTCATAGACATTGTCATGGAGGGGGGGGGGGTCGTGGTCTGTTTTTCCGCGACCTGCTACGACTATGACAGTCGCCACCAGTCACCTAAAAAATCGGCTAAGTGGGACAGGCCCTCAACAGTAAATATAAATGAACAATTTTAGTTGAACCTATCACGATGAATTACTTTCCACTACTTTCGAGCACCCAAAGCAGTCATGCAGATAATTAATACTTTAAATGATTTCCTGAGATCACAGATATGTGATTCATTTTAAGACCTTTTGCATGCGATACATTTACATCTAACTTCAAATGACTGATTGCTTAGTCACCAGGTTATCTTCTGAAGACGACGTTTTGCCTGAGTAGATTATATACTCCAAATAGTTAACTCGTGCCATTTGAAAACTTTAATAAAAAATTAAAAGGGCTGACCTTTTGGTGAATGTGGTTGTGTCGAGTTGTGCAACATGGTTTTAATTTGTTGGGTTTAATGCACTAATCTGTTTTATCTTACATCAGCCACAATCTTGTAAATGTAAAAGCTTCCCTGAAGCAGCGAAACAGTTCAGTTCAGCTCAGTTTATTTTCACGTGTACCGAGTTATAGTGAAAAGCTTTTTGTTTTTTGTTTTTGTGTTGCGTGTTTGCCAGTCAGCAGAAAGACAATGCATGATTACAATCAATCCGTGTGTAGAAGATACATGATAAGGGAATGTTTAGTGCAAGGTAAAGCCAGCAAAGTCCGGTCAAGGAAAGACCGAGGGACATCAAGGAGGTAGATACAGTATAATTGGAGCGGCTTCATGTGGCTTCATGTACTAATCCCCAATCCCCATTCAGTGCCTTCTCCCCATATCCCCTGACTCCGCTATCTTTAAGAGCCCTATCTAGCTCTCTCTTGAAAGTATCCAGCGAACCGGCCTCCACCGCCCTCTGAGGCAGAGAATTCCACAGACTCTCGGTGAGAAAGATTGTTTCCTCATCTCCGTTCTAAATGGCTTACCCCTTATTCTTAAACAGTGGCCCCTGGTTCTGGACTCCCCCAACATCGGGAACATGTTTCCTACCTCTAGCGTGTCCAAACCCTTAATAATCTTATATGTTTCAGTAAGATCCTCTCTCATCCTTCTAAACTCCAGAGTGTACAAGCCCAGCCGCTCCATTCTCTGAGCATCTGACAGTCCCGCCATCCCGGGAATTAACCTTGTAAACATACGCTGCACTGCCTCAATAGCAAGAATGTCCTTTATCAAATTAGGGGACCAAAACTGCACACAATACACCAGGTGTGGTTTCACTAGGGCTCTATACAACTGCAAAAGGACCTCTTTACTCCTATACTCAACTCCTCTTGTTAGAAAGGCCAGCATGCCATTCGCTTTCTTCACTGCCTGCTGTATGCCTGCCTATGCCAACTTGACACCATTTAGATAGTAATCTGCCTTCCTGTTTTCGCTACCTAAGTGGATAACCTCACATTTATCCACATTAAACTGCATCTGCCATGCATCTGCCCACTCACCCAACCTGCCCAAGTCACCCTGTATTCTCATAGCATCCTCTTCACAGTTCACACTGCCACCCAGCTTTGTGTCATCTGCAAATTTGCCATTGTTACTTTGAATCCCTTCATCCATCATCACGCAGCGTCACCGCCGCATCTTACGTCATCACGCCGCATCACTCCGCGTATTTTTCGGTGACCTGATACGTCAGTCAATGATGCCGGCAGTCGCCGAAAAAATCGCCAAGTGGGACAGGCCCTTAACTCAGCGGGACAGGCAGCATCTCTGGAGTGAAGGAATGGGTGACGTTTTGGGTCGAGACCCTGTCTGAAGAAGGGTCTCGACCCGAAACGTCACCCATTCCCTCTCTCCAGAGATGCTGCCTGTCCTGATGAGTTAATCCTCCATCATTTTGTGTCTATCTTCACTTCTATTGATACTTGTGCAATAATGTAACAGGCAGCTGTTTATATTTTTAGCTGACAGTAAAAAAAAGACCTATAGTTATTAAGAAGACCTTGTCAGCAAAATAATTTTGTTGTGAGTCTGAAACTCTCCAGCTGTTAACCCCCCTTTCCCCCCTGACACAGTGCCTTTCATAACACAATTTTCTAGCACATGAGCGTTTCGTAGGAACACAACTGCCGTGATAGCGTAGAACTAGCTGTAATTTTCTCTGCGACTGTATTCAACCAACTTGAAGTGAGGGATATCAGCAGTTGTTAGAGATTGTCATCAAGGTACCCAGAAAATTGTCATATGAAATAGCCCCATTTAGTTAGGTTGCACAAAGATATTTTGTTTACTTGAAGAGCAGCACGGTGGCTCAGCAGTAGAGTTGCTGCCTTACAGCACCAGAGACCGGGTTCGATCCTGTCTACGGGTGTGCTGTCTATATGGAGTTTACACGTTCTCCCCATTACCACGTGGGTTATCTCCTTTCCTCCCAGTTTCCTCCAGTTTCAAAGACATACAGGCTTGTAGGTTAGTGGGTTTGGTAAAATTAGAAATTGTCCTTAGTGTATAAGATAGTGTTAGTGTGCGGGGATCGCTGGTCGGTGAGGACTTGCTGGGCCGAAGGGGCCTGTTTCCGCGCTGTATCTCCAAAGTCGAAAGAAAATGAATAAATTGAGTGTTAGGATTTTAAATAGCCATTTGTTTTCTCTGATGTTGTTTCAGATTTCTTCGCCTGCATCAGTTATAAACAGTGACATCCGATCTAAGAAGATTGCAGTGATAAGTGATGTGTGTGAGTCTATGAAACAGCAACTGTTGGTGCTGGTGGAGTGGGCCAAATATATCCCAGCTTTCTGCGAGCTTGCCCTGGATGACCAGGTTTGTAACATTTATTGTGATACCAGACGTATGTATGTAGGCCCCTCTATCCAGCATTTAGGCAATGCCATCCTTGAGCAGCGCGGGACTGCCAGAGGTTTTCCTGCCAGGAACAGCACTGGTTTCTGAATTATCACTGTACCATCTGCACGGTGGCGCAGCGGTAGAGTTGCTACCTTACAGCGCCAGAGACCCGGGTTCAATCCTGACTACGGGTGCTGTCTGTACGGAGTTTGTACGCTGTCCCCGTGACCTGTGTGAGTTTTCTCCGGGTGCTCCAGTTTCCTCCCACACGCCAAAGACATACAGGTTTGTAGGTTAATTGGCTTTGGTAAAAAATGGTATATTGTCCCTAGTGTGCAGGATAGTGTTAGTGTGCGGGGATTACTGGTCGGCACGGACTCGGTGGGCTGAAGGGCCCGTTTCCACGGCACATCTCTAAACTAAACTAAACTAAACTATTTCTGATTTCAACAAAACAGGTGTCTCCTCTTACCTACCCCTTGACCATGACGCCACAGAGAAGCAGCAGGCCATTATCTCCAGCACTATCTCTGATTTCATCAAAACACATCATCTCATACTCCCCTCCCCCTTCCTCCTTTACCAGTTCCACCATTCTCCACATTGTTTCTCTTGAAATCCCACCTTCACAGGCCAACAATGGACCTACCAGGCAATGCCCCTGGCTGAGGTCATTTGTGGCAGGACCTGATCTGTCCTGGTCTTTCTCATCCCCAGCTCTTCACCACGCAACCCCCCCCCCCCCCCCCCCCCCCCACACCCCCCCCCTTACTTTCATTTTGAAAGGGTCGAGACCCGAAAGGTCACCCATCCTTTTTCTCTAGAGAGGCTACCTAACCCGCTGAGTGACTCCAGCACTTTGTATACCTTTGGTATAAGCCAGCATCTGCAGTTGTATGTTTCTACAGCACTGGCTTGGTCCACCTGTCCAAAGCAGACTACCTGATTCGGACAGGATCTTGGAGTCGACATTTAGCAGCGAGATGGGTCTCCAATTTCTGATGTCATCCTTCTCCCCCTTCTGCTTGTAGCTAAGATTGATGATGTTGATCTTCATAGAGTTGGACATGCTCCGAGCAATAAATATATGAGTAGCTCTTAAAAGATGTTGAACAATGTGCTTGTGGAATGGATAACTGCAGCACTGTACGAAGATAATGTTTTTACCCGAAGAATAATGTGAGATCAGTACCTGGCTTCACTTAAAGTTCAAACCTAGTTTTAACCACAATTGCTGGGTACCGTAGTACTGACCTTAAAAGAGACAGATGAGGATCCTGGAGAGTGTGGAGAGTAGGGAAGGTCAATGAAAGGAGGAGCACGTTTAGTTTAGTTTCGAGATACAGCACGGAAACAGGCCCTTCGGCCTACCGAGTCCGCACCGACCAGCGATCCCCACACATTGACACTATCCTAGTGACAATTGACTAGTGACAATTCACACATACACCAAGCCGATTAACCTACATACCTGTACGTCTTTGGTGTGTGGGAGGAAAGCGAAGATCTCGGGGGAAACCCACGCAGGTCATGGGAAGAACGTACAAACTCCGAACAGGCAAGCACCCGTAGTCAGGATCGAACCCGGGTCTCTGGCGCCGCAAGGCAGCAACTCCAGTGCTTCCCCACCGTGACGCCCCTGACTATCAGCAATCAGCTTTGGGCTGATCGGCTATCAGTTTTGAAGTGAAATTCTGTTGTGCAGTGCATAAAAACATTGTGCACTGACAAAATAATCAGAAGGAAGATTTAGAAAAAAACAAAAGAGCGGCGTCAGGTGAGAGTAAATCAGTCAATTGCACCATGAACATAAAACCAACCACAGAAGCAAAACGAGTCCCATTGACATTGTTCTTTGCAGTTAATGTTTAAACATTTTGTTGTAGTTCGCAACCTTTTTTTTACCATTTTAACGTTACATTTTATACATTTGTGGGAAACATTAACGCTGGACAAATAAAATATCGAGTCACTTATTGTTAGGCATATGATTCATTGAACAAGATCATGCCCGTTCCAATAAAGCTCGGATACTTTGTCACAGCGCCCCTACTTGATGAGAAGATTACGGAGAGTCGGTTTGTCAAGGAGGACTCTCTCTAACTTCTACAGGTGCACAGTAGAGAGCTTGCTGACCGGTTGCATCGTTGCTTAGTTCGGCAACTTGAGCGCCCTGGAGAGGAAAAAACTACAAAAAGTAGTAAACACTGCCCAGTCCATCATCGGCTCTGACCTTCCTTCCATCGAGGGGATCTACCGCAGTCGCTGCCTCAAAAAGGCTGGCAGCATCATCAAGGACCCACACCATCCTGGCCACACACTCATCTCCCTGCTACCTTCAGGTAGAAGGTGCAGGAGCCTGAAGACTGCAACGACCAGGTTCAGGAATAGCTACTTCCCCACAGCCATCAGGCTATTAAACCTGGCTCGGACAAAACTCTGATAACTAATAACCCATTATCTGTTATTTGCACTTTATTCGTTTATTTATTCATGTGTGTGTGTGTATATATTTATATATGGCATATGGACACGCTGATCTGTTTTGTAGTAAATGCCTTCTATGTTCTGTGTGCTGAAGCAAAGCAAGAATTTCATTGTCCTACGAGGGACACATGACAATAAACTCACTTGAACTTGAACTTGAGGATACTAGTTCCAAACGAACACCTGATGGACATTCTAGTATGAGTTCCAGTCATAAGCTCATGTACTTTCCATCTGAATTATCAAAAATACTTTGCGCCAAGTCATGTTGTATTAATTTATATATTTCCACTAAAAAACATATCTATGTAAAAGCCCTGTCCCACTGTACAAGTTGATTCAAAGAGTTCTCCTTAGTTTACCCTGATTTACGGTGATGGCCGCTCGTAGGTACTCGGAGCTCTCGTGGACATATTTCAACATGTTGAAAAATCTTCACGAGTCTTCCCGAGCTTACCTGCCGTTAGCGAGTCTTCCCGAGTACCTGCCGTTAGCGTTACGAGCCGCTAAGAGACGTCCCCTAGTTCCGACGTATCCGCTACGTTCATTCTTCGTGCTTACCACGAGTTTGATTTTTTTTTAAACTCGGGAGAGCTCTTGAATGAACTCGTACCGTGGGACAGGGCTTTTACTATACAGCTTTAAAATGACGTTACGGAATATTAAGACAATGTGACAAAGTTGACTAAGTATGATTAATATTTATGGATTTATCGAGCAGGTTGCTTTATTACGAGCCCACGCTGGGGAACATTTACTGCTCGGAGCTGCAAAACGTTCCATGATGTACAAAGATGTTCTGCTCTTAGGTAAATTTATAACTTTTAAAAATTACTTTCATGCACAGTTCACTTATGAAATAAAACGTCTGCTTAAAACATTCTCATAATATAGTTTTAATCCGTGCGGTTTTCATTTAAATCTGAAGGGAACGACTACATCATTCCACGCAATTGCCCAGAGCTGGAAATAAGCCGTGTGGCAACTAGAATTCTCGACGAACTAGTCCAGACGTTTCAGGAGATCCAGATAGATGACAATGAATATGCTTGCTTAAAGGCCATTGTTTTCTTTGATCCAGGTAGGTAACAGAAACATGCACCAAACTATTTGTGTCAATGGAAGGTTAGACCCCATGGCATCCAAGGAAAGATGGCTGAATGTATAGAAAATTGGCTTAATGGAAGGAAAACGCAGGGTGATGGTGGGAGGTGTAGGAAGGGTCTGCAGATGCTGGGTTTAAACCGAAGACCGGCACAACTTACTGGAGGGCAAGACTGACACAGCGAATGGTTGGGCTCAGGGGAATGTTGTAGAGCAGAGGGATCTAGGAGTACAGGTACATAGTTTGTTGAAAGTTGCAGCACAGGTAGATAGGGTGGTCAATATGCCTTTTGGCACATTGGTCTTCATCAGACAGAGTACTGAGTATAGAAACTGAGAGGTCATGTTGCAGTTGTATAACACATTGGTGAGGACGCATTTAAATCATTGTGTTCGGTTCTGGGCACCATGTTATAGGAAAGATGTTGTCAAGGTGGAAAGGATGCAGAGAAGATTTAAGGCCCTGTCCCACTTTCCCGAGTCCTCTGCCGAGTTGAAAGGACCTTAAAAAAAAAAAAGATTTTTGTGATCTACGAACTCCTCCTCCCGACTATCTTTTCACTCGTGGACTTTTTTGTTATGCTGGAAAAAACGTCCCGACTTACCTGATGCCCCGAGTATCTACGGTTGGCATAACGAGCCGCTACGATATATCTACGGACTCGCTATGGACTCGCTACGGACATTCTCCATGTTTGAATCAAGGGGAAAACCCGGGAGACTTTGTGAGTAACTCGGGAAAGTGGGACAGGGCCTTTACTCTTCTATGTTCTATGTTAGCCAGGTCACAATTGACAGAACTGTATCCGTTCCAAGGAAATTCTCAGCCAATTCTTAAATGTCGTTTTTTAAGATTCTGAATTTAAATCGTACGTGTTTAATCAATACCAACCCCATTAATTTGTTTCAGATTTGTGTTCTTAGTGGGGAAAGTTGTGGCCAGGGAAATGAAATTCTGCTGCTAATGTTTTGTTAATCTTTGTAGCAAAGCTTTAAGTATCAACATCCATTCTGTGTGATTAATCTAGCATTGTTTCTGCAAATACAACAGACCCAATGTCATGTTGCGCTGCTCCAGCTTACCTTAAATCAAATGTTTAATGTGATTCAACTCCCTATAAATCAAATGATCTCTCCTTTTTGGCAGTAGACTACAGGCAAGGTTCTCGATTCCCCTTTGCTTTTACCCACAGTTTGGGAATCGAAAACCAGAGGACATAGGTTTAAGATGGGGGAAAGATTACTTTACACCTTGCCCTTAGAATTTAGAGAAGCAGTGTGGAAACGCGGCCATCGGCCCACTGAATCCGCACTGACCAGCGATCGCCTTGCACAGGTACACGGACACTATCCTACACTAGGGGACAATTTTACAACTTTGTTAAACCAATTAATCTACAAACCTGTACGTCTTTGGAGTGTGGGAGGAAACTGGAGAAAACGCACTCAGTCACAGGGAAAACGCACAAACTCCGTACTGACACCACCCGTAGTCAGGATCCAACCTAGATCTCTGGCGTTGTGAGACAGCAACTCTACCGCTGTGCCATTGTGCCGCCCATTTTATTAGGAACCTAAGGGGAAGCTTTTTTATACAAAGGGTGGTAAGTGTATGGAACGAGCAGCCGGAGGAGGTAGTTGAGGCAGGTACTATTGCAATGTTTAAGAAACATTTGGATAGGGACATGGATAGGTTAGGTTTCGAAGGATATGGGCCAAGCCCCACAGGCAGGTGGGCCTAGTGCAGATGGGGCATGTTGGTCGGCGTGGGCATGTTGGGCCGAAGGGCCTATTTCCACACTGTATGACTCTATGACTCCATGAGATAGAGTGGGATGTTGCAGCTTTAAACTGATGAATTACTTTCTCTCCATAGATGCCAAGGGTCTCAGTAACCCAGCCAAGATCAAGCGCATGCGTTTCCAGGTACAGGTCAGCTTGGAGGACTATATCAATGACAGACAATATGACTCCCGAGGACGATTTGGAGAGCTGCTGCTATTGCTGCCCACTCTACAGAGTATCACCTGGCAAATGATAGAGCAGATCCAGTTTGTCAAACTCTTTGGAATGGCTAAAATTGACAACCTGCTTCAAGAGATGCTTCTGGGAGGTGAGAATCCATTTCAAACCCAACACATCATGAGGATAGACCCAATGCAATAGATTACAAAACTCAAGCTAAATTAACATTCTCTTTAGAGCAATGTTTAATCCAGAGCCGCAAGACACAGAGTGGTGGAATAGCTCAGTGGGTCAGGCAGCAAGTCAGGAGAACATGGATAAGTCTTCTAGTCTGAAGACGGGCCCCGACCGGATACAGCACTTATCCATGTTCTCCAGAGATGCCTGCTCACCTGCATTCCAGCTTTTTGTGTCTACTTTTGTAAACCACCATCTGTGTTTTCTTGTTACGACTTCTTAAATCCAGAGTTATTGGCAACCATATAGGTGAAACAGATTTAAACCAGGTTTCAGTATTTAATACAAACAGTGGAAGCATCAAGACAAAGGAGACTGCAGATGCTGGAATCTTGAGCAGGCAACAAAACGATGGGGAAACTCAGCTGTCAGGCAGCATCTGAGGAGGGAAATGGACAGAGGGCATTTTGGATCAGGACCCTTCTTCATGATTGGAGTGGAGGGGAGATAGCTGGTGGAAGGAGATGACTTGTGAAAGATTGGACAAAGACCCCAACTGGAATCATCATCTGACCATTCATTACACAGACGCTGCCTGACCATCTGAGTGCCTCTGGCACTTTGTGTTGTGCTCAGAGAATCCATGGGTTGTTGTCTACTTTGTTCTGGAGATAACTCCCTATCTCATTTACAGCCTGCAAGTTAACACTGCTTTTCTGTACTTTCAACAGTTTTGTTGAAGTTCTGTATCCAAATAACTTTTTAATCAAATAAAAGGCTGCCCTTTAATAAAACAATACTGAATACTGGGACTGCATGGTGGCACCATGATGGAGCTGCTGCCGACCAGCACCAGAAACCTGGGTTTGATTCTGACCTTGGGTGCTGTCTGTATGGAATCTGCATGTTCTCCGCGTGACCACGTGGGTTTTCTCCTGCTGCTCCGGTTTTCTCCCACATTCCAAAGACGTGCAGCTTTGTAGGTTCATCTGCTTCTGTGATTGTCCCTAGCATGTAGGATGGAACTAATGTGAACGGGTGATCGATGGTCGGCGTGGACTCAGTAGGCCGAAGCAAGGATGATAGAGCCTATGATCTTTGGGCCGAAGGGCCTGTTTTCACGCTGTATCTCTAAGCTAAGTTAATTTGTGGAAGCTACCCTTCTTGGCTTCTCTTCCCAGATTCATTTGCATTCTTTGTTCTTCAGGTACAGCAAACGAGACACCACATACACACCACTCGCTACATCCTCACCTGGTCCAGGAACATCTAGCAAGTAACGTAATAGTGACCAGCACAATGCCGGCCCCTGTGCACAATGGGCAGATCTGTGAGTATCAACCCATGTCCCCCAAGAGCGCAAATCACTCATGGCAAAAAATGCGGCTTTTATTGTCATCGATTACCTGTTTTAATGTCACGTTGTCCTAATTTTAATTGTGACAAGACACTTACAAATAGAAAAAAAGTAAATCCTCATCTTGTGCCAATATCTTTATTGATATTGCCAAATATGTAGCATTCGCAGTATGTCCACAAGCAGCTAAATCGATCAGATTTTACCTCTCATTATTGGGAGAACCACCATTCCATGCCTAATGGTAGTTATACTCAGATTTGAGCTGAACTCCGATTTGAGCTGAACTCAGATTTTAGCCATATTCATATTTTAGCTGAATTTGGATTTTAGCTGAATTCACATTTTAGCTGAATTCAGATGTTAGCTGAATTCAGATTTTAGCTGAATTCAGATTTTAACTGAATTCAGATTTTAGCATGACTCAGAAGTTAGCTGTCATCATGCCACCATGTCTGTGGCTTGTTTGGGATTTTGGTTCCTGACATTGGACTCTCCCTCACTGCCTATATAAGAGGTAGATATAGGGCTAATGTCCTGCCCTTGATTCGCATTTACACAGGAAGAGCAGGAGGAATGTACCGATGGGACCATTCATATTTATTCCCAAAGTTTTTAGCTGGGTTAATACTGCTAAATTAATTTTAATTACTGTGACCTGGAAATCCATTTGTTTTAAGTACGTTCTTTCATTCTCAGTTTTTCCTCTGAAAACTTAATAATAAGTGACTCCATTTACACCTCACGCTGCCTCGGCAAGGCCAGCAGCAGAATCAAGGATGAGTCACACCCTGGCCACTCCCTCTTTTCCCCTCTCCCATCAGGCAAAAGGTATATGAAAACGCACACCACCAGATTCGGGGACTGTTTCTTCCCAGCTGTTATCAGGCAACTAAATCATCCCACCACAACCAGAGAGCAGTGCGGAACTACTATCCACCTCTTTGATGACCCTCGGCCTATCCTTGATCTCAAAGACCCACACCATCCTGGCCACACACTCATCTCCCGGCTACCTTCAGGTAGAAGGTATAGGAGCCTGAAGACTGCAACGACCAGGTTCAGGAATAGCTACTTCCCCACAGCCATCAGGCTATTAAACCTGGCTCGGACAAAACTCTGATAACTAATAACCCATTATCTGTTATTTGCACTTTATTTGTTTATTTATTCATGTGTGTGTGTGTGTGTATATATTTATATATGGTATATGGACACACTGATCTGTTTTGTAGTAAATGCCTTCTATGTTCTGTGTGCTCAAGCAAAACAAGAATTTCATTGTCCTATCAGGGACTCATGACAATAAACTCACTTGAACTTGAACTTGAACTTTGCTGGCTTCACCTTGCACTAAATGATATTCCCTTATCGTGTATCTATACACCGTCAATGCATCGATTGTAATCATGTGTTGTCTTTCTGCTGACTGGTTAGCACGCAGCAAAAGATTTTCACTGTACAAGTGGCAATAAACTAAACTGAACTGAAATATTTTCCTTTCTTTTATTTGTCTATCACAGCGACACCTGAAACACCTTTACCATCTCCTCCCGGAGGTTCAGCTTCAGAGCCGTACAAACTGGTATCCGGTTCCCTACCATCAGTATCAAAACCACCAGTGCCCATTCCGAAACAGGAAATTATTTAACATCACGCCTGCGCTAGTGGGAAACATCGAAAGGCAAAATTAAGAAATAAATAACTCTATAGATTTTCTACACCAAGAGGACTGCTCGATGAGAATGTTATTTCAATAAGGACAATGTTCTATTTTTACTCGATGAAGCAATTAAATCCAACATTAAGCAAAAGGTTAAAGCCAAGGTAGATGTTTAACTGACTGTCAGATAATTATTGTATCCCTGTGTATTCAAAAGACAAATGTGGAAACATTGGTTCGATTCATTCAATTATTTAGAATTCCACATGTGTAATGACAACTATTTCTTGCTTCTTAAGGATGATTTTAACTCTGTCCGCCAAGTGGATAAAGTGGAGCAGACTTTCGATGAATTTATTATAAATTTAGATAATATTATTAATGGCATAGTGTTCACCCCAAGTTCCTAATGTTCCAGCCATACCTAGGCTTACCTAGAACAGTTCTGGATAAGTGTTCATTTGAAGGCAGATGATGGCATCATATTCAAAGATGATGGACTGATGTTTCATCAGCAGCTGAATGCTAATTTAACTGACAACTTAAGAAGTGCAATGGGCAGTGAAGTAGCTTGGATGAGACAGGTTTCAAAATTGAACCTCTTTGGTGCAGCAGTAGATTTGATGCCTTACAGCACCAGAGACCCGGGTTCGATCCTGACTACAGGTGCTGTCTGTATGCAGTTTGCACATTCTCACTGTGACCGCGTGGGGTTTCTCCGGGTGCTCCGGTTTCCTCCCACAATCCAAAGACGTACAGGTTTGTAGGTAAATTGGCTTCTGTAAATTGTCCCTAGTGTGTGGGCTAGAGATAGTGTATGGGTGATCGATGCTCAGCTTGGACTCGGTGAGCTGAAGGGCCTGTTTCCACACTGTAGCTCTGAACTAAACTAAACCCTCCTACACTTTGCCAATCCAGCTCAGTGTCCATACCTTCAATTATCACCAACCCTGAATCATTTCCCCAGACCGCTCTCTTACTGGTCTTAGCTCAGTCATCACTTCCACTGGTATTTGACGTAGATCAGTCCTGAAATATTCTATCGAGAGCTTGGTGGTTCAAAGCCTAAGCTGCTGATTCATCAAACTCCACATTCATCAAACCCCATACAACATCTCCTGTGCTCCACCCACAGTCCAGGCTAAAACCATCCTTTTACTTTTACAATCGAACGTGTTTGTACAAATTCAAGTTGTAGTATTGTATGTGGTTATCAAGATGCCTAGAATCTGAACTAAAAACAGAAAAAATGCTGGAAATACTGAACAGGCCAAGCAACGTCTGTGAAGAGAGAAATATTGTTGACATTCCAAACCAATGAGTTTTCATCAGAAAAAAAAAGGAAAAGTCGGGAACAAACGATTTACATGTTGGAGAAAAAGGGGAGAAATAGAGAGAACATTAGTTATTATTGTCACATTCACCAAGATGCAGTGAAAAGCTTTTGTTTGCCTGCTATCCATTTCAATGAGATAATAGTATACATCCTATACAATCAAGTCAAACACAAGTAAATGTGTACACATAGAAACATAGAAACATAGAAACATAGAAACATAGAAATTAGGTGCAGGAATAGGCCATTCGGCCCTTCGAGCCTGCACCGCCATTCAATATGATCATGGCTGATCATCCAACTCAGTATCCCGTACCTGCCTTCTCTCCATACCCTCTGATCCCCTTAGCCACAAGGGCCACATCTAACTCCCTCTTAAATATATCCAATGAACTGGCCTCAACTACCCTCTGTGGCAGAGAATTCCAGAGACCCACCACTCTCTGTGTGAAAAAATTCCTTCTCATCTCGGTCCTAAAGGATTTCCCCCTTATCCTTAAGCTGTGACCCCTTGTCCTGGACGTCCCCAACATCGGGAACAATCTTCCTGCATCTAGCCTGTCCAACCCGTTAAGAATCTTGTAAGTTTCTATAAGATCCCCTCTCAATCTCCTAAATTCTAGAGAGTATAAACCGAGTGTATAGACATAGACACACATACATACACATGCACATTTACATATACACCTATGCAAACACAAACATACACCTACACATATACATATATTGTACATACACATACATATATACATACACAAACATACACAAATGTACACATATACACATAGAAACATAGAAACATAGAAAATAGGTGCAGGAGTAGGCCATTCGACCTTTCGAGCCTGCACCGCCATCCAATATGATCATGGCTGATCATCCAACTCAGTATCCTGTACCTGCCTTCTCTCCATACCCCCTGATCCCTTTAGCCACAAGGGCCACATCTAACTCCCTCTTAAATATAGCCAATGAACTTGCCTCAACTACCTTCTGTGGCAGAGAATTCCACAGATTCATGTTCTCATCTCGGTCCTAAAAGACTTCCCCCTTATCCTTAAACTGTGACCCCTTGTTCTGGATTTCCCCAACATCGGGAACAATCTTCCTGCATCTAGCCTGTCCAACAGTCTTCCTGCATCTAGCCTGTCCAACCACATACACCAACTATACTCATTGGTGAAGAGCGAGAGAGGCTGAATGACAACAGTGGTGATGGAGATGACTGGTGCAGACATGGTAATGACCACTCATCTCTCTGGAGGTGATGTGAAAGAGGGAGATGAACAGAAAACGGAGGATACAAAACACTCCTGGAACCGTGAGACACCAATCAATACAGCTCGGAAATCAGAAATTTGGGAATGTTCCTATTTATCTGTCATCGATACAGATGAACTGCAATTTCTAGTCTGTGGTTAACAAGCCATTGTTTTCTAAGTGGTGAAATTGTTTTCTAAGTGGTGAAATTTAATTCTGATGAAAAGTCAACTTGGAATGTTCTCTGTCTTTCTCTCTCACCGATGCTGGCATCCTGCCAAGTACTTCCAGAAATTTCAGTTTTTGTTGTACAGATACAGGTCCACCACTGATCATCCAGCACCCTTGGTTCCAGAGCTTTACCGTGTTATCCGTTTTGCCGGACCAAAAGAGGTCACGGCCTCGGGGGGTGGGGAGGGACGACGTAGAGATACCGGCAAATAAAGTCGGCCTCGGAAGTTGGGCTATTGGAACGGATTTAATGGCTCCAGCCGTTCCGGAGTTCCAGAGCGCCGGCCCCAGGGGGCAAATTCAATCCGTTGATCGGCGCGGAAGTCCCGATGAGGTCGAGATCGGCCGCCTCACCCGGCCAAGGTGCCATATCTTCGGGAGGTCTTCCACGGGGGGCGGGGGGGGGGGGATCTCAAGTGCGCTCTCGTGATTTTATCTAGATTAAAGGAGGTGCCGGAGCACTAGCTTGCTGGACAATCGATGGTGGATCTGCAGTTTCATTTCTCAAAACGCACTAATGCCCCTGTCCCACTTAGGAAACTTGGACGGAAACCTCTGGAGACTTTGCGCCCCATCCAATGTTTCCATGCGTTTCCCGGAGGTTTTTGTCAGTCTCCTTAATGGTTGAAAGTGGTTCCCGCTTCTTTTATGTTCCGGCAATTATTTCAAAAAATTCAAAACCGGCCGCGCTAAAAATAGGTTGCCGTTTTAAAAATCGGTAATTTTTTAGTCGAAGCCGGTTGCGATGCTAGTTGAAGGTGGTTGCCGGATGTTGCAGGTAGTGGAAGGTAAGACCTCCCTGGTGGAATAAAACAGGGGGAAAAAAAGGTCTTATCTTCCACTACCTGCAACCTCCGGCAACCACCTACAACTAGCATCACAACCGGCTTCAACTAAAAAATTACCGATTTTTAAAACGGCAACCTATTTTTAGCGCGGCCGGTTTTGAATTTTTTGAAATAATCGCCAGAACATAGAAGAAGCGGAAACCACTTTCGACCATTAGGGAGACTGACGAAAACCTCCGGGAACCGCACGGAAACCTTGGGTGGGGCGCAAAGTCTCCCGAGGTTTCCGTTCAGGTTTCCTAAGTGGGACAGGGGCATTAGAAATCAAATGTGACCAGGCACCACAATCAGGACGTGAACTGGGTTTTGACATGGACCCAGGATGAATTAGCAAGGTTTTAGTTCTGAATGTTTATTTTCCTCTTTAATGGAGAACCTCCTTCACTGAATGTTTATCAAATCTAATATTTATGATTTTATAATATTTGGGATGTTGTATGATTCCACTATTTTTCATTTCTTCATGTGCCATATTTTTAGATTGCTCTTCAGACTATTTCTGTAAGTCAAATTTGAGTCGGTGTACATATCGGAAAATGGATCTCATGAAAATTATTTAATAGATTTAAAGTATTTGAAGAAGAATTTATTTTTGCTGGCTCCGGTAATGATAATTCTATCAAAAATGTTTTTAATGTAAACTCCATTTCATGAAATCAAGGAATAGCTCACTTTCAAGGGCATAACATGATGCCAGAATGTGTATAATGTACACAACGTGTGAGCAATTTGGCAGTCTCACATCCCTGTTATACCAGCTGTACTTAACTGAACAACCAGCTAAATGCTAACAACTTGACTTGTCTTAAAACACACGCTGCATCATGGTCTAACTGCAAAGCATTTATAATAGATTGATAAAGGGATCGCACATGCAACAAATACTGTACCAATCGACTATTGTCCAATGCCTTCAAGATTACGACAATGACTATCCTACAAAAGTACTTCAGAACTCCAATTCCAACTTTGGAATGTCCCGTCTTTGCAGAAAGTCCTCAATAGCTGTGAGCATTTATTTCCCTTTTCATGTTATTTTGAGGGAATCTTTATCGAGGCTCTTAAACACCCAATAATTGGTCCAAAATTAGCTTCATTGTTCAGGTAGGTTTACTGCAGATGCAAAGTTTGCTGCTGTGCAAATGAATAATAAGTGGACTTTCTGCCTCAGTAGGGTGGCATGGTGGTTCAATGATAGAGCTGCTGCCTTACAGCGCTGAAGTCCCGGGTTTGATGCTGACCCCGGGTGCTGACTGCGTGGAGTTTGCACGTTCTCGCTGTGACCGTGTGGGTTTTGTCCGGGTGCTCCAGCTTCCACTCACAATGCAAATGCAAGTGGGTTTGTAGGTTGTTGGCCTCTGTAAAGTTGCCCTTTGTAGAGAGAGAATGCATAAGTGGGATAACATAGAACTAGTGTGGACGGGTAATCGATGGTCGGCATGGACTCATCGGAGCCTATTTCCATGCTGTATCTCGAAAAACTAAAAGCAATATAAATGAATACAATCCTTTCTGAGCAAATGCAAGATTTTTTTAAATGCCCATAAATATATTTTTAGAGAAATATGAGAAGCCTTGCCATTTTGTAACACATCCTCCAGCAAGTTTATCATTTGGATCTATGTACACTGTTCTCATAAGCCAGCATGGATTTGTCTAGCAGAGTGGACCATCTCTGCCAACTTGGCTTCATCTACTGTAAAAGTCATTCAATTCAGGGTGCACTACCTCAGGTATATTTCACTTAAAATAGACCCACATAATTCACATCAAGCGTATTTTCTCCTTTCCCTGCCCTACAATTTTTAAACAAGAATTGTTTCTTTCCATCTATGAGTAATGACCCAGTGACAATGTGTTCATATTTTAATTTCTGTTTGTAGGGATGTATCAATTAAAATATATTCTGTCTTTATTAGTGTTATAAATCATAACAGTTCACACAAGTTCTTTGTTTTATCTGATGCCAGAATTATAAATATGTCCAAATATTGTTATTTTACTGATTAAAAGCCAGCAAAGGTTATTTTTGATATGATTGTCCAGCCAAATTGCCCTGCAAATTCCTTCATCTATAATCAAACTTTCTGTGCTCTAACATATTTATTGCATACTGTTTTTATACCAAAGTGTTTTATTTAACCCTTTTCTGAAGTCCTCAAATGCACTTGAAGTTACATGCCCAATGTAGCATGTCCTTGTTTCTTCCAGAATAATATTTGGCCTTTATTAATAAACAGAAGACATATGCCAGTGTGAAAAAAACGTCACTTGGTTGTAAAGAGCATGCTTAAATACATAGTTTATTAGGTACTAATGAATAGAGCATTTAAAGCATTCTCCATGTTAATTCCTGCAACACTGCTCAGTTTCCCAAAGATTCGTGAGATAATTAGATTGGTTTTACCTACCTCGAATGGGACTGAATGTTTTTAAAGCAATCTTACTACAATGCAGATGCAGGGAACTGCAGATGCTGAAATCATGAGCAAAACAAAAAGTACTGGAGGAACTCAGCGGGTCAGGCAGCATCTGTGGAGGGAATAGACAGGCGACAATTTTAGTCAGAACCCTTCTCCAGCCTCAGAAGAAGGATCTCGACTCGAAATGACACCTGTCCCATTCTCTCCACAGATGCTGCCTGACCCACTGAGATCCTCCAGCACTTTGTGTTTTACTAAAACACGTTCTATGCATTGATGGTCCAGTGTGGATTTGACGCAGCATTTAACATATTATTTCAAGAGCTGGACAATCTGATGAGATGTTGTCATGGGAGTGGCTTTGGTACATTGAGCAAACGCTGTCAAATACAATTGATTACAGAAGTATTGGAGTGTGTTGAATCTAGGATTCAGGACAAACTTGGCACACTCAAAATCAATTATTTTTATAGATTCTTAAAATTCACATTAATGCTAAGCCTCGTACGTTTTATCCTAAATCCACAGCAAATAAAGCAAATAACTACCAGGTGCCTTCCGTCTTGGCAATCAATAGGTGCCAACAGAACATGTACTCCACATGAGCACCTATTGATTGCCTGGCACGCACTCCGTGCCATGATACGCCGCGCAACATATCTTAAGAAACATTTTTAACTCAATGCACTTTGTCATACTGAGGAGAGACGTTCCCCTATTGATGACTTGAAGAAGGGTCTCGACCCGAAACGTCAACCATTCCTTCTCTCCAAAGATGCTGCCTGTCCCGCTGAGTTGCTCCAGCTTTTTGTTTCTATCTCCTATTGATGACTATCAGATGAAGAGCGATCCAATTCAGACTACCCAATCAGATAGAGAAACAATGAACTGCAGATGGATCCCAACCCGAAACGTCACCGATCCATGATCTCTATAGTTGCTGCCTGACCCGCTCAGCTACTCCAGCACTTTGGGTCTTTGTCGCATCCGATCAGATACCTTAATTCTTCATGTATTTACTGCCAACTTAAGTTACCTCAGGATTTCTCAGTTTTCAAAACTTTTCTCAAGGGCAAGAGTTTGCCAACACTTAAGCAAAATAATACATTTAAATATGTGAATCTATTTAGTTTTGTCTTTCGATGTACTTTTGTTTTGCATTTGAGTTGAGTGGAAATGCTTTTTTTTAACATGTCTGATGCAAACATGATGCATGTATTACAAGACTCAATTCTGTTATCAAGGGTTGATATCCCCAACATGTTTAGTGACATCCATTTTGGCCTTTATCTATTTGTAATGCACATGCCAATAGCTAATCATTAACAGGCAACATTTTGCACTTCCTATTTTCGACTATCTTAGTACTTTCAGCAACTGGAAGTTTTTAAACGGTCAAAACTGCCAGTGGCTCTAAAATGTTTAAAAGAAAATAGACCTTCATCTACCTGTGTTCAGGTAGCATACATTTGTATATAACAAATAAAACCAATATTATTGATAATTACTTTATTGTAATATGGAAGTAATTTTTCATGTAACTATGACCTTATTTTCATACACAATGCTGATGATTGCTGACAATTGTGACAATGATATTTCTTTAGCATAACTACTTTTTACAATTTTATGTTCTTGCGGATTTCATTTTATAAGGTATTATTTCACTGGTAAATCCTTGCAAATGAAAATGTTGCGCTAAGTCTTTGATGAACACTGCCTCATTGCTGACTACTGTAATTATTAATGTATTGTTGCCATTTCTTTTAATCTATGTAAAAAGATAAATAATAAATAAGATATTTTCTATGTTTTTAACTGTTTCTTGACTGCTTGTGTCATTTTGGCATAAGGACTGTGTTTAGTTTAGAGATGCAGTGTGGAAATAGGCACTTCAGCCCACCGAGTCCATGCTGACCTGCGATCACCCCTTACATTAACACTATCCTACACAATAGGGACAATTTATAATTTTTACCGATGCCTATTTACCTACAAACCTGTATGGCTTTGGAGTGTAAGAGAAAGCCAGAGCATCCAGAGGAAACCCAGGCAGTCTCAGGGAGAACGTGCAAACTCCACACAGACAGCACCCATAGTCAGTATCGAACACGGGTCTCTAGCGCTGTAAGGTAGCAACTCTACCGCTGCTCCACCGTGTCGACAATGATTAGCAATTGCGATAAATGTAGAAAGTGATGATGATTTACATCAAGTTAATCATCATGCATAAAGAAAGCAGATTAATTAACTTATATAGAAATGGGTTAGAGGGATATTGGTCAAACGTGGGCAGGTGGGACTGGTGTAAATGGGGCATCTTGGTCAGTATGGGCAAGTTGGGCTGAAAGGCCTGTTTTCATGCTGTATTACTATTATAGGGGCAGCAGAGTGGTACAGCTGTTTGAGGCGCTGCCTCCCAGCGCCAGAGACCTGGGATCGATCCTGACCTTGGGTGTTGTCTATGTGAAATTTGCATGTTCTCCCTGAGACCATATGGGTTTCCTCTGGATGCTCCGGTTTCCTCCCACATCCCAAAGTCATGCAGGTTTGTAGGTTAATTGGCTTCTGTAAAATTGCCCCTATCGTGTGTAGGGTATGAAATTGGGATAACGTTGAACGAGTATACGGATGGACAGTGTGGACTCGGTGGGCCGAAGAGTCTGCTTCCAAGCTGTATCTCTACACTAAACTAATCTGAACTAATCTAAACTAAACTAAACTAAAGTATGATGAGGAAGATCTAGGAGGCTCCAAGTGTGATATGCCCAACTAATGCAAAGCAGCAATCAATAAAACCAACAGAAAGAATATCTCGGGACATGTACCACATAACTGAGGAGCTGAGAATCTCAGTGGCGTAATGATTACCATATGTAGTGCCTTGCTCAGAGTATCACTTGCGTATTAAGTTCAGTTTACAATGCCAAAACACAAGGTAGACATTCAAATGCTGAGAACAACCTAATGTCCAAATATTTTGTAAATGTTGTTATAGTACCTGCCTCTACTACATCCGCTGGCACCAGGTTCCATCTACACACCACCCTCGCTGTGAATAAGTTGAACCTCAGGTTCCTATTAAAGCATTCCCCTCTCCCAGTAAACCTATGACCTCTGGTTCTTGATATCTCTACCCCGTGTAAAGGACTCTGTGCATCCGCCCTATCGATCGCCCTCTTTATCATACACAGCTCTACAAGATCACCCCTCATTCTCCTGAGCACCAAGGAATAAAGTCCTAGTCTGCTCAACCTCTTCCGATAGCTCAGGCCCTTCAGTCCTGGCAACATTCTCATAACTTTGTGTTTAGTTAGTCCAAGCGGCACAAAGAACCTATCATAAGATTCCCATTGAAGATAGACACAAAATGTGGAGCAACTCAGCCGGACAGGCAGCGTCTCTGGATAGAAGGAATGGGTGACGTTTCGGGTTGAGACCCATCTTCACCCATTCCTTCTCTCCAGAGATGCTGCCTGTCCCACCGAGTTACTCCAGCATTTTGTGTCTATCTTTGGTGTAAACCAGCATCTGCAGTTCCTTCCTGCACTTAGGATTCCCATTGATGTATACATATAGCATTAAACAGATTAATAAGTGACCACGTTCAGCATTGTGGGTTTGTTGAAGCCCAAACATGCTTGAGTAACTTAATTTAAATTGAATGGAGGTTTGATTACGGAAACGTGGTTAACATTGTATATTCGGATGTTGAAAATACATTAGTTGTGATATCTTTTGACAGGCATTACAGCATCATCAATGCGTGTAAGATTAAAGATGAAATGGTAGCATGGATATTAAATTCACTGAGGAATAAAAAAAAGGAGAGAACTTGGGGAAAAGATATGTTTTTTTCAGTGAATTGTACCATGTTGTAGACCGGGGGTTATGATTAAGACTGTGTGCATTCCAAAGACGTACAGATTTGCAGGTTAATTGGCGTCAGTAAAAATTGTAAATTGCCCCAGTGTGTTGGATAATACTAGTGTACGGGGATAGCAGGTCAGCATGGAGTCGGTGGGCCAAAGGGCCTGTTTCCGCCCTGTATCTCTACTCTAAATTAAACTTGACTGTGGCTTTTAATGACTTGGAGTTGACTACACTGGGCATAAATCCAGAATTGCAGATGAAGTGTAGTAAACAGTGAGGAAATAATGACAGATTTGGAGGACAGCGAGATTGGTGAAATGGGAAGACATTTACCACTTGAAAATTAGCGCAGTGATACCTTTTATTAGGAAGACTGAGGGGAGGTAGCATGAAGTAAATATACGATTTCTAAAAGGGAGACAGAAAGAGACTGCTCTGGGGATGTTCAAACACAGATCAGCAACGTGGAAATAAACTGCAGATGCTGAATTCTTGAGTAAAACACAAAGTGACTCCAACTTAAAGGGTCAGGCAGCATCTGTGGAGGGAATAGATAGGTGACATTTCAGGTTGGGACCTTCCTACAGACTGATTCCCTGCACAGATGGTGCCTGACCTGCTGAGTTACTCTGGCTTTTGGTGTATTTCTCACTGTCCAGGAAACGCTGAAAAGCTTATTACAAAATATGAAAGAAGAAATTGTTACAGAGGAATCTTGGAGTCCAAGTTAATATCTCCCTGGTGGTGGCCAGACAAATATAAGATTGATAAAGAAAGCATTTGTGTTGCTTGTCGGTGCATTGATTAGAATCGTCAGGAGGTCATAATGCAAGCTTGATAGGACTCTGCATAGGCCGTAATTGGTGTGTTGAATGCAGTTCTGGTCTCCCCATTACAGGGAGGATGTGGAGGCTTTGGAGAGGGTGCAGAAGAGGTTTGTAAGAATGATGCCTGCTTTACAAGGTATTATCTACTAGAAGAGGCAGGACAGACTAGGATTGTTTTCTCTGTAATGCTGGAGGTTGTGGGCGGGGAGGAGGGGGGGGGGGGGAGGGGCGGGGGGAGGACCTGATAGAAATATATAAAATTATGAGAGGCATAGATAGAATGGACAGTCACAACCTTTCACCCAGGTGGGAAATATCAAAGACTAGATACATAGTGTCAAGGTGAGAGGGGCAAAGTTTAAAGGAGATGTATGGTGTAGGTTTTTTACACAGAGGATATTGGGTGCCTGGAATGCGCTACCAGGGGTGTCAGATACTAGATTGCCATATAAGAGATTTTTAGTTAGGCACAAGAACGTGATGGGAATGGAGGAATGTAGATCATGTGCAGGCAGATAAGGTTAGAATATCTTGGCATCATGTTCGGCACAGACCTTGTGGGCCAAAGGGCCTGTACCTGTGCTGCACCGATCTATGTTCTAAAGGGCCTGTCCCACTTGGCCGTCATTTGCGCGTAATTTACGCGTCACGACGCACAACGGGCACGTCGTGACACGCACGTGATGCGTGCATGGTGCGCATTACGCGTGATGACATAGGCAGTGACGCGCGGCCGCGCAGGGCGACGCCATCTGCGTGACAAGCAACTGACGGCCAAGTGGGACAGGCCCTCAAGTTTCAAAGATCTCACTCTGTAAATTGTGTAACATTCCCACAACAAAAACACTTGGAGCGGCAATACCATCATTAATTTTCATAATTTGTACGTTCCGCCATTGAAAAGTCACGGATTAGACAATTACAAAGTGCTCAGAGCACTTTTCTAGCAAGAGTTTGTGTGTATTTGATAGCCAGGAAATTTAATAGCAGTTAATTGAATAACCTGGAATAAGAAACTGGCATTAATGTGGTTTATTAATTTTAATTGAGAAATAATTTACTTTCCGTCTGCCATGTATCTGTCAAATACATAACATAACCCACAAGTACTTTCTCCGTCTGATTTAAAGAAGTAGAGTAAAACATAAAGACAGAAAAGCTGATAGAGCTGCTGCTTCACGGCGTCAATTGGCTCCAGTAAAAATTGTAAATTGTCCCTAGTGAGTAGAATAGTGTTAAGCCCCTGTCCCACTTAGGAGACCTAAACAGCAACCTCTGGTGACCTTGCCTGCCATCCAAGGTTTCCATGAGGTCACCGGAGGTTTTGGTCACTCTCCCTAATGGTCGAAAGTGGTTTCTGCGTGGTCGAGGCTTCATCTAGGTTGCTGCTATTTTTTCATGATGATTAAAACCAGCCTCGACTCGATAATTTTTTAGTCGCAGGTCTAGTCGAAGCCGGTTTTCTTCATAGTCAAGGAAGGTTTTCAACATAAAAAGGGGACATTTAAAGGGGAAATTTTAAGAGTACAAAATCTTTATGTTCCTGTTCGGTTGAAAGGAACCAGTAAAATTGGAAAGAGCCCTGGTTTTCAAGGGAAATTGGACATCTTGTTCGGAAAAAGAGGGAGATCTACAATAATTATAGGCAGCATGAAGTATAAGGAATGTAAAAAGAATCTAAAGAAAGAAATTAGAAAAGCTAAAAGAAGATATGAGGTTGCTTTGGCAAGTAAGGTGAAAGTAAATCCAAAGGGTTTCTACAGCTATGTTAATAGCAAAAGGATAACAAGGGATAAAATTGGTCCATTGGAGAGACCGAGTGGACAGCTATCTGCAGAGCCAAATGAGATGGGGGAGATATTGAACAATTTCTTTTCTTCGGTATTCACCAAGGAGAAGGATATTGAATTATGTGAGGTAAGGGAAACTAGTAGAGTAGCTATGGATACTATGAGTTTCATAGTAAAAGAAGTACTGGCACTTTTGAAAAATATAAAAGTGGATAAGTCTCCAGGTCCTGACAGGATATTCCCTAGGACATTGAGGGAAGTTAGTGTAGAAATAGCCGGGGCTATGACAGAAATATTTCAAATGTCATTAGAAACTGGAATAGTCCCCGAGGATTGGCGTACTGCGCATGTTATTCCATTGTTTAAAAAGGGGTCTAAAAGTAAACCTAGCAATTATAGACCGGTTAGTTTGACTTCAGTGGTGGGCAAATTAATGGAAAAGATACTTAGAGATAATATATATAAGTATCTGGATAAAGAGGGTCTAATTAGGAACAGTCAACATGGATTTATGCCTGGAAGGTCATGTTTGACTAATCTTCTTGAATTTTTTGAAGAGGTTACTAGGGAAATTGACGAGGGTAAAGCAGTGGATGTTGTCTATATGGACTTCAGTAAGGCCTTTGACAAGGTTCCTCATGGAAGGTTGGTTAAGAAGGTTCAACTGTTGGGTATAAATGCAGGAATAGCAAGATGGATTCAACAGTGGCTGAATGGGAGAAGCCAGAGGGTAATGGTGGATGGCTGTTTGTCGGGTTGGAGGCAGGTGACTAGTGGGGTGCCTCAGGGATCTGTGTTGGGTCCTTTGTTGTTTGTCATGTACATCAATGATCTGGATGAAGGGGTGGTAAATTGGATTAGTAAGTATGCAGATGATACCAAGATAGGGGGTGTTGTGGATAATGAAGAGGATTTCCAAAGTCTACAGAGTGATTTAGGCCAGTTGGAAAAATGGGCTGAAAGATGGCAGATGGAGTTTAATGCTGATAAATGTGAGGTGCTACACCTTGGCAGGACAAATCAAAATAGGACGTACATGGTAAACGGTAGGGAATTGAAGAATACAGTTGAACAGAGGGATCTGGGAATAACCGTGCATAGTTCCTTGAAGGTAGAATCTCATATAGATAGGGTGGTAAAGAAAGCTTTTGGTATGCTAGCCTTTATAAATCAGAGCATTGAGTATAGAAGCTGGGATGTAATGTTAAAATTGTACAAGACGTTGGTGAGACCAAATCTGGAGTATGGTGTACAATTTTGGTCGCCCAATTATAGGAAGGATGTCAACAAAATAGAGAGGGTACAGAGGAGATTTACTAGAATGTTGCCTGGGTTTCAACAGCTAAGTTACAGAGATAGGTTGAATAAGTTAGGTCTTTATTCTCTGGAGCGCAGAAGGTTAAGGGGTGACTTGATAGAGGTCTTTAAAATGATGAGAGGGATAGACAGAGTTAATGTGGACAAGCTTTTCCCTTTGAGAATAGGGAAGATTCAAACAAGAGGACATGACTTTAGAATTAAGGGACAGAGGTTTAGGGGTAACATGAGGGGGAACTTCTTTACTCAGAGAGTGGTAGCGGTGTGGAATGAGCTTCCAGTGGAAGTGGTGGCGGCAGGTTCGTTGGTATCATTTAAAAATAAATTGGATAGGCATATGGATGAGAAGGGTATGGAGGGTTATGGTATGAGTGCAGGCAGGTGGGACTAAGGGAAAAAAGTTGTTCGGCACGGACTTGAAGGGCCGAGATGGCCTGTTTCCGTGCTGTAATTGTTATAAGTTATATGGTTATATGTGTGGGAGGTGGTAGGAGGTTGCAGGTCACCTCGACCTTGATTTTTTTTTGGGTGGTGGGCAAGGTCACCAGAGGTTGCTGTTTAGGTCTCCAAAGTGGGACAGGGGCTTTAGTGTACGGGGTGATCACTGGTCAGCGCGGACTTGGTGAGCCGAAAGGCTTGTTTCCACATTGTATCTCTCAAGTCTAAAGACTAAAATAATGGTCTTGCAGAATGCATCACCATCCTTTATTGATCGTGTTATCATACTGCCATCTACCTCCACCACCACCCCTGGCAGCCCCTTCCAGGCACCCACCGCTCTCTGTGTAAAAAGACCTGACCCCTCATCCCCTTTAAACTACCCCTCTCATCTTAAAGCAATACTCCCTGATTTTTGGACATTTCCACTCTGGGAAAACTGTCTACCTTAACTATGGCTTTTCCAATTTTTTATATAATTCCACATGGTCTCGCCTCAACCTCTGATGTTAGGTATGTTACAAAACTTACCTTGAGCAGCACTGCAGTTCTGCCGCTCCCCGTGTGTGTGACTTTGGCGCCTTTCAGAGGGGGGCGGGCTTAAAGTGCCGTTTTTCTTCAGACTGGGAAAATCGATCCATGTCAGGCGATTTCGTTGCGGAAGAAAAATCGCTCCTACATTTCATTCATGAAGGTATTTTTAAATTACGCTAGATTATTTATTAACTAGAGTAATTTAAAAATCACCTTCAAAAGCCGTGAGTGCCGACAACGGGAAGGAGTTTGCGTAGGGGAGAAAAAAAGGTACACAGTTTATTTTTATATTAAAAGTTGTTTTTTATGGAGGCTTTAATCACATTTTCATGTTGCAAAATGGGGTCCAAAAAAATGTATGAACCAACAGTATTTTTCCTCACGACTTCACCGCAAACCGCAACGTTCCAATCCACCGCATTCCACTAAAACCCACTCGCAAGTTGATTTAAATGGCCATTAATTTACAGGCAGTAAACATTAAATTCCTTTCATTTGGCCTATAAATTCATGAAAATGAGATTTATAAATTATGTTATATTGTGGATTATTGTGTGAATGTTATTTGGACACGTAGGCAATTAAAAAAAAGTTTCTCTTTTCTTAAGAAATGGATAGATGTTTAGATCTACTCATTGAATTTTGTAATTAGCTACAATTGGATAACTAACTAATTATATGCTTTAATTTCAGGTCATCCAAGTAAGATTGTTTCATATTTGTTTCAGAATGCTTCAATCTATAATAACTGAAAATTTCATTGAGTTCTCTTAATTTTTAAGAAAGTTATGGGCTTTTGACTGTTCTAGATCACAGCTTTTGTGTTAAGTCAATGGAAAGGCAATGGGGAACAAGATACTAATTTCCAAGTATGAAAATGGTCATAACTTTCTTAATACTGAAGATATGAAAGTGAATTAGGTGTCAAATTAAACTTATTTTTATGTTTTATCTGATGGGATAAATTGCAGACTTGATTTTTAAAATCTCAAAATTTTGTAACATTGCTACTGATGTTTTAGAGAAAGCAATCCAAGTCAGTCCATCTGTAATTTGAAGCTAGGATCATATGATCATAAGGGGTGGCACAGTGGCGCAGCAGTAGTGTTGCTGCCTTACAACGCCAGAGGCCCGGGGTCGATTCTGACTACGGGTGCTTATCTGTACGGAGTTTGGCCGTTCTCCCCGTGACCTGCGTGGGTTTTCTCCGGGATCTCTGGTTTCCTCCCACACTCCAAAGAAGTACAGGTTTATAAATTAAGGGCTTGGTAAAATTGTAAATTGTCCCGAGTGTGTATGTAAAATGGTGTTAGTATGTGGGGATCGCCGTTCTCCCCGCTGGTTATCGCAGACTCGGTGAGCTGAAGGGCCTGTTCCTGTGCTGTATCTCTAAACTAAACTAAAGGACAATAATTCTTTCAGCATGGTTTTACTTTGCTCTTTATAATATCTTACAACGCATTGGCATATGGCCAGGCTAGGCTTTGAAATATCATACCCCTGATAACTGATGCAGTTGTCTTATCTTTAAAACTTGCAGAAAAAAGGCAATGACACAACTGACATGCTTAGAACGAAGTATCTGTTGTAATAAATGCCACATAGGCAGGAATGGTGGAGCCTCTGTTTATGACATGATTACCCAATTTAGTTTATTTTTTCACAATGTTGCCAGTAAACGTGGCTATCTAGAATAACAGAAAAGTTATTAGTTCATCTTACACTTCATTTACATCCATTTATTTGGATAAAATGGGTGCTCTTTTTAAAATCAAATCAAACAAAAGCAGTTCGGAAGAATCACTTTCAACTTGAGTTCTGTGCAGTGAAAGGCCAGCGCTGTTTAACCAACACTGACGATACATTCCAACAAGCAGTAAAAACCATCTCTCTCTCTCTCTCTGAACATTTCCATCAGTCCAGATAAAATGAATGATTAACTTGCAGAAGAAACATTTTCTTTTCATGTTGATCCTTTTCCAGTTATGAAAAACTTGTTATTTTTGCATAATTATTTTTACGAATTTGATAGAATGAAATACGAGTGGCCCATTAGGGGCACAATAAGGGCGGCACGGTGGCGCAGCTGGTAGAGATGCTGCCTCGCGGCGCGAGAAACACAGGTTCGATCCAGACCTCCGGTGCTGTTGGTCAAGAGTTTGCACGTTCTCCCTGTGACCACATGGGTTTCCTCCGGGTATATCCGGTTTCCTCCCACATCCCAAAGGTTTGTTGGTTAATTGTTCCCTGTAAATTAACCCAAGTGTGCATGGAATTAATGAGAAAGTGGGGTAAAATAGAACCAGTGCGAACGCACAGAACTGCCATCACATGCATGGGTGCTGTCTGTACAGAGTCTGCTCATTCTCCCTGTGACCCTGTGGGTTTTCTCCAGGAGCTCTGGTTTCCTCCCCTACTCCAAAGACGTACAGGTTTGTAGGTTAATTGGCTTGGGTGGAATTGTAAAATTGGCCCTCATGTGTAGGAGAGTGGTCGTGTACGCGGATCGCTGGTCGGCGCGGACTAGATGGGCGGAAGGGTTTGTTTTCACACTGTATCTCTGAACTAAACTAAGCTGCATAGATCGCTGAAATAACAATTGATTAGCCCTGATATTGGAGGTTGGTACTGGAAGTTCATTCTGGAACCTGCAGGCACTTTTCATCAGCTTTATCCGGACTTGACTGCAGTGTTGGAATCTCTGTAGATAGCTGTTCCACAGCAGGATCTTGTGGAAAATTCCCAGTATTCCGATGAGGAGCCACATCCAAATCCTTGTCCTGGAAACAGTGCCTCCATTCATCGGAGTGGCAGGGAATGGAGAAAGTGAAGTTATAGGTAGATTTACTTAATTAGCTGCATTTAGTTGAAGGCTTTCCATTGACTTTGACGGTCCGAGTTATTTTAAGTATTTTTGTGTTTTTTTAATCCTTATTGAGACAGGATGGGGTTTGATTGTTGGTAGGTTTGTGAGTAATGGTGATTAGCCTTTAGTGATACAGTGCGGAAACAGGCCCTTCAGTCCATCGAGTTCTCGCCAACCCGTGTTCCCTGCACACTTGCACTATACCTACACACGCTAGGGGCAATTTATAATTATACCAAGCCATTTAACCTACAAACCTGTACGTCTTTGGAGTGTGAGAGGATACCGAGGCACCCGGGGGAAACACATGCAGGTCAGGGGGAGACCGTACAAATTCCATACAGACAGACCCGTAGTCAGGATCGAACCTGGGTATCTGGCCCTGTAAGGCTGCAACTTTACCACTGCACCATCGTGCTGTCCTGTTAGCTTATAAAGTTGTATGTCTTTGGAGTTCATAAGTTCATATGTTCATACGTTTTAGGTGCAGACTTAGGCCATTTGGCCCATCAAGCCTACTCTGCCATTCAATAATGGCTGCTCTATCTTTCCCTCTCAATCACATTCTCCTGCCTTCGCCCCATAACCCCTGACACCCTCAGTAATCAAGAAGATTTCAACCTCCGCCTTAAAAATGACTTGGCCTCCATCTGTACCAATGAATCCCACAGATTCACCACCCTCTGACTAAAGAAGGAGAATAGGAGGGAACCAGAGCACCTGGAGAAAACCCACGCGGTCACAGAGAGAGAACGTATAAACTCCATACAGACAGCACCCATGCACGTGATGGCCTTTCTGTGCGATAGACTCCACCACAGACAGAGCCTTGCTGATGAGGATCAATGGCTTTGATCAGGAAGATGATGCCAGTGTATCTGCGTAATTCCACGCTGAACTTTAGTTATAATTTTAGAGACATGGAATTTTACAACATGGAAACACGGCCTTTGGCACACCGAGTCCACTCTGACCAACGATCACACATTCACACTAGGTCTATGTTATCCCACTTTCTCGTCCACTCCTCACGCACGAGGTGCAATTTTCACTGAGGACAATTAACCTGCAATCCTGCTTGTCTTTGGGATTTGGGCGGAAACCATCTCAATTACTAACTTCTAATAGAATAATTTCATAAGTTATAGTAACGGGATTACTCCGCCATTCGATCACGGCCGACCTCTCTTTCCACCATTCTCCCTTCTTCTCACCGTAACATTTGACACCCACACTAATCACGAATCTGCTCATCTCCCCTTTGAAAAGGCTTGGCCTCCACAGCTGGCTGTGGCAATTAATTCCACAGATTCACTACCCTCTGAGTAAAGAAATTCCTCCTCATCTTTCTAAAGGTACGTCCTTTTATTCTGAGGCGATTGCCTCGTCTGAGACTCTCCCGCTAGTGGCAACATCCTCTCCACATCCACTCTATCCAAGCCTTTCACTGTTTGGTGAGTTTCAATGAGGTGTCCCCTCATCCTTCAAAACGGCAGCAAGTACAGGCCCGGAGCCATCAAACGATCATCATATGTTTCAGCTACTGACTCATAGCCAACACATTATGTGTGGGAGGAAAGTTTCTACAACATCACAGTCAGCCGCTTGGTTTCAAAATACCCAGGAGCTCTGTTTACTCCTTTTGTAAAACTATTTTTGGAAGATTGATAACCATAGTTTGATTACAAGTAATAGATCAGATATTATGCAAAGGCTGTATTATCCAACCTAATAGTAAACCCATAAACTAAACAGTGGTCTGTTGCACAAGGCTTTTCTGACCCCTAATAAATCCACCAACCCACAATTAATAGCTCTTGCACTTGGCTCACATCCATAGGGTGTGGGGAGCTTGGGGCTGACGAGAATTTCAGCATGACCATGGTACATGAATCTTGTTAATTGGTTTAGTTTCACATTCTGCAGTGGGAAAATATCATGTGTGCCGGGCTATTTTCTAACTAATTTTCTTTCACCGATGGACTCTTGCATTTATTAGAATGAAACGATTGATTGATTGATTGATTAATTGATTGATTTCTCAATCGATCAAATAAAAGATGCAGCGTGGAAACAGGGGTCTGAAAGAGGGTCTTGACCCAAAAGCTGGAATCTTCTTCTTGCGTATGGCATGCACAGCCTGTAATTGTAGGTCAGCTTGCTGTATGGTAACTCAAATCTCACTGCACCAATTGGTGCATGTGTCAATAAATGTAACTTGAACTTGAACTTTCTATTTGATCTTGTTTGTGATGTTGGGTTGAGATTGCATCAGTCGAAACAGGGTGGACCACGTGAAGGTTGCAATCTCCCACCCCAACTCTGGAGTGACTCAGTGGGTCAGTCAGCATCTCTGGAGAACATGGATAGGCAATGTTCGGGGTTGGGAACTTTCAGATGTTGAATATCCATGTCCAGGCACAAGGAACTACAGATGCTGGTTTACAAAAAAAAGGTGCATAGTAGCGGAGTAACTCGGCAGGTTAGGCAACATCTCTGGAGAATATGGATAGGTGACAATTCGGGTGAGTACAATTCTACAGTCTGATGAAGGATTGTGGCCCGAAACATCACCTATCCATGTTCTCCAGAGATGCTGCCAGACCCACGGAGTTGCCCGAGCACTTTGACTTTTTTTCTTAAGGAAACAGGCCCTTCACCCACCCAGTCCACACTGATCATCCATGATACATTCACACTAGTTCTATGTTATCCAACATTTGCTGCCATTCCCTACCCAATAGGGACAATTTTACAGAGGCCAATTAACCGACAAACCTGCACGTCTTTAGGATGTGGGAGGAAACTGCAGCAACAGGAGGAAACCCACGCGGTCGTGGGAAAAATGTACAAACTCCACCCTGGTAGAAGCTGGGTGTCTGATGATGTGAGGCAGCAGCTTTAACGCTGTCTGTTATGTCTGTAGTACAACCTCTTAGGGTGGCACAGTGACACAGCAGTAGAGTTGCTGCCTTACAGCCCCAGCCACCCAGGTTTGATCCTGACTACGGGTGCTGTCTGTACGGAGTTTGTACGTTCTCCCTGAGGCCATGTAATTTTTCCAGTTTCTTCCCACATTCCAAAGATGTGCAGGCTTGAAGGTTAATTGACTTGGGTAAATTGTCCCCTAGTGTGTGCGAACGGTGATCGCTGGTCAGTGTGGACTCGGTGGACTGAAGGGCCTGTTTCCATGCTATATCTCTAAGCAAAAATATAATTCTAGGATTCAATCTACTGCAAGCTCTAAAGCAAGCATTTCCTTCCTAATATAAGGAGACCAAAGCTGTAAGTATCATTCACCCAAGCCCCATATAAATGCAAAACAGTTTATTGACGCAGAAGCTCCATGTCCCTGCCTATAATTGGCTACAGTCTGTTTGCTTTTCTCACTGTTGCTGTCCCTGGATGGTAACTTCTAAGTTCCAATATTTACTGACCCAAAGCACTGGGGTATCTCAGCGGGTCAGGCAGCATCTCTGGAGAAAAGCAATAGGTGACGTTTTGGGTCGGAACCCTTCTTCAGACTCTTAAGAGCTTTTTAACAAGGTCCAGAGAGGGTTGAAGGCCGTCGGCGGGAGTCCAAGAGGAGGAGGAATGTTGGTGATGGGAGATGGGGCCATCGAGTCGGGCACCTTACATCTCTAATGAGATATTCTCTTTGCCCACAGACATGGACACATAGAACATGGAACAGTAAAGAACAGGAACAGGCCCTTCAGCCCGCAATGTCCATGCTAAACATGATGCCAAGCTAAACTAATCTCTGCTTACACGTGATCACATCACTCCATTCATTGACTATCCATTTGCCTATGAGAAAGCCTCTCTAATGCCACTTTTGCATGTGCCTTCCTCATCATCCCTGGTGGTACAATCCACATTCATTCCACGCACTGTATAAAACACTTGTTATTTTTAAGTTATAAACTTTGCCTTGAAGAGACAGTACACGTTGGCATATAAAATAGCCAGTTCAGCAATGTGACGTTTCCCTTCAGCTTATCTAAAGCTTTATGGTTCACTGGGTGTGGGTGGAATTTATAGCACTAATTGTCCTTGGCCCAGCCCTTCTTTATTTGATACAGTAAACCAAAATGATTATATTCCTCACAATCAAATATATACATTTTTTTAGCTATCCAGGAAATGTTTTCATTAAATGAATCATTCCATTTAACTGTTTTGTTTTGATCGGTGTGACATTTTGGAATAATCAGAGGATTTGCTTTAATCACAGAGTCTAAGATGTCGCAAGGAGTTGTTCTGATGTGGGTAATCCAGCCTGTTCTTAGAGGGTCTGTTGTGGGTCAATTGGAAATATACATCCAAAATATTAATTTCATAGTTCAGTAGTATTTTGGTGACAGAAAACACCTTTTCAATGTCTTCATAGAGTCAAAGAGTGATACAGCGTGGAAACAGGCCCTTCGACCCAACTTGCCTACACTGGCCAACATGTCCCTGCTACACTAGTCCCACCTGCCCGCAGTTGGTCCATATCCCTCCAAACGTGTCCTATCCATGTACCTGTTTAACTGTTTCTTAAGCGTTGGGATAGTCCCTGCCTCAACTACCTCATCTGGCAGCTTGTTCCATACTCCCACACACTTTGAGTAAACAAATTACGCCTCAGATTCCTGTTAAATATTTTCCCTTCACCATAAACCTTATGTCTTCTGGACCTCAATTCACCCACTCTGGACAAGAGACCCTGTGCATCTTTTTAGTAATGAAATATCAGGTGTCCAATCCATTTCCAGATGCTGCCTAAAGCTTTGAGTTCCTCCAGCAATTTGTGCTTTGTTCAAGATTTCAGTGTCTTGTCTCTGGATCAAGGCATCTGTAAGGATCTTGTATTTGGAATTAAATAATTAGTCATCATCATCATCGTCATCATTGTTGAAAACATTAGCGACGCAGTGGTGTAGGTTACTAACGGGAACGGTGACGGCCCCACCACACATCTCTGTCCTCCAGTTTCTGCGGATTTCCGCCGCTGGGAGTATGGGATTTTGGTGTGTGTGCTTTATCATCGTTCCTTACAATGCTATGTACGACAGTGATCGCAACTTCTGCTGAAGTGTGGATGACCGTTGGCTCGCTAGAAGCTCATCCGCCCTTTGACAGGTCTTGTTTTTGGTCCTGCTGGGGGTCCACAGCCCCCTCCTGACCTGGCAAACCAGGGGGGGAGACGGTTTAGTCGCCGACTATCCGAGCTTGGAGCTGGTAGCACGGGATTACATGGTACCCGTGGTGGGGGGAACTCCCCCTGACCTGACCTGAAATTAGGTGTATCTCCACCAAAAACATTGAACTATAATTAGTGACAATGTTTTAAAGCAGGTGCCCTGTATTGTTAACATGACCATTATCACCCACTAACAGATTTATCACCAAGCGTAGGCTTGGCGATCGTTTCGCCGAACACCTCTGCTCGGTCTGCAATAACCTACCTGATCTCCCAGTGGCTCAGCACTTCAACTCCCCCTCCCATTCCGAATCTGACCTTTCTGTCCTGGGCCTCCTCCATGGCCAGAGTGAGCACCACCGTAAATTGGTGGAGCAGCACCTCATATTTCGCTTGGGCAGTTTATACCCCAGCGGCATGAACATTGACTTCTCCAATTTCCGGTAGCCCTTATTGTCCCCTCCCCTTCCCCGCGCTCCCTCAGCCCTCTGGCTCCTCCACTTCCTTTCTTCTTCCCGCCCCCACCCTACATCAGTCTGAAGAAAGGTTTTGGCCCAAAACGGTGCCTATTTCCTTCGCTCCACACCCGCTGAGTTTCACCAGCACTTTTGTCTACCTTTCATTAATCATGATAAGATTTTAAATTATTTTAAGGATCTTGGATTTCATCAAAGATACTTAAAGGTCGTGGTTCGGTGACGATTCAGGTTGTGACCCTTACATAGACTGACCAATCTGAAGAAGGGTCGCGACCTGAAATATCACCTAACCATGTTCTCTAGAAATGCTGCCTGACCCTGCTGAATTACTCCAGCACTTTGCATCTCTTTTTATGGTAAACCAACATCTATAGTTCCTTGTGTCTCATTTTTACAGGTCATTTGAAGGTCTAATTTTTCTTCTTTTGACGTTATTTTAATGCATATAATTGAAATAAAAAATGCCCAACAAACTCCTGGACACCTGATCCAGATTGGGTTTTTTTTACAATGATTGTGGGATAGACTTTGACTCTGGAGACAATTACCCTGGTCTCTTTCAAAATATCGTGGTCCTCCAGGTGGAGCCGCGATGGCAGCTTCGCCAACAGTCTGTCTGTCCCTTCGTCTCTTTTTTGTTATTTTTAGTGTGTTTTAAAAGTTTGTGTTAATGTTCTCTGGTTTGTTGTATGTGTGGGGTGGGGAAGAGGGTGGGGAAGGGATTCGGAGGAAACTTTTTTTCATTCTCTTACCTTGCCGGAGATGCGATTGTTTTCCGGGTCGTATCTCCGGTCGCTCTGCGGCCTAACATCGTGGAGCTGGAGGCCTTGCTGGGGACTGACGTTGAGCCCCATCGCGGGGCATGGGCTTACTTTCGGGGCCGATCCCTTGCCTGGGATCGATGTTCCAACCGCGGCCTGCGGACTTTATCATCAGGAGCTCGCAGTCTCGGGTAAGAGACCGATGTCATGAGCCTTAATGTCGCAGAAGGTTTCGAACAGCCCAGACCCGGGGTCGATCGCCAGCCCGGGGAGCTGACATCCCCTGATGCAGGAGCTTGATCAACCCGAGGCGGAGGTTCCGACTGCCGGCTACGGGAGTCAAGATCGTCCCGTCAATGGAAGGCTCGAGGCCCCTGAATGCAGGAGAACAATGAGGGGAAGAGATTTAACTTTTTTTTTGCCTTCCATCACAATGAGGAATGTGGAGGAGTCACTGTGGTGGATGTTTATGTTAAAATGTATTTAGTCTGTTCAGTTGCTTTTTATTACTATGACTGTATGGCAAATCAAATTCCTACTTGACTAATAAAGTGTGATTGTGATTGTGATTGATTGTGAATATTGTCATAAGGAGTGAATTGGACCTCACAAGGACCAGAGCAACACTACAACATCAGCAAGTTGCCGTCAACTTACAATTCTGTCCAAAGATCTCCTGCAAAATTCTGCTGATAGCTATATATGTCTCGTGCCACACGACAACATCAGATGCATTGCAAATTTGAGCTTCCTTAAAAAACGTGTTTGGTTAAAAAATTGAGATGTGTCATCAAAGCAGAGAATGCTTCTCAAAAGCCTTCTAGCTCCAGGTTAAACTGCAGGAAAAGAGGCTGCAAACAGTGATCAGAGTTCTGATCATTGTGGTCAATGAAAGTTACATTCCTCTGTTGGGCAGAACTGTCCAACCAGTAAATTATATTCTTAATCTGCACTGCCCAATAATAATACAAAACCTTCGGAAGTGAAAGTCCCCCAATGTCTTTTGGTTTGCACAAATGTTTTCTTTGAATTCTGTGTGATCTATAATCCCAGATAAAATTGGTAAATATTAGAGTCTAGTTTTTTAAAGAAGTTTTTTGGTATACATAATGGTATAGATTGAAATAGGTATAATATTTGTGGTAAAAAGATCATTTTTATAGAGTTAATTCTGCCTATTAATAATAACGGAAGTGTTTTCCAGAATTTAATCGACCTGTTGAGTTTATTTAATAAAGGCATGAAATTAGCATTAAATAATGCTTTGTATTTTCTAGTAATTTGAATACCCAAATACTTAATTTTTTTGGTTGCAATTTTAAAGGGGAATTTTAATAGGTGTGTAGATTCTTGAGGTTTTAACGTCATGATTTCACTTTTATTCCAGTTCATTCTGTATCCAGAAAAAGAACCAAATTCCTCTATTAAATTTAATAAGTTTGGTATGCTCTTTTATTATCTATTCTCCCTTTCTTTTTCATTATTTAAAAAAAATAAGCTGTACATAAAATGTAATATGTCAGTATATATTAGGCACCTCTCTATTATTTTCTATCTATATAAAAATTAAAAAATATATATAAGTACAACTATTATACAATTGTTAATACAAACAATATGACTACAACAAACAAAATACTTTTTATTATTTATTTACTTCTAATAAAAAAAAACTTTAAAAAAAGTATATATTAGGCACCTTGGTGCCATATTCCTGTACTTACTTCTAATAAAATAAAATAAAAAATGAAAAAGAAAGTTACATCCCTCAATGACCGATCCTGGAATCAGGTTTGTAGTTTAGTTTTAGTTCAGAGATACAGCGTGGAAACAGGCCCTTCGGCCACCAAGTCCACACTGACCAGCGACCTACGCACACTAACGCTATCCTTCACAATAGGGACATTTTACGATTTTTACTGAAGCCAATTAACCTACAAACCTGCATGTTCTTGGAGTGTGGGAGGAAGTCGGAACACCCAGAGAAAACCCACGAGGTCACGGGGAGAACGTACAAACTCCGTACAGACAGAACCCGTAGTCAGGATCGAACCTGGATTTCTAGAGCTGTGAGGCAGCAACTCTGCCGCTGCGCCACCGTGCCGCTCTGGTTCAAAGGATTTTCTTTTGGTGACATGGGAAATGAAGCATAAATTCTACTACAAATTTAATGTGGTACTCAGATATTTATTTGTAATACACTGAAATGCAAATGTTTTATTACATAAACATAGAGGAAAGAACACATTCTGAAGGATATTTGTGATCCATTTTGGATGCTGGGACTAAGAGAGACATTAAAAAAGACACAAAGTGCTGGAGTAACTCAGCAGGTCAGGCAGTATCCCTGAAGAACATGGTTGCTGCCTGACCTGCTGAGTTACTCCAGCACTTTGTGCCTTCCATTTTTTTTTTGTACACCAGCATCTGCAGTTCCTTGTTTCTACAATAGAGAAATTAAGTTGCCCTGAGGCAGAATAACATCAGAATTTGGTTCACAGGGACCTCATTCAGCGCTGGGTCCTTGCAATTTTTCAATGCAACAATGCAAAATTCCAGACTGGTTTCTCATCTTGACAACGGTCAGCTCTTATTTAAAGAGCAGTAGCTGATACAACAATGTACCACGCTATAACACATAATGCGCAGTGTTCTCAAAGATTTTAGTTTAGTTTAGAAATACAGCGCGGAAACAGGCCCATTGGCCCAGCGATCCCTGCACATTAACACCATCCTACACTAGGGAGAATTGTTACATTTCTACCAAGCCAATTAACCTACAAACCTGTACGTCTTTGAAGTGTGGGAGAAAGCTGAAGTTCTCAGAGGAAACCCACGAGGTCATGGGCAGAAGGTACAAACTCTGTACAGACAGCACCTGTAGTCGGGATCGAACCTGGATCTCTGACGCTGTAAGGCAGCAACTCTACCGCTGCGCCACTGTGCACTTACACCAAAAACATTGCATTAACATAATTGAAATGATCGACATGTTAATTCTCTTAATATTCCCCCCCCCCCCCCCCCCACCCCCAAGTCATAGATGTTTAGTTTTTCCAAATAGTGTCACATTACCCTTAAGAATAGCCTTAAGGTGGGGTCAAGGAAAGAGAGTTCACGTCGCGGCCCTGTTTCCACCAATCTTTCAGCTCTGGCCGAACAACTTCTAATCTTGTGTGTGGACTAGAAAAGAAGAAGACCTTTAAGCTCTCCTAAGAAGACTACACACCTAAATCATGAACGTCAGCATTTCACTGATCTCGCTTTCTTAGTATCTTAGCTTTCAGAGAGGCAAAGGTATGTTGTGTATCAATGGGCGAATCCTATGTTTACTTGGGAAAGCTGCCAGTCACTGAAGGAACTATTAACATTTGAAATGTAATGAAGTGAAATAGAAAAAAAAAAACTGTGAGACAAATTGAAAGTGAAAGCGTTTATCATAGCAGGCATTAAAAACGAGTAATAAGGAAATCATTGCATTTTAAATTATTTTGAAAAAGGTTATTGATGAAAAGAGTTTACATGTTGGTACAAAAATGTGATCTTGTTCAGTCAATCTGTTCCATTAAAAAAAAACGTTACTGGAATTCTACAATAAAACTATAAAATAGTGGAGTAACTCAGCAGGACGGAAAATAGTTGAGAGTGAATGAAGTAATGTTTCCGGTCAATGACCTTTCGTTCAAGCTCTGTTTCAGTGACATGGAATAAAAAGGGCCTGCAGGTACTGGTTTGTAACAAAGATCGACACAAAATGCTGGAGTAACTCAGCAGCTCAGGCTGCATCTCTGGAGAAAATGAATAGGTGATGTTTCGGGCTGGGACCCTTCTTCAGATTGATTTGATTGTGTGGGGGGGGGGGGGGGGGGGGGGAAGGCGTGGACTGGAAGAAAGAAAGACCAGAGCAAATCAGGGCCAACAACAGATGATCTGAGGCAGGGAGGTTCCCTGATGGGGCAATTGTTGGTTCGAGACAGTGTGATCCCAAGATCATTGCGCCGTGGAACTGGCTCACCGAACCTTAGTGGGGAATGGGGGCAAGTGAGGCAAGAGGGAGGGGAGAGACGAGGGGAGTGTTTGTAGCTGTTACTTAAAATTATAGAATACAACATTCATACCATTAGGTTGTAAGCGACTGTTAGTGGTCTTTTCTTGCTTCCAGTTTCACCCCCCTCAAACCCCCCCCCCCCCCCCCGCTCCACCCCCCACTACAATCAGTCTGAGGAAAGGTCCTGACCCAAAACCCTATGTATTTTTTCCAGAGATGCTGCCAGACCCGCTGAGTTACTCCAGCATTTTGTGCCTATATACTGTTTCTTCAGTGATATTAGTTGATGGATTAACTTGGTCCTGGAGACAGTGAGGATGTTCCTGCTCTTTGTCAGTGCCATGGGAACTATATGCAAGGGCAGATGAAGTCGCAGTTTAACGTCTCCTTTGAAGGTCTCCTTGGGCACGGTATTCTCATTCCTACATTTAGTTATATGGTTTAGTTTAGTGATACAGCACGGAAACAGGCCCTTCGGCCCATTGAGTCCGCACCGACCGGCGATCCCCATACACTAGCACACATTGCACACCAGGGACAATTTACAATTTTTACCGAAGCTACAAACCTGCAGGTCTTTGGAACATGTGAGGGAACTGGAGCACCCGGAAATAACCCATATGGTCACGGGACGAACGTACAAACTCTGTACAGACAGCATCCGTAGACAGAGCCGAACCCGGGTCTCTGGTGCTGTAAGGCTGTAAGGCAGCAACTCTACCACTGTGCCGCAGTGCCACCATACTTAAAGCCTGCGGGCAAATGTGTTAGCAATGATGCATTCAAAGAAAGAGCGAAAGTACGCCATTTAATATGAAAGTCGGAAACAGGCCCTTCAGCCCACCGAGTCTGTGCCAACCAATGATTCCCCGCACACTAGTTCTATCGTACACACTAGGGACAATTTACAGAAGCCAATTAACCTGCAACCTCCCATCATTGGGGTGTGGGAGGAAACCGGAGCATCCGGGGAAAACCCACGCAGGTCGCAGGGAGAACGTACAAACTCCATACAGACAGCACCCGTAGTCAGGATCGAACCCGGGTCTCTGATGCTGTAAGGCAGCAACTCTACCCATGCGCCATGTAAATATTGAGAAGAGAAACACAAAGTGCTGGGCACTTCATAGCTGTGGTTACTCAAAACATTTCAAATAATCAAAATCAGCCAAAGGCAACAGGTTTGGTCAAATAAATATTGAATAAGGTCACCTGAGTTCATGTTCTTTTTATTCAATGTTGAAGGAGTGGCTGCAGAGATCAGTGCAAATAAATGTGTCCCAAACAGTCTTTACCATGGGTTACAGTCTGAAGCGTGGGTCAGCTTCACAAGGGGGTACGTACATGCATTTTATTCCCCCACCATCAACAGTGGCTTCATTTCCACTGTTAAAAAAATCAACTGCTGTCTTACTCATTCAGTAACGACTTGCACAATCTTCCATTATTTAGAAAGTGATCATGAGATGAATGCAGGGATTTGAAGCTCTTGACCCTTTCAACCATCGACTCGTCGAGACCCTTCTTCAGACTGAGGTCTGAGATATGAGTCTGAAGAAGGGTCTCGACCCGAAACGTCGCCTATCTCCTTCGCTCCTTAGATGCTGCTGCACCCGCTGAGTTTCTCCAGCTTTTTGTGTAACCCTCGATTCTACAGCATCTGCAGTTCCTTCTTTAACAACATGAGATTAATGCAGTCAGCTTGCTCCACCTGGTGGAGAAACAAGCGTGTGCAGGAAGTAACTGCAGATGCTGGTTTACACCGAAGATAGACACAAAGTGCTGGAGTAACTCAGCGGGTCAGGCAGCATCTCTGGAGTGAAGGAATGGAGGACGTTTCCTGTAAGCCTGCGCTTGGTCTCGTCGATCGGTGATCATTTCGCTGAACACCCCCGCTCAGAAGGCTCGGCGGTTGTTTCGCTGAACACCCCCTGAACTCCCAGTTGCCAAACACTTTAACCCCCATTCTCATTCCCACACTGACCTTTCTGTCCCGGGCCTCCTCCACTGTCAGAGTGAGGCCCAATGCAAATTGGATGAGCTGCACGGCCAAGGGCGGAAAGCCCGGGGGGGCCAGAGGGGACACGTTCCCCCCCATGTTTTGAAAGGTGGGGGACATCCCCCCCAAGTTTTTGTCATCCGGATTTTAAAATCTCCGCTGTCCGCGAGACAGTGGAGGTGGGACTGCTGATTGAGGGCACCGATTGGACGAGAGAGACGTCGGTCAGCAGGAAATAGGGGCGGGACATGATGATTCAGCACGATGATTGGAGGAGGGAGGAGTGGGGGGGTGGGACTGAGGATTGAGTGCGGTGATTGGAGGAGGGAGACGTGGCACAGACCTGCGCCTTATACGGGTCTCCCATGCTGTCCCGTCCCCACCCGAGTGCCCCCCCCCCCCCCCCCGCGTGTGACCAGAGACGTCGGCAGTCAGACGCGAGCTGCAGCCCCAGGCCCACAGCCAGCGCAGAGAAGCAGCGCTAAACCCAGCTCAACTCTGCCTGTCCCGCCAGGTAAACCCGCCTGGGCTTGCGGGAAATATGGGCAGCGCAGAGAAGCAGCGCTGGTGTCCCGTCAGTCCAGTCAGGACTGTAGTTAACCCGGCTAGACAGGCAGAGTTGAGCTGCATTTAGCCTCCGAAGCCTCTCGCATGTGTGTGTGTGTGTGAGTGTGCGCATGCACGCGCAGCCACCAAAAAATTGTTCCCCCCTGTCCCCTCCATGTTTTGATAACGAGTTCCGCTCTTGGCTGCACCTCATATTTCGCTTGGGTAGCTTACAACCCAGTGGTATGAATACTGATGGCGAGAGTTCCCTCTCTCTCAATCCCGCCCCCACCCTAGTCCTCCAACTAGTTCCACTGTCCTCCTGATTAATTTTACAGATTTATACCTCGTTGCCACTTTCCCATCAGCTAACAATGAAGCATTCTACATTTCCTTGATCGTCTGCTTTGATCTATCATTTTCACACCTTACCCTTCCATATCTCTTGTCTCCCTCTCCCCATGACTCTCAGTCTGGAGAAGGGTCTCGATTTGAAACGTCACCCATTCCGTCTCTCCAGGGATGCTGCCTGTCCCGCTGAGTTACTCCGGCATTCTGTGCCTATTTTCACTGTAAACCAGCATTTGTACTTCCTTCCTAAACAGATCCCTTAAGCTTTGGTTCACTGAGCATAAGTGTTCAGCATAACAGTAACCGAGTCTGCACTTGGTCTCGCCGATGTACAGGAGCATACATCGGGAATACCTGATGCAGTGGATGAGGTTGGAGGAGGTACATGCGAACCTCTGACTCACCTGAAAGGACTGTCGGGGTCCCTGGATGGAGTCGAGGGAAGAGGCATAAGGAAAGGTGCTGCATCTCCTGCAGTTGCAGGGGAAAGAACCTGCAGGGGATGGGATGGTTTGGGTGGGGAGGGATGAACCAAGGAGTTGCGGAGGCAGCGGTCTCTGCGGAAGGCGGAAACGGGCAGAGATGGGAAGATGTGGCTGATGGTGGGATCACATTGGAGGTGATGGAAATGTCGGAGTATGATGTGTTGAGTGAGTCATAAGAGTCAAAGAGTCAAAAGAGTTTATTGTCATGTGTTCCTGACAGGACAATGAAATTCTTTCTTTGCATAGCACAACAGAACATAGTAGGCATTGACTGCAATTATATATGTAAATACACACATGAATTAATAAATTAATAAAGTGCAAACAACAGATGGAGGGATATTAATGTTCAGAGTTTTGTCCGAGCCAAGTTTAATAGCCTGATGGCTGTGGGGAAGTAGCTATTCCTGAACCGGGTTGTTGCAGTCCTCAGGCTCCTGTACCTTCTACCCGAAGGTAGCAGGGGGTTGAGTGTGTGGCCAGGGTGGTGTGGGTCCTTGATGATGCTGCCAGCCTTTTTGAGGCAGCGACTGTGATAAATCCCCTCGATGGGAGGAAGGTCAGAGCCGATGATGGACTGGGCAGTGTTTACTACTTTTTGTAGTATTTTCCTCTCCAGGGCGCTCAAGTTGCCAAACCAAGCCACGATGCAACCGGCCAGCAAGCTCTCTACTGTGCACCTGTAGAAGTTAGAGAGAGCTCTCCTTGACAGACCAACTCTCCGTAATCTTCTCAGGAAGTAGAGACGGTGATGAGCTTTCCTAATAATTGCATTTGTGTTCTCGGACCAGGAAAGATCTTCACAGCTGTGCATGCCCAGGAATTTGAAGCTCTTGACCCTTTCAACCATCGACCCATTGATATAAACAGGACTGTGGGGCCCCATCCTACTCCTTCCAAAGTCTACAATCAGTTCCTTGGTTTTGCTGTTGTTGAGGGCCAGGTTGTTGTGCTGGCACCAAATGGACAGTTGCTCGATCTCTCTTCTATACTCCGACTCATCCCCATCAGTGATACGTCCCACAACAGTGGTGTCGTCAGCGAACTTGATGATGGAGTTTGCACTATGACCGGCTACGCAGTCATGAGTATAGAGTGAGTACAGCAGGGGGCTGAGCACGCAGCCTTGAGGTGCTCACGTGCTGATTGTTATCGAGTCTGACACATTTCTGCCAATACGAACAGACTGTGGTCTATGAATGAGAAAGTCAAGGATCCAATTGCAGAGGGATGCGCGGAGACCCAGTTCTGCGAGTTTGGTAACCAACTTGGAGGGGATCATTGTGTTAAATGCCGAGCTGTAGTCAATTAATAACAGCCTGCCATATGAGTTTTTGTTGTCCAAGTGGTCCAGAGCGGAGTGGAGGGCCAGCGAGATCGCGTCCACCGTTGATCCGTTGTGGCGGTAAGCAAACTGCAGTGGGTCCAGGTTTTTGTCCCACAACATTGGGAACATTATTCCTGCATCTAGCTTGTCCAGTCCTTTTATAATTTTAAGAAGGAACTGCAGATGCTGGAAAATCGAAGGTAGACAAAAATGCTGGAAAAACTCAGCGGGTGCAGCAGCACCTATGGAGCGAAGGAAATATTTCCTTCGCTCCATAGACGCTGCTGCACCCGCTGAGTTTTTCCAGCATTTTTGTGTAGCTTTTATAATTTCGTACGTTTCTATAGGATCCCCTCTTGTCCCTCTAAATTGCAGTGAATATAAGCCCAGTCTTTCCTCACATGACAGTCTTGCCATCCCGGGGATTAACCTGGTGAACCTACGCTGGCTGCACTGCCTCAACAGCAAGGACGTCCTTCCTCAAATTAGGAGACACATTTTACCAAGGTAATGACAGCCCCTGCTGGGCATTTGTGTTTTACGTCCACGGGTCTCATTATTAGGTTTGCAAGTGGCGGGTTTGACGCCCAGCCGCTGCCTAAGAGGTGCTGGGGTTGAGCCGGGGGTCGCTCAGTGCTGGTACCTCGGCCCCCCTGTCTCAGTCTGTGATCCCGTGGATGAGTGTGTACTGTCGGCGTGGCTCGGCGCAAACCTCCCCCTTCTCTCTCCACCTCCCCCCCGGCCCTCAGCCTTCCTCTTCCCCGGCGCAGTCTGTGGACACTTCTCCACCTTAAACCCGGGCCCCAGACACTGGGCAGGTTAGTAGCGATGTGTTTAAACTCGGCTTGTTGCGAGGAGCGGGCTGTGTGTGCGTGTATCAAACGCGACTCTTGCACCTTTGTTACGTTTGTTGCGTTCATTAATCTGTTACCAAATCTACCTGATCCCACCGCGGGCACCGGTTCTCACTGAAATAACACTGAAGAAGGGTCCCCGACCCGAAACGTCACCCATTCCTTCCCTCCCTCCCTCCAGAGATGCTGCCTGTCCCGCTGAGTTACTCCAGCATTTTGTGTCTATCTTCGAAATAACACCCACCGTGTTATTTACGTCCTCTGCCATGTCATAACTCCACTTGTAAACCGGTTATTGCTTCATCTTGCATTCGCTCACTGCCTGACCCTCATCGCCCAGAATATCGCTCGAAAAAACCTGCCTTATTGGCGTGTGCTTCCTCTAACATTATCGCCTGATGTTCACCGACGGCCAGTCACAGACATGAGAGGCCTTGAGAAACAAACTCACTGGTTGTCAACCTGCACGTACTGCCATTTCCTTGTGTTCCTGCTCCCCCTCCTGTTCTCAATCGTTCTGCATTGTACTTCCAGTGAGCCCCAAATGTGCAGAAATCTTTCAAAAGGTAGACGCAAAACGTGGTCATTTATTCACCCGCACCAGGAAGCTTGTTAGACCGTGATGGTTAAAGGGTTGATTCCGCTCGGAGGGGAGAAACAAACATTGAACAGAAATAAAGACGGTAAGCCCGGAGAACTTGGGGAACAGGAGAGTTGGTGAAGATTTTGGAAACTGAATGTAAACACTGTGTTCCAGGGAGCATAGGTTGCAGGTGAGAGGGGAATGATTTAATAGGAACCTGAGAGCTAACTTTTTCTACGCGGAAGGTCGTGGGGAAAGAGAACAGGCTGCCAGAGGAGAAAGGCGAGGCAGGCACTGGAACATTTAAAAGACATTTGGACAGGTACATGGATAGGAAAGGTTAAAAGGGATATGGGCCAAATGCAGGTAGGTGGGGCTAGCAGGGTCTCTGAGAGGAATTTTATCAGTGGGTACAAAGTTTCTTTAGTAATGATGGGTCTTCCCCCTCCCCCTCTTTCAATCAGGTTACCCGCTTTATTATAGATAAAACTATGTAGGCTCACACAAAATGTGAATGTTAGTCTTCACAAAATATATGTAAACATTTTCTGATATTTCCGGAAATTCCCGGCCCCCCTCCTTTGGTTCCCAGACCCCCTTTTAGACCCCGGGCCTGGGTACGATGTACTCCCTGCACCCCCCTCTCATAGGCCCTGGGTGCTAGTGTAGATGGGGCATGTTGGTCGGTGTGGGCAAGTTGGGCCGAAGGACCTGTTTCCATGCTGTATGACTCTCTGACAATTTAGGAGAGAATAGAAACTTCCATGTATCTGTACATTTGGACGTACATGGATAGGAATGGTTTAGAGGGACATGGGCCAAATAACTTGGTGGGGCATCTCTGTTGGCAGGGACAAGTTGGGCCGAAGGGTGCGTTTCCGTCCTGTATGACTCTATGACTCTAATGTTCCAGAGAATGGTGGTGGGGTGACACAAAGCTCGCAAACAATTGGAAGGAAATATAAGGCGTCGGAGAAGCCAAGGAGCTGTGCAGTTGAAGATCACCTAGGTGTGGCAAAACTCTGCAGGAATGTCACGTCTATTTGTCAGGGAGCCAATGAAAGCAAGGAAGTACCTTCAAGAATATAAAACCAAAGAACAAAACCTGTGGGAATGTACTCAGCAGGTCGGTCGGCAGCTTTGAAGAGAGAAATTTAGTGTTATATTTCAAGTTAGAGCGACATTGAGATCTACAATTCACACCTTATATCTCTCAGCCTTTTGTCTTCTTTTCATCTCTGCCCATTTCCACTCGTCTGCTAATCAACCCTCTTTATCTGTATTCACCTATCACTCATCTGACTATGACCCGCCCCCACCTTTCTTCCAACTTTTTTCCCCCTCTTATAATTAGTGTGAAGAAGGGTCCCAACCTGAAATATCTTGGTGAAAGTAGGTTCTAGACATTCCATAAATAGCTTTCTGGTGTTATTATTCAGGATTGGGTTTAATATTGTCACCAGTACCGAGGTACATAGAAACATAGAAACATAGAAACATAGAAATTAGGTGCAGGAGTAGGCCATTCAGCCCTTCGAGCCTGCACCGCCATTCAATATGATCATGGCTGATCATCCAACTCAGTATCCCGTACCTGCCTTCTCTCCATATCCTCTGATCCCCTTAGCCACAAGGGCCACATCTAACTCCCTCTTAAATATAGCCAATGAACTGGCCTCAACTACCCTCTGTGGCAGAGAGTTCCAGAGACGCACCACTCTGTGTGAAAATTGTAAAGCAATGTTTTGCATGCTATTCAAACCGATATATCATACATTAATAAGATTGTGGCAAACTCCAGTACTATAGGAAAGGGAAAGATCATACAGAGTGCAAAATATGGTTCTCAGTATTGTCGTACATCAGTTCCAAAGACAAACCAATGTCCACAATAGGGTAGATGTAAATGTGACACTACCCTGGCTGATGGAAGCCTGATAACAGAGGGGAAGAAACTGTTCCTGAGTCTGGTGGTGCATGCTTTAAGCTTCTGTACCTTCTGCCGGACGGGAGCAGGGAGAAGAAGGAATGACCAGAATGGGATAAGGCTGTGATTATGTTGGCTGTTTTTCCAAGGCAGCATGAAATGTAAATGGAGTCAATGGTGGGGAGTCTGGTCTGTGTGATGGACTGGGCTCCATCCCATAAGATATTAGAAAATGAAGGTTTTTGTAATCCATAATTGTGATGTGTTGACATGTATGGGGAGGGGGGGGGTGGGGGGGGGATGTGATGAACAAGCATTGTGACTGCATGCTCTGCCCTTTCAGCATTATACCATGGAGGTCGATCCTAACAAGTCACCAAAGGCAGGAGAAAATGCCTCCTGCAATGGGGATGCCTCTGCATTGCCGACAGATCTTCAGCTACAAGCTCCCCCCAAACCCCCGCCGTACGTTTGCACCTTGAGTCCGCAGCTGATCGCCAAAGCACAAGAGGAACTTCAGGAGAAACCGGAGTGGAGACTTCGTGATGCACAAGCCCTGAGAGACATGATTTTGAAGGAGGCTCCGAACTTGAAGACTCGCTTGGACGATGCCTTCTTGCTGCGGTTTCTCAGAGCTCGCAAGTTTGATTACGACAGGGCACTGAAGCTTTTATTGAATTACCACGCCAGCCAGAAGACCTGGCCAGAGGTGTTTTCAAACTTGAGGCCATCTGCAATAAAACGTGTGTTGGATTCTGGATTTCTTACTATGCTGCCTCGCCCTGATCCACTCGGACGATATATCTTAGTCATTCGACCAGGTAACTTGGCACAAACTGTGAGCTTTTAAAAAAATATGTAGGAATGTTAAATTGCCAACTGCATTTTAGTTTAGAGATATAGTGCGGAAACAAGCCCTTGGGCCCACTGTGTCCGCGCCGACCAGCGATCCTCGTACACTAGCACTATCCCACACACTAGAGACAATTTACAATTTTTACCGAAACTAAATTAACCTACAAACCTGTATGTCTTAGGTTTGTGGAATCTGTGGAATTCTCTGCCACAGAAAGTAGTTGAGGCCAGTTCATTGGCTATATTTAAGAGGGAGTTAGATGTGTCCCTTTTGGCTAAAAGGATCAGGGGGTATGGAGAGAAAGCAGGTACAGGATACTGAGTTGGATGATCAGCCATGAATGGCGGTGCAAGCTCAAAGGGCCGAAGGGCCGGCCTACTCCTGCACCTATTTTCTATGTTTCTATGTCTTTGGAGTGTGGGAGGAAACTGGAGCACCCGGAGAAAACCCACTAGGTCACGGGGAGTACGTACAAACTCTGTATAGACAACACCCATAGTCAGGATTCAGTGACACTACCACAAACTGAAGAAAACTGATTAATGACATTGGATTATTAATTGCAGATCACATGATGTTTTAGTAATTGGTACAAAATCTTCAGCAGTCCACTGGTAAATCACTGAATCATATAATGGTTATAACGTTGACGGAGGTATTGGGCCCCATCAAATCTCTATTGGTTCCATCCACATACTTATTCAGCACCTTCCATTTTCTCCAATCGCATCACGGGGCAGCACAGTGGAGCAGCGGTAGAGTTGCTGCCTTACAGCGCCAGAGACCCGGGTTCAATCCTGACTACGGATACTGTCTGTACAGAGTTTGTACGTTCTCCCTGTGACCGTGTGGGTTTTCTCCGGGTTCTCAGGTTTCCCCCAACATTCCTACGACGTGCAGGTTTGCATGTCAATTGGCTTCTGTAAATTAACCCTAGTGTGAAGAACGCAAGTGGAATAACATGGAAGTACCGTGAACGGGAGAATCGCTGGTCAGCGTGGACTCGGTGGGCTGAATGGCCCATTTCCCCACTGTATCTCTAAACTAAACTGAACAAATCTCGACCGTTTCCATATACGTACTTATATGCATGTATATCACATTCTCTCTAATCAAATCTCATTAGTCCCTGATTTCTTTTCACCACCAAAATTAAATTGACTGCACAGTCTTTACCTTATTTATCCTTACACCTCAGTTCAAAACCGTCTGTGTGCTAAATGCATTTCGTTGTCTCTGTACTGTACACTGACAATGACAATTAAAATTGAATCTGAATCTATGAATGTTTGCAATCATCGAGTCCCCACTAATCCTGAATCGAGATGATTAATTGAAGTTATTTTTCCATTTTCTCTTCGCTTGGAGTTTAACGGGAGGACGAGTTCACCATGATCCTTGACCTCTTACTGTGCATAACCCTGTTTTGTAGGATGACCCCTTTTGCAAGGTAGCGTTTATCAGCTCAGGTTGAGATTACACCAAATTATGATGAGCATACTTGTGGTGTGGTGAAGGGCAAGGACCAGAGGGCACAGCCTCAGAATAAAAATATTTGTCTTTACAATGGAGATGAGGAAGAATTTATAGACACCCTCCATAATGTATCCCTTACTTTAAACCTCTGCCTTCCGGTGATAGAAGGACACGCAAAGAGGAAAGGCTCATCATGATATTACATTTACTTTTAGTTCCCAGTCAAGTCAAGTCAAAGTCAAACAAACTTTATTGTCATTTAGAAATACATTGATAAATGAAATTCCAAACGAAATTCCGTTTGGAGATACAGCGCGGAAACAGGCCCTTCGGCCCATCAAGTCCATGTTGACCAGCGATCCCCGCACACTAACACTATCCTACACACACTGGGGACAATTTAGAATTATACCCAACCAAATAACCTACAAACCTGGACGCCTTTGGAGAGTTGGGAGTAAGCCAAAGATCATGGAGAAAACCCACGCAGGTCACGGGAAGAACGTGCAAACTCTATACAGACAGCACCCGTAGTCTGGATCGAACCCAGGTCTCTGGCGCTGTAAGGCAGCAACTCTACCGCTGCGCCACCGTGCTAACCCGTACAATGCAGAGCAATTGGATGTGTTCCTTCTGAAACACATTAGATTTTAAACAAATAAACTAGATTTAAAAACAACTAATTTATTGAAGCAGTCCCCTGAATGAACAAGGGTCTTGACCCGAAATGTCTCCTCTCCAGAGATACTGTCTGACCCGCTGAGTTAGCCCAGCTTTTTGTGTCTATCCCTGAATGAAGATGTTTTTTTCTAAACTAAAATACTATACAAAGAAACTATTGGTTTCCCACAGCCTGCAGTATAAATGTTTATGTCTTGTGGCCAATTACATCATTTTATTTCTATCCTTTCTCTCAACTCAGCAAATGTGAACTTTTTTCATTATAAACTGTTGCTAAATTATAACAAGGGGTTGCATTGATTAAGCAGAATAGAACCAAGCTATTTGGCTCAAATGATCTGTAGTTTCTGTATTTCTGTAGTTCTTTATTCAATGTTTTTTTTATTGTCAAGTATGCACAGCACAATGAAATTCTTTTGCACAACCACAAATTCACAGTCGCCACAGTTTTGGCGCTGCTTAAAATAAACAGCGGTCCAAAAGGTCCAAAGTCCAGTCCAGGTTTTGGAAGTTCTGGAGTGACCCTGAACCAGGAAGCCTGCAGGCCCATGACTCGATTTCCCTCTCCTCTCTCGAACCCCTCTGTGTCCCAGGGGTTGCCTCCTGCAGCCGTCCGGTCCACTGCTCACATCCGTCACCACCTGCGGACCCCTCCTTGACTCTCAGGTCTTCGGGGCTCTGAGCTTCTGCCGCACGTGGCCGTTGTGGGTCTTCGTTCTCAGCGACCAATGGGTTTAGTTTAGTTCAGAGATACAGCGCGGAAACAGACCCTGGAGCCCACCAGGTCCGCGCCGACCAACAATCCACTAACACTATCCTACACACACCAGGGACAATTTACAATTTTACCAAGCCAATTTACCAACAAACATAGTGCATCTTTGGAGTGCGGGAGGAAACCGGAGAAAACCCACACAGGTCATGGGGCGAACGTACAAACTCCATACAGACAACACCGGTAGTCGGAATCTAACCCAGGTCTCTGGCGTTCTATAGTAGCAACTCTATCGCTCCGTCACCATGCCTGCGTTTCTTTGGTCTTTGTTCTGGGTCTTTATTCACATCGGTCCTTGTCCAGGCCATCCTCGTTCTCGGCGGTCACATCAGCTTGGGTGTGTATGCTCAAATCATCTAATTGTAACAAATATTGTGTCTTTACTCTAGATCAGCTGCACCTTATCCACAGAATATTTCTTGGATCTTCTAAGGAATTCAATAATAATCTTTAAGAATTGATTAGTTCAGCCTCTAAAGTATCCCCATGAATTAATTAATAAAATAAAGTACCTACCACTGTATCATATACACTTGACCATACTAAGTAATTGTATTTCACAAGATGCTGGAGTAACTCAGTGGGACAGGCAGCATCTCTGGAGAGGAGGAATGTGTGATGTTTCAGGTCAAGACCCTTCCTCAGGCTAAAGAAGGGTCGCGAGCTGAAACGTTGCCCATTCCTTCTCTCCAGAGATGCTGCCTGTCCCGCTGAGCTACTCCAGCATTTTGTGTCTATCTTTGGTGTACACCGGTGTTCCTTCCTACACAATTGTGTTTCACACGCAGAATTATTTATAGTTTGTGGGATATACTTCAATTTTGTCTGCTCACTTGAACGATGGAAGAAATATCCATGGACCTGTGTTCCTGCAGTTAAGTGTTGGCAAACCAAGTGAAACTGTGTTTTACTTGCAATATAAGCTGTTATTAAAAGTCTGCGTTCTAATTTTCCAGGAAGATGGAAAATTTCTGATTATCCCATCACTGAAAACATCCGTGCCATTTACATAACATTAGAGAAGCTTGTTCAATCAGAAGAGAATCAAGTGAACGGAATAGTCATTCTTGCAGACTATGGTGGAGTTGCCTTGTCCCAGGCTGCTCAGCTTGGACCCTTTATGGCCAAAAAGGTCATTGGAATTCTTCAGGTAAATATAGATTTATTCTTTCCAGGCACCCATCGTTGCTCCAAAGGCAAGAGTGTTGTTGAAAATACAGCATTATCTTGTGATGTACATTCTTTTCACAGGATGGATTTCCAATGAGGATAAAAACTGTCAACATCATCAATGAGCCCATTATCTTCAAGGGGATCTTTGCCATCATAAAGCCTTTTCTGAAGGAGAAAATGACGGAAAGGGTAGGTTCCCTGAATTAGTTCCTTGTTTCACTGTTGTTGAATTTAATGCACGTTATCAAGATATTGAAAGCTCTGCACATTATTATCTAAGAGCGTTCTAGATTGTCTTTAAAACCGATGCAAGGCGCTGCAGTAACACAATGTGGGTCGTGAAGCATCAGGGGCTCCAGCACTCTAGCTGAGTTACACCAGCACTTTGTGTCTTTTTTTGTAAACCAGCATCTTCAGTTCCTTCACTGTCTAGTCAGTCTAGTTACACACAATTGAAACAGGTCAACATCTCCAACATCCACCCATATTTGGACTCGATCCACCATATTTACACTAATCCGATGTTATTCTTTCCCCAATCCCACCAGTTATATAACCATATAACATATAACCATATAACAATTACAGCACGGAAACAGGCCTTCTCGGCCCTTCCAGTCCGTGCCGACCATTTATTTCCCCCTAGTCCCATCTACCTGCACTCAGACCATACCCCTCCATTCCCTTCCCGTCCATATACCTATCCACTTTACTTTTAAATGTTACAATCGATCCTGTCTCCACCACTTCTGCAGGAAGATCATTCCACACAGCCACCACTCTCTGAGTAAAGAAGTTCCCCCTCATGTTACCCCTAAACTTCTGTCCCTTAATTCTCATCTCATGCCCTCTTGTTTGAATCTTCCCTACCCTCAATGGGAAAAGCTTATCCACGTCAACTCTGTCTATCCCTTTCATCATTTTAAAGACCTCAATCAAGTCCCCCTTAACCTTCTGCGCTCCAAAGAATAAAGACCTAACTTGTTCAACCTTTCTCTGTAACTTAGTTGCTGGAACCCAGGCAACATTCTAGTAAATCTCCTCTGTACTCTCTCCATCTCTCCTCAACCCCCCACCTCCCCCCTCCAGCCCGATCCAATCCCACCACTCGTCTGCACACAAGGGACAATTAATAGAAGAAGGAGTCTGCCAAACCGCATGTTTTTGGACATGAGAGCAAAACTGAGGATCCCAGGGAAACAGAGGAAACGTGTAAACTCCACACAGACAGCATCAGAAGTCACGATCAAACCCAGGCTGCCAGAGCTGTGAGGCAGTGGTTCTACCAGCGCAGCCACTGTGCCAAAAAGATCACATTGTGCATTGTTTTGTGCATGTTGTGTGTCATTTAGGGTTTGTGTGACATTACCATTCACGCTAGCAGTGAATCTTATTGAAATAAAGGCAAGTTTACAATATAACAGTGATATTGTGTGATGCACTCATAGACAGACCAATGGTTTTAACAAGGTACATTTGTACTATGAACCAAGTGCTTTGCAGAACATCCAGTTATTATCTGGGGACTTGGATCCCCTTCATAGTTTGTTCTTGAGGACAGTTCAGTTTGTCTTCTTGTCCCATCCACCACCGGTCTCTCTCCCACATACATTATTTCTCTCATTCTCACGCACACAATCTCCTTTAGTCCCCACATAATGTTTCCTCCCTGGATCTAGCTATTTGTATACTTTATTTATGGGCCTGATAAATCCTCACGGCGCTTATTTAACGACCGTACATCCATCATCTGACGTGCGATAACAGAGGACAAGCCTCCATCATTTCTTCCCCTATCTGTTAGTTCTCAGACACTTGACTTAAGAGTTGTGAAGGCCAGCTGGTTTAGGTTTAGCTAAGTCTGCTTCACGCTTATCTCAGCAGTGCCCTTGGTAGTCAACAATCCATGTGAGAGGACTTTATCCTGAAAATATTATTTAGTTTTCAAATTCTAAAGATCTAATCTCACTTTATTTAACATTTAGTGCAAGCCAGCTATGGGAACATCTTGTTTTCTTCATTCATTCATTCATTCTGTTTTACCACACATTGTCTTTTGCTTTCTCTTTCTCCTTCCTTTCTTACTCTCTCAGAATCTCTCTCTCTCTCTCCCCCTCTCTCTCTCTCTTCCTCTCTCTCTTCCTCCCATGCTTTCCAAATAATTTTCCTTCTTAATTCCCATTTAAAATAAAATAGGAAATAAATGATTTTGGAAGGCTGATGCCTGAGTTTGTTTCACATACACGTTCCCAGTAATGGGGCAACTAGGATGATGAATATAACTGTGTATTCACCTGCTCCAAAAAATAATTACCTTTTTCATTTAAATCATGACTTACTTAGAAAGGGGTTTCAATGGGTGTGAGACGCAATACACAGAAATACTAATCCAATGCAGGTGATTAAAAAATGGAGGGAAAACTTGCAATTAGAATAAACTGGATAGTTTTAGGAATAACTGGGATAACTACTTGAGCAGAAAAAATATGTTTTGGGAAATGGGTGGCATGGTGGCGCAGCGGTAGAGTTACTGCCTTACAGCGCCGGAGACCCAGGTTCGATCCTGACCATGGGTGCTGTCTGTATGGAGTTTGTACGTTCTCCCCGTGACCTGCGTGGGTTTTCTCCGAGATCTTCGGTTTCCTCCCACACTCCAAAGACGTATAAGTTTGTAGGTTAATTGGCTTGGTGTGAATGTAAAATTGTCCCTAAGATGTATGAATGAATGAATGAATACGCTTATTGGCCAAGAATTCACGTACAAGGAATTTGCCTTGGTGCTCCACCCGCAAGTGACAACATGACATACAGTGACAGTTAGGAATGATACATAAAACATCAAACATTAATAATAAAACATTATTGTTTAAACATGTGCATTAAATATAAAGTCGGATAGTGTTAGTGTGCGGGGATCGCTGGTCAGTGTGGACTCAGTGCGCTGTATCTCTAAACTAAAATTAAACGAAATGGGGAAAGACGGAAGAGGTTTGTCTTTTGGAGGACCTGGGGCAGACTTAATGGACTGAATGCTGTAACACATGCATTGGTCCACTCTCCTCTGACTCTATCACCTGTCACTTGGTAAACGTTGTCCGTACGGTCTTCATTCCATGTCTCACTCCTTTCCTTGATCTTGTTTTTCCAGAGTGCAGGAAAGGGCAAGTCAAAATGCTCAGAGTAAACAAATCCAATGGGGAATGTGCTCATGAATAATGTTTAATTCTCATTTGTAAAAATGAAATTTCTTGGTTTGCACGTTTATAATACTTCCATCAAATCTCCATTGAATAAAGCAAACAAGCTGAGAACAAAGTAAAGATTCATATGTACAGCTGGTGCATTCATTCAGAAGAGCATACATTTATTTGGGATCAATTATAGAGTCGAGTCATGGAGCGTGAAAACAAGACCTTCGGTCCAACTTGCCCACGCCAACCAAGATGTCCCACCTACACTAGTCCCACCTGCTGGCATTCGGCCCATATCCCTCTAAATCTTTCCTCTCCATGTACCTACACAAATATCTTTAAAATGTTGTTATGATCTGCTTTCGGCCATTTGTTTTCAGTTGGTCTCTTCCCATCAGATTGGTCTTTCCTATTTCAGATTTCACTTGTCTCTCCCCTCGGGGTTGTCTTGGCTTCCCACCTTCAAATAATTCTACCCTTAGTTTTGGAAGCCTATTCATCTTGATTATTGGAAAATTGATCTTGTTGTCTGACGCACCGTTCTGTTTCAGAACCGTTTCCTACCAAATTTAGAATTGTTTAACATGCAGTCATTTGTGTTCCTCGTAAAGACTGGTGGTTTGTTTTCCTTCCATTTTAGTTTGTTCTTCACGGGTCAGATCTGAGCTCCCTTCACAAGGATATTCCACCGAGCATCCTTCCTCAGGAGTATGGAGGTACAATGGGAAAACTCAACACCACTGCCTGGGCCGAGTCATTGCTGGCATTTGAGGAGGAATTTGTGGCCGAATTCTGTCAGACGTGCTCACCAACGGATAATTCACATGCTCAGTATGCAGACGGGCCGACCGAACAATCAGGCCAACAGTGCGACGATTCCTTCAGGGGAGTGAGGTCGCAGTTGTATTACTGTTATTAACAAGACTGATTGGTACTTTTCCCTCAAGGATTGTCTCTTTTTCTTTTTCGTGGTGGAGTATTTTTCCAAGTTTAGCTGCCTGACCACAGGGCGTCCACAGGGGCGCAGCTGGTGGAGAGGAGGGCTGCTTCCAGGTCTGGTGGCAGGCAGTAGATGGGTACGTTCAGTGAACTTCTGTAACTTTGTCGGGTGCCAAAAGGTGGTGACACTTGTGTATTGCGTGGGTGTGGGGTCTGCTACATGATTTTACCGGGTTGTCTGCAAAACAAAGTGTTTCACTGCGCCTAGGTACATGTGACAACAAAGTATCATTGCGTTGGGTTACACAAAAAGCTGGAGAAACTCAGCGGGTGCAGCAGCATCTAAGGAGCGAAGGAGATAGGTGACGTTTCATCATTGAGTGGGTGAGAAAGTGGTATAACTTGGAGCTAGTGTGAACTATGGTCAGTGGTCGGTATGGGCTCGGTGGGCTGAAGGGCCTGTTTCCATGCTGTGTCTCTCTAATCTCTCAAGGGCAGCACGGTGGTGCAGCGGCAGAGTTGCTGCCTTACAGCGCTTGCAGTGCCAGAGACCCGGGTTCGATCCCGACTAAGGGGGGGCTGTCTGTATGGAGTTTGTATGTGCCCTCCGCGACCGCGTGGGTTTTCTCCGAGATCTTGGGTTTCCTCCCACCCACCAAAGATGTACAGGTTTGTAGGTTAATTGGCTTGGTATAATAGACAATAGGCAATAGGTGCAGGAGTAGGCCATTCGGCCCTTCGAGCCAGCACCACCATTCAATGTCATCCCCAATAAGTACCCCGTTCCTGCCTTCTCCCCACATCCCCTGACTGCGCTATCTTTAAGAGCCCTATCTAACTCTCTCTTGAAAGTATCCAGAGAACTGGCCTCCACCACTCTCTGAGGCAGAGAATTCCACAGACTCACAACGTCTAAGTGTAAATTGTTCCAAGATAGTGTTAAGGGCCTGTCCCACCAGCATGCAACTACATGCGATGAGTGCGACCTAACGTGGTCGCTTGAGCCGTCAGGCGTCGCGGGGCCGGTCCCACTTCGATTGGCGGAGCCGTGCAGAATTGTGCGGAGTTCGTCCCGACATCGCGCGGGGCTCCGAAAAACTGACCGTGTTCAAAAATTCCACGCGGCAACGGCATGTCGGCTCGCAGTCGCCTCGACGTATTACACTCCGCCTCGACGTCGTGCCTCCGTGACCCTCTCTGTGTGTGGCTCCGTGACCCTCTCTGTGTGTCCCTCTCTGTCCTGGCGAACTTACCTTTGAGACTTCGCTCCAAGTTCGCCTCACTTTGCGCCACGTTGCGCCACTCACCCGACCTCCACGCGGCCCCTGCTGCCGGTTTGGTCGCGCTCAACACATGGAATCGCATGCTGGTGGGACAGGCCCTTTAATGTGCGGGGATCACTGGTCGGTGCAGACTCGGTGGACCGAAAGGCCTGTTTCTGCGCTGTATCTCAAAACTAAACTTAACTAATCTCCAAACTTATAACGAGTAATTGTTTCTGACATTGAAGAGACTCTACTACCTTCAGTTTCTCACATACAGTACTGTTCAGAGAAATTAAGCACATTGAAGTTGCTGCAGGTGAGTGAGAATTATAAACAGCCTAGTCCTCTACAGATTCTCTCGTGTTTTTTACAGTTTTTAATGAGCAGTGCATACAAAGCCTTTCACTGCTGGGCTGTCCAAACGTGTGGAGTTTCGCAATCCTTGTCCATCTTTTGCCATCATTTATCATAGAAACTCACAGCCAAAATGGCAGATGGCTGGTCTCTTTCAGAGCCACCTGATCCCAATTCCATGCCTGAGGTTTACTATTGTCATATGTACCGAGGTACAGTGAAAAGCTTTGCTTTGCATGCTATCCAATCATATCAAATATTATTCTTTCTTATTCCACAACATCAGGCGCTGCACAACAAGTGCATTCTCTCCAAAGAGAAATGTTGAATTTAGAAGCTGGGTATTTCACCATGGTGGAAAGTATCTAATTTTTAACTTTATGATAACTTCAACCACCATGTGCCTCAATACAATACTCGGATATTTCCATCGTCCAGTTTTTTTTCCACAACCAAAATCTCTTATTGTTAAGTGTTACAGGGAAGGGATAGAATCAAATAAAATGTTTAGTGTTCAAAGAAAGACACAAAATGCTGGATTAACTCGGGCAACATCACTGGTGAACATGGATAGGCGACGTTTTGGGTTTCGACCCTTCATACTGGGGGGGAATTTAATTTGATTGGAGAAGGGTCCCGACCCGAAACGTCACCTATCCATGTTCCCCAGATATGCTGCCTGACCTGCTGAGTTACTCCAGCATTTGTGTCTTTCTTTGGTACACCAGCATCTGCAGTTCTTGTTATAACATTAGTATTCAAAGCATTTACTCATTAACTAGAAACTATCATTTTACATTGTTGCTCTGGGCTTTAATGATATGGTGGGAAGTACAGTATTTATTAATAATTGTCTACCTGAGTTATACTGTAAATGTACAAGATTTAACAGGTTACTATATTCAAACAAGAATTTTTAATTATTTCCAAAGCCACTAAATATTTTCTATTAAAAAAAATGCAATAATTGAAAATGCAGGTCCTTATCTTTACTCCCAATGATCAGGTCATCCTTTCAAGATAAGACTAAACACAAAAGTTCAATAGCATGTACCATTCTTCCATTTGCGTTACAGTCAGTTGTGCTCCAGAGAGATGAATAATAAAACTTGTTCCGAGATTTCTCAGAAATGGAGGAAATGTTATCAAATTAAACAGTGAAGTTCTGCTCCAACTATCTCCTCCATCTGTATCCAGCAGAACAATATATTTAGGATTGCTAAAGGCAGGCCTGGAGTATCGCAGTTTAGTTTATTGTTTCTGCACAAGTATAGTCTAATGAAAATCGTACTCGCATCAGCATCAAAGAGTAAGGGAATCAGACAATACATACATCAATTATACACAAATTCTACCAGACAGTGAAATAAATATTGCGCACAGAAAACTTGACATTAGTGCAAAAATATACAATTGGAAAACAAGTCTATAGTGCAAGAAGTGGTCCATAATGGTCGATGGCTGAGGTGAGATCGGACTTGTGGAGGTGGTTCAATATTTTGTCACATGCCAAATCTCTTTAAACTTCTAAGGAAGTCTTCAGTAATATATAGAATCAGCAGGTGGACACAAAACGCTGGAGTAACTCAGCGGGACAGGCCGCATCTCTGGAGAGAAGGAATGGGTGACGTTTCAGGTCAAGACCCTTCTTCAGAATCAGCAGTATCATTATAAAAACTACCAACTTTATTGGCACGAGGGTTTTTCTTGTTGTCTATCTTTTCATTAATTACATGATCATTTTACAAAAGTAGTTAATTTACCCCAAGTTTTAGACAATAGACAATAGATGCAGGCGTAGGCCATTTGGCCCTTTGAGCCTGCACCGCCATTCAATGTGATCATGGCTGATCATCCCCAATCAGTACCCCGTTCCTGCCTTCTCCCCATATCCCCTGACTCCCCAATCTTTAAGAGCCCTATCTAGCTCTCTCTTGAAAGCATCCAGAGAATCTTTTCGAAAGTATTATTAATTTTTTAGACCAAAGAAAAGAAAATGCCTAATGTGCAATTGGAAGATTATATAACAAGGAGAGTATAATGGTTTAGTCAACTTTTGTCATTATATCATATTTTATTATAATGTTGGCACTCATGTAGGAAGGGTATAAACTGGGTTAATTTATTACCTTTATTAATCGCCCTCACGATTAAATTGCCGAGAGAAATGATTTGGATGAAAGATGGGCATCTGTAATTCCATTACAAATGACCAAATACACAAGATAGACACAAAATGCTGGGGTAACTCAGCGGGACAGGCAGCATTTTTGGAGAGAAGGAATGGGTGACGTTTTGGGTCGAGACCCTTCTTCATCTAACCCGAAATGTCACCCATTCCTTTTCTCCAAAGATACTGCCTGTCCCACTGAGTTCAGCATTTTGTGTCTATCTTTTATTTAAACCAGCATCTGCAGTTCCTTCCGACACCAAATGCATAATGTGTGCGCTATGTAAAAAAAGATTCAGGGTTAAAAAGATTCAGTTAAACTAATATTGTCAAAATTTCAGACGTTTATTGTATTGAAAAAAACGCTCAAAGGGCAACGGTTTTGAAGTGTGTTGTGAAATCATTTGTGACTTGGATTCAGCTAATCCTAGTTCAGTTTTTTTTTCATATTTTAGGTAATAAAGTGTGAAGCCCATTGATTGCTCCTATTTGGAGAGTTTTGCACAATTAAGTTTCAAAGTTGTTTTACGTTTCATAATCCTGAGTGTCCACAATCTAATGTATTCCAGGAGCTGTTACAGTATATTTATCAAAGTAGAAACAAGTTTTATGTCCAAGATTGAGAATTGGTATTTTAATAATTATTTTTACAGTGTAATTACAATTTTAGAAGCCTGCTGTCTGTTATTTGATGTACTTCTTGAAGTCCATAGGTTATAGGAGCAGAATTAAGAGCCATTCGGCCCATTAAGTCTACTCTGCCATTCAATCATGGCTGAAGCCCAAGATTAGATACGATTTATGGAAGACTGATTTTCATGGATGATTATGAGGAGGGGTTGAGAGAGTCCACCTCATTCTCCAAGGATTTTACTTCCTCCTTCAGATGGGATTTGTTAATTCCCTATAATTAATCGGCAATTTAAAATATCTTGGCCTTTGGCATCTACTTTTGTCAGGGTCCAGAAGGGATATTTTTCAGCTTGGCTAGCACAAGCCTTTCAAGGGTCTTCGTGACTACAGAGGTCAGTGCGACAGGCCTGTAGTCTTTAAGACCAGTAACCCTTAGGACTGAGATGAGGAAAAACTTTTTTACCCAGAGAGTTGTGAATCTGTGGATTTCTCTGCCACAGAAGGCAGTGGAGGCCAATTCACTGGATGTTTCCAAGAGAGAGTTAGATGTAGCTCTTACGGCTAAGGGAATCATGGGATATGGGGGGGGAAAGCCAGAATGGGGCACTGATTTTGGATGATCAGCCATGATCATATTGAATGGCAGTGCTGGCTCGACGGGCCGAAAGACCTACTCCTGCACCTATTTTCTATGTTTCTAATCACATTCTATTATTCTACAATATCTCAATAACCTTGTTGATAAACCTGAGAATAAACAAATGCAGGACAGGAATGCAGAGAGGTTCAGCAGGTATAATGATGACTTCATGATTCCTGTATGCTGCTCCAAGTAGGCAGTTGTCTGTTTTTATTTGTGCCTGCTTCCTTGATTGTGATTCTTGTCAGTTAAACCCCCACAGAAGTCAATATTTAAAAAATCAAAATAACAAATCTTTTGAATTTGTCCTGTTTCAAAGGATCTTGTTTTTCACCCAATATTTGAACAGGTCATCGAGAAGAGGAATGGCATAAAAATTAGATAAACATTCTTATATCAAAATCACTAGGTTATTAGGCACTGGCAAAACTCTGACCGTAGTGCCCTGCATGTTGCTAGATGTTGAGTGGAAAAACACAAAATGCTGGAGTAACTCAGCGGGTCGGTCAGTCAGTATCACTGGAGAACATGCATAAGGGATGTTTCGAATCAAGACCCCTCTTCAGACTGAAGGAGGATCTCGACCTGAAATGTCATCTATCCATGTTCTCCAGTGATGTGTAGGAAATAACTGTAGATGCTGGTTTAAATCAAAGATAGACACAAAATGCCGGAGTAACTCAGTGGGACAGGCAGCATCTCTGGAGAGAAGGAATGGGTGACGTTTCGGGTCAAGACCCTTCTTCAGACTGCTGACAGTGATACTGTCTGACCCACTGAGTTACCCCAGACTTTTGTATCTTTCCAAGGTAAACCAGCATCTGCTGTTCCTTGTTTCTAGATATTCGGTGGCTTGTCTCTGACAGGAAAACTTAAGGCAATGTACTATATTTTCTGAAAGTTCCATTAATTACATTTGGTTTACCATTTGTCATTCCATTTAATGGTTAATTTTATACTTCAGTTTAATCAATGGTTCTTTATTGCCATGTATGCATAGCAGTGAAATTATTTTGCATGGGGTTTTATTTTAAAACGTGGGGTCTAAATTGTGCCTGACCTGTTTAATTTTGTATTCTAGAATCTCACTTTTAATCCATTTTGAACATTTTGAATATTTTGCATATAAATCCAGAGTTGAGAAGATTTTAACAAAGAGATGGAAACTGACATAATATGATGTTGTACAAATTGTTGCTGAAATTAGTTTTGTTCAATGCTTACACTCAAATTATCATTAGTGGCTTTCAGTGAGTAAAACGGCTACCAAAGAAAGGTTGTCAAGTAAACAGGCAAACCTTATGGAGTCTGGACCTTGGGAGACCACAACCTTCCTGTGGAGCAGAAGGAAGCTCTGTTTATCCTCCATAGTACCTAATGACTTATTTCAGTTGGCAGAAAAATATGGCACTGATCCCTTTCAAAGTAAGTACACGTCATATCCAAAATGCATATTAGGGCTCAACCTGACTTGGGGCAAGTAAAGATCATGGATTCAAGTAGATAAACTCTCTGCATACAGAATTCTGGAGGATGAAAGTGGAAATATTAGAGAAGTGTCAAGCTAGTGAGTCTTGCCTGTTTCTATAATTTCTGTGAACAGTCAGGTCTTTGATACCATAAATCTTTAATATATATTAGACCACCTTAATTCTCGTGCCAAACTAAAGAATTATTATTCTATTATTGTAGTTCTAATCCGGAAGAGAAAGTTACAATTTATATCTGTATTAAATAAAAACACAATTTTGCGGATGTCAGCATTGCATTACTGTCTTTACGATATGCAATTGTGTAATTCCGTCTAGAAAGTTTGAAAATTGTTAGCTTTGTTAAATATGGAGTTATATTAAAATTGTGGTAATACAGTGCATTTTCAGTTTGACGTGATTCCATCTGTGGCTCCAGAAACTGTTCTGAGTTTCTAGGTTGAAATCAGCTTGGATTCCAACTTTCTTTCCAACTGCAGGTGTCAGAAATGTGTAGGTGATGTTGAGCAGAGGCAGCATTAAACCTGGCTCTTATTCCTTCCTACACCAGTCTGTCAAAAGCATTCACATAAATAAAGGGTGATCTAATCCATCTTAGAAAGATTCAATAACTCTTCCAGGGAAGAAAATTGGAGGTGAAATATTTTAATAATTTTATGTTTTATACTGGGTCTTTTGTACAGAAATTATTTAGAATAGCGTGTGAAGTATTTTTTTCTTGGGTAAGCAATTCATTTTGTTTTGGGTCATGGTCAATAAAAATATTTTAAACAGGTCTAACTAGAAATTTGTTGCCCAATACTATTGGGGCATTACCAAACTGTATGTTACAAGAATATTACACAGTATGTTAAACCTGTCAATAAAATTATTCTTCAATCTCAGTTTTCTTTTGAGCTGAAGTTCCTATGCAGTCTGAGTTTATTTAAAGCTTCTGGCAATCAAAACATTGTTCAGTTCTGAATTACAATTGAAGGTCAGATATTTGGAATAAATTCAAGTTATAAAAAGATTGTGATGTCCAAACAATGGATACTTTTAGAGTTTAAGGGAACTAATTGAAATAATATGCCAAAATGAAATAGACACAAAATGCTGGAGTAACTAAGAAGGGTCTGGACCCGAAACGTCACCCATTCCTTCCATCCAGAGATGCTGCCTGTTCCGCTGAGTTACTCCAGCATTTTGTGTCTATCTTCTGTGTAAACCAGCATCTGCAGTTCCTTCTTGCAAATCCGGCCAAAAATGAAATGTTAAGATCAATAAAAACAGGATGCAATTTATTTGGCAGTGCAAGTACATTTCTTAAAAATGTCACATTTGAATTAAAAATTTGATTCTTTGTTTTGTGGTGCTAATATTTCACATTTCCTTGCAGTCTCAAAGGAAGCTATTCTGTCCAGCAAATGTACTTCTACAAAGCAATCTCCTTCCAAATTACATGTGTGCGAACTATTCTATCCCCTTCACTATCGTTTCCCTAGAGTACAGAAGCCCAAGGCAGTTTAGCAAATTTACTGGCACCTGGTTTTGATTTTTATAAACCTTCCATATTCATTTGTAATATAGTCTTGATATAGACATGACGTAAGTTCATGTGATAGCAGCAGAATTAGGCCATTCGGCCCATCAAGTCTTTGCCGCCATTCAATCACGGCTGATCTATCTCTTGCTCCTAATCTCATTCTCCTGCCTTCTTCCCATAACCCCTGACACCTGTACTATTAAAATATGAGAATGATAAATGCTTTTCTTCATTGGCACGAGCTGTACAAAAATAAATGGGACATTTAATCCAGGGATGAGATAGACTTTAAAAAGCAATCTTCAAATACGATTTCACAGAATCGTGAGAACTGAAACAGTCCCGTGGTCTCGCTCACATAGAACCATCTTACTGAGCAAGGATATTGTAAATTCAACTTTCAGTCAAAATAAAGACAAAGCATTTTCAGAGTTGGGACTCTCCGTCAATCTGAAGGGTCCCAACTCAAAACATTATCTATCCCTGTTCTCCAGAGATGCTGCCTGACCCACAGAGTTGCTACAGCTATTTGGGACCTTTATTTTTGTAAATCCAGTTCCTGGTTTCTACGTTTGACTTTCAGTCCTTGCCTAGTTAGCCAATACCTTGATCATAGTCAACAGAGCGAAGAGGTATAAAACGGCTTATGCCTGCTTCCAATTTCTAATCTGAAACACATCTGACAATTTTTTATTTGTGCATTATAGAAAATAGTGAACTTGCCTGTCCTGTGGAATATACAAACACCACGGCGACTTGCTATAATTATCCAGAGTACAGACAAAAACTAAAATAAAATGTTATCTTTCTACCAGTGTATATGCAACATTCTGTAAAGGGCAGCGTAGTGTGGCACAGCGGTAGAGTTGCTGTCATACAGCGCCAGAGACCAGGGTTCTGACCTCGGGTGATGTTTGTACGGATTTTGTAATTCTCTCCATGGGTTTTCTCCAGGTGCGCCAGTTTCCTCACACACTCCAAAGACGTATAGGATCGTAGGTTAATTGGCTTCGGTAAAATTGTAAATTGTCCCTAACCTGTGGGATAGTGCCAGTGAACGAGGTGATCGCTGGTCAGCACGGACAGTGGGCCAAAGGGCCTGTTTCCACATTGTGTCTGTAAAATAAAGTCGGCTGTACAAGCAGTTGCTGTTAGTATTTAGGCCTTTACCCATTCGATTTATATAACCAGTGCATTGCTGCATAGTATTTTTTTGAGTACATCTATCTCCTTTATGTTCAGATAAATGGTAATGATCCCAATTATTCTGTTTTGAGTCATTCAAATCATGACACTGGAAGCAAAAACACCACTTGGAAGTTTGTTAATTGCAATAGGTTTTCCTAAATAATGCTATATAAATATCAGTAATGAACCATATACAGAATTTAACAAATTCTTCCTGTGCAAAAAAAATCAAATGTTAAGAAAATCACAATGAAAGCTTTTAACATAGCTCATGAAAACAAAAACTTGATACAATACAAAACCAAATGTACTGCTACATGGTATAGACAGTGCATGTAGTTAAAATATTCAGTTATAAGCAAGGTGAACCTACTACAAATGATATGTCTCTAACACTATTCAACAAGTTTGCTCAATAAAAACAAATATATAAATGCCAGAGAGAATTAGAAAAGATGCATAGCCACACAAGTCATATTTTCCAGTATTTTATTAATTATAATTTTAATTATACAACTTTGGTTAGAATATTTTAGCATTCCTCTTTTCCATAGAATAAACTCTTTAAAGACAAGATTATTTGGACGAGGCTTCAATTGTAGCCCTAGACACGCTGCTTAATTGGCCCATTTCCAACCATCATGCTCACTATCAGTCATAAAAAACACATTAATTACCAACCAAGACAATATTTAATGCTTTTCAGTGAAGCTTTTTAGAGGAATTACATGTTTACTACCAATAACAGCTGTTCAACTTACATAATGCTCAAAAATCATGTCAATTATGCATTAACAAAGGCTTCAATTTAATAATAAAGGTTAAGAGCATGGAAGTATCCAACGTAACAGAAAGCTTTAAAAAACAATGTTAAGCACATTGCAGTGGTCAGAATGGAGCTTGTAGAAAATACTGCCTTAAAATCTATGAAAGACAAGCTAAATCAAAAATGTTTTAATGCTTTCATCACTTTTTTTTTAAAGGATGCATATTAACCATCTGGAGCTAACATTAAGGCTAAAAGCATTTTTCTTATTTGTTAAGATGATTTTGTGCATTGGCCCCTTGAACGATCATCCAAACTCAATGCTTTTCTTTAAAAAAAAGCGCCATGCCCTTTGGTTTCATGTTTGTTGGAGTTTGTTTAATTCAGCAATCATGGTGGAACAGGAATGCACCATGCTAGTCAAAATCACGGTTGGTAAGAACTAGACGCCCCACCAAAGTCCACAGATATAAAAGGAGACAGATCCAACTCGAGGTGATTTTCACCCACACGGACGGCCATTTACTTGTAATTGTCTTGTAGTCAGCGTCAGGGCTAGAGGGAAAGAGGATAGATTAAAATGTAAGATATAAAGTTCCTCGAGCTTTTCAATCATTCCCATAGCAAACAAAGTTGTCACAACTGGAGGAGAATATTTCCATTCCGTATATCATATTATCACCCACAAGATTCCAAGACGCAAAATGGCATGAACAGATTCTCTGATGTATTCAATGACATAATTATAGACACTAAATTATAATTATTTTCATAATTAGTCATGATTATAATTTCAGTCCAAAGTCTTTTGGAGCACCATTTGTCTGTTTTTCTCCCCATTTCTCTTGTGCCTGTGCACGAAATATGACCAATAATTTAAACAGTTTCAGGTTGGCAAGAGTTTGGCTGAGTACAAACTGTTTTCTGCCAATGCTGCTTGCAAGAGTGATTTATTTGTCCTTTCCTCAAGGCTTTCAAGATAAATTGTAACAAAATCCGTCATGGTCATGAGATCTTTGAAGTCTCCAATAGATTTTGCGCTACAGCTGATCAGATTAAGGCCCCTTTGAATTTTTCTTAAAGTTGCTTTTGGACATACATTTCCAGTTTGTAAAAAAACATCAACTATTTAATATTCATTTTCATGATTATGGACAGAAATTCTTTGAACAATTTGAAGAGTCGAACACAAATTCTATGGACCCCTTTAAAAGGAATTAATGTAATGAAGTTACTCTCTTATCCTGGGATGTAAGGAAACAGTGATTTATATAATGCCAATAACTTTGATTCATTTGTGAGATTAAACCACTTTGTAGTTTCAGCCAAAGCACGCATGGTCTTTTTCTACTGAAGTAAATGAGCGGTACACAGATTGACTGTGTGTCATTCCTGGTTTACAACCATGACATTGTAGAGATTGGCTGTACTATTAGTGGCATGGCCAAGTCACTGTTCAAAGATAATCCTGGAGGAGGCAAATCGAAGGAGAGGGGAAATAAGGAAGGTGAGAAACAGGGGAGAGGTGTCAGAGAGAAGGATGGAGGAAGGAGAAAATAAGAGTCCAATCTGATGCCCAGATTAAAAAGGTAACATGTTTACATTCCTCTTTTCAGTCACTAATAATACGAATAATCTTCAACAGTTATCTGGCAGTAGGATATTTCGTCTCAAGTTATGTTTAGCTGGACAAACACGAAATGTACCTTTAAACCACTTTTTATTCAAGTCCTTAATGAATATTATTGGATGAAATCAAACACAATAGAGCAGATCAATTGTATTAGGGTTCATTCTTAAAGACAATTCACCCATTGTAAAAATTGGTAACTTTTGCTGTCTTGCAATTACTTACCTGTACCAGTTTGTTAACGTCATCATTATGTAGAGAGAAGCCAGGAAAAGCATGAAATGGAAGAATGAATAGCTGTACTGGACCGCGTCCTGTTCATTGTCCTGGACTCTTTTGCCATCTCCCTGGTCACCAACGGCAACTCCAGACAAAGAGTCATCCAACACAACTGTTTCACTGGTCGAGAATGAAAGCTTATTCACCTGACTGTTGTTTGAAGTACGAATGCTGCAAATATAAAGTGACACTGATCAACATTTGAGCATTTCAGCCAGAATGTATTTAATCATGTCCCTTCCATTGAATTTAATTAATTTCCAGAGATAGGAAATGCTGGTCTTGATATCCTAGCAGCACATGTTCAGAAACATCACCTTCTTCTGGGCAGGACGGTGGCGTAGCAGTAGAGCTACTGCCTTACAGCGCCAGAGACCCAGGTTCGATCCTGACTACGGGGAGTTTGTATGTTCTCCCCGCGGCCTGCGTGGGTTTTCCCCAGGATTTTCCACACTCTAAAGACGAACAGATTTTTCACGTTCATTGGCTTGGTGTACATATAAAAATTGTCCCTAGTGTGTGCGTGTAGGATCATGTTAGTGTGTGGATATCACTAGTCGGTGTGGACTCGGTGGGTCGAAGGGCCTGTTTCCGCACTGTATCTCTAAACTAAACACACCAAGCAAAAGATGAGAAAAGTGGTCAAAGGGAAAAGCCTCCGATTGGAGTTAAACTCAACTTGAAATGGAAGATATTACCAACTAATCCAGGTCCAGAAATCTGCTGACGTTTTCTGGGGAGCAATCACAATTCGTTAAAAAAAATTGGAAGCACAAATGGCCACATGGCGCTGTACTGATCACAAGAATTACCTATCTTAATCATGATTTCCGTTTGCATTCATTCTTAGGTAATAGAGCTAGATAGGGCTCTTACAGATAGTGGTCAGGGGATATGGGGATAAGGCAGGAACCGGGTACTGATTGGGGACGATCAGCCATGATCACATTGAATGGCAGTGCTGGCTCGAAGGGCTGAATGGCCTCCTCCTGTGCCTATTGTCTAATTGGGGATTATGTTTTAGAACTGGGGATCAAATTATGTCAACACAAAGAATTCAAGATTTAACAATAATCAGATCAAACAAAATTTGTTATTTTGCGTCATACAGATCTATTATTTGCACATTCATTTTCTTGATGCTGTTAATTTTTTTTCCCAATTTGTTCCCTAACCCAGAAATGTTTAAACTTGCAACTTGGTTTCTGCTTTCCATTGTGACTTCCCAGTTACAATGTAAAGAAATTGTAAATAGGCGAAGATCATAAATAAACCATGATTAAGTTCCACCCAGAATTTACCTTGAGTATAACAGACACAGGATGAAGAGGACGAGACCCACAATGTTCTGTGCTTCCCACCACTCCACTGCGGTCGGAGGTCCAGGTGGAGTGGAAGGAGCAATGTTCAAAGATTCAGTTCTATTGACGGGAATGACCAGGTTTTTAATAAGGCCTATAAAGTTAGGGTTACATTCTCCATCTGAAAAATAAAACACGACATCCATCTTAACCATGTGTTAACAAGGAACTGCAGGTGTTGGTTTAAAAAAAAAAGACAATGTGCTGGAGCAATTCAGCGGTTCGGACACCAACCCTGGAGAAAACAGTCTGAAAAAGGGTTCCGACCCGAAACCCATCTAGCCATGTTCTCCGTGGATGCTCCCTGACCCGCTGAGTTACTCAGCACTCTGTCTTTGTCTTAAACATTGTTTAAATCGCTATGTTGTCTATTCAAGTGATCATGCATTCAGCTTGCTGTGTGCACTGAGGAGGTTTGCATCATGCAAGCTGCATCAATGAGGAATACTACCAAACTCCATCAAGCAATTTTCCATGAGGAGTGACATACAGACCTAAATGCTGCAGAAAGGTACTGGGGTAGTCCAGCATTATCACTTGTATTCAGCTATTATCAGCTTCTACGATTTGTGTTTATAGTTCAAACCCATTCTACTCCTGCCTAAGATTGACATTAAAAAAATTATATTGAAAGAGTATATTTGGCATTTACCTGGACTGAAACTGATTAAAAACTGATATTATATCAAAAATTAGATTTGGGCTTCAATAGCAATTATTTATTTAAAATAGAAAAAGATTCATCAGGGATTTGCAATTTATTTGAATTATAATCCCAACACAAGAAAATAATCTTTATTTCAGGACTTCCAGATTCAATGTCAGGAATTAGAAGCATAGGTGAAAGTTATCAATTAAAACAAAACACACATTTCTTTGGGTTACCATATCTAAATCACTGTCCTGTAACACAAACTGTATAAAATCATGAGAGGAATAGATCGGGTAGATGCACATCGTCTCTTGCCCAGAGTAGGTGAATCGAGGACCATGGGACATAGATTAAGGTGAATGGGATAAGATTTATTAGGAATCTGAGGGGTAACTTTTGCACACAAAGTGGTGGGTGTATGGATCAAGCTGCCAGAGTGGGTAGTTGAGGCAGAGATAATCGCAATGTTTAAGAAACAGACAAGTACATCGATAGGACAGGATTGGAGGGATATGGACCAAACGCGGGCAGCTAGCACTAGTGTAGCTAGGACACGTTGGCCGGTATGGGTAAGTTGAGCCGAAGGACCTGTTTCCACGCTGTATCGCACTATGACTCTATGACAAAAGTGCACCTACCAGGCTCATTGGACATTGCAGACCAGGTGAGATACATGGTGTACAGCGTAATGACTGAGGACTGAAGGAGACCCGATTGAGGCTGCACTTCCTACACACACAAAAAAAGCAATGATTAAGATAAAAACCTTGTATTGAGGCATACATATTTCAAGCTCCAATGGAAAAAATCCCACTACCAACAAAAAACATATAAATCCAAAGCACTGAAAAAATGTAAGAGGTCAAAATAAGAACACAAGAAAAAGATACAGAAGGAAGCAATTTGGCCACTTCTACTTGCTCCACCATTTGATAGGATGATAGTTGACCTTTTAGTTCTTGCCACTTTCCACCAATAACCCCATTTCCATCTATTCCGATTGATATACATTAAAAAAACCTATCAAACTCTGTTTGGAATACACTGAGTGAATGAACCTTCTAAAGATTCGTTATCCTGTGGATGAAGATGTTGCATCCATTTCATAAATAGCTCACACTTTATTTCATACCCATGTCCCCCTGGTTCTAGATAACACACCCAAAATGTGTATTTTCAAACTAATTGTAAATGGAAATTATCAGCAACACATCAGAAGAATTTCACAAAAGTTGCCTTAAAAACATATATATTGCAGAAAGCATTTTAATTCCATTTTCTGACTGAAATAAATATATATTTTTAAGATTTTTGTAATATTGAAATCAGTTTAAATCTCCTAAGATGTGGCACAGTGTTTTTCTTATTCATAAATCGTTTGTCCGATCATTCATTATGGCTGAAGAGGACCTTTGAAGAGTTAATACCACTGTAATCTATTACAAGCTAATCATTTGGTGATAACGGAGGGCCAAGCATCATTCTTTGCCACTGTGTGATTGAGAGCTATAACAGATTTGGAAGCCTGGGCTTAACACATCAGATAGTTGCACTTCACCAAAAATTAGATCCAAAATTGACCAAATCCTCTGACAGGTCCCAGACCTCATTTACATTCCTTTTCACTTCTACTCTCTTCGTCCCTTATCGTACAACTTAAGAGAGCAGTATACTCCCAGGACCAATCTGTGTTAAGACTGAACCACACTGAATTTGAAATGTTTAATCAAAGAGAAAATCAGCGACATTATTTTATCTCCAGACATACCACAAATAATTATCCTTGCTGTACAATAGGGAAACTGATTTGCAGCAAATCATTCAATGAAATGTGCAGACTACCACTTGTAACACAATTTACATGGCAGCATCATAGAATACACACATACTCTGTTTAAAATGATCCAGGGATCATTTGGCGAGATATATAGCAAAGTTAATTTCAGATGTAGGGTAATCTGTAGTTGTAACTATCGGGCTGCCTGGTAACTATCAATTGAAGTAATTATCAAGAAGAAAAAATAAGGCACAACAAGCATTTCAGTCATTCAAAGTCAGCAAGCAAAATTCAATCTATAATATAACCTGCTGGGAATAACTCTTGACAGCTTGTGGCTATTGGCTCCATTTTGTGTAATACCATTCACTTAACATCAAAAATAACTCCAAGAATCTCTCTCTTCTGGATGGGACCTATGATGTTACAACTGTTTCTCTGCTTAAATATATTTCTCGTGATTACAAACTCAGTCCTCCTTTTAACTTGAGATAAATATTTGAAGAAGGGTCTCGACCCGAAACGTCGCCCATTCCTTCTCTACTGAGATGCTGCCTGAGTTACTCCAGCATTTTGGGTCTACCTTCGATGTAAACTAGCATCTGCAGTACTTTCCTATAGGAACAAAGATGTACTTTGCAGTTGTACAGAGCCCTAGTGAGACCACACCTGGAGTATTGTGTGCAGTTTTGGTCCCCTAATTTAAGGAAGGACATTCTTGCTATTGAGGAAGTGCAGCGTAGGTTTACAAGGTTAATTCCTGGGATGGCGGGACTGTCATTAGCTGACAGAATGGAGCAGCTGGGCTTGTACACTCTGGGGTTTAAAAGGATGAGAGGGGATCTCATTGAAACATATAAGATTGTTAAGTGTTTGGACACACTAGAGGCACGAAACATGTTCCCAATGTTGGGGAAGTCCAGAACCAGGGGCCACAGTTTAAGAATAAGGAGTATGCCATTTAGAACGTAGACGAGGAAACACTTTTGAGTGGTGAGTCTGTGGAATTCTCTGCCTCAGAGGGTGGTGGAGGCAGGTTCTCTGGATGCTTTCAAGGGAGAGCTAGATAGGGCTCTTAGAAATAGCGGAGTCAGGGGATATGGGAAGAAGGCAGGAACAGGGTACTGATTGGGGATGATCAGCCATGATCACATTGAATGGCGGTGCTGGCTCGAAGGGCTGAATGGCCTACACCTGCACCTATTGTCTATCTGCTCCCCTCCCTCTCTGCCCCCCTCCCTCACTGCCCCCCTCCCTCTCAGCCATGATCACATTGAATGGCAGTGCTGGCTCGAAGGGCCGAATGGCCTACTCGTGCACCTATTGTGTACACAAGTTTCCAAGCAGGCAGTTCCAGAATAAAGTAGATAAGACACCTTAATTGTCATATTAGTATGCGTTAGGGGTATAAAAACCATAAGGAAACAGACAGAACATGTATGCTCTTACCTGTATTTTTGGAAGAATAGAAATTACAGATAGACCAATGCAAAAGATCATGTTGCAGCTAATGAAGAATTTGTTCTCAACGCATCCTCCAGGTGTGGTGTAAAACACATAGAAAAGCACAATTGCAATGAATGACAAGATGTAATTCAGACTGGTAATGGAGACCAAAGCTGCAAATATAAAACCACAAAGAGATAAATTGTATTATAACAAAATTAAAGCTGAAGATGGACTAATCTTAACTCTAACTTCAATGTGAGAGAATAGATACCATCAAATTTCGTCAATTGAATAAAAACGGTTTTATGAAATGCCAAACCAATTTATTATCAGACATCGTTGAATAGTACGCAACAGTTGTACACGTTAAAATAGAAAGTCAATATTGATATCACACTTCTCATTTAGCGAATGGGAGGAGTTTTCAGACAAATCAGTAGATGGGTTCATAGAGCAAAACAGCAGGGAAAAATAGGCTTGATACAGCCACTGAAGGAGAAATTTCTGCAGTTTGCCAAATGAAGTTAAAAATTCCCAATTTGGTTACTCTTTCACAATCATCTTATGGCTTCAAACTGTATTTCAGTCTCGCTAATCAAAGCCTTGACAAAGACTTTTCCGATAGGACTAGCTCTGCTTGTAAAGTGGACTTATCACTGTATTAGGTCCAGCTTAGTTTGAAATTGTTAACATGAACTGGATGATTAAAGGAAAATAATTGTTCACATTAGCGCAATACCCATGAAAGCATTCTGTGAAACAGCCATAACATTTTATTATTCTCATTTTGTACAACGTTTAAGCCGTTTTTCACTTAATGCCATTTTTTCCTTACATATCCCTTCAGGCTGCAGTGTCCCCCCCCCCAAATAATCATTGGAAATATTGGTTTGCTTATCCTATCAACACCATTTAACATTATCTTATATCAACATTAATGACTCCTACTTAGCCAATGCCGATTCCAAAAATAAACACTAAAGATTTACTCATGGCTATTCATTGCAAGTACAGATTTTCAATCACATACCTGTGTACCAGCATTTGGAGTGACCCTCCTCCATCTTTCCCACCCATGACTCGTTCCAAGAATGAGCAAAGTCGATCAGTAAAACGAGCTGGATTAATATGAAGCAGAATGCACCTGCTGTTCCGATGGCAAACAAAGCTAATGGATAGAGAGAAAGTAAATTTAGCAAACTGAACACTCATAAGGCATTGTGCAATTAGGCCATTCAATCTATCTCTCCCTCGAAACACCATTCTCCTGCCTTCCCCAAAAAACCTCTAACACCTGTACTAATGAAGAATCTATCTATCTCTGCCTTAAAAATACCCACTGACTTGGCCTCCACAGCCTTCTGTGGCAAATAATTCCATAGATTCACCACCCTCTGACTAAAGATATTTCTCCTCAACACCTTCCTAAAAGAACATCCTCAATACCAGAAAATGTGTTATTTTACCTCTTTCCTAACGTCGATCTCTCTCCCCCTGCTGTCCTTTCACTTTCATTCTTGATAAGTTACAGTTACATTTCTTTGCTCTCGTATCATACTTTTGTTTTCAATCCTTATGCTTTCAAGCTTTGGTTTCCATGGCTTCACCGTACAGAACACAATAGGTGAAAATAGAGCAGAAGCAGAAGTGAAAATTCAGAGACTGAAAAAAATGACTTTTTTTGAAAAGCATCTGAAAGTTTGCCAGAGAGATAATGAGATGTAGTATGCCACAACTAGGCATGATGGTCAACATAGATAGGGAAGGCCGAAAACCTGTTTCTGTGCTGTACTATTCTATAACTATTGGTGAGTGGATCCAAACTATAAGAAAATGCAACTTTGAACATACCAAAAACATAGATTTGAACTCATTCCATTGAGGGAATAGTAGTAATACACAATTTAAAACAAATTAATTATTAATTTAAGAACATTAATTTGTATATTTTAACAACTGATTCAGAAAGGTACAAATAACAATCAGTATTTTTGTTTTAAAGGGAAACAGGCTGCTTTACCTTTTGTAAAAGGTCCTTCAGGGATGTAAAAGGCTCCTACAATGATAGCTACGATGCCAGCTACTTTGAAGAACCAGAATCTATCAAAAACAAAACCAGTTACATTTCCAATTAGAATACCTTAACAATTTCCAGATACACCATGAAGACAAACCAATTACATCTTGCAAAGTCAAAAGGACAGGAACTTAACTTTGAAAAACAGAAGGTATTGGGAGCTGTTGAGATTGTTGATGTCTAACAATTTAAACCCCACCTGAATGCTTCCAAATCCAATGGAGAAAGAATGAGTAACAAGCAGTCAAGCTACCCATAGAAGGCACACTGGCAGTTTCTGATTTAATACTCATTCTAGGTTTAATTTGGGTCAGAGGGGCTTCTGAAAAATGACAGCCCAAGATAGAGAGGTTCAGCTACAGCTAGATAAGTGCTTTCCCCCACCTTAAACATCTCAATTGCCTCCCCACCAAATCCTCGCCTGGACTTGTCAGAGTTTCGCCAACAAAAATACACCATCCATGTAGTTTATCCCGCTCAATATCAAGTCCAGGGGATTTGGATGTTCATGGGGATCGCGGGTCGGCACGGACCCGGTGGGCGGAAGAGCCTGCTTCCGTGCTGTACCTCTTTCTCAAAAGTCCAATTATACTGGATATAAGCAACAGCACTCTGTCTCTGTTCTTGACAACATTCCCGAACAACTCACCCAGAAATTATTTTCTTTTTTAATAATTATTGTTTAAGAGAAACTATTCTCCAGTGTGGGTACTCGAGAACAGTTGTAATTGTGATCCAGACTTGTCCAAGGACTAACTGTGATTTTAAAAAAATAATTTCTGCTTTATTTTGCTTCTAAACCGTAAAGAAACTGTGTAATGTATAATACTTACCCGTTGTGTACCGCTGCTCTGGGATCTCTGCTCGATTTTACATTGATTAAAAGCAGAGCGAAAATAGAGAAGAAGACAGCCAATCCGAAGCATATACGATAAACTGACTTGTAACTAGCTAAGACATCACAGTTCACTGTCCCATGAATATTCGGAAGCTGAGTACCAAAGCCGTCTTCACAAAATCCTGGAATCTAAATAGAAAAGGTAATTAAATAATGCATAACTTACAACACAATTAAATGTTCAGCTTCTTTTTTTTATTACATTGGCTATCCTCTCATGTATTTGTACTAATACTCAACAGTTGTCCCAATAGTTATCATTCTTTTATCAAGCAAGCATGCACACAAACGATTTGGTCCTCGATTTTCTTCGCGTCATGGTCATGCAGCGTGGAAATAGGCCATTTGGCCCAACTTACCCACTCTAGCAACATGTCCCATCTACACTAGTCCCACCTGCCTACATTTGGCCCATATCCCTCTAAATCTGTCCTATCCATGTACTTATCTAAATGTTTCTTAAATGTGTTTTTCTTCTTGCCGTTTGTCATTATTTTTACAGTTTTATCTTTCTTCCTCCCTTGTTTTTCAGTCAACAAAAGAGGGCAGGTTGGCACAATTTAACAGCCAAATAAGTCATGTCCACATTCCTGCTGCTCTGAATGTGGAATTCTCTAGTTAAGTTCCCAATCATGCCAAATTTGATACAGCTCCAGAAAGCGTCACAAATTGCATCCTCTGTATGCAATCTCATTGCCCCATTCCTCCTCAAACTGCCTGAAGCCCTTTAATCACATGAGGCATAAATAGACCTACAAGCTTAACCAAATTGTAGGAAATTATGACATAGGTTCAAATATTGGACTTCTTATTCATAAAAGTGATAATCAACAGTGGGATAGATTTCAAACATCAACTAAGACCATAACTTTAATAATTCAGAGGTCAGATGTGGGGTTACATTTTATTCCAAGCTAAAGTATACCCCGTGGTGATTTTGTAAAATGAATTTTCAAGGAATCATCATGCTTGATGTCGGCATTCCTGTCAATTTGATGTTTCCTCAGGAAATAGGAAACATGTGAATTCAGATAACATGCAGTACATTGCTGAAATTAGTTGAATTCTAAACTACAGGTCATTCTGCATTCACCGTACTACAACTAAACTATATTCACTAGTCTTTCCAGCATGACCTAAAATACAAGTATATTTGACTTCCTCGTGACTTGACAGTTTGGGGGATTGTTAAATTGTGTTTCAGACTTAATCCTAAAAAATATATCATTAGCTCATAGAATTATATTTAGTCCACCATAAATATAGGGATATACTTGATCTAACTTTTATCTGAAAGGAACTAACTACAAACAAAACAATACAGGAAATGTTTATCTTTGAAACCATGAAATCTGAGAACTTTTAAAGATGAATATGATTCTACATGATTATGGAAGAAAATAATCCATGTCATTTTACTATCATCTCTACTAAACACAGTCGACATTCTTTGGTGATAACTTTAAAAAAAGCAAAAGTATTGATTCGCATTAAAGGGGGTGGAAGTTATTTCAGCTCAGGATTAATTATATAATACATACCATTTTTAGTTGATTAGTTGAATGTTAATTTCTCTAACTTCCTGGTTGCATCACCATTCCCTCTCTCTCTATGCCTCCCCCACCCAAGTCGCACTAACTTCTCGTTTTCACCCAACAAACAGCTAACAATGACTTGTTTCCTTTATCATCGTTACATTTTTGCATATCTTTCATTCATTGTTCTTTATCTCTCTACATCATCGTTTATAATCTCGCGTTTCCCTTATCCCTAACCAGTCTGAAAAAGGGTCTCGACCCGAAACTTCACCCATTCCTTCTCTCCAGAGATGCTGCCTGTCGCGCTGAGTTACTCCAGCTTTTTGTATGTATCTTCGGTGTAAACCAGCATCTGCAGTTCCTTCATACCTTTTTTAGTTGTATTGCTATTCCTGGTGCCAGCATAACACATGCCACAAGGGTGCCCAGAAGCAAAATGAATGCGTAGATCAATCTGGTTACTGTAGAATTCTTGGAATTGGGGCAACAGCTGCATAGCAAACAAGGCGCACTGCTGCACAGACATGAAACCTGTGGGGAATAGCATAAAAATACATTACAATTGTCTAGAGAGAGTAACTACAATAATTCAAAGTGTAACAATTCTGAATTTGTTTCAGCAACACACATCTGCAATTTAGAATAAATTACACCCAAAAATTGAACAAGTCACAAAGTGGAAATAATTTTTCCTCAAAGTTCAGAACCTCGTGGCGTAAAGTGAACTTTTTGTGAACTCGCGTTGTGTTTTTCTCTAGATAACAATGACCAATATTGTAGCACAGAACTTCCGTAGAATAGTTTACAGTAAAGTGAAACTAATACTTATGCTGCACCAAGAGTTCTTGGTATATGTGCGCCACAAAGCTTGTCAAACAGCGAGAATGTGCTTGATGTCAAAAGGGCTGGTAGATTGACATAAACGGCAGGCCAGAAAGCCAGATTTGAATTGCGCTGCCACTTGAGAACTAAACCAGCTTTTAAATGTATTGCTGGAAAATCACTTCCTTTTACTTTTTGTTGAGTACTTAAGTTTACACAAAAATTACAACTAGACAATTTAAGGAACTGCAAAGCAGGCCTGTAGAACTGTTTGTCTCCCAGCCTGTAATTTGCATGTTATAAAAAGGCACAACAAATGCTTATCCAGACCCTTTTCGATGTAAAGAGGAAGTGACGGATTTCTCACAACCCTTGACAAAAATAAATCCTTAAATTCCCTCGTTCTATTCATTATCTTAGATCTAACTTCGTCACGAAGATAAATAGATTTTTCCTGTTCTATTTATATGGACTGTAGTTAGCCCTGTACCTTTTGCCATAGGTATTACCCATAATACATCGATGTATTATGCCTTCCCAATTTTTTTTTAATGTAAAAGAACAAATAACTTAATAGGCAGGGTTACACAAAAAGCTGGAGAAACTCAGCGGGTGCAGCAGCATCTAAGGAGTGAAGGAGATAGGCGACGTTTCGGGTCGAGACCCTTCTTCAGACTGGTCAGGGATCAGGGAAACGAGAGATATAAACAGTGATATGGAGAGATAAAGCAAGAACAATGAGTGAAAGATATGCAAAAAAGTATTGGTGATAAGGAAAGCAGGCCATTGTAAGCTGTTTCTGGTGTGAAAATGAGAAGCTAGTGCGACTTGGGGGGGGGGGGGGGGAAGATGGAGAAGGAATGTCAGGGCCCGAGGGCTGAGGGAGAGGTGGGGGGGTGGGGGGAAAGGAGCAGTCTGGGTTAACAGCAATGTTTAGCCAATGCGAGGTCCTGCTGGTGCCGGCGCATTGCAACCAGGGTGGATCTTAATGCCCGGTTGGAGAATTGCACAGTGTGGCGGCGGATGGCCAGTCGATACCGATAGTCCGGCTGGGGTCCAAACTGGGAGGCAGGGAATTGGAGCTGGAATCCACGAGGTATGAGGTGGAGGCGCAGGCAGGCCCCGAGGAAGCAGATGTGGCTGTGGTATCGAGTCTGGGTGAGGATGTGGTCGTAGAGTTTGAGGGAAGGGGATATCACAGAGGGGGAGCAGTTAGAGAGGAGGTTGTGAAACTGTCTTCGTAGGGAGGAGGAGAACTTCTTCAAAGTAGGCATACCTTGAGGAGATATCGCAGTGGAGTAGACAAAGTGTTAAAGAAGGAACTGCAGATGCTGGAGAATCGAGGGTTACACAAAAAGCTGGAGAAACTCAGCGGGTGCAGCAGCATCTAAGGAGTGAAGGAGATAGGCGACGTTTCGGGTCGAGACCCTTCTTCAGACTGGTCAGGGATCAGGGAAACGAGAGATATAAACAGTGATATGGAGAGATAAAGCAAGAACAATGAGTGAAAGATATGCAAAAAAGTTGTTAACCCAACATGTTAACCCAGACAAAAAACCACCCCCCCACCTCTCCCTCAGCCCTCGGGGCCTGACATTCCTTCTCCATCTTCCCCCCCCCCCCCAAGTCGCACTAGCTTCTCATTTTCACACCAGAAACAGCTTACAATGGCCTGCTTTCCTTATCACCAATACTTTTTTGCATATCTTTCACTCATTGTTCTTGCTTTATCTCTCCATATCACTGTTTATATCTCTCGTTTCTCTGATCCCTGACCAGTCTGAAGAAGGGTCTCGACCCGAAACGTCGCCTATCTCCTTCACTCCTTAGATGCTGCTGCACCCGCTGAGTTTCTCCAGCTTTTTGTGTAACCCTCGATTCTCCAGCATCTGCAGTTCCTTCTTTAACACTTTGTCTACTCCACTGCGATATCTCCTCAAGGTATGCCTACTTTGAAGAAGTTCTCCTCCTCCCTACGAAGACAGTTTCACAACCTCCTCTCTAACTGCTCCCCCTCTGTGATATCCCCTTCCCTCAAACTCTACGACCACATCCTCACCCAGACTCGATACCACAGCCACATCTGCTTCCTCGGGGCCTGCCTGCGCCTCCACCTCATACCTCGTGGATTCCAGCTCCAATTCCCTGCCTCCCAGTTTGGACCCCAGCCGGACTATCGGTATCGACTGGCCATCCGCCGCCACACTGTGCAATTCTCCAACCGGGCATTAAGATCCACCCTGGTTGCAATGCGCCGGCACCAGCAGGACCTCGCATTGGCTAAACATTGCTGTTAACCCAGACTGCTCCTTTCCCCCCACCCCCCCACCTCTCCCTCAGCCCTCGGGCCCTGACATTCCTTCTCCATCTTCCCCCCCCCCCCCCAAGTCGCACTAGCTTCTCATTTTCACACCAGAAACAGCTTACAATGGCCTGCTTTCCTTATCACCAATACTTTTTTGCATATCTTTCACTCATTGTTCTTGCTTTATCTCTCCATATCACTGTTTATATCTCTCGTTTCCCTGATCCCTGACCAGTCTGAAGAAGGGTCTCGACCCGAAACGTCGCCTATCTCCTTCACTCCTTAGATGCTGCTGCACCCGCTGAGTTTCTCCAGCTTTTTGTGTAACCCTCGATTCTCCAGCATCTGCAGTTCCTTCTTTAACTTAATAGGCACATGTTTTTTCTTAAGAAATAACATTAAAAGAAACTGTAAGTTTAGAATTTCATTGTTCTCTTTGGGACATATGACAATAAAACACTCTTGACTTTCTCGACTCTTGAAGATGCAACTCAAGACAGTTATTTATTACAACACCAAATGTACAGTTAGAGTCATAGCGTGGAAACAGGCCCTTCGGCACAACTTGCCCACACTGGCTACACTAGTCCCACCAGCCTGCATTTGGCCCATATCCTCCCAAACCTGTCCTATCCATGTACCTGTCTAACTGTTTCTTAAACGTTCGGATAGTCCCAGCCTCAACTACCTCCTCTGGCAGCTTATTTCTTACACCCACCACCCTTTGGGTGAAAAGGGTTAAAAGAGTAAGTCAGAATATTATGTTGTTACAATTATGCTAATTCACAAATTACACAACATTAGACAAGTTAAGTTATCTCTTGAAGTTTATCTGCCATTTTAATTAGCTCTTGGCTCAAGTTATTAGGTTTACTTTCAAAGATGTTGAAACAGTATGTATCCAAAGATATTTTAAACGTTGAATGCACTGCCAGGGGTAGTAATGGGGGTCACATGAAATGTCCAGTTTTGTTGGGAAGTTGGAAACTGAAAAATAAAATAAACCCTGTCTCTGTCCATGACACAAAGGTTATGGAGGACATTGAGAGACCCTCTTTCAACCATTGGTCTTTGGAAAGTACTCTTTATGATTGAGTTCATGGGAAAGAGTCTGTGAAATAAACAGGCTAGTTAAATAAAATAATAAACCCTACTGAGCATCTTTGCTCTTCCAAGTGGCAATAGTGGCCATTGGATGATTGATTTTAAATTGCAGCTTGTCAAAGCAAAGCAGTTTGCTTTTTATTTACGATAATCGTGCTGGAAGGAAGTCGATTAACTTTGACAATTTGTTAAGAAAATGCACATCGGCTGATATCTCCCGCAAAAGTTAAGGATTACAAAACCTCCCACTATAAATATATATTGCATAACAAAACCGTATTTAAAAGCATAAGCCTTTTGTTTACTAAGCCAGGCAATTGCTCACTCATGTTCAAGGACATTTGAGTTGACAACTATCAGCACACCTACATTGGCTTCCATAGAGTTGAACAGCAGGGAAACAGGCCCTTCGGCCCAACCCGCCCGTGCTGCCCCTTTGGGTACACAATAAGGATGGAATAACAGTGGGTCAGACAGCACCTCTGGAGGGAAGGAATGGGTGACGTTTCAGATCGAGACCGTTCATCAGGCTGAGAGTCGGGGGGGGGGGGTCTAGAGATATGGAAGGGTAAGGTGTGAAAACGACAGATCAAAGCAGATGCAGTCCAAAGACATGTAGAATGTCTCAATGTGGAATGAACAAAGAATGGTTCATTGTTAGTTGAGGAGAAAGTGAAACTAGTCGGTGAACTCTGGTGGGGGCGGGATGGAGAGAGAGAAGGCAAGGGGTTACTTGAAGATTAAGTAAACATTCTAGCAAGCTGCCCAAGCGAAATATGCGGTGCTGTTCCTCTAATTTGCGTTTGGCCTCATTCAGATAGTGGAGGAGGTTTAGGACAGAAAGGGCAGTGTATGGAGGGGAGTTAAAGTGTTTAGTAACACTTTTAGACCAGGGGTAGTTTATTTAAGGTAAAACCTCCGTGGCTGTGAATTCTCCGGCGACGCTGAGCAAACAAACGGGGCAGGGGGTGGCGGTGGAAAAGAAGCAAAGTGATGTTTGACGCTGCGGTAATGACGGGGAATAAAGGTTTGACCGGCTGCTGGCGGTGAATGTGAGGGGAGGGCGCGCCTCGGCAAACACGACGCTCTTTGTGCGGCTGGATGTCAACAACGACGGCCCGGCCTCCCCCTGTCCCTGCCCACTCGCCTCCCCAGCGCTTACCAGGCTCCCGAGAGAGCAGACAGTTAAAAGGGCGCCCATGTCCCACCGCCCCCGCCGTGAGCTCCTCCTCCAGTGCGGCCGCCGTCTCGACTGACGGCCGTGGTGTCGGGCAGCCGGGGGCCGTCCCCTAGGCCCGCCCACCCGCCCGTGACGTCAGCGCGCAGCCGCGCCGCCGCCTGGCACGCGTCACGTCGCGTCACGTCGTGGGGCTGTGGATGAGGGGGGGGGGGGAGGAGAGAGGGAATGTGTGTGAGAGAGAGAGAGAGAGTGAGGGAAGGAGAGAGGGAATGTGTGAGAGAGAGAGAGGGGATGTGAGAGAGAGTGGGATGTGTGTGAGAGAGAGAGAGAGAGAGAGGGAAGGAGAGAGGGAATGTGAGAGAGAGAGTGTGTGAGAGAGAGAGAGAGAGAGGGAAGGAGAGAGGGAATGTGTGAGAGAGAGAATGGGAAGGAGAGAGGGAATGTGTGTGTGTGAGAGAGAGAGAGAGAGAGAGTGGGAAGGATGGAATGTGAGAGAGAGTGGGAAGGAGGGAATGTGAGAGAGAGTGGGAAGGAGAGAGGGAGTGTGTGTGAGAGAGAGAATGGGGAGGAGAGGGAATGTGTGAGAGAGTGGGAAGGAGAGAGGGAATGTGTGAGAGAGAGTGGGAAGGAGAGAGGGAATGTGTGAGAGAGAGAGTGGGAAGGAGAGGGAATGTGTGAGAGAGAGTGGGAAGGAGAGAGGGAATGTGAGTGAGAGAGTGGGAAGGAGAGAGGGAATGTGTGAGAGAGAGAAAGAGAGGAGAGAGGGAATGTGTGAGAGAGAGAGAGGGAAAGAGAGAGGGAATGTTGAGAGAGATGTGAGAGAGATGGGAAGGAGAGAGGGAATGTGAGAGAGTGGGAAGGAGAGGGAATGTGTGTGAGAGAGAGAGAGAGAGAAAGTGGGAAGGAGGGAAGGAGAGGGGAATGTGTGAGAGAGAGAGAGGGAGAGGGAAGGAGAGAGGGAATGTGTGAGAGAGAGAGGTGGGAAGGAGAGAGGGAATGTGTGTGAGAGAGAGAGTGGGAAGGAAAGGGAATGTGTGAGAGAGAGGGAATGTGTGAGAGAGAGAGAGTGGGGAGGAGAGAGGGAATGTGAGAGAGGGGAAGGAGAGAGGGGAATGTGTGTGAGAGAGAACGGAAGGAGGAGGGAATGTGTGAGAGAGTGGGAAGGAGAGAGGGGAATGTGTGAGAGAGAGTGGAGGAGAGGGGAATGTGAGAGAGAGTGTGGGTGGAGGGATGGGGAGAGTGAATGTGAGAGAGAGAGATAAATAAGGGGGAGAGTTAGGGAGGAAAGAAATAATGTGGGAATGAGGGAAAGAATGAGTGAGCAAATGTGAGAGGGTGAGAGAGAGTGGGAGGGAGTGAGATAAAGAGAGAGAGAATGAGAAAGGGAAAGAATGAGAGATAGAGAGAGAATGAGAGGGAGATAGAAGGAGATAGAGGACAAGAGAGAGAAAGAATGAGATATCAATGGATATTTTTAAGGCAGGGATGGATAGATTCTTGATTAGTACGGTTGTCAGAGGTTATGGGGAGAAGGCAGGAGAATGGGATTAGGAGGGGAGATAGATCAGCCGTGATTGAATGGTGGTGCAGATGATGGGCCGAATGTCTAAATTCTGCTCTTTTTCCATATGAGAGCCAAAGAGAGAAAGACATTTCTCATCTTCTCTATTCTATAGGTATGTTATGTCCTTTTATTCTGAGGCTGTGCTCTCTGGTCCTGGACTCTAGCACTACAGGAAATATCCTCTTTACATCCACTCTATCGAGGCATTTTATTATTCATAATAATCTACCCCCTGTCCAAAGCCTCCATATCCTTCCTGCAATGGGGTGGCCAGAATTGCATACAATACTCCAGAAACGGCCAAACCAAAGTCTAATTAAATCTCATAACTAAATCCAACAAACAAAGTGTAATAACTAAAATTTCACTCTGGAACAACCAAAGATATGAGTGATGTCTTTGTGGATTAATATTGTTCCACAACGTTGCGATTTAACATTTTATTGGTCTCCAAAAGTAAAACTAGGATGTACAGATCATTTTTGATAGCTCATTGCAAAAATGCACTATCAGCTGCATAATTAAGCTCAGCGAAGCGTTGTTAGCAGAATGTTACTGATGCACGGTGCACATAATGGGGAAAATAACATTGTGTAGGAAGGAAATGCAAATTTTGTTTCACACTGAAGATAGACACAAAATGCTGCAGTAACTCAGCGGGACAGGCAGCACCTCTATAGAGAAGGACTGGGTGACATTTCAGGTTGAAACCTTTTTTCAGACTGAGTCAGGGGAGAGGAGGCTCGAGATATGGAAGGATAAGGTGTGAAAACGACAGATTAAAGCAGGCGATGATCAAGGAAATGTAGAATGGTTCATTATTGAATAGACATAGAAACATAGAAAATAGGTGCAGGAGTAGGCCATTCGGCCCTTCGTGCCATTCAATATGATCATGGCTGATCATCTAAAATCAGTACCCCGTTCCTGCTTTTTCCCCATATCCCTTGATTCCTTTAGCCCTAAGAGCTAAATCTAACTCTCTCTTGAAAACATCCAGTGAATTGGCCTCCACTACCTTCTGTGGCAGAGAATTCCACAGATTCATAACTTTCTGGGTGAAGAAGTTTTTCCTCATCTTGGTCCTAATTGGCCTCCCCCTTATTCTTAAACTGTGATCCTTGGTTCTGGACTCCCCCAACATCGAGAACATTTTTCCTGCACCTAGCCTGTCCAATCCTTTAAGATATTGTATGTTTCTATAAGATCCCCTCTCATCCTTTTAAATTCCAGTGAACTAGGATGGGGAGGGACGGAGACAGAGGGAACGCAAGGGTCACTTGAAGTTAAAGAAATCAATATTCGTACTGTTGGGTTGTAAGCTGCCCAAGCGAAGTATGAGGTTCTGTTCCTCTAAAAAAATTGCCTTGAAGAGACCATCATTAATTATTTATTGTTGACTCATCTCATACCTGAAAGCTATGTTTTCCGTGGATTGCATTTCTTAATGCAAGAGTTGGCCAGCGTCTCATCACAACCATCAACTTTTGCAATATTCCTATTCTCTCATAACTGGCACACAGAGTAAGGTTTATTAATGTTAGACCTGTTTTTAACTTGAAGAAGGGTCTCGACTCAAAACGTCACCCATTCCTTCTCACAAGACATGCTGCCTGTCCCACTGAGTTACTCCAGCTTTTTGTGTCTATCTGTTTTTAACTTAGATTGAACTCCTGTCTTAGTACGATTAAGGCAAGTTTATTGACATCAGGTACTTGGTTGTTGTAAAATACATATGAGTGAATAAAAGAAGGAAGTCAGCCTTACAAAATGTTTCCTCTAATTCTTCTTGAGACTTATCAATGTTGTGCCTATCAGTGAATAGAATATTCTCATTTCGTATTCAGTCATGTTAGCTTCTGGCTGTATCCACCAATCTACCGAGTCTTGAATCCCCAGTTAATTGGTTTACTGCTTTGTATTCATTCTAAAGGATGTGCTGGCTCTGGAGAAGGTCCAGAAGAGGTTTACAAGAATAATTCAAGGCTTGAGTGGGTTAGCATATGATGAGCGCTTGACATCACTGGGCCTCTACTCGCTGGAGTTTAGAAGGTTGAGGGGGGACCTCATTGAAACTTACAGAATAATGAAAGGCACAGATAGAGTGGATGTGGATAGGATTATTTGTTTAAGAAAGAACTACAGATGCCGGAAAATTCGAAGGTGGACAAAAATGCTGGAGAAACTCAGCGGGTGAGGCAGCATCTATGGAGCGAAGGAATGGGGTGTGGACAGGATGTTTCCACTGGTGGGAGTGTCCAGGACCAAAGGTTTCAAAGGTCTTTTATTGTCACATGTTCCAATTAAGTTACAGTGATTTGCGAATTACCATACAGCCGTATGAAAAAAAAGACACACAAATACATCAAAGTTAGCATAAACATCCACCACAGCAGATTCCCTACATTCCTCACTGTGATGGAGGGCAATAAAGTCCAGATTTCTTCCTCTTTATGTCTCCGGCAGTCGGACAATCCGTCGGGGTGATCAATGCTCCTGTAGTCGGCGGTCGAAGTTCCCGCGTCGGGGCAATTGAAAGCCCTCGTCGGGGTGGTTGAAACTCCCACGTTGGGGCGGTCGAAACTCCCGCGTCGGGGCGGTCAAAACTCCCGCGGCTTGAAGTTCCCGATGTCAGTCTCAGATCAGAGACCGTGGGCGCCATAATGTTAAGTCTGCAAGCTTCCATGGTCGGAGCTCCGAGGTCGATCCCTAGCAAGGGATCGTGAGCTCCGCGATGCTAAAGTCCCGTAGACACCCGTGGTGGAGCTCTCCAGTTCGTCTCCAGCAAAGGCCGCCAACTCCTCAATGTTAGGTGCAGACGAAGATATGATACTGGAAAAAAATCGCATTTCTGTTGAGGTAAGGGATTAGTAAATGTTTCTCCCAGCCCACCCCCACATAAAACAAGCTAAAAACACAAAAAACATACATTTAACGCATACTATTTAGACACAAAGAAGGAAAGGACAGACAGACTGTTGGCGAGGCAGCCATTGCTGGCGCCACCCAGAGGTCATAGCCTCAGGATTAAAGGATGTTCTTTTAAAAAGGAGGTGAGGAGGAATTTCTTCAGTCACAGGGTAGTTAATCTGTGGAACTCATCGCCACAGAGGGATGTGGAGGCCAAGTCAGTGGATATTTTTAAGACAGAGATAGACAAATTCTTGATTAGAACGGGTGACAAGGGTTATGGGGAGAAGGCAGGAAAATGGGATTATGAGGCAGAGATCAGCCATGACTGAATGGCGGAGTAGACTCGATGGGCTGAATGGCCTAATTATATACCTATAAGTTGTGAACTTGTGAATTATGTCCCCACAATCAACGACTGCTTTAAAAACTATCCCTGATCAGATCCAACAATTAAATCATGTTAAGCAAAGAGGTGCATACAGTTTATGTCTGAAGTCTGAAGAGGGGTCTCGATCTGAAACGTCACCCATTCCTTCCCTCCAGAGATGCTGCCTGTCCCGCCGAGTTACTCCAGCATTTTGTGTCTATCTTGAGATTAGTTGATATTGGCATCATCGTCAGCAGATACATCGTAGGGCCGAATGGCCTTTTCCTGTGCTCTGTTCCTATCCTATGTTCTTTCTCCCTTTCCCTAACTCTCCCCTGCCTCCCTCTCCCTTTCTCGTCGGCCTAGTGGCGAGGGGTGTGGAGGGGGTTCGCTCCAGCCACAGTGTAGGGGATTTGACAGCAGGAAGGCTCGCAGACTTATTTCCAAAAGCGCGACTTATCGACGGGAATGTACGGCGTCGTGAGTAGAGGAGCATCGCTGCTAGCACAGGGTCTGGGAATCCGCCAGATTTCGAGGCTGAGATCAGAATCCCACATCCTGTGGGTTGGAGTTGAAGTTTGCTGTTGCTGCTGGAATGGGGAGCTAATACTTTCTTCCTCCAAAGCAGGCGGCAAGAGGCTGCAAGTTCCGCATTCAGTAAAGGCGATAAAGACCATGACATTACTCAACACTTGAACTCCTGTGCTTCAGAACTGAACTCACGGTACGCTAACCGGCAAGAAAGTTGCTTTAATTTATTTTCTACGCGTTTTGTTGTCCCTTTAAAGCAGAGGAGTATCCTCTAGTATCTTTGCTTCAAAGAGTCCCAGTGCTGTTAAAGGGTTTGTTGTGTCTGTAACACCGCGTTGTAACCCGCTCACTTGCTTATCTGCAGCAAATTTAGTTAAGGAGGATGCATTCTTTGTGCCTGAGCTCAACAGTAGCCTTGAATTAATGCCAGGCAAATTTCAGTTGGTAGCATTTATCACCTCGATACACAAAGTCCAGGAGCCACCCACTCCAGAGAATTCAGCTCGAAACTGAGGTGGACAACGGTGAGATATAACTGTCCCACTTGGACGTGCTCTCTCGGTTGGAAATAAAAGGTTCAATGGCACTATTTTAAGGGAGCTGCACAATTACTCCCCCCCCCCCCCCCCAATCAATATCAAAATGGATGTATCACTGGACGACATTGTTGTTACTAGCTCCTGTATATGGGCAAGCTGGCTGGCAGGCATGTCTCACGTTGCAAGGAGCTGTGACATTTGTTAATTAAAAGAATACAAGAACATCTTGAGATGGTGAAAACTAGTATATAAATAAGAGACATTTTTTTTTAACAGTTGAGGCACAAGCAACTGCAGATGCTGGTTTACCAAAAAAAGATCAAAAGTGCTGGAATAACTCAGTGAGTTAGGCAGTATCTCTCATAGAGAACATGGATGGGTGACATTTCGAGTTGGGACCCTTCTTCAGACTGATTTTGGTGGAGGGGGATTGAGACCGCTAGTATAGAGGGATGGGGGGGAGAGCAAGGGAGGGAGGGGGGTGGGAGAGCAAGGAAGGGAGGGACGGGGGGGAGGGAGGGGGGGAGCAAGGGAGGGAGGGGGGGGAGCAAGGGAGGGGGGGAGCAAGGGGGGGGGGGGAGCAAGGGGGGGGAGCAAGGGGGGGAGGAAGGGAGGGGAGGAAGGGAGGGGAGGAAGGGAGGGGAGGAAGGGGGGGGGGGGAGGAAGGGGGGGGGGGGGAGGAAGGGGGGGAGGAAGGGAGGGGGCAGGACAAAGCCTGGCTCTCATAGTTTATTTTCAATGGTTTCAGAACTGTTTTTAACTCTTTGTGATCCTTATCCTAACCGCCCCATTGAATTGGTTCCCAGCGTGTAATTAAAAAGAAATTGTAAAGACGATGGAAGACCCCATAATGTATAGCTGCTTCTTGTTATTTATTATATGTTGTCAGCTGAGGATTCTGTTCAGTTTCTATTAATGTGTTGCTGCCAACCTCTTATTCCTTGTCTTGATTTGATTTACAACCATCCAGTGTTCTGGGCCCATAAGACACAGGAGCAGATTTAGGCCATTCAGCTCATCATCTACTCCACCATCCAATCATGGCTGATCTATTTTCCCCTCTCAACCCTATTCTCCTGCCTTCTCCCTGTAACCTTTAATGCCATTTCTTAATCAAGAACCTATCAATCTCTGCCTTAAAAATACCTCTAAACTTGGCCTCCACAAATGTTTGTGGCAACGACTTCCCTCCCTCTGCTAAATACATTGCACCTCATCTCAGTTTTGAAGGTTCGTCAATAGGTGCAGGAGTAGGACTGTTGGCCCTTCGAGCCAGCACCGCCATTCACTGTGATCATGGCTGATCATCCGCAATCAGTACCCCGTTCCTGCCTTCTCCCCATATCCCTTGACTGCTCTCTCTAAGAGCTCTATCTAACTCTCTCTTGAAAGCATCCGGAGAATTGGCCTCCACTGCCTTCTGAGACACAATTCCACAGATTCACAACTCTCTGGGTGAAAACGTTTTTCCTCATCACCATCCTAATGGCCTATCGCTTATTCTTAATCTGTGGCCCCTGGTTCTGGACTCTCCCAACATCTAGAATATGTTTCCTGCCTCTAGAATGTCCAATCCCTTAATAATCTTATGTGTTTCAATAAGATCCCCTCTCATCCTTCTAAATTCCAGTGTATACAAGCCAAAGTCGCTCCATTCTTTCAACATATGACAGTCCCTCCATCCCGGGAATTAACCTTGTGAAGCTACGCTGCACTCCCTCAATAGCAAGAATGTCCTTCCTCAAATTTGGAGACCAAAACTGCACACAATACTCCAGGTGTGGTCTCACTAGGGCCCTGTACAGCTGCAGAAGGACCTCTTTGCTCCTATACTCAACTCCTCTTGTTATGAAGGCCACCAAGCCATTATCTTTCTTCACTGCCTGCTGTACCCGAATGCTTACTTTCAGTGGCTGATGAACAAGGACACCCAGATCTCGTTGTACTTCCGTTTTCTCAACTTGACACCATTTAGATAATAATCTGCCTTCCTGTTCTTGCCACCAAAGTAGATAACCTCACATCTATCCACATTAAACTTCATCTGCCATGCATCTGCTCACTCACCCAACCTGTCCAAGTCACCCTGCATCCTCATAGCATCCTCCTCACAGTTCACACTGCCACCCAGCTTTGTGTCATTGCAAATTTGCTAATGTTACTTTTAATCCCTTCATCTAAATCATTAAAGATTTTTATTCTGAGGTTGTGCCCTCTGGTTTTCGACCCTCTATTACTGGAAACATCATTTCCATGTCCACACTATCTAAGCCTTTCATGGTCCAGTAACTTTCAATGTAACTTACCGCTTATCCTTCTAGATTTTCAGTGAGTACAGGCCCAGACCCTTCAAATCCTCCTCATACATGAATCCAATCATCCATGGGATCATTTTCGTTTACCTCCTCTGGATCCTCTCCAAAGCCAGCACAAGCTTCCTCAGCTAATGGGTCCAAAACTGCTCACAATATTTCAAATGTAGCTTCACCAATGCCTAATAAAGCCTCAGTATTACATCCTTAGAGCAATTGGCCAAAAGAAGATATGAAATAATGTTTTGGTGGTTTGCAGCCAGACACGCTTGTTGCCATGGGGGTTGATGCCATTCTGCATTCAATGTGGTGATGCTGCAGATGCTTTGGAAATCCCTGTTGAAGCAAGAGCCCATTGGCAGCTCCACAATGGCTGACATGGAGCCAAGGGAGGTTACAGGGGAAAGAGAGGTGCTTCTAGAGTTTGCACAAGGTCATAACCGTAGTCCAGGTCTGGTGTCTTATGTTACAGAAGGGTGGGGAGTGGAGAGTGTGGGTGGCTGGTTTGGTGTTGGCCGCTTTTAGTTTAGATATAGTGCGGAAACAGGCCCTTTGCACCCCCCGCCCCCCAGTCTGCACCGGTCGGCGATCCCCGAACACAACCTCTATCCTACACACACTTGGGATAAATTTACAATTTTACCGAAACCAATATATCTACAAACTTGCACGTCTTTAGAGGAAACCGGAGATCCCGGGGAAAACCCACACTGGTCACGGGAAGAACGTAACAGCTGTACAGACAGCACCCGTGGACAGGATTGAACCCAGGTCCCTGACTGGGACTGGAACTCTACCGCTGCACCACAGTGCCGCCCTTGTGTGAATCCTCAAAAAGGGAAGAAATGCTGCAAGGAATTTCACAACCCAGTGCATGACCTAAGCTAATCCCTTTTGCCTGCGTTTCGCCCATATCCCTCAAAACCTTTCCTATCCATGTATTTATCCAAATGTCTTTCAAACATTATAATCTCAGGACCATTTGAAAGGAAACTAGGATTGTCTGGATTATGCTCTTTCCAGACTTTGCAATACTCCTCAGCGGTGATGGTAGCGTTTGATTTTCTCACAAATTGGAACATTTTTCCAACAAGAACATGTGTGTATATTTTTCCAACAAGAACATATATGTGTGTGTATATATATATATATATGTATATACAGAACTTTTCTCGTTTGTTATATTATTTACAGTGTACTTTGTTTACATATTCTGTTGTGCTGCTGCAAGTTAGAATTTAATTGTTCTATCTGGGACACATGACAATAAACCACTCTTGACGCCAGAGTATTTTAAACTTAACTGAAGTGTTTTGGGGAATAGAATGGCAGGAAGTCAAAGATTTTGACTTGAATCTGTCTTTGCTTTCAATTTTTCCTTTTCACAAATTCGCAAATAATTAAGTGCAATTAAATTAAAATGCCACGGGTGTCTATTGGGTTATTCTGCAAGTCCTTAAGTTCAGACGAGGTCTGTGCTTGGCTTGGCATTGCAACGTTCCAAATGCATTAAATGATGAATGAGATGTTGTTCAAGAAGTGGAAAGGAATCGTAGTAATTGGAAATGTATCTGTTAGAAAGTGAAAAGGTCATTAGTGTGGGGAAAGTGTTACTGCCTTCATGTATGTCATTGGGAATTGGAGGCAGTGTGCAGAGGAGATCATGCAACTGGGCTAAAATTAGAAAACAATGCTGTTTTGTATGTCGAGAGTGCTCACTCATGTAGAGAAATTCAACCTGCGCACAGTGAAGGATATTGGCCGTTGCATAATCGCCCGTTTTTGTTAAGACTGCAGGTCGGGAATTAAATAAATGATAAGGCAAATAATAATTAAAAATAAAAACAAACACTGCTGGGCAGGCGTGGATAGAGTTAGATGCAGTTAAGGTTTCTGCAAATGATAGATCATTGACCTGAAATGAAACTCTTTATTCCCTCCACAGCTGCTGCCTGGCCTCTGGAGAATTTCCAGCATTTTCTATTTTTAATTCAGGATCCAGATATTTGTAGTTTTTTTCTGCTTTGTTAATAATTTGTGTTTGAGATTTGTATGTGCAAAATCTACTTTGATATTTGTGTGCATTTCCACTTCCAACAACAGGGAAGGGTGTTGGTAAATTCAGCTCAGTTGCTTTGTATTGCCTGTAAATTGTTGCTCGGAAAGATTTTTACTGTTTAGATTAGACATACAGCATGGAAACAGGCCCTTCAGCCCATCGAGTCTATGTCGACCATCGCTCACCTGTTTTCAGTAGTTCCATGTTTTTATACCTTTGCATCCACTCGCTACACATTTAGGGGCAATTTTGCGAAGGCCACTTGACCCACAAAATCACACATCTTTGGGATTCGGGAGAAAACTAGAGCACCTGGAGACAACCCACATGGTCCCAGAGAGAACGTGCAAACTTCACACAGAGCTCAGGATCAAGCCGAGCACCTGGTTCAATGTTCCCCTGAATTGTTACTTGGGGGAGGGAGGGTGGTGAGAAAAGAAACAGTGGATGGAACTTAATGCACTTCTATGTTAGTACATAATTAGTACATTTCCTTTATCACCCCATATCCTCACCATGGTAACAGCTTCAAATAAAAATATGAGACGGGCATGTTTGTGGCATGTTTGCAAACAATCTTGACATTCTTGCCATAGAGGGAGTACAGAGAAGGTTCACCAGACTGATTCCTGGAATGTCAGAACTTTCATATGGAGAAAGACTGGATAGACTCGGCTTGTACTCGCTAGAATTTAGAATATTGAGGGGGGATCTTATAGAAACTTGCACAATTCTTAAAGGGTTGGACAGGCTAGATGCAGGAAGATTGTCCCGATGTTGGGGAAGTCCAGAACAAGGGGTCACAGTTTAAGGATAAAGGGGAAGTCTTTTAGGATCGAGATGAGAAAAACATTTTTCACACAGAGAGTGGTGAATCTGTGTAATTCTCTGCCACAGAAGGTGGTTGAGGCCAGTTAATTGGCTATATTTAAGAGGGAGTTAGATGTGGCCCTTGTGGCTAAAGGGATCAGGGGGTATGGAGAGAAGGCAGGTACGGGATACTGAGCTGGATGATCAGCCATGATCATATTGAATGGCAGTGCAGGCTCGAAGGGCCGAATGGCCTACTCGTGCACATATTTTCTATGTTTCTATAATCTAGTATAAATTCTCTGTCGGGTTTTTGAGTTTAATGTTTTGTCTATCCATACTATTTTGTGTATAAGTAAATATTTTCTATGATTTTTAACTATTTAGAGGATTATTACATAAACTGGTTGCATTAATGCAGAAATTTACAGATATGTTGTCCTTGGATGCGATTTTTAGTTAATGGAAGAAGTGTATTGGTTTGTTATTGCCACGTACGGTGATACAATGAAATCTTGCATGTTGTCCAGGCAGATCGTTCCATATATGGGTGCAATAGGTAGCACAAAAAGAGAAAAGAAACAGCATAAAATATAACTTTACAGCTATAGAGAGTGTGCAGGGAAAACGTTGCTAGGATTGCAACAAGATAGATTAGGAAGGCATCCTTAGCAATAAAAAGGACCATTTGAGAGTCTGATAACAGTGGGAAAGAAGTTGTCCTTGAATCTGTACGTGCTTTCAAGCTTTTATATCTTTGGAGAGGGGAGAAGAATGCATGACCGGGATGTGAATGAACCTTGATTACGTTGGCTGCTTACCTCGGGTAGCTTGAAGTATAGAAGGCTCTGATTGAGTGGGGATGGGTGAGGCAGCATTGTGTGATGGATTGGGCTGCAACCCTCTACAATTTCTTGCAGTCTTGGGCAGAGCAGTTGCCATACCAATCTGCGATGCATCGTGATAGGATGCTATCTACCATGCTTCTGTAGAAACTGGGAAGAGCCATTGAAGACATGCCGGATATCCTTAGTTGTCTGAGGAAATAGGGGTGTTGGTGAACTTTCTGGGCTGTATTGTCGATTATGGTCCAATTGTTGGTATTCTTTACACCTAGAAACTTGAATGTCTTGACTATCTCCATTTCAGCATCATTGATGCAAACCGGTGCGTGTAATCCACTCTGAGTTGCGAAGTCAGTGGGCACCTCCATTGGTTTGTTGACATTCAGAGAGAGACTATTGCCTTGACATCATATTACTAAACTCTTTATCACCTTCCTGTACTCCGTGTCCACATTGCTTACGCTCTGGCCGACTCGGGTGGTGTCATCTGCAAACTTGTAAATGGAGTTTAACTGCACGGTCATGAAGTGTTTAGTTTCGAGAAGTGTGGGGAGTATAATAAGGGCAGAGGATGCAGCCTTGTGGGGCAGCCATGCTGAGAATTATCATTGAGGATGTTACGTTACCTATCCCTACTGATTGTGGTCTATGGGTCAAGAATTCAAGGATCCAGATGCCATGGGGGTGCTGAGTCCTAGGTTTGGAAATTTGGAGAAGCGTTCGATTGGAATTATGTCGTTGAAAGCAGATCCGCTCTAATGATCAGCCGTACCCTAGTTCTATGTTATTCCTGTTTTTGCATCCTACACACTAGGGGCAATTTACAGAAGCTAATTAACCTTACTGACCTGTGCGTCTTTAGAATGTGAGAGGAAACCGGAGCTCCCAGAGAAAACCCTCACAGTCACAGGAGAATGTATAAACTGTGTACAGACTGCAGCCATAGTCAGTATTGAAGTTGGGTGCCTGGCGCTGTGATCTTGATTTAGTTGAACCCTGCAGTGCGTTCTCTGCAACGTTCGTATGCCAGCACATTACATGTATGAAAGGATTTGCAAGAGTTCTTTAAAACCTGACAACAGTAGCATTGGTTTTGTGAACTTATAGTTAGTGTTTGTGGCATCATTTTTTAATCTCTCCTGATGTACTGATAGCGATGCACTGATAGCGATGTACTAATAGTGATGCACTCGACTGTTGCAAAACATACTTGGCTAATAAATTATGATTATGATAGTGGTGCACTGATAGTTATGGTTAGTGGCTTTTCCTCATCACTTCGGATAAACCAAACTCTAAAGACAGAAAATGCTGGATACACTCAGCAGGTCTGGTAGCGTCTTTGGGGGGAAAAATAGCCGAGCTGGAGTTGAGGACTCTTTGTCCAAACGGGGAAGGAGAGTAAAGAAACCTGTTATATTGCAGGGAGAGTGAGTATGGTGGTGGGGGGGAGGAAATATTTAGATCATGTGGCTATGGTCAAACAAGGTTATCTGGTCAGTGTGTCAATAGGAGTAGTTAAGTCAAGAGTGTTTTATTGCCATATGTCCCAGATAGGACAATGAAATTCTTACTTGCTGCAACAGAACAGAATATGTAAACACAGTACATAATGGGAGAAGAAAAAAACGTTCAGTGTGTGTGTGTGTATACACATGCACATGCACACGTACTCAATAAATAACAAATATAGTGCAATAATAATAGTCTGTTGTAGGTCAGAGCTTATTTGTTATCGTGTTTAATAGTCTGATGGCTGTAGGGAAGAAGCTGTTCCTGAACCTGGACGTTACAGCTTTCAGGCTCCTGTACCTTCTTCCCGATAGAAATGGTGAAATGAGTGTGTGGCCAGGATGGTGTGGATCTCTGATGATGCTCGCTGCCTTTTTGAGGCAGTGACTTTAATAGATCCCTTAGATGGTGGGGAGGTTAAAGCCGGTGATGGACTGGACAGTGGTCACACATGTTTGCAGTTTTTCCAGCTCCTGGACGTTCAAGTTGCCGAACCAGGCCAGAATTCAACCAGTCAGTATGCTCTCTATTGTGCACCTGTAGAAGTTCAGGAGAATCCTCTTCGACATGCAGAATCTCTGTAATCTTCTCCGGAAGTAGAGTTGCTGATGTGCCTTCTTTATAATTGTATCGGTGTGCTGGGTCCAGGAAAGATCTTCGGAAATTTGCACGCCCAGGAATTTGAAGTTTTTGACCCTCTCCGCCATCGTCCCATTGATGTAAACAGGATTGTGGGTCCTCATCGTTCTCCTACCAAAGTCCACAATCAGTTCCTTTGTTTTACTGATGTTGAGAGCCAGGTTGTTGTGCTGGCACCATTTGGTCAATCGGTCGATCTCACTTCTATACTCTGACTTGTCACCATCTGTGATTCGTCCAACAACAGTGGTGTTGCCGGCGAACTTGATGATGGAGTTCGCACTATGTCCGGTTATGCAGTCATGGGTATAGAGTGAGTAAAGCAGGAGGCTGAACACGCAGTCTTGAGGTGCTCTTGTACTGATTGTCACTGTGACCTGTACTGGGACATAGACAAATAACTAAAACTAAAGTATTAAGAGTTGTGAAATGCAGACTGGAAAGACATGTCGGGCAGGTTGGGAACGGTACGTTCTCCACGCCCAGAGGAAATAAAACATACAAGCTGAGTCACTGTCTTAGATGGGTGGCCCATACAGACCGAGACATCGAGTTAACCTTAAGTGTACACTTCATTGCCAAGTCATAATGCCTGTGACAAGTGGTGTGCCACATGAATCGGTGATGGGCTCATTGCTGTTTGTGGTTTATATCAATGATTTGGATGAGAACATGCAAGGATTAGTAAGTGTACAGATGACACTAAAATGTAGGTGGTATCGTACACAGGGTTGAGGGTTATCAAGAATTAGAGTAGGGTCTTGATCAGCTGGGCAAGTGGGCTGAGGAATTGAGTGCAATGCAGATAAGTGTGAGGTGTTGTACTTTGGGTTGTCAAACCAGGGCAGGATTTTCATGGTGAATGGCTGAGCCCAGGGCAGTGTAATAGAGCAGAATAATCTAGGTGCACTTGTGCACAGTTCCCTGAAACTTGTGTCACAGTTAGATACAATGGCAAAGAAGGCTTTTGGTACATTAGCCTTCATCAGTCAGAGTACTGAGTATAGAAGTTGAGACCGAAGATAGACACACAAAGCTAGAGTAATTGAGTGGGACAGGCAGGTCTCCCGAAACGTCACCCATTCCTTCTCTCCAGAGATGCTGCTGCCTGTCCCGCTGAGTTGCTCCAGCTTTTTGAGTCTATCTTCGGTTTAAACCAGCAACTGCAGTTCCTTCTTACACATAGAAGTTGCGACGTTCTGTTCAAGTCAAGACAGGTCAAGTTTATTCATCACATACACATACGAGATGTGCAGTGAAATGAAAAGTGGCAATGCTCGCGGATAGTGCAAAAAAACAAACTAGCTACAAAACAGAATAAAACAGAGTCACACATTCACATATTACATATTTGTGGGAGGAAAAAAGAAAAAAACAGCAATTTAAAAAAAAAACACACAACAGTAAAATAAGTTAGTCCCTGGTGATAGGAGTTTACAGTCCTACAGTTGTACAAGACGTTGGCGAGGCTTTTTGCAGTGTTGTGTGCAGTTTTGGTTGCCTTGCTATTGGAAGAAAAGAGTGCAGAGAAGATTTTTAAGTATATTGCCATGATTCGAAGGCCTGAGCTATAGCGAGAGATTGGGCAAGCTGGGACTTTATTCCTTGGAGTGCAGGAAACCATGGGGGTGATCTTAGAACTGTTTAAAGTCACGCAATGAAATGGCAAAAGTCTGCTATTTATTAGTTTTACATGTGATCGGGAGAAACAACGGTATCTGGGGGTCATTGTTCATCAGTCTATGAAAGTAAGCATGCAGGTACAGCAGGTAGTGAAGAAAGCGAATGGCATGTTGGCCTTTATAACAAGAGGAGTTGAGTATAGGAGCAAATAAGTCCTTCTGCAGTTGTGCAGGGTCCTAGTGAGACCACACCTGGAGTATTGTGTGGAGTTTTGGTCCCCTAATTTGAGGAAGGACATTCTTGCTATTGGGGGAGTGCAGTAAGGGTTTACAAGGTTAATTCCCGGGATGGCGGGGGTGTCATATGCTGAGAGAATGGAGTGGCTGGGCTTGTACACTCTGGAGTTTAGAAGGATGAGAGGGTATCTTATTGAAACATATAAGATTGTTAAGGGTTTGGACACGCTAGAGGCAGGAAACATGTTCCCGATGTTTGGAGAGTCCAGAGCCATTGGCCACAGTTTAAGAATAAGGGGTAAGCCATTTAGAACAGAGACGAGGAAACACTTTTTCTCACAGAGAGCTGTGAGTCAGTGGAATTCTCTGCCTCAGAGGGCGGTGGAGGCCGGTTCTCTGGATACTTTCAAGAGGTACCTAGATAGGGCTCTTAAAGATAGCAGAGTCACGGGATATGGGGAGAAGGCAGGAACGGGGAACTGATTGGGGATGATCAGCCATGATCACATTGAATGGCGGTGCTGGCTCAAAGGGCCGAATGGCCTACTCCTGCACCTATTGTCTATTGAAATTCTCTGTTCCCCTGTGCCGATCTACCTGAAAGTCTAAAGAGTCAAGAATGTTTTATTTGTCATATGTCCCAAGACAGAACAATGAAATTCTTGTTTGCAGCAGCACAAGATATGTAAACATAATACAGATTTTCTGTTAAAATAGTAATTGAAGATGTTGGAAACACTCATGCAGGTCAAGCAGCATCTGGAGAAAGAGAATTGGTTAATTTTTCGGCTGAAGATCCTTTGGCAAAATGGGTTATTTGCAGAATCTGGAGAATTTAATTGACAGGAAACAGTTTAGTTTAGGGGTACAGTGTGGAAACGGGCCTTTCGACCCACCGAGTCAGTGCTGACCAACGATCACCACGTACATTAGTTCTATCCTGCACACTGGGGACAATTTTTTTTTATTTTGCCGAAGCTAATTTACCTACAAAGTTTGGATTGTGGGCAGAAACCGGAGCAACTGGGGAAAGCCCACACGGTCACGGGAGAACATGCAAACTCTGTGCAGACAGTACCTGTAGCCAGGATTGAAAATGGGTCTCTGGTGCTGTTAAATAGCAAATCTACCACTGTGTCAAAGTAAATTTAGGATCATTCCTGTGGTCTGAGGGAAGGGGCCTAAACCTAGGCATCTAATTATCTCTTATTACAATAGACAATAGGTGCAGGAGTAGGCCATTCGGCCCTTTGAGCCAGCACTGCCATTCACTGTGATCATGGCTTCCTGCCTTCTCACCATATCCCCTGTCTTCGCTAACTTTAAGAGCTCTATCTAATTCTCTCTTGAAAGCATCCAGACAATTGGCCTCAACTGCCTTCTGAGGCAGAGAATTCCACAGATTCACAACTCTCTGGGTAAAAAAGTTTTCCCTCATCTCCGTTCTAACTGGCTTGCCCCTTATTCTTAAACTGTGGACCCTGCTCCTGGACTCCCCCAACATCGGGAACATGTTTCCTGCCTCCAGCGTGTCCAATCCCTTAATACTCTTATATGTTTGATGACAACCCAAGTTGTTATCATTGTAACAACTCTCTCTTCTGTCTGTGTTGAGACTTCTAATGCCACGGGAACTGGAGACGCATTGTTTCTTATCTCACTAACACCAGATGGCCACTGTTCTGTTTTCAATTTGGGTCTTGTAGACCTTGGGTGTCATCAAAGCCAGGCAACTCCCTACCAAAGATAAGTGTCTTGGGAAAAGCTACTATGATTCTTTGTGTCATGAAGGTCTAGTTTCTGTCTGAATTTCACAGGTGCCTTTTTAAAAACAATTCCTCCTTTTGTGATTCTGTGATCAAATACCAGAGATCAGCCTTCGAATTAAGTTGTTATCAACGTCTAGAACCATTAATTCCCTTTTGTGTGTAGCTTGTTCAGGCTGAAATCGCAGGATGGTTTTCTGTTCTATGTTTGCATTTAACCTTGATAAGATTTTCCTTGTACTGTTCTCTTCCTCTATTCACAATAACCTGTTACTCAGTTAAGTCATAGAATCGTATAGCGTGGAAACAGGCCCTTTGGCCCAATTTACCTACGCCAACCAACCTGCCTCGACTACACCAGTCCCACCTGCCCATGAGTGGCCCATGACAATTTTATCCTGCACTCTTTTTGAATAATGGGCAGGTTTTCACCAGAGCTTTATAGCCCCTAGATCTGCCTGCTCTTCTGAGTGGAAGTCTTGGTGTCCAGTGTTAGTGTGAGGTTTAAAAGTCATGAACACACCTCCCACCCTGCCAAATGTGCCATGGGCTGTCTGTGTACTGCACCATTGAACCCTTAATGTTAAGAAATGAAGGAACTTCAAATGCAGACAAAGAAGTGCAGATGTTGGTTAATGCATAAAAGGACACAATTAGTGCTATCACAAGTAACTCAGCTGATCAGGCAGCATTTCTAGAGAACATGGGTAGGTGATGTTTCGGGTCAAGACCCTTCTTCAGAGCGAGGACCTCGAGTATAGAGCTGGGACGTTATTTTGCAGTTTTACAAGACCTTGTCATTTGGAGTATTGTGCTCAGTTTTGGTCGCCTTGCTTTAGAAAAGATGACATTAAACTGGAAAGATTTACGAAGATGTTGCTTGGACTTGGCCTGAGCTATGAGAGAGGGTGGGGAGGCTAGGACTTTATTCCTTAGAGCGCGGGAGACTGAGGGGTGACATTATAGAGGAGATAAATTGATGGCACTCCAGCGTTTTCTATTTATATTTTCCTGGATTCATTTGCAGTGATGAAGAAATGGCAATGTAACTCCAAGTTAGCATGGTTTGAAGCTTGGAAGGGAACCAGCAGGTGGCGCTATCTCCATGCATCTCTAGCTCTTGCTTGTTGACGTCTCCTTAACAATTCACTTGCTGAAGTGTTGGAAATGGAATGATGTGGTCATTAGAAACCTGATATTGTGCATTAGGGCTTTAAATTAAATTCTAGACACTCTCTGATACAATTCAAAGTTTTACATAGATTGCATTTTTCAAAATCTAAATTACATAGAATGTTTTCTAATGTATCTCCTATATGTGACAAATGCCAATACCCAGAAGCTAATTTAACACATTCTTTTACAACTTGTATAAAAATTACGAATTTTTGGTTGAAAATATTTAAGGTAATCTCGAATGTTGTAAATAAGAATTTAGTTCCAGACTCAAAATTAATAATATTGGGAATTTTAGAAAGGGATCAATTACTCACGACAGCACAAAGAACTTTCATAGATTATAGTTTAATAATTGGTAAAAAATTAATTTTACAATTTTGGAAAGGCCCCATACCCCCTACAATCAAATTGTGGATTTCAGGAATGGCTGAGACTTTACACTTGGAAAGAATAAGACTTGCACTTTTAGGCAAGTTGGACCAATTTAATCTGATTTGGTCTCCACTCCTTGAATATCTTAAGGGACCAATATGACTCGGTTTGTGGACCTGATCGAGACCTGAACGAAGGATTGAACGAAGAATAATACATTATTGATCACGGATATATTATTATATAAATTCTGTTTGTAGAATATACCACTGTTATTTTATTTACTTTTCTCTTTTGGTTACTTTATAACTATTTTTATGTTAACCATTTTTCACACTTTCCTACTTTTCACTAAAAAAACTACAATAAAATGTTTAGAAGTATATATAAGAAAATATGGTAATTATTACCTATCTCTTTAATAAGAACGTTGTTCTTATATGTACTTATATTTGTACTTACACTTGTACTTATACTTCTAATAAAAAAAAAAAATTATTCAACAATTCACTTGCTGAAGTGTTGGAAATGGAATGATGTGGTCATTAGAAACCTGATATTGTGCATTAGGGCTATTGATGGAGCAGTTTGGGATGTTATACCTCAAACAACAGTGCAAAAAGGCAAAGGAGATGATGTCTAAATCTTAGTTGACCAACTGAACAAATATTAAACAAATATTAATGATCCAGAAATATGAATTCAAAATAAAACACAAAGTGTTGGAGTAACTCAGTGGACCAGGCAGCATCTCTGGAGAACATAAATAGGTGACGTTTCAGGTTAAAACCCTTCTAGAAACGTTCAAAATTCTTAAGGGGTTGGACAGGTTAGATGCAGGAAGATTGTTCCCGATGTTGGGGAAGTCCACAACTAGGGGTCACAATTTAAGGATAAGGGTAAGTCTTGTAGGACCGAGATGAGAAAAACATTTTTCACACAGAGAGTGGTGAATCTGTGGAATTCTCTGCCACAGAAGGTAATTGAGGCCAGTTCATTGGCTATATTTAAGAGGGAGTTAGATGTGGCCCTTGTTGCTAAAGGGATCAGGGGGTATGGAGAGAAGGCAGGTACAGGATACTGAGTTGAATGATCAGCCATGATCATATTGAATGGCGGTGCAGGCTCGAAGGGCCGAATGGCCTACTCCTGCATCTAATTTCTATGTTTCTATGTTTCTAAATCTTGCCATGGCAACTGGGAATTTTAAATATCCGTCTTAAATACTGGAAATCGGTTACCTCAGCTGAAAGGCATTTTTAGGAAAATGTGCCAAGCTCAAATATATTTACTGCTTCTTGATAAGGTTAAAAGTGAGGATATTGACGTTTTTGGGCTGAGGGCCGCCATCAGGACAGAGGGGAGATGGCTGGTAGGAAGTGGAGAGGGGCGAAGAGGTGAGCTGAGTCAGCAGGTGATGGGTAGATGGAGGAGAGGTGAAGAATGATGGGCAGTTGCAGCAAGGAGGGGAAGGGTGGAGATGAGAGAAATAGGGAGGTGGTGGATGATGGGTGGAAGCAGACAAGAAATAAAAAACAGATGGAGCCAAGTGGATGGAAGGAAGACCGGAGATGGGAGACAACTGCCTTTAGACAATAAATGCAGGAGTAGGCCAATCGGTCCTTCAAGCCAGCACCGCCATTCACTGTGATCATGGCTGATCATCCACAATCAGTACCCCGTTCCTGCCTCCTCCCCAATCCCCTGACTCCGCTATCTTTAAGGGCTCTATCTAATTCTCTCTTAAAAGCATCCAGAGAATTGGCCTCCACTGCCTTCTCAGGCAGAGAATTCTACAGATTCACATCTCTCTGGGTGAAAAAGCTTTTCCTCATCTCCATTCTAAATGGCCTACCCCTTATTCTTAAACTGTGGCCCCTAGTTCTGAATTCCCCCAACATCAGGAACATGTATCCTGCCTCTAGCGTGTCCAAACCCTTAATAATCATATGTTTCAATAAGATCCTCTCTCATCCTTCTAAATTCCAGTGAATACAAGCCCAGTTGCTCCATTCTTTCAAAATATGATGGTTCCCCCCCCCCCCCCATCCTGGGAATTAACCTGGTGAACCTATGCTGCACTCCCTCTATAGCACTTGTCCTCACTCTCATATTTCCCTCTAGGAGTAACTCAGCGGATCATGCAGCATCTCTGGAGAAAAGGAATGTATGTGATGTTTTGGGTTGAGACCCTTCTTCAGACTGGGTAGATACAAAAAGCTGCAGTAATTCAATGGGTCAGGCAGCATCTATGCAGAAAAGGAATAGGTGATGTTTCAGGTCAAGACCCTTCTTCAGGCTGGAAGCCTCTTTTGTGGTGTATTACTCTATGCCACTGTTGAAATCATGAAGCTGCAATGTTTAATGACTGGGTGAACATCCAGTGTTCTAGTTTAGTTGAGAGATACAGCGCGGAAACAGGCCCTTTGGCCCACCAAATCTGCACTGACCAGCGATCCCAGCACACTAACACTATCCTAAGCACACTCTGGACAATTTACACTTGTACCAAGCCAATTAACCTGCAAGCATGTACGTCTTTGGAGCGTAGGAGGAAACCGAAAATCTTGGAGAGGAAACCGAAAATCTCCCACACAGGTCACGGGGTGAACGTACAGACGGTACCCGTAGTCAGGATCGAACCCGGTTCTCCAGAGCTGCAAGTACCGTAAAGGGCCTGTCCCACTGTATGAGCTACTTCAAGAGTTCTCCCGAGTTTCCCCTGATTCGAACTCGGAGAATTACGGTAATACCCGCTCGTAGGTACTCGGGGCTCTCGTGGACATTTTTCAACATGTTGAAAAATCTTCACGAGCTTACCGCGTTTCCCGAGTACCTGCCGTTAGCGTTACGAGCCACTAAGAGACGTCCCCGAGCTCCGACATAGCCGCTACATACATTCTACGTGCTTACCACGAGTTTGATTTTTTATACTCAGGAAAGCTCTTGAATTACCTCGTACAGTGGGACAGGCCCTTAAGGCAGCAACTCTACCGCTTGGCCACGGTGCCACCCTTGTGCTGTATTAATGAGTGGAATGGTTGGTTCGGTTAGCTTTGGCTGTCTGTGCTGTGCCCTGCCACGCTGCTTCCCGAACCATACTGAGTAATGTTGTATAAACGCAGCTGCATCCGGCTCTTCAAACCCGTTATTTCTGGAACCGCTACTTGTGTTGCAAAAGCAAAAAAATCCCTCTTTTGTTCAGGCACCTGACAATCTGCTTTATTTCCTGACTGAGCAGCCAACAATAACAGAAAGACCTTCCAACATAATGGGTGTCAAGAGTTCAGAGATGCAGAAACCAGTGATATACAACTAGCAGCCGGCCATTTATAGTCACTGAAACACAGTGAAAAGAGTCCTGCAATTCATAAATGTCATAATAATCTCAGACTTTCACTTCTACTTTAATGCTCAAAACTTGTCACGTTCAAATTAAAGTCTTGACGTCGGACATTTTACCACTAAAATCACTGTTTTCTCTTTGTCAGTACATTTCATTAGAGCAGCACCGTAGCATAACAGGGTGGCACAGTGGCGTAGCTGGTACAGCTGCTGCCTCCGAGCCAGGCACCCCTGGTCAATCCTAACCTTGGGTGCTGTCTGTGACTTCACACATTTCGTCTGGGTGCTCCGGTTTCCTCCCACACCCCAGGCACGCGTGGGTTTGTAGGTTAATAGGACTCTGTAAATTGTCCCTAATGTGTGGGAAGTGGATGCAAAAATGGCAGACGACATAGAACTAGAGTGAATGGATGGGCAATGGCCGATTATGGGTGGATGCTGTAACGTTAAACTAATCTTGAACTAAATTTCAAGTCCATGGTTGAAGATCAATGAATAGGCTCCGGATAACATGCAAGACAAAAATGAGAACAGTTGGTCAGACACCAAATATTTCTGTAAATAATCTTAATGTATCAGAAAGCCTTTCAATCAAAGGAAGACAGCAACAAATTGTTTCCTTCCAAATGCCCTTTCAATTGTTTTTCAGAGGACCTCTTTGGTCAGTCATGAGGGGCATATCAAATTTATGAGCAATTTTGGACAATGGATAACAATAAAAATAACTGCAAAATATTGTCTTTGTCACTTGACCGAGTAGTCGTGCTCTCTTTTTGAAAGACCTATCCAATTTTAATTTGGGGAAAATCTCAAATGTTTCTAAGTCTCGAAATCCATTTATCTTTTACTGTAATGTTTTCACTTGAAAACCTTGATCTAAATATCAAGTAATTAATTTTTACCTGCCCTTGTTCCTGAATATTTGAAGGCAGTTGCTACCACAAGTCATGGGCATGTACATTTCCCCAAAAAATCTCTGCTTGCTGTCTAGCCATGCAGACAAATGATTATTTTATTTTTCCATGACTATTTCCCTAGCTGGTACAATGTCTAGTTCAGCCAGTTTAGAGATACAGTAAGATTAATAGATGATGTTTTGGGTCTGGTCAGATAGAAACATAGAAAATGGGTACAGGAGTAGGCCATTCGCCCTTTCGAGCCTGCACCGCCATTCAATATGATCATGGCTGATCATCCAACTCAGTATCCTGTACCTGCCTTCTCTCCATACCCCCTAATCCCTTTAGCCACAAGGGCCACATCTAACTCCCTCTTAAATATAGCCAATGAACTGGCCTCAACTACCTTCTGTGGCAGAGAATTCCAGAGACTCACCACTCTCTGTGTGAAAAATGTTTTCCTCATCTCGGTCCTAAAGGAATTCCCCCTCATCTTTAGACTGTGACCCCTTGTTCTGGACCTCCCCAACATCGGGAACAATCTTTCTGCACCTTGGTTCTCGGTTCTTGGTTACTTGGATCTAGCAGGAATCTGAAGAAAGGTCCTGACCCAAATCGTCACCAAACCATGCTCCCCTGCGATACTGTTTGTGCACATTTTGTGGGCCAAGTAATGAAAAAACAGCTTAGTTCACACAAGCAGCTGGAATGGTTATTGTACAGTCTGCAGAGTTGCTTTACCCCCTGTGAAAGGATGGGAGAAAGTTAGTGACAATTACAAATCACATTCCACTTTTGTCTTTCATCATTTTCCATAAAAGCCTTACATTCATTCTTTTATATATTCAAGCTGACCTATGCTTAATGCGACTTCCCCACTAATATTGTGCAAAGCCTTGAAATCTATTTTCCAAAGCATAGTTGCACCCATTGTTCCTTCAAATCCACACACAGTTTCAACTCCCTTGTCCTCCTCACATTTGTTATGAGCAATAATTCTTTCCAGAAAGTGCTAACATTACAGACTTATTTGCATTGTTACATTAGCACCTGGATGCAAAAGAATGTGAACAAGAGCAGGGATGAACTTCACTCCAGATAAGATAGTGGCTATTAAGAGGCTTTGAGATAGGCACGTGAATGTGCAGTTGTTGGAGCGATATGGGCCATATGAGTTGCAAATTGTCTCTGCGACATTGTGGTTTTTCGTTCAGGCGCTCCAGTTTCCTCCAAAGCCCCAAGAATGTACAGGTTGACAGATGAATGGGGCATTGTAAATACTCTCAGAGTGTGAGTGAGGGACAGTATCTGGGTGAAGTCGATGGGAATGTGGGGTGAATTAAAAGGGGATGAGGATAATTATGTTTAGTGTAGAGATACAGCGTGGAAACGGGCCCTTCAAACCACCGAGTCCATGCCGACCAGCGGTCCCGCACATTAACACTATCCTACACACACTAGGGACAATAGGTGCAGGAGTAGGCCATTCGGCCCCTCGAGCCAGCACCACCATTCATTGTGATCATGGCTGATCATCCCCAATCAGTACCCTGTTCCTGCCTTCTCCCCATATCCCCTGACTCCGCTATCTTTAAGAGCCCTATCTAGCTCTCTCTTGAAAGTATCCAGAGAACTGGCCTCCACCAACCACCCTCTGAGGCAGAGAATTCCACAGACTCACAACTGTGAGAAAAAGTGTTTCCTCGACCCCGTTCTAAATGGCTTACCCCTTATTCTTAAACTGCGGCCCCTGGTTCTGGACTCACCCAACATCGGGAACATGTTTCTTGCCTCTAGCGTGTCCAAACCCTTAACAATCTTATGTGCTTCAATAAGATCCCCTCTCATCTTTCTAAATTTCAGAGTGTACAAGCCCAGCCGCTCCATTCGCTCAGTATATGACAGTCCCGCCATCCTGGGAATTTACCTTGTAAACCTACGCTGCACTCCCTCAATACCATTTACAATTTTATCAATGGCAATTAGCCTGCAAACGTGTACATCTTTGGAGTGTGGGAGGAAACTGGAGCCCCCCGAGAAAACCCAAGCAGGTCATGGAGAGAGCATACAAACTCCGTGCCCATGTCGACCAAGATGCCCCATCCACACTAATCCCATCAGCCCAGGTTTGGCCCATATCCCTCTAAACCTTTCCTATCCATGTACCTGTCCAAATGTCTTTTAACTGTTGTTATAGTACCTGCCTCAACAACTTCTTCTGGCAGCTCGTTCCATACCCACCACCCTCGGTGTGAAAAAGTGGCCCTTCGAGTTCCTATTAAATCTTTTCCCTCTCGCCTATCTGGGGGCTTTTGGAAGGAACAGACATCAAGATCTCTTCACACTGGAATCTGCAGGACCCGAAGTTACCTGTACATTTACTTTCAATGCTTGACTGAATGGTTGGAGTTTGTATCCACAAACACAGATGGCCAAGAATTCACTAGGAAATACTTAGACTTGTTAATGATCATAGAGGGGAAAATCTGGGAATTTCCCTGTGTGCAATTTATTATAAGAGGGATGATGCATACTGTGTGGGGAATAGTTGGTGGAAAGAATCTGTGTGTATTTTGGCTATTTGTGTTTGCTGTGAAGGGAACAAGGATGAAGTGATGAATCGGAATGTGTTGCAATCTAGTAATAAGTTTAGTTTAGAGGTACAGCGCGGAAACTGGCCCTTCAGCCCGCCCGGTCCACGCCGACCAGCGATCCCCGCATCCTACACCATCCGACACCCACTAGGGACAATTTTTACATTTACCAAGCCAATTAACCTACAAACCTGTACGTCTTTGGAAGAAGGGTCTCGACCCGAAACGACCCATAGATGCTGCCTCACCTGCTGAGTTTCTCCAGCACTTTTGTCTATGTACGTCTTTGGAGTGTGGGAGGAAACCGAAGATCTCGGAGAAAACCCAAGCAGGTCACAGGGAGAACGTACGAACTGCGTACAGACAGCACCCGTAGTCGGGATTGAACCCAGGTCTCCCGCGCTGCATTCGCTATGAGGCAGCAACTCTACCGCTGACCCACCATGACCATGTTGCAATGGGAAGGATTTTGCAATGCAAAGGATTTGGAATCATTAAAACATGGAAGGGGGCATTCAGCACTCTGGAAAAGCAAATCTCGCACTGTAGAATCATAGCATTAGATCACCCCGTACACTAATCGACACACACTAGGGACATTGTTTTTACAACTTGCCAAAGCCAGTTAGCCTACATACCTGTACGTCTTTGGAAAGTGGAAGGAAATCGGAGAAAACACAAGCGGTCACAGGAAGAACGTACAAGCTTCGTTCAGACAGTAGTCAGGATCGCACCTGGGTCTCTGGTGCTGTAAGGCAGCAACTCTAACGCTGTCCCTAGTCTAAAGCAAAATCATGCCAAAAGAAGAACGGACCGCCTTTCAATAAACCCCATGCCTGACTTAATGAATAAACGCTGAATCCTCTACTCCTGGTTTACATAGATCACCCAGGGGCAGGTACAGGTCCTCCTAGATCCGTGGAGAGGATCTCATCAACCTGGAGGAACCAAGCTAACCCCATCATACACCTTTTGGTTAATGAGGGTGGAGGCACAGTGCCAATGTCCACATGTTGCCCTTTGATGACTTGAATAGAAAAGTGGAGATGTCTTGTTCCAGTTATATGGGCCCCAGTGAGACCAACGCTGGAATCTTATGGTAGACACAAAATGCTGGAGTTACTCAGTGGGACAGGCAGCATCTCTGGAGAGAAGGAACGGGTGATGTTTCAGGTCAAGACCCTTCTTCAGACTCCTATGCACAGTTCTAGTCTTCCTACCAAAGGAAGTTTGTAGATTTGACAATGGAATGCTATGAAGGTTCACCACATTTCCTGCTGAAGTGGCAGGTTTGTTTACTGAGGAGAGGTTAAACGGATTGGGCCCTTGCTGCCTTAAGTTTAGGGATTGAGGGTGACTTCCACTCAATTTTGTGGGCTCTGACCTGACTGATGAGGGCTTTGAGGGAACCATACATTTCTCCACAGGTTGAATGTAATTCATTACATTACACAGGTAAGTCAGTAGAAGACTCTGGGGTGGGGGAGTAATTTAATAGGAGGCATGTTCCTTTCAGCATTTAGAATCATAGAGTCTTGCAGTGCGGAAACAGTCCCTGCAGCCCAACTTGCCCACACCGACCAACTTGCCCAAAAACTTGAGTCCCATCTGCCTACGTTTGGCCCATACCCCACTAAACGTGTCCTATCCAAGTACCTGTCTAAATGCTTCTTCAACGTCGCAATAGTACTTGCCTCAGCTACCTCCTCCAGCATAATTTACACATAATTATCATAACATTACGTTATCATCAATGCATGGCCTTGAGGTGCTCGATGATTCCCGGAATGCTCCTCCTGCCCTTTGTGTAGTCGTGGGCCAGAGGTTTATAGCCATCAGTGTGGATGTGGCATTTTTCAAGGCAGCTCAGAACACATCCATGATTCGATATTTTCCCTTTGCCTTAAGTCCTTCCAATCGCAGAGCTGCAGTTTGAAGTTCCTGGTATCAGCCACATGAACAATGCCACTGCCCTGTGCAGCTGACAAAGTGTAACAAAGGCTTCAGCGCTGGGCATGTTTGCCTTGGAGATGACCCCATTGATTTGCTTGTCCCCCTCCCAGTGAATTTGGATGCTTTTGTGGAGATAATGGCGGTATTTTTCTAGTCGTCCCTCTTTGTATTCTAGGTCTCAGAAGCATTTAGAAGTGCAAAGAACACTGGCGATTGTAATAATATAGCAAGTGATTGCACCTCACTGTGAGGTGGAACAAGCAAAACGATTTCTATAAGATCTATCTTTCCATGTGTCTTCTGATAGGTTCAAATGCCTATGTGGAAGACCTGCATATCTAGTTTGTGTCACATAGGGCAATTATTACATCACAGTTACACCATCATTCAAGAATATATAGGCAGTATGAATTACCTCCCATAAAAGAGAGACTTTCAACTTTATGGAATCAAGTGATGGCTCAAAACGTGCGACGGTATGTACAGAAGATCTGCATTTGTAAATGGCTCAAGTCTGGTATTTAGAGGTAGGTTGACCTGGTTTATGTCATCGGGATTGGGGAATTTCTTGAATACGTCCATAGACATTACTGACAAACAGTTAAAGAGCATGTGTATAACAGGGCATATAGTGCATTTGTGTTTGGGAGTAAATACAGATCCAATGAGTGCTTTGGGTATCTTTAGTGGGATTTGAATGTTTTCTTACTAAATTAGCAAGGTAACTTAATGAACACGCAAAATGTATTAGAAATATTATTGTTGGAAATACTGTTTTCTCTGCAGATTAGGCTTCAGGTTTTGCTCGTTAGCAGTCGACAGTTAGTTTCATTATTCATTCTCTCAATAGTTAATGCAATTTCCTCATTCACTTTAAGAACCAGTGGTGTGTGCTGGTTTCTGAGGTTGTGTAGTGAAGATATGTGTATGGTCCATACAAGTGGTGAATTCCAAGACTTGGATCAGGCAACAAAGGAACAGGAAGCACTGACAATATTTCCGAGTCATTATTTGGATTGCGTAGAGCGCGCTTGGAGATATTGATATTTCCACTTGCCTGCTCCCCTTATCTTTCATGGAGGGAGAACTGGCTGGTTTGGAAGGTGCTTTTGAAGAATTCCTGGTGGGTGCTGCAGCACTTATTGTAGACGGCACGGAAGCAGGGCGTTGGACCTATCAAGCCTTTTCCTATCTTATCTAATTCGCTCAAGCCAACTTTCTGTATGACAAGCTTGTCCAATCTCCATTTACATGTTGTCATATTATTTCATTCAAATAGTCTATAGTTCTGCAAGTTCCATATTCTCGTCACTCACTGGGAGAAGACGTTTTTTCTTAGATCTCTTACTGATCTTCAGGTGACCATCCTATTAGGATAATAATCTCCACTTATGCTCATCCCCACAAGTGGAAATATTCTCTCCATCAAAACCCTTAATTATTTTAAAGATGTCCATTAGGTCAACATTAGGCCATTTACAGTCTGCTCACCTTATGCTGAGTGGATGCTGTTTTTGCATTTCTGGTGCTATCATGTAAGTCTTAGTTTGGAGATGCAGCATGGAAACAGGTCCTTGTGCCCACCAAGTCCATTGCTGACCAACGGTTACCCATTCACACTGGCTCTATGTTACCCCACATTCCCATCCACTCCTGACACATTAGGAGCAATTTTACGGTGGCCAATTAACGTACGGACCTGCACGTGTTTGGCATGTGGGAGGAGAACTCACATATCCCAAAGGCAACTCAGGGGGTTACATGGAGAGCATGCATCTCCACACAGACAGGACCTGCGGTCAGGAAAAGCCCGGATCTCTAGCGCTATGAGGCAGCAGCTCGACCAGCTGCACCACCAGCTCTAGTGTCTTTTTTTAGGTTTTCTATCTTGCCTAGAAACAAAATCCTAAGGTGTACCTACTTTGAAGAAGTTCTCCTCCTCTCTCCGACGAGAGTTCTACAACATCCTCACTCGCTGCTCCCCCCTCTGTGATTCCTTCTGCTGTCCGGCTCTAAGACCACGTTTTAATCTAGACTCGTATCTTTCATTCATTTGTTCTATATCTCCCTTTATCATTGTCTATTTCTCTCATTTCCCTTTCCCCTGACTCTGCATCTGAAGAAGGGTCTCGACCTGAAACGTCACCTTCTCCAGAGATGCTGCCTGATGCGCTGTTACTCCTGCTTTTCGTGTCTATCTTAGGTTTAAACCATCATCTACAGTCCCTTCCGACGGCCCCTGAAACAGGATTAAGTCCCTGTAGATATAAAGTGTTGTTTACAAAGTGGTTGAGAACAGCTTGACAATGTTTTAATATCAATCTGTTTGCTTCATGCACCAAGTATTTATTATCTTGTCTGAGCAAATATATTGAGCCAGATTTTGCAGACAGCTCACAAAAAGCCCCCGCTCTTTTTGTGCAATTCCCACTGAGACTTGTGGCCGCCCAGGCTGGGCTTTGTGGTGAAGCCCCGTGTGCAGTGACTGATGTTACAAGGGAGGGGGTAGAACAAGCACTGACCACGAACGCTGGAGGAAAATGGTAACAGCTTGCTAAGCCCTGCCTCTGACTTGGCCCGCAGTCAAACTGTTAAAACGCAGAAGATAGACACAAAATACTGGAGTAACAGCTGGTCCGGCAACATCAGGCCAGGAAGCGAGTGGGTAAGATCATCTCTGACCCCTCTCACCCTGGCCACAAACTCTTTGAATCACTTCCCTCTGGAAGGCGACTCCAGACTGTCAAAGCTGCCACAGCCAGACATAAAAACAGCTTTTTTCCACGAGTAGTAGCTCTACTCAATGACCAAAAATCTGTAGCCTCCTTTCACTCTAGTATTTCATTTAATTCACATGTTTAATTTTTTATGTTTTATGTATCATTCTTAACTGTCACTGTATGTCATGTTGTCACTTGCGGGCGGAGCACCAAGGCAAAATCCTTGTATGTGAATACCTGGCCAATAAACGTATTCATTCATTCATTCATCTCTGGAGAGAAGGAATGGGTGCCGTTTTCGGGTCGAGCTCTTTCTTCATACTGAGAGTCGGGGGAAGAGGGAAACGAGTTATGGAAGGGCACACAGAACATGTAAGGTGTGAAAAGGAAAGATCAAAGCAGACGATGATCAAGGAAATATGTCATAGTTCATTGCTGGATGAGGGGAAGTTGACAACGAGGCAAACAGTAAAATTAACCAGGAGGGGCAGTGGCACCAGTGGGGGAGGGACAGAGAGGGGGGGGGGGGGGAGCATGGGTTAGTTAAATTAGAGAAATCAAATATCATACCGCTGGGTTGTAAGCTGCCCAAGCAAAATATGAAGTGCTGTTCCTCTAATTTGCGTTTGGCCTCACTCTGACAGTGGAGGAATGGATAAAACCCAGACTATTTCTGACATTTCAGAAACATTTATTTACATTTTGAAACTTCAATTCATTTATAACTGCCCTCCCTTGCATTTCTTTGGAAAAGGAATCACTCTTTATTGCATTTTTTTCCATAGATGCTGCCTCACTCGCTGAGTTTCTCCAGCATTTTTGTCTGCCTTTGATTGTTCCAGCATCCGCAGTTCCTTCTCAAACAACTCTTTATTGCATAATTATAATTAGTTTGCTGCATTTTTGATGGAGCCTTACATTTCGGAGTCTTTGTTTTAGATTTTGATATTCTCTTATGCTTGCTGCCTTCTGAACAGATCCCTTTATTATTATTCACCCATCCCTTCTTTCCAGAGACGCTGCCTGTCCCGCTGAGTTACTCCAGCATTTTGTGTCCAGCCTTTTTTTTCATTGAATCTCTGCAGTTTGCAGTTGCGTGCTTGTTTGTGCATATACGCTAATGGTCCATTTGTTGCTTTTGTTGGTAAATACAATGTTTGCTGCTTGCCCTTTTGCTCTGACTCTGCACGTGTGATTAAACGGTGTTCTATTGCCAAGGATTAAACAGTAACCTGTGAGTTTGTGGCAGTTTTGATTTGGTTTTATTTCTCTTCTTCTCTTGAAGCTTTTTTCGTTCAATTCCCTTTAGTTTATTTTAGAGATACAGCGCGGAAACAGGCTCTTCGGCCCACCGTATCTGCGCTGACCAGCGACCCCTGCATATTAACACTATCCTACACACACCAGGGACAATTTTATTTTTTTACATTTACCAAGCCAATTTACCTACATACCTGTACGTCTTTGGAGTGCGGGAGGAAACCGGAGATCTCGGAGAAAACCCACGCGGTCACGGGGAGAACGTACAAACTCCGTACAGGCAACACCCATAGTCGGGATTGAAACCGGGTCTCTGGTGCTGCGAGCGCTGTAAGGCGGCAACTCTATCGCTGCGCCACCGTGCCGCAACCTAGCAAAACAAAGAGACCAGTCTGGCATAGATGATTTACTGAAGAACCTAGAGATGCAGATGCTGGAATCTTGAGCAAAACACACAGTGCTGGGCAAACTCACCTGGTCAGGCAGCATTCGTGGAGGAAAAAAAGGGCAGGCGATGTTTCAAGATGGGTCCTGATGTAGAGTTCAGTGTCGTTGCTCTGATGTAGAGATGGCTGAATGCTGAAAGACCCAATGATGGATAAGTTGGGTAATTGGACGACACGGTGGCGCAGCGGTAGAATTGCTGCCTTACAGCGCCAGAGACCTGAATTTGATCCTGACTACGGGTGCTGTCTGTACACTGTTTGTACCCTCTCCCTGTGACTGCATGGGTTTTCTCTGGGTGCTCCGGTTTCCTCCCACGCTCCAAAGACATACAGATTTGCAGGTTAATTGGCATTGGTAAAATTGTAAATTGTTCCCAGCGTGCAGGATAGTGCTAGTGTACCAGGAGTTCACTGGTTGGCATGAACCCGGTGGGCCGAAGGGCCTGTTTCCGTGCTGTATCTACAAGGTCCAAAGTCTAATACTCTGCAATATGAAAATATTGCAATGTATCTTTAAGTATTGGTGATTGAGGGTTCTGTGTGAATGGTTGTTCACTGTCAGTGGGTGAGTATGTCTTTGGTCTGTAGATGTTGGTTTAAACTGAAGAGAGACACAAAAGGCTGGAGAAACTCAGCGGATCAGACAGCATCTCTGGAGAAAATGAATCGGTTTGGGTCGGGACCGAAGTATGCAGTTGGGTCACCTATTCCTTCTCCCCAGAGATGTTGCCTGACCTGCTGAATTACTCTAGCATTTTGTGCCTATCTTAGGATGTCTTTAGTGTCTATTTCCAGAGAGAAGACCAACACAGACAAAATTAATCTAGCAAATCACGTTTAATGCATCGCATTTCCGCCGGGTGACACCACCGTGGTCTTCGCCCCCCCCCCCCCCCCCCCACCTACCAATTGGATTGGCGCGGCCTTTCTGGCCGGAGACCAGCCCAGAGCTTCAGCGACAGGCGCAGCATGGAAATACCATCGCGGAGCCTGGGATCCGTGTTGAGAATCACCAGTGTCGGAGCTCCGTCTCCTGGGGCCTGTGGACGTTACCATCGGAAGCCGTGGTCTCCGGTTAGAAGCGGCCGATTCGGGAACTCCAAGCCGCAGAATGTGTTTTCCGATCCGTCCCGACGTCGGAGCTTCGGTCATCCCGGGCGAGATGGCCCGTACATCTGGCCGTCCATAGCGGCGACTGCGGGGGGTTCAAGGCCCCGACCGCGGTTGTAGAAGGAGGAAGATTGACTGAACTTTATTGCCTTCCATCACAGTGAGAAATGTTGATTCCACTGTGGTGGATGTTTATGATAAACTCTATTGTGTATCATGTTCTTTTTATTTGTATGGCTGCATGGTAACTGAAATATCACTGTACCAATTGGTGCATGTGACAATAAATGTAACTTGAACTTGATTTCTGCATTTGTTATACCGCACTTTCAGAGAGGTTGCTGAGTGGATGGTTTCAGTTCCTGTCCAGAGTGTGAAGGAATCTGAGTAACAAATGACCCAGTGCCTTTGCATGCAAATCAGGGTTACCAAGGATGGTTGTTTCAAACAGGCCTTGGGTAAAGAGCTCAGCAGATATATTAACAATTTGTTTTCAGAATCTGCATATTGGCGGTGAGGCCAGCAATAATTGTGCATCTCTAACTGCCTTCTCATCACCGCCTTGAAGTCTTCTGGTGAAGATGCCTCAATATACATTGGAAAGGATCCTGGTGCTTCCATGATTTGGATCCAGTGACAATAGGGATCAGCCATTAATATCCGCGTCCAGATGGTGTGGGATCTGCAGGTTACATCTACGACCATCTGTTTTGTGAGACAAGACACAAAATTTACTCAGCAGGTCAGGCAGCATCTCTAGAGACCACGGATAAGTGACGTTTCAGGTGCCAACCTAAAACATCACCTTTCCATAGTTCTCCGGAGAGGCCAATTTACTGGATGTTTTCAAGAGAGAGTTAGATATAGCTCTTTGGCCTAATGGAATCAAGGGATATGGGGAGAAAGCAGGAACAGGGTACTGATTTTGGATGATCACCCATGATCATATTGAATGGCGGTGCTGGCTCGAAGGGCCAAATGGCCTACTCTATGTTTCTATGTTTCTATGTTTCTACGCTGCCTAACCTGCTGAGCTCCTCCAGCACTTATCTTTTTACTCAAGATTCCAGCATCTGTAATCTTGTATCTCTGCATTATCTTCACTGTTAACTCTGGGAGGGGAATTAAGCGATGGCCTGGATATCGGTGATGTCCATGTTGTAGGGATATTTCAATAAAAGTGGAGAAATAAAGCCTCCAAGAATCGCATCATGGCTTACCATGACTCGGTCATTAACTGTAATTCCTAATTCGTTGCTCCTTCAAAAGCTGTGAAGCTGAGACTTGTTTGGCAAGTTGCCGCATCTCAGTCAAAGGCAGTTCATGTGGTCACGGTGTTACCAACAGCATCTGCGGTAAAACAAACTGTAGATTTGAATGCACCCATTTTCTTTGCATTAACCGGCTTACAACACTGTTTACTTTGGACCATTCACCAGACTTTCTCTTGCCTGACCTGATTAGCAATGCAGAGAATCTGCTTTAAAAAATAAAACCAAACACTACTTTATTTCATTACTCCTCAGAAATTGAACAATAGTCCAGTATTGCTGGAATTAGCACTGATTGATCCATTTGCAGTATCTAAAGCTTATCTTTTATTTTATGATATTATCTAGTTGTATAGTGTTTACTGGGCTGTAATGCTGCTGCAAGTAAGAATTTGATCGTTCCGCTGTCGGTAAATATTGCAATTAAACGCCCTTGGCTGTATCATTGTAGCATTAAACACTATTGCATGTACGAGAATAGGATTTGGGGTTTACAAACTGGTCGATATGCTGTAGAAATGGAAGCATTGTTTTGGATGCAGATTAACCAAGGAAATTGCTTAGCCAAAAGCTTAACTGTGTCTGATAACATGACCTCCGATCACTTTCTAGCGAGGGGCAGGCCCCCGAACTCCCAGATGGCAGAAGTTATGTGGCAGTTAAAGAATTCAGCTAAGCCTTCCTGTTTTAGAATGAACCTGAACTCGATGAAAGGTCTTAAGTTGGCTGTGACCAATTTATGAAACTGATTTGTCACCATCAGTGGCCAGACTTGTCATAAACAATAACTTACTTAAAAAATGTTGCAATGGCAATCCGCATGCGTGCTATTTGTTTGGCATATGGTTTAGTCTGTCCAGTTTCCTGTGGAATTAAAGCGCTATCATGGTGTGTTGATGAATCGGGGTTAGTTCCCAATGTTTTATTAAGCCAGAACTTTCAGAGTAATTTGATCTGTTTCAAACCCGTACATTCCCATACATTTTTACTCTGAGAAAGGCACCTCATGGTTCACTTCTTCCTGTTTCCTTCAGTTAAAGTAGAATTTGTATGGGGTACCGGGGCATTGGCTGTTAGGTAAGGAAATTGGTCTCTTTGTAAATCTCCTTAATAAGGGTTGAAAGATGAAACAGAAACTGAGGAACAATGGGAATTGTTCACTAAATTCTAGTGAATGAACAGAATCCAAATTGATGCAAAAAAAAAGTATGAAGAGGAAAGCATTGCATTGCAAGAGGAAAAAGAACTGGAAAAGTAATGGGCCTGTCCCACTTAGGCGACTTTTTAGGAGACTATGCAGTTGCCACATGGTTGCCACATGCTCGCTGGTGGTTGTCAGGGAGTCGCCTTCATGGTCATGAGGAGTTCCCTCATTCTGGGAACTAGTCGCGGCCTCATTATGGTCGCCGCAAATTTTTCAACATGTTGAACGTAGCGAGAATTCTTGTGCCGTAGGTGGGTGGCCAGGAGGTCGAAGGTTCTCATAGGTTCTTGTAGTTTGTAGCCTGTGCTGACCGGTGAATTTCATTGGCTCATTAGGGAAAAAAAAACTTAAGCAGTAACTAAGAATAACCGACCGGTAATGTTAAATGACCGCGGAACTTCACAGCCGTGTGACTCTGGCTTCTTAAAAGTTGTCTGGCTTCTTAAAAGTTGTTTCCACTCCTTCTCCCCCCCTCCCCCCCTCTCTCCCCTCTTTTAAAAGACTTACCGTACACTGTACTTTAGCCGTTTTAATTACAGCGCCAACCTTCCTGTTCATCGCGGCATGTGTCTGTATCACCTTGGCTTTGCACCTTCTGAATGTCAGACAGCGCTCCCCCTGCTTGCTCTGTCCCCAGCCTGTGATATGTTTGTGTGTATGTGTGTGTTCCAATTTGACAGTCACCATGAATCGAGGTACCATGAAAAGTTTAGAGATAGTTTAGTTTAGAGATACAGCGTGGAAACAGGCCCCTCGTCCCACCGAGTCTGCACCGACCTGCGATACCAGCACATTAACACAATCCTACAAACATGAGGGACAATTTACATTTATACTAAGCCAATTGACCTACAAACCTGTACTTCTTTGGAGTGTGAGGGGGAAACAGAAGACCTCAGAGAAAACTCACGGGGAGAATGTACAAACTCCGTACAGACAGAGCCCGTAGTCGGGATTGAACCCGGGTCTCCGGCGCTGCAAGTGCTGAAAGGCATCAACTCTACCGCTGCGCCACCGTGCCACCCTTTGGTTAGTAATGACTAGAGAATGGAACCATACACTCTCAGCAAAGCTGCAATGTGGGACTGGTCCCATGGGATGGCTGTGTGAAAGAATGTACACAAATCACCCTCTATGATAATCCTCAACACTGGTGCACCGCAAGGCTGCGTGCTCAGCCCCCTTCTTTACTCCTTGTACGTACTCCCACGACTGTGCAGCCATGTACAAATCTAATTCAATCTTCGATTTCACAGACGTCACCGCCATTGCGGGCCGGATACCAAATAATAATAAGACGGAGTATAGGAGGGAGATTGAGAATCTTGCGTCCTGATGTCGTAGCAACAACCTTTCTCTCAACGTCAGCAAGACTAAGGAGATAATGATCGACACATACCCCAGTTTGCATTGATGGTGCCGAAGTGGAGATGGTTGAAAACTTCAAATTCCAAGGAGTCAATATCACCAACAACTTCTCCTGGACCACCCGTATTGAAGCAACGACCGTGTGAACACACCAACGCCTCTACTTCCTTAGAAGGCTTGGGAAGTTTGGCATGTCAACTACAGCTCTCGCTAACTTCTACAGTTGCACCATAAAAAAGCATTTTATCAGGATGCATCACAGCTCCACCCAAGACTGCAAGAAATTGCAGAGAATTGTGGACGCAGCCCAGACCATCACACACCATACCTCTCGCTGTCTCGGCTAGGCCAGCAGCGTAATCAAGGACCAGTGCACCCTGGCCACTCCCCCCTCCCCTCTCCCATCAGGCAAGAGGTATAGACGTGTGAAAATGCACACATCCAGATTGAGGGACAGTTTCTTCCCAGCTGTTATCAGGCAACTGAATCATCCTACCACAACCAGAGAGCAGCGCTGAACTACTATCTACCTCTTTGGTGACCCTCGGACCATCCTTGATTGGACTTTGCTGGCTTAACCTTGCACTAAACGTTATTCCCCTGTGTGCCTATACACTGTAAATGCCTCGATTGCAATCATGTATTGTCTTTCTGCTGACTGGATAGCACGCAACAAAGACTTTACACTGTACCTCGGTTCACGTGACAATAAACGTAACTGGAACTGTCATCAGGATCGAACTCGGGTCTCTGGCGCTGTAAGACAGCAATTCTTCCAGCTGCACCACTCTGCGCTATGTAAGGATAAGGTCTTGATGTTAATGTCAGATGCTCAGTTTAAGTATTTTAGCGCATGGATCTTGCATTGCCTCGGGAATTGAATTTGTATTGTTGGAATGCAAATTGTTGGACACAATTCCAAGGCTGATCTGTGATGGGAAATGTTTTCCTGGATACACACGCATGCACACAGTGCCGTTTGTGAGGATTTTGTACCCAGATCCAGTTTCGTACATTTTATTTTGGTTTTGAACATGTATACAGCAGACGAAATGTGTAGGGTGGAACTGCAGATGCTGGTTTACACCGAAGATAGACACAAAAAGCTGGAGTAACTCGGCGGGACAGGCAGCATCTCTGGAGAAAAGGAATGGGTGACGTTTTGTGTTGAGGGAGTCTCCTTCAGACTGAGAGACAATGGGGACGCACGATATGGAAGGCTGGAAGGTGAGAAAAGGACAGATCAAAACGGACGATGATCATGTAAATGTACAATAGTTCTTGGTTGGCTGAGGGGAAGGTGACAATGAAGCATACAAATGGTAAAATTAATCAGGAGGACTAGTTGGAGAACCAGGGTGGGGGAGTGATGGAGAGAGAGGGAAAACCCCCAACCCCCATCTCTATCAGTCTGAAGAAGGGTTCCCACTCGAAACCACCTATTCCTTTTCTTCAGAGATGCTGCCTGTCCCGCTGAGTTACTCCATTTTGTGTCTACCTCCTTGCATGTACATTGCATTCCACTGGCTAAGCTTGGAAACAGCCGTATGATTTATTCTTTCGATCTGTCATTAGAAAGTCTGACCTGTAAGCTTACAATCTCAGCAGCAAACAATTGAGAAGCAGCCAGGAGTATTAGAAGTTTTTTTTCAACACCATCACATTTACAAACTGAGATGGTTTTTCCAACGGGATAAGATAACCTGCCTTTTCTCAGTACGAGTTTTGTCTGCATTTCAAATCAATGTGATATTGGAATGAATCTTATTAAATGTACTCCAAAGTAGAAAGGTTGCTGAGAAAGTGTGTAGTTGCTGCTCAGCTCGTCTCGGCTGGAAGACGATATATATATCTTCGGCCTTTTGTGTTGCTGACAAGCTGCCACAAGTAATGAAAGTTTCATGTAACTTGTGTCTTACACCAGCTGACCTTGGCGTAACATTGGCAGCAGCTGTGGGTAATGCGTTGTCTCGATGCAATAAAATGGAACTACAGTTGCTGGTTTATACCAAAGATAGACATGCAGCGCTGAAGGAACTCGGGCATCTCACCGCCAAAAGTCAGTTAACCAGTTCCACAGTTAGCAAGGATGTATCCCTCTTGGGATACACTCCATCCCTAGTCAACAATTGGCCTATCGGGGAACCTCCCTGTCTTGGTCATCTGTTGTTGGGCCTAATTTGTCCTGGTCTTTTGTTTCCAGTCGCCCCTCCACCCCTCCTTACATTCAGTTTGAAGAAGGGTCCCGGCCCGAAATGTCACCTATCCATGTTCTCCAGAGATGCTCCCTGACCCAAGTAGTCTCAATTACTCTGTCTCTGCGTTTTCATTCAACTATAGAGCTGGATAATATGGATCGTTCCCAGGTTAGGAACACCCAAATTATGTAATTAAATAGTGTAGGTAAGACTAGTGTAGATGGGCCATGTTGGTCGCTGTGGGCAAGTTCGGCCTGTTTTCACGCTGTATGACTCTGTGACTTCACAATAAGGGTCCCAACTCGAAACGTCACCTATCCATGTTCTCCAAAGATTCTGCTGACCCACTGAGTTACTCAGCACTTTGTGTCATTCAGAGTAGATGTTTTCAATGATGGGAGAGATACAAACGGAGAATGTAGCTACAAAATATGCAGCCGGTCATTTAAAAGTGAGGTGTGTCGAATTTTTTTCTAAGCGTAATGAATCTCTGGAATTATCTGCCACTGAGGAGATGGACGGTTAACCTGCGATATATTTATAGTGGAGAAAAATATTTTGAAAGAATGGGAAATTGAGGGATAAGGGAAATTGGCGCGGAGGAGGAGCGGTATTGCTCTAATGATAAAATGTATGAAATCATGTATTAAATCATGGTGGTTGTCAGGGAGTCGCCTTGGGTGAATGGGGGAGTCACCTTGGGGGAATGGATTGGGTGAATGCAAGGTCTTTTACCCAGATTAAGGGCATCGTGAGCCAGAGGGCATAGATTTAAGGTGAGAAGCAATAGATTTAATCGGAAAAACAACATTTAAAAGACATTTGGACAAGTACAAGATCATAGTGCATGTTGGGGGCTGGCTTGAGACACCCACTCCTGCCCCCGTTATCTTGTGTTGTCTGTGCTTGTCCTATGGCGATGTTAACCAGATGTGTCCTTAACAACTGGGGACGCGGAAGCGGGAGGAAGAAGTTGTCCTTCCTGCAAATAAAACTGTCAAGAAGGTGCACATTCTCTAAAAAGGAGTTTTGTGAAATGCATTGCCAGATTTCTGTTCATATATGTTGACTATAATTCTGATTCCATCTGATTTTAATCGTTTGTTGTGGGTTTTGTTATCCTTGTTTTAATATTAGGTACCGATGCCTACAAATGGGCCTCAAATGACGAACGTTGATGAATCATTAGCAGAATTCATTTCTTCCACACGGACTGGTCGAAGGGATGCACTACCTGACATAACCGATTCAGGGCAAGCTTCAAGAACAGACGTGGTCAAAAGCACTGTAGACGTGAAGAAGATTCCGATCAAAGCAGAAGGTTTGCATTTATGCCCAGATTTTAACACGTATTAACAAACTAACCACTAGGATTGAGCACTGATGGAGATCATTTCTGCAGCTTGGGTTATTACAAATTTCTAACCTTTATGAATTTTATATGCAAAGCTATCTCTTGTACGCATGTCAACCGAATCCAATATATGCTTCTGATGTGAATACGCACAGTTTGCTCAAAAACTAAGAGGTTAGTGAAAGATTAGATTTGTTCCAGGATTTCAACTCTGAAAGGAATGGCTGAGAGGAGGGAAAGAATCTTTCTCTTATTTTTGCTCACATTTCACATACACGCATACAAACCACCCATCTATCCCTCTTAACACAAAGGTCTGATACATCTGAGAGACATCAGATCATCTGGCTTCCCCCAACAAATTAGTTTTGTTTAGCCCATGAGCCCAAGCCTAATAGCGATCCCCACACACTAGCACTATCCTACAAGCACTGGGGCAATTTACAATTTTTGCCAAAACCAATTAACCTACAAAACTGAACATCTTTGGAATGTGGGAGGAAACCGGAGGTCACGGGGAGAACATACAAACTCTGTACAGACAGCACCCATAGTCAGGATCGAACCCGGGTCTCTGTACCCGAGTAGGGAGGCAGAAGAGAACTTTTCTAGCTGGCAATGAAAAACAAATATTTTAGATGAGGAAATTAGTTATTATATCTTAATGCATTTTGGCATCAACTAGCCATGTCTACTAAACAAATATGACAGAATCTAGTTGATAAAATACATTATTTATTATTGAAGTACATTTTAAATGATTTATTTCTTTGCCCAGCCTTTCTTCGTATATTTCGGGCATTTCTGTGTTTCATTTTGAGTCCTTTATAGTTTATAAAGGACAACAGTTTGCAGAATCTTCTAAGATTATTGCTAACTAATGTAAACACACACAAGGCTTGATGATGTGCCCATATATATTGTAAAAACATGCGTAGGGCACCCCCTTACAGTTTTCTTTTTCTTAGTCATGGATAGAATCATAGAGTGATACAGCGTGGAAATGGCCACTTCGGCCCAACTTGCCCACACCGGCCACCACAAATGCCCAGCTATACTAGTCCCACCTGCCTGCGTTTGGTCCATATCCCTCCAAACCTGTCCTATCCATGTACCTGTCTAACTGTTTCTTAAACGTTGGGTTAGTCCCTGTGTCAACTGCCTCCTTTGGCAGCTTGTTCCATACATCTACCACCCTTTGCGGGAAAAGTTATCCCTCATATTCCAACTAAATCTTTTCCCCTTCACCTTAAGCCCATGTACCCTGGTCCTCGATTCACGTACTCTGGGCCAAGAGACTGTGTGCATCTACCCCATATATTCCTCTCATGATTTTGTACATTAATTATTTTGTCATTCTGTTCAATTTTGCCGTATGGTCTAGTTGGTTTGTGTCATCTGCCTGAAATTGGTGTGTTTGGCAAATATGTTGTTTTTTAACACTTGCCTTTTTGTCTGCAGAATGGAATCAAGCAACGAGCACTGTTAAAGGAGCACAGGCCCCCGCTGGCCAAACAGCAAGCCAAGAGAAGACCCCCTCTAAGTGAAAGGATGACTGAGAATGCGGGTGATGGGCATGAATCTAGTTTTGATCATGCCCTATGTAATAATCTCTGAAGAAGTATCATCCTTTCCCATACAAAAAAGGATAATTCAAAGAACTATGTAACTCAAAGGAATTGATATATAGACGGGATTTAATTTATCTATGCCAATTAGCATTGTTGAGTTTTTTGTTCTAAGCTCTGATATATCAGCTATAGTACATGATAACTGGTATTTGGAGAGTATAAATAAAATTTTAATATTTGCATTCAGTTGAATACTATTTAATATCCACAGTTTATTTGCTGCCTTTTGGATTGCTTGGAGCATTAATTCTGATCATTATCAGTTTGTTACAAAAAGGTCATCAAGGAGGTTAAATAATATCAATTAAACACCAGAACTCCACTGGATGTTCCACAAGGTGATGTGATTCATCTTTTCTTGTTGGACAACAGACAGAATTTTGCATATCATCAGCTATTATATTTTCCCATTTCTGGGTATTTGCAGTGGACTTATGAAAAGGAAACTGTTTTGGAACAGCGACTTCTGTAGAGGACCACAAGCTACCTGAACTTAGAAACTTATTGCTGGCCAAGCAGTCTGAAGGAATGGTTCTCGTGCAGCACAGAGTCTAAACCAGGCTAGGTATATAAGAGTCGTTTATTCGTTGATATCCTGTATGGAACATGAAGTAGAGGGAAAGAAAGATAGCATTGAGAGAGGGGTGAAGGTGAGAACATGTGTTCAGCAACCACTTGCTCATGTTTTCAAAACTGTAGTCTAGATGGCAGTGTCACAAATGTTCTCTCTATTCTGGAAGAGTAGGGCAGCGCAATTGGCTACTTTCTAATTGCCACATGTGAGGTAACTGGACACTCCAGTCTAATTTAAACTTTGATTGTCATGTGTTTCACTTATTTCTACAGCAAAACCCAGTCTACTAAGTCTCAACTGACTTGCAAAAGTATAATATAAATTAGTTCCTGTATGTGCCTCATAGTGTTTGGTGATTTGTACTCTGGACACCTCAAAGTTGAATTGGTATAGTTGCATTGAAAATCAATAAATATCTGGAATCAAAAGTTTTAATCCACTTTTGGTGATTCAAAGTTGCTATTACAAATGATTCTACACATCGAGCACATTGAGTTTAGAGATACAGCGTGGAAACGGGTCCTTCGGCCCACCGATTCCACGCCGACCAGCGATCCCCGCACACTAACACTGTCCTGCACAGTGGGACAATTTACCATTTTACTGAAGCCAATTAATCTACAAACCTGTACGTTTTTGGAGTGTGGGAGAAAACTGGAGCACCCAGAGAAAACTTACGGAGCGAACAAGTAAACTCCGTACAGGCAGCACCCAAAGTCAGGATCAAACCCGGGTCTCTAGTGCTGTAAGGTAGCAACTCTAGCACTGTGCCACCTGTGCTTATCCAGTTGGAGGCTACTCTTGTTCAATGTGAGATGGATTATCCAACCCATTCCAAAATTAGTTGCTAATCACTTGGTTATCTTGCAAAATATTCTGTTTTCTCTCTCCGTCAAAGAAATCGTTTTTTTTTTCCTGGGGCTTCTTCTTGAGAGTTTGTACATCAGGATGAGAATTTTTAAATCAAAGTGAGGCATAATTGGTGAGCCAGCATAGGTCATCAAGTATTGGGGAAATGGGACTTGCTTTGAATGTGGATACATGTAGCGGGGATTTGAAAGACTTGAAGAAGGAGGGAAGTAACCAGGCTGGGGAGAAGTGGATTAGTTGAGTCTAAAGGTAACAAGATAGAGTCATAGTCATACAGTGTGGAAACTGGCCCTTTAGCCTAACTTGCCCACACTGGCCAACATGTCCCATCCACAATAGTCTTGCCTGCCTGCGTTTGGCCCATATCCCTCTTATCCCTGTTATCCCTGTACGTATCTAAATGTTTCTTAAATATTGCGATAGTACCTGCCTCAACTACCTCCTCCATACACTTGCCACCCTTTTTGTGGAAAATATTACCCCTCGGGTTCCTATTAAATCTTTTCCCACTCACCTTAAAACCATGTCCTCTGTGTCCTTGGGTTCTCGATTCCACAACTTTGGGCAAGAGACTCTGTTCATCTACCCAATCTATTCCTCTCATGGATTAGACAAACTATTTGACACACAGGCAGTGACAGATGATGCATTGGAGGCTGCAATGGGTCATAACATAGGCATGATGTTCAAATCGGAGGATCAAATGTGATGATGGGTTTGTGGGCAATAGGTTTTGTTTTTTAGATGGATATCATGAAGAGATTGTACAGCTGAAGAAAGTGGCTTCTGATGGAGATTGCAAGCTCTTCCATCAGTCTTTCGAATGCTTCATCATAGTCACATGGTCAGAGTACATGTGCGTTTGGAAGAAATGTTGTCCTGTTTTCAGACAATGTAAGGCAGCAGCTCCAAATTTAACGGGAGGGGACAACAACATTATTTATCAAAAGATTTGTGGAAATCCTGTTCATGCCGCATTATTGAAGTTTCTATTGAAATTATAGTACAAGCCTGAGGAAAAAAAAATCATGTTCATAAGTGCTAAAAGCAGATTAAGGCCATTTGACCTGTTATTTTTCTATCCTTTTCATATGATTTTTTTTCCCCCCTCAATCTTGTACTATATATATTTCCAATAGAAACTTCAATAATACAACAGGATTTCCACTAATCTTTTGAGTCTACTCCGCCATTAACAATAAGGAATAAGCCATTTAGAACGGAGACGAGGAAACACTTTTTCTCACAGAGAGTGGTGAGTCTGTGGAATTCTCTGCCTCAGAGGGCAATGGAGGCAGGTTCTCTGGATGCTTTCAAGAGAGAGCTAGATAGGGCTCTTAAGAATAGCAGAGTCAGGGGATATGGGGAGAAGGCAGGAACGGGGTACTGATTGGGGATGATCAGCCATGATCACATTGAATGGTGGTGCTGGCTCGAAGGGCCTACTCCAGCACCTATTGTCTATTGTCATTCAATCATGGCTGATCTATCTTCCCCTCTCAACCCCATTCTCCTGCATTCTCCCCGTAACCCCTGACACCTGGACCAATCAAGAATCTATCTACTTTGCCTTTTATGAAGTTCAACAGATAATCAGAGCTGATGCGTGATGGATGGAAATACAAAGAACCACCCTGAACCTGTGCAGTTTTACATAGCAACTGGCAACATATTTCCATGCCCATGTGGGCTTTCCTTCCCATTGTCACAATGGGTGATATAATGAAATAATTTAAAATAAAGAGAAGTATGTTTCAGGTTTCTGGTGGTTTACAGTGAAGAATTTTAGAATGGGTGGCCAGTGAGGCAAGGCTATCTGTGGCAGACTTGGAGCAAAGAGAGAGGAGTCCTGGTGTTCAAAGACATGAGGCTTTAAGCTTAATTTCCAGCATAAATGGTATTGATTATGGCCATGGATTTCCTGCTGCGTTGAAGACAATTCTTAAGCATTGTAACAGAAGCTCAATTAGCATTTCTTCAAGGTGAGTTCCCTCGATATTTCCACCAGTGTTAAGGATGAGAAATGTTCTGATGAAATGTTAGACCTTTGTTAACATGTAGAATGAATGGATGAATAATGACTTAGAGTCATACAGCATGGAAACGGGCCCTTCAACCCAATTTGCCCACACCGACCAACATGTCCCATCTACACTAGTCCCACCTGCCTGTGTTTGGCCCATATCCCTCCAAACCTGTCCTATCCATGAACCCGTCTAATTGTTTCTTAAATAGTGCGTTAGTCCCTGCCTCAACTACCTCCTCTAGCATCATTTACACATCATTATCTTTGTGTACTCCCATTGCATGGGCTTGAGTGCTCAATAATTCCCGGAATGCTTCAGCTAACAATGTTTTATAGGAAGGAACTGCAGATGCTGGTATACACCAAAGACAGAAACAAAATGCTGGAGTAACTCAGCGGTAAGGAGGAAACTCTGGAGAAAAGGAATAGGTGCAATACCCTCTCTCTTTGTTTCCCCTCTGTGATTCCTCCACGTTGACCATTATGGGTTCTTTGATCATCGGTGCTGGCTCTGATCTGTTCTGTACCTTTTCATACCTCTAGTTTCCCCTCTCCCCGACTCCGAGTCTGAAGAAGGATCTCGACCCGAAATGGGTCGAGATCCTATTCCTTTTCTCCAGAGATGCTGCCTTTTCGATTACCAACTCTTTATCCCTATTCTCTGTCTCTTGGTGCTTGGCCAATGCTCGTGAAAACTGCTGCAACTAAAATGTACGTTCTGTGTGGAACATAACAGAATCTGCTGCAATCATGCTTCCAAAGGAATTCTACACAAGAGCAGAACTGTTATGCTTTTCAGGTTTTTGAGTTTACCCTCAGTATCTCAGCTGTGCTAAAGATTCTATACAAGGTAAACAATGGCCTAGTTGTATGTGCTTCACAATTCAGTGCTCATTGATATTAACTAGTGTTTTGCAGATGTACAGAGGATTACATTTATATGCACACTACATCACTGTTCCTTTGCTGCCATGATGATAATTAATTGCCTCCTTTTAATTCTGATTAAGTTGGAGCATTGCCAACTTGTGTACATGCCAGTGCAGTCAAGTATGTGTAGGTTATTTTGTTCAAACCTATAACAGAAAAAGAGGTCCTATTTTTATCCACCATTCGAGAATCACTGATATATATTTTGTATATTCAAGGTTCATATTCTCAATGTATCATGTTTAAATAGGCTTTAGATTGGTAGTCTATGAATATTCAGTATTAGAGGCGGTAAACTAATAACCAAGTCCACTAATTATATAATTAAACTTTAATATAAAATGATTGTCAACAATACCCTAAGCATTAAAAACTTAAACAAGCACATTAGGAACTTTAGAATCCCATTATTGCTACCTGCATTATTTATTTTCCAACATTATGTAACGAGCATTGAAAAATTATTCAAGTATTGACAAATAACATGTTTATTACATTTTTAATCTTGAGGACTGCTAGATCTTTCTGCTGAAAGCAATTTGTGTAAATGCAATAAAGTTGCAATGTAATAAAGTTTTGTATGCAATTTATTTTGAAGTACAATTTATTGAACTGTTTGTAAGTTCAGGTTTTGGAAAGTGCGTAAAATAATTAAAGAAACATTGGGCCAGTAACATTTCCCACTTATTAAGCAACTTATTAAGTTGGTGCTGCAACAAAAAACAGTATTAAACTTGCACTGTGATGTGCAGCGGGTTCTTAAGAATGAAGCATCGATCTAATGGGCTGTTAAGTATTTTATACCTTGTCATAAAGTTGCAGCCACTCCTGTTGTTCATTAGTTTTCTTCTTGGGTTCCTTTTGAGTTCACTATTGCACGAATACTGACCCAATATCCACAACTGACACGTGTTAATCACCATGTAAAGATAATCATGGTAAGAGGGAAAAGAGGGGTTCGGGGCTGGAGTGGTTTAGGCTCGGAATAAAGTTACTTTTTCCCCCACTCAGGATTTTCAAAAATAGATGTGGAGGAAGGAGTGCAGATGCAGGTTTATACTGAAGATAGACAAAGTGCTGGAGTAACAGTGGGTAAGGCAGCATCTCTGGAGAAAAGGGATGGGTGACGTTTCAGGTTGGAACTCTTATTCAGACCTTTTGTTTTAAGAAATAGGATGTCTTATTTAAAGCTATAAGTTAATTTTTGTTGCACAAGGCTATAAATATGAAACCTATATTAAACTGTTGAGTATCATTGCACAATTGTCAATTAAAGCAATTGCTTGTCAATTTCAACAACCACCTATGCAGAACTAGCAGCATGTGTTCTTACAAGACAGTGGTATCCGATTACTGCAGGGAGGTTAATGGAAAGTTGTTTTTTCCCCCTAGAAAATTTTCTCCCCCAAAGACAGCTTTTTTTCCCCACTTGCTAATTTCCAAAGTAACTTACCTAGTTGTCCTAGTTCACGATCAAATTCATATTATAACCAATTTGATCCACAGAACACAAATAGAGTTCCCCGATACATCCATTGGGTTAGTCCAATACTAAACCACATCACTAGCATAGTGTAGAAATGAAGATTTGAAAATGCATAATAATTCAAAAAATACAATTTTAAACAGTTCTGGAAAAGCCTCTTTATTTTTTTTAATGCATACAGTTTACAAATCTGCCAAGTACAAATTATCTCAAAGATTTACCTGTACACCTGAATACAAAGTTCTATGCTGGAGTGAATTAAAAGTTGTCAACAACTCATACCAATATAGTTATAGAATATCAAAACTGTATCATTGTAAACTTTGGGCAAGATATTCAAGCAATTTGCTTAATCAAATGACAGCACCAATGTACAACGTTTGGTGGTATGCTATATCAGAGATACAAATAATTGGTAGTACTGTGTGGATCAAAAATAAACAAGTGTAAAAGGTTGTTTCAGTATTTTAGGCAAGTATAATAAATGGCCCTTATTACTGGAGTTTTCATGTTTACAGTTGAAAAAACTGCAATCAAAATATTACATGCAATAATTTTCAGAAATAGGGAATGTAAGTAGATAAAATCTAGAGACAAGGAACTGCAGATGCTGGTTTACAAAAATATCGTTTATACAAAAATGTATAACAGTACATAACCCAAGCTATATTTGAAATGGCTTAGCTTGAACAAACAACTGCTCTGTTTAACCAGGGTATTCACAAAGTACTGGAGTAGCTCAGCGGGAGAAGCAGCATCTCCGGTGCTTATATGGTGATAGATGACATTTTGGGTCAGGACCCTTCTTCAGACTGGTGTGAGCAGTGCAGGTGTTGGCTAAAATTCAGCACGATAGACTTGGAGTGATCGATTTGAGATATACAGTAATACTCTAGGTGTGCAGGAAGGAATTACAGATGATGGTTTAAACCAAAGATAGAGACAAAAAGCTGGTGTAACTCAGTGGGTCAGATGCCATTGTGTCTATCTACAATAATATTCGAAATAGTTTAGATTACTTGTATCAGTAATTGGACACATGGAACTGCAGATGCTGGTTTACAAAACAAAACGTGGATATCTTCCACAGATGCTGCCTGGCCTCCTGAGTTACTCCAGCACCGAGTATATAATTAACTAGCTTTGTCATATGAAATTTTTCCAAGAGTAAGAAAATACTTTGTAGATAATCCATGAACACTATTTCAACTCAGTAGATTAAACATTATGAACATGTTTGGAAAAGACTGAAACACCTGTGAATTAGATGAATCTGCTCAAATCAAAAGGTGGGAAGAACTGAATGGCTATTTGGGACGAGGAAAATCGTTTTCGGTCAGAGAGTTGTGAATCTGTGGAATTCTCTGCCACAGAAGGCATTGGAGGCCAATTCACTGGATGTATTCAAGAGAGAGTTAGAGAAAAATTATTAGGGCTAATGGAATTAAGGGATGTAGGGGAAAAAGCAGGAACAGGGCGCTGATTCTGGATGATCAGCCATGATCATATTGAATGGCAGTGCTGGCTCGAAGGGCCGAATGGCCTACTCCTGCACCTACTTTATGTTTCCAAGCCATTCTCAGCTATTTTATTTCAAACAGTTTCAGCTTGGCTCTGAACTTAATCCAGCTCACTCCTTGAAAAAAAGGAGTGGTCTGATTTTACTGAAGAAATATCCCATAAAAATCAGTTCTCCCTCTTCCCACCTCATTCGAACCTGCATTAGGCAATCATTAACACCAGCTAGATTAGGCACTGATCAGTGTGAATTCTGTGGTTCACCAAACTATCATTCCTTTTTGAGTACACGTTAATCCGTGTGTTGGAAGGAACTGTAGATGCTAGTTTATACCAAAGATCGAAACAAAATGCTGGAGTAACTCAGCGGGTCAGGCAGCATCTCTGGAGAAAAGGAACAGGTGACATTTTGGGGTCAGAACCCTTCTTCAGACTCTGAAGGACTTTTCTCTGAAGAAGATGGAGTCTGAAGAAGGGTTTCCGACCCGAAACGTCACCTGTTCCTTTTCTCCAGACTTGTTGCCCGACACGCTGAGTTGCTCCAGCTCTCTGTGTCTATGCAAAGTTAATCAATGACTGAACCAGCCACATTAAACATCCTTTTTTCTCTCTATGATTTAATGATCCTTTGGGACATTTGTGGACAAGGTGCCACAGTTTGCAATGTTTTCATGTAAAACGCAATGATTGTGAGTTAAATTATTGTGTAAAGCCATTTGCCTACATAGCATAGGGCCTTAAAAACAATATTTGAATCATCTTTGGAGTCGAGCAGAGTCGAGGGATATGGGGAGAAGGCAGGAACGGGGTACTGATTGTGAAAGATCAGCCATGATCACAGTGAATGGCGGTACCGGCTCGAAGGACCGAATGGCCTACTCCTGCACCTATTGTTTATTCTTGTTTATACCATACTTAAAATCAAAAGGCAATTTAGGTCAGTTTGCATATATTTGCAAGGAATATATTTATATTTTTCACAAAGTGAACAGTCAATCATGGAATATTCTGAAAAAAAAAAAATTCTATTCCATTAATTGGATTCTTCAGGTAGTCACTCGAGAGAAACGTTTTGTTCACATTGATGATGTTGCAGTGTCTGCTTAAAAATCAGTGCTCTCCACCATTCCATATGCATCGTATAACGTGCATAGAAGTTCGTCTTTTTCTTTCGCAGGGAGAAAGCTGGACTTGGCAGCATTAATATTCTGCAGATAAAATATTTTAAATATTACAACCAATTGCTTGTATAGATATTTTCATAGCAAACATAGCACATTTTTTGAAGTAGCTCAGAATCCGATATCTCCCTGACTTCAGGACAAAATACTAACACGTAAAGCAGGAGGAATTGCAAACTTCCTCCATTTCTGCTACTTCGCCATTGTAATGATGTCTACAGATAGTCTACAGTTGGCTAATGCTTAGTTGGCAAAGAAGACGGTGGAGGCCGGTTGTCTGGATGCTTTCCAAGAGTTAGATAGAGCTCTTAAAGATAGCGGAGTCAGGGGATATGGGGAGAAGGCAGGAACGGGGTACTGATTGTGGATGATCAGCAATTTTGGGATCTGGGCTTCACAGTTGTGCCCAGCATTTATTGCCCACCTACTACATAGGGAACAATCTTTTAGTGCGTTTCTCAGCCATTTCAAGAGAGCATTTAAGAGTCAACTGCACCTATTGTCTATAATGTCTAATTTTTGGCAGAAAGCAACTGCTGCAAATCATGGAATAAGATCATAAGGCCATAAGTGATACAAGTATGTTGAGGCCATTTGGGCCATCAAGTCTACTTCGCCAATCATGGCTGATCTATCTCTCCCTCGTAACCCCATTCTCCTGCCTTCTCCACATAACCTCTAACACCGGTACTAATCAAAAATCTATCTATCTGCTTTAAAAATATTCACTGACTTCGGCCTTCCGTGGCAAATAATTCCACAGATTTACCACCCTCTGACTAAAGAAATTTCTCCTCATCTTTATCCTAAAAGAATGCCGTTTAATTCTGAGGCTATGACCTCTAGTCCTAGACTCTCCCACTAGTGGAAACATCCTCTCCACATCCACTCTATCCAAGCCTTTCACTATTCTGTATGTTTCAATGAGGTTCCCCCCCCCCCCCCCCCCCCCTCATTCTTCTAAACTCCAATGAGTACAGGCCCAGTGCCGTCAAACACCCATCATAGGTTAACCTACTCATTCCTGGGATCATTCTGGTCAACCTCCTCTGGACCCTCTCCAGAGCCAGCACATCGTTCCTCAGATATGTGCCCAAAATTGCTCACATTATTCCAAATGTGGCATAAACAGCACCTTGTAGAGCCTCAGCACTACATCCCTGTTTTTGTATACGAGCCATCTTGAAATAAATGCCAGCATAGAGTTTGCTTTCTTTACTACCATTGGGACAGTTATTGGTCATAGATTTTCTAGGCAATGTGCCAAATGTCATAACGCAGCACTCCTTGGATATGAGTGGACATGTGACCAGCTACTAAAGGAATGTTTAGATGGAACCAGACTGTGCAGGAAGACATGGAAGGCAATTTAGAGTAAGGGCGTTAGGGGGGGAAAGGAGAAGATGTGGCTGGCATAGTAAACAGAGCTGAAATTTGGAATTGTAGGAATACTGGCTGGACAAACGAGGATGCAATGTAAACCAAGGTAGAATCGGATTGGTGCAAACAAATCAAAGTGCAACCGATAACCCCTGGGCAGCACCGTCGCACAGCTTGTAGAGCCACATCCTCACAAAAGGAGAGATCCGGGTTCAATCCTGATCGCGGATGCTGTCTGCGTGGAGTTTGCATGTTCTCCCTGTGACCGCAAGAGTCTCCTCCCACATCCCAAAGACGTGCAGGTCGGTGGGTTGATTGGCCTCTGTAAAATTACCCCTGTCGTGTAGGTATGTGGCAAAAACTGGGGCAAGTTGATAACAATATGGAGGATAAAGTTGGATTAGATTAGTGTAGGATTAGTGTAAAAGGGATTATTAGTGTAGGGGTATGGGGCAAGAGCAGGAACGTGGTGCTGATTTTGGATGATCACCCATGATCATTTTGAATGGCGGTGCTGGTTCGAAGGGCCGAATAGTCTTCTCCTGCACCTATATTTTCCCCTATCTTTCTAAAAGGGTGGTTGATGGTCAGCATGGTCTCTTTGGGCCAAAGGGCATGTTTCCGTGCTAGATCTCTCCGTCCCTATCTTGTAATTAGGGCTCACGTTACATAGGCCACAATCAGGAGCAGAAGTAGGTCAGTCAGGCCTTAGGCCTACACAGCCATTCAATTATTAGAGTTGATTATCCTATAAATATTATCCTCAATCCCACATTGCTGCCTTCCACCAGGTACCTTTTTAACCGACTGCTAAACGTGACCCATAGAGTGGATTCAACATACTAAACTGAATTCAATATCCTGGTCATAATAAGATACTGCGATTATGTAATTAATATTGGCACAACAGGAGAGTTGCTGCCTTGAGACCTGGGTTTAATCCTGACTACGGGCGCTGTCTGTGCGGCGTTTGTACGTTCTCCCCATGACCGAGTGCGTGTTTTCAGAGATCTTCGGTTTCCTCCCACACTCCAAGAATGTACAGTTTTGTAGGTTAATTGGCTTGGTACAAATGTAAATTGTCCCAAGTGTGTTAGGATAGTGTTAATCTGCAGGGGTCACTGGTCAGCGCGGACCTGATGGGCCAGTTTCCGCTAATTTTGCTCGCACTTTTGTACACTGCATTTGCCAAGCTTTTGCCATATCCAATATCCCCTTTTGAAGTTTCATCAGCATTAAACAATAGCTACATAAAACCGCTGCAATATTTTGTCTATTTACAAATATAATCTTCCAGTAATCTGCAGCCCTGTTTAAATGATCAAATTCACTGAATACGAAACAACTTTATTTTGTCAATTTTCTACAAATAACCAGTAAGGCTTGGATAGAGTGGACCTGTGGAGGATGTTTCCACTAGTGGGAGAGTCTAAACCTAGAGGTCATAGCCTCAGAATTAAATGACGTTCTTTTAGGAAGGAGATGAGGTGGAATTTCTTTAGTCAGAGGGTGATGAATCTGTGGAATTCTTTAGAATAGTAGGAATAGTCTAAGAATATCTTTATGGCAGAGATGAATAGATTCTTGATTTTGACAGTTGTCAGGGGTTATGGGGAGGAGGCAGGAGAATGGGGTTAGGAGGGAGAGATAGATCAGCCGTGATTGAATGGCGGAGTAGACTTGATGGGCCGAATGACCTAATTCGGCTGCTACTGCCGCAGCGGCGACTGCGGAGGCCTCAATAGGCCCGACCATGGGAGAACAGGGGATAGGACTGGACTTTGCTGCCTTCCCTCACAGTGGGGAAACATTGTGGGGGATGTTTTTACTGTTAAATTGTTAAATTCTTTAATGTTGTCTTATTTTTATTGGTGTGCTGCAAATGGCAAGTCTCTGAATTTCCCCGAGGGGGTTAATAAAGTATTTATCTATCTATCTATGACCTTAAAGACACACAATTTGTTTAATATTTTTTCTGATGCTCAGATCAGCTCACCACTCTCTTGAATTCTTCTTCTGTGAAACCAAAGTATTTTGATGCAACGGCATAATCTGTATGGATCGTGGATTTGAATATCAAAGGATCATCGGTATTCAGGGAATAGTTTGCTCCATCTTTCATAAACCTTTGAATATAAAATGTTAGGAAGAATCAAGGTATTAACGTACATGGGAATCCATAAGTGGCAATTTTATACCACTGAAAGATAATTTAACTCTTTTAAACCATATGTACCTTTTATCTTAAAAAAGTGCTGGATTAACTCAGCAGGCCAAGAAGCATCTCTGGAGGGCATGGATAGGTGACGTTTAGGGTTCGAACCTTTCTTCAGACTAATTGTAGGAGGTGGTAGGAGTTGGGACAAAGCCTGGTGGGTGATAGGTGGATATAGGAGTGAGATTTCTGATTACAGATGGGTGGACAAAGACTAGAGATAAAAAGGAGACAAAAGGGCATAAGATCAGGAGAGAAATATGAAGCCAGTGGAAGGGATACAAGTGGAAGGGGAAAGAGGCAGCAAGATAGTGGGAGAAATAGATTTGCACCCCAGTGCGGAACAGAAAGAGGGGGAGAAAGAGGTGGGGATGGGATGTTACAATCTTATTTCTAGTTTGCCCATCTACTACAGAAAGTCTCCAAAATAGTCACATTTATTTTAAATTGAATTGACCAGTGCCTGTTAATCCCTCTCACTCCATCCCTTCCCCTCCCAAGTCACACTAGCTTCTAGTTTTCACCTAACAAACAGCTAACAATGGCCCGTTTCCTTTATCATCGTTACTTTTTTTGCATATCTTTCATTCATTGTTCTTTATCTCTCTACGTCATCGCCTATATCTCTTGTCTTATAGAAACATACAAAATTCTCAGAGGATTGGACAGGGTAGATGCAGGAAAAATGTTCCCAATGTTGGGGGAGTCCAGAACCAGGGGTCACAGTTTAGGAATAAGGGGTAGGCCATTGAGGACTGAGATAAGGAAAAACATTTTCAGCCAGAGTTTTGCGAATCTGTGGAATTCTCTGCCACAGTAGGCAGTGGAGGCCAATTCACTGGATGTTTTCAAGAGAGTTAGATTTAGCTCTTAGGGCTAAGGGAATCAAGGGATATGGGGAAAAAGCCAGAACGGGGTACTGATTTTGGAAGATCAGCCATGGTCATATTGAATGGCGGTGCTGGCTCGAAGGGCAAATGGCCTACTCCTGCACCTAGTTTCCATGTTTCTATGTTACTGGCTGCACATATTTAACAAAAGGGTAGAATACATTGTTACAGTTTACATTCACTTTGGGTAATATGTGCTGCACTGTATGGACTTTCTCCAGCCAACCAAAGGTCGCAAGCGTCCGAGTGGAATTAGGCCATTCGGCCCATCAAGTCTACTCCACCATTCAATCATGGCTGATCAATCCCTCCCTCCTAACCCCATTCTCCTGCCTTCTCCCCATCCCCTTCTCTCTTGTATTCAAGAGAGTTAGATATAGCTCCTAGGGCTAATGGAATCAAGGGGTATGGGGAGAAAGCAGGAATGGGATACTGATTTTAGATGATCAGCTGGCTCGAAGGGCTAGATGGCCTAGTCCTGCACCTATTTCCTATGTTTCTATAATCCCTTGACACCCGACCTAATCAAAAATCTATCTCTGCTCTGCAAAACTCGCCACAGTGGTCGCTTGCTGAGCCAGTACCCCTTGAAGCTCTTTTTCTTCAAAGATATCACACTGGAGTTACCTGATAATTGGATGCTTTGTAAAATCTGTGCCACATGCTCCAGTAAGGTAGCTAGACCACGGACAGGTCTGTGGGAAGAGGAAAAAAAATCTCACTCAAAGCCTTTAACAGTTAAAGAACCTTGTGGTCCATTGAGTTAAAAACAATCCTAGAGTAGCAAAGCCTAAATAACAGATTCATTCTTTGCTCAAGCATCATTTGTTAGGCGCTCGTTCAGGAATTGCTTACCTCAAAATGTATATTTTGCTTTAACAAATCTTGGTATATAATAGGGTCATTAATTGTGTGATACCCATGTCCAATTCTCTCGGCCTTTAAATCATCCACGGCCTGTCAATGAATAAATGTCAAACAATAATCAGTTAAGATCAATAAAGTTGGTGGAAACCAAAGTTGTGATTTACAGTTAATTCACTCAAAACTATAAGAAGAAAAAAAAAAATGTTATCCCAGCATTACATTGTGCTTTGGAAGTGGAGGGACATGTTTAATTTAGTTTATTATCGTCATGATTATCAAGGTACAGCAAAAAAACTCTGACTAGGTTTGATCCGACTTTACTGGTTTTACTTTGCCTTAAATGTTATTTTGTTATCATGTATCTGTACACTGTAAATGGCTCAATTGTAGTCATGTATTGTCTTTCCGCTGACTGGTTAGCACGCAACAAAAGCTTTTCACTGTACCTCGGTACACGAGATAATAAACTACACTGAAACTGAGTGGACACGTGCCGGCAGAGAGATTAGTGTAGCTTGGCATCATGTTTGACCTGGGCATCGTGGGCCCAATGGTCTGTTCCTGTGTTGTATTTTTACATTTCTTTGAAGTTCACATTCTTCTTGTTTGTATTTTTAACACCACTCTAAAACCAAGTGGTTTCAACTCCAGGTTACCTCCATTCAGTCCATTCACAAACAAGGTAGGTAATCAGCAGTCTCTTATCAGAGAAACCATTCAGAAGCAGATTATTTAATCAGCGATCTTTTATTAATCTCAATGTCACTTGCTGGGAATTTTACAATTATCCTTTGTTACTCATTTCACCCCACCCAGAAGGTGATACATTTTCCACCTTGGTGTACTGTCCAAAGATCCTATAGCGGAGCAAGATAGATCACTCCTGCTAAATGCGATGGGCTGACGTGTAGTACGCAATGGAGCGGAACGTAGGCCTTTTTTTCATCCATTTCCGTAACCCGACCCGCAGTGTAATCAACGTTGCGGGGGAACAGTTTGTGTTAATAAATTAAAATTCTGAAAATTAGAAGATTTTTACTAAATAACTTTTATTTTTACGAGGATATTTCCGTAACCAGCTTCCGTCTCCGCACTAGTATCCCATGGGATCTTTGGTGCGGAGACTGAAGCCGGTTACGGAAATGGGGCATAAAATTACCCATTAATCTGCCCATGACCGTACTACGTCTTTTTCGTCGAGTGGTCTATCTTGCTTGCTATAGGATCTTTGGTACTGTCTTTATGCCGGAGAGAACAGATAGAGAAGCCAATTTGGTTTATCAGGATGCACAGGGATTAGAGTTTGTCTCTGCTGTAAAACTTGAAACCCAATACAAAGAACCATAAATATAGCCTCACCTCTTTCACTATTGAAGCTGGTCCAACCTCGCCAACGTGTACGGTTCGATGGATGCCACAGTTAAAGGCTTCCTGACAAAAGAAACAAAGAAATGGTATTGACATATGTGAATAACCAGAACAGACTTGCTCAGATCAGACCGGTAGATAGATGGCAGCTATTAATCAATAACATTGGTGCCCAAGAAGAGAAAGGTGACATGATTCAATGACTACTGTGGCACTAAATGCATTGTTCACCACAACTGTCCAAAGATTGCCAAAGTCCTCCAGTTGGGTGTGCCAGTTATGCCGACCATTAAAATAACCAAACATTTACCAAGCCAATTACCCTACAAACCAATACGTCTTCGGAGTGTGGGAGTAAACAGGAGATACCGTAGAAATACTCGGCAGGTCACAGGGAGAACGTACAAACTTTGTACAGATGGCACCTGTAGTCGGGATCGAACCCGGGTCTCTGGCGCTGTAAGGCAGCAACTCTACCACTGCACCACCGTGCCGACCCGGATCAGAGTTATCGAGAGCAAAACCTAAAAACTGCAAATGCATCTAAAATATGATCTGAAAAATCCTACAAATATTCACCAGCATCTGTGGAGAAAGAACAACTTTTCAGGTTGATCATTCTCTATCAGAAATTAATTAATGGCACAATGTAAGTCGAGGATATTATTTAATGTCTAACAGAAGCATGCCCGAGAACTAAATATTCCAGGATATTTGACCTTATGAAAGGACAAGCAAATAGATAAAGGGGTGCGGCAATGCTCAATAATGCAGGAGATTAGTGAACTGCTGAGATGTGTTCCAGGCATGCGAGATTATGATGTAGAATGTGAATCAACGGGTGGAGCAGAAAACCAGCAAAGGGTAGGAGATAGTGACTTATTTATTGGGTCCGACATAATCAGGAAATTAGTGGTGTGTGTAATAGTGGCAATACATTTGATCACTGGAGACTTTAACCCATATGACAACTGGACCATTCAAGTTTGCTGTAATAAGATGGATGATGAATTCATAGAATATATTCAATATTTTTTTTCTCATAGGCAGAACCAGCTATGAGAAAAATACAAGCATATGGATCTCATTTTGAGCATTGAGAAAAATTTGATTGATAAAAGGTTAAAATTAGACTGAGCAAAAAGTGTCCAACTGGAAGATTACGAGGATATTGCCAAGATTGCCAAGACTCAAGGGCCCGAGCTACAGGGAGAGGTTAAGTAGGCTAGGATTATATTCCTTGGAGTGCCAGAAGATGAGGGGTGATCTTATAAAGGTGTACAAAATCATGAGAGGAATAGATTGGATCGACATACAGTCTCTTGGCCAGAATAGGTGAATCAAGAACCAGATTTTATAGGAACCGGAGGGGTAACCTTTTCCATACAGAGGGTGGTGGGTGTTTGGAACGAGCTGCCAAAGGAGGTAGTTGAGGCAGGTACTATCACTACATTCAAGAAACATTTGGACAGGTACATGGATAGGACAGGTTTAGAGGGATATGGGCCAAATGCAGTCAGGTGGGACTAGTGTGGTTCGGGACATGTCGGTCAGTGTGGGCAAGTTTGGCCGAAAGGCCTGTTTTCACACTGTATGACTATGTGTTGAAATTTACATTTAGTTTAAAAGTGATGCGTTAAAAGTGAAAATGTGACGATGGAAGTAATGAGGGCATGCAAGAAGAGTAGATTTTGATTTACAGAACGAAAACATTTAAAAAGGTAACATGCCACACAAGTAATATTTAGCATTTAAATAAATCGTGCACTTTTTTGAATTCTAAACCGAACAAAAATCCCAAACTAAAAAAGTGATTAATCTATGTTTGACCAGTTTTTAAGAAGGGTCCCAAGCTGAATTGTTGCCTACCCATTCCCTCCATAGATGCTGCCTGAACTGCTGAGTTACTCCAGCGCTCGGTGTTTTACTGGAGAATATAAAGATATTGTTTTCAATCAAAAGAATCCAGGCATATTTTGGCATCCAGGCCTAATTGCCAAAAACAACAACACTAGGCCTAAGGATTGGACACATTTTAGAATTCAAAAGGAGGATCAAAAAATTGATTAAAGCAAAGATAGACTAGTGTAGAGTGATAAGATCTAAAAACAAATAGAGGTTTCATTAGTATGTATAAAGGAAAAGGTCAACGACAGCAAATAGGACATAGAATGAACAGTGGGGTAGAAGATTGCAACCTTCACGTGGTCCGTCCCGTTTCGACTAATGCAATCAACTCGACGTGCACAAACAGAAGATCAAATAGAACAAGTTGTCCTACAACTTTAGGCTGTGCACGCCACACGAAAGAAGAAGAATAAACAGTACAATACAAGAACAGGCCCTTCAGCCCACAATGTCTGTGCCAAACGCAATGCTCATGTACAAAGAAACATTTATAACTGGAAATTAAGAAGTTGTAGAGAAATTAATTAGTATTTGTCCTCATGAAAGAAAAAGCACAAAACCATTTGAATATATTACAATATCAAGGACCTGGTGAGAATAAAGAAGGTGACTTTGAAAGCCGATTAATCACAAGGACTTTAGGGCAGCAGAGTGGTGCAGTGGTAGAGTTGCTGCCTTACAGCACCAGAGACCCGGGTATGAACCTGACTGCACATGCTGTCTGTACGGAGTTTGCACCTGCTCCCTGTGACTGCATGGCAGGGTAGATGTTGGAATCTATAATGATGTAATAACTGCACACCTTGAAAAGAATGTAGACACAAGAAACTGCAGATGCCGATTAAAAAAAAACCCCAAAGCACTGGAGTAACTCATGAGTTCAAGCAGCATCTATGGAGATAATGGATAGGTAATGTTTCGGGTCTGAAGTAGGGTCCCTATCCATTCCCGCCATCTGACTGGTTGAATGAAAGGTTTGTGCAGAGTTTAGGTAGATTAAATGAAAAGAAAACTGCATTTGAGTACTTTGAAGATGCAACTCCTAAAGGAGATGGACGAATTATTGGATGCAGTGCATTTGAACCTCCAGGGGTTTATGATGGGTCTTTTGGAGATTCAAATACACATCTGCTGGTTTCACCTTGACTATTAGTTGATTAGTAAGGCTAGAGCACAGGAAATTGGGGTACTGTTCAGACATTAGTAAATAATTGGTTATTGGACAGAGAATAAAGATGGGGTATACTTTTCAATCTGGCAAGATATGGCCTTCATCAGTCAGAGTATTGAGTATAGAAGTTGGGAGGTCATGTTGCAGTTGTATATGACGTTGGTGAAACCGCATTTAGAATATTGTGTTCAATTCTGGGCACCATGTCACAGGAAAGATATTGTCAAGCTTGAAAGGGTTCAGAAAAGATTTACAAGGATGTTACCAGGACTAGAGGATGTGAGCTACAGGGAGAGGTTGAGTAGGCTGGGTCTCTATTCCATGGAGCGCTGGAGGATGAGGGTGGATTTTATAGAGGTGTACTAAGTCACCTTAGTGACTTAGTATAGATCGGGTAGATGCACAGAGTCTCTTGCCCAGAGTAGGGGAAATCGAGGACCAGAGGACATAGGTTCAAGGTGAAGGGGAAATGATTTAATAGGAAACTGAGGGGTAACTTTTTCACACTAAGGGTGGTGGGTATATGAAACAAGCTGCCAGAGGAGGTGGTTGAGGCTAGGACTATCTCAACGTTTTAGAGACAGTTAGACAGGTACAGGATAGGACAGGTTTGGAGGGATATGGACCAAGCGCAGGGAAGTGGGACTAGTTTAGCTGGCTGGTTGGCTGGTGTGGGCAAGTTGGGCTGAAGGGACTGTTTCCACACTGTATCACTCTATGACTCTATAAATTGCTCTGTTGGGAACTGGCATAGACCCAATAGGTCAAATGGTCTCCTTGTGAAGTAAATGGTAAATCGTAAGTAAGTCAGGCCTTGCACTGTCAGGAATATACATCCATGACCCTTGTTCTATCTCGAGACACATTCGTATTTGGAGTGGGATCACAAAATTTCCATCAGGGAGTACTGCCAGAATTTATTTTAAATTCTATAGTTTCCTTTTTGGCCAGTGCAAGGTCACACCAAGTACACATTGACACTGATCCAGAAATAAACATTTGTGGCTTTCATTACCATGGGAGGTTGGATGGCTGAGGCAAGCCGATATCCATGGCTCCCGGCCTTCACACATGCAAACGGTCGGAAAACAATTCAGAGTTCATTGAAAGGGTTCAGAAAAGATTTAGAAGGATGTTACCAGGACTAGAGGATGTGAGCTACAGGGAGAGGTTGCTTAAACACGGCAGATATCTTCTGTGCTACTTGTTGAGTGAGTCAGGATATAAAGGAGCAGTACAGAATGTGTTGTCAAGGTAATTAATAGCTGCAGCAAGGCAACATCTACCAATGAGATAGAATTTGGGTGGGCAGGAAAATAACAAGACTTGCTTCCAATCTAACAATGACTACATGTATTGGGTTTAAAGGTCCAGCAGGTCTTTTATAGTACAATCAAAGTTAGAGGCAAGTAATATATGCCAATGGCATAGCTACCCCCATAATCCTACAATGATTATTTCTGTAATTATTTATCCATAATTCATTATTGCAGCAATATTTGCTGAGCAGCATATAGCTAATCAACATTTGACCTTAATCAAACCTTCCCTGTACAACAGGTCAATGGATACACGATTACACAACAAAGGAGTATTCCCACAGTGAATAGTGTTGACTGAAAATGGAGATTAGAAAAGACATTATAGATCAACCATATCAAAGGTTTATTCCATTGCTAGCCAAATATCCCTGATCTTTCGTCATGGGATTTGCCACGGGTTTAATGGCATGGCTCAAGATGCAATGATATTTTGCATGTTCTCTCTTTCTGGATTGTGAGTTGTTCTGGTCATCCCATCACAGGCAAGACGTGGAGACTTTGGAAGAGGGTGCAAAAGAGGTTTACCAGAAGGCTGCCTGGATTAGAGGGCATTAGGTTTAAGGAGAGGTTGGGTAAATTTGGATTGCTTTCTCTTGAGTGTCGGAGGCTGAGGGGAGATTTGATAGAAGCATAGAAAATTACACATCGATAGGGTAGACAGTCAGATTTTTCTCATCCCTCGCCCCTTGTGTGTGCTTCAAGCCGCCCCTGCAGACAGGACACGTTGGGTTCCCTGCCCTCTCCCCGTCATTTTGCCCGCTACCCCACTGCCGCCGTTGCCTCCTCCCCCGCAGTCATAAATGATGAGCAGAATCAGGCCATTCGGCCCATCAAGTCTACTCCGCCATTCAATCATGGCTGATCTATCTTTCCCTCCTAACCCCCATTCTCCTGCCTCCTCCCCATAACCCCCGACACCAGTACTAATCAAGAATCTATCTCTGCCTTAAAAATTGTCATTGACTTGGCCTCCGCAGCCTTCTGTGGCAGATTCATCAGCCTCTGACTAAAGAAGTTCCTTCTCACCTCCTTCCTAAAGGTGGACGGAGGGGCGGAGAGGCGGAGAGGCGGAGAGGCGGAGAGGCGGAGAGGCGGAGAGGCGGAGAGGCGGAGAGGCGGAGAGACAGAGAGACAGAGAGACATGCTCTAAACGTTATTCATGTACCTGTACACTGTGGCCGGCTCGACTGTAATCACGTTTAGTCTTTCCGCTGACAGGTTAGCACGCAACAAAAGCTTTTCACTGTACCTCAGTACACATGACAATAAACTAAAACAAAGTGACTCATTCACTCTGAGTGCAAGTGAATGAGGTGAGTGTGACCCGATTCGAGAAGTTCAAGAATTACATCTGTGTTACCATCCTCGACTTTTACAAAACATTGAAATTTTAGCTCCAAACCAGTATAGTGCTTCAAGATAACACATCATGTGGACGGGAGCACCCACCATAAAAGCTTCACCGTGGCCAGAGTGGATATCAGCGCGGATTAACTCATCGCCTGCCAAATCTATGGCCACAACACCTTCATTGCGGTATTTTTTGCACAAGTGTACTATTTCAGCAGACCATTCTGAAAAGCAAACAAAAACACAAGTTTGTCACTCTAAGGCGTACAGGTTTGTAAGTTAATTGGCTTTTGTAAATTGATCCTAGTGTGTAGAATAGTGCTGGTGTATGGGCATCGCAGGTCGGCATGGATCAATGCCACAAGGGTCTCTCTCTCTCCCTCCCTCCCTCTCCCCCTCCCCCTCCCCCTCTCCTAATATACATATAGCATCTGTGGAGGGAATGGACACGTGATGCTTCGGGTCAGGATCCTTCTGCAAAGTAGATTCGAAGATTTTTAGTACTTTGTAGGTAGACAAAACTGCTGGAGAAACTCAGCGGGTGAGGCAGCATCTATGGAGCGAAGGAGTAGGTGACGTTTCGGGTCGAGACCTTTCTTTGGGTTTTGAAAGCACTTTGGGTTTTGCTCACGATCGCAGCATCTGCAGTCATTTTGTGTCTCCAATATAAACACCAAAAGAGATTTAAAGTGGCACAAAGTCCCAGAGATAATCAACAAGGAGCCCCAAAGGCTTGAAACTGGATCTGTAAACAACAGTGGCAAAACTGACAAGGGAAAGCAGTGGCAAAAACACCATGTGACAGATGTGGAGGGGACAAGACTGTGTCTTGAGGAAGAAAGATTCTAAGGAGAGTAAGAGGCGACCGTGGCTGGCAAAGGAAGTCAAGGACAGTATAAAAATAAAAAAGACGTATAACATAGCAAAGATGAACGTGAAGCCAGAGGATTGGGTAACTTTTAAAGAACAATAGTGGGGAACTAAAAAGGCAATACCATATAACAATTACAGCACGGAAACAGGCCTTCTCGGCCCTTCCAGTCCGTGCCGACCATTTATTTTCCCCTAGTCCCATCTACCTGCACTCAGACCATACCCCTCAATTCCCTTCCATATACCTATCCACTTTACTTTTAAATGTTACAATCGATCCTGCCTCCACCACTTCTGCTGGAAGATCATTCTACACAGCCACCACTCTCCGAGTAAAGAAGTTCCCCCTCATGTTACCCCTAAACTTCTGTCCCTTAATTCTCATGTCATGCCCTCTTGTTTGAATCTTCCCTACCGACAATGGGAAAAGCTTATCCATGTCAACTCTGTCTATCCCTTTCATCATTTTAAAGACCTCAATCAAGTCCCCCCTTAACCTTCTGCGCTCCAAAGAATAAAGGCCCAATATGGGGAGAAAAGATGAATTACGAAGGTAAGCTAGCCAAGAATATAAAGGAGGATAGTAAAAGCTTCTTTAGGTATGCGAGGAGGAAAAAAATAGTTAAGACAAATGTGAGTCCCTTGAAGACAGGAATAGGTGAATTTGTTATGGGGAACAAGGAAATGGCAAACGAGTTGAACAGGTATTTTGGTTCTGTCTTCACTAAGAAAGGCACAAACAATCTCCCAGAAGTACTAGGGGGACAGAGGGCCTGGGTGATGGAGGAACTGAAGAAGATTCACAATAGGCAGGAAATGGTGTTGGGTGGACTGATGGGACTGAAGGCAGATAAATCCCCTGGGCCTGATGGTCTGCATCCCAGGGTACTCAAGGATGTGGCTCTAGAAATTGTGGACATATTGGTGATAATTTTCCAATGTTCTATAGATTCAGGATCAGTTCCTGTGGATTGAAGGGTAGCTAATGTTATCCTACTTTTCAAAGAAAGGAAGGAGAGAGAAAGAAGGGGATGATGGACCAGTTAGCCGGACGTCAGTGGTGGGGAAGATTCTGGAATCGATTATCAAAGGTGTAATAGCGGTGAATTTGGATAGTAGTAACAGGATCAGTCCAAGTCAGCATGGATTTACAAAGGGGAAATCATGCTTGACTAATCTTCTGGAATTTTCTGAGGATGTACAAGTAAAATGGCAAAGGAGGGCCAGTGAATGTAGTGTGCCTGGACTTTCAGAAAGGCTTTGATAAGGTCCCACAGGAGATTAGTGGGCAAAATTAGAGCACATGGTATTGGGGGTAGGGTATTGATATGGATGGAAAAATGGTTGGCAGAAAGAACGGGTCTCTTTTAGAATGGCAGGTAGTGACTAGTGGGGTGCCGCAAGGCTCGGTAATGGGACCGCAGCTATTTACAATATACATTAATGATTTAGATGAAGGAATTAAAAGTAACATTAGCAAATTTGCAGATGACACAAAGCTGGGTGGAAGTGCGAACTGTGAAGAGGATGCTATGAGGATGCAGGGTGACTTAGGACAGGTTGGGTGAGTGGGCATATGCATAACAGATGGAGTATAATGTGGATAAATGTGAGGTTATCCATTTTGAATGGGAAGGCAGATTATGATCTGAATGGTGTCAGGTTAGGAAAGGGGGAAGTACAACGAGACCTCGGTGTCCTTGTACATCAGTCACTGAAAGTAAGCATGCAGGTATAAGAGGCAGTGAAGAAAGCTAATGGCATGTTGGCCTTCATAACGAGAGGAGTTGAGTATGGGAGCAAAGAGGTCCTTCTGCAGTTGTACAGGGCCCTGATTAAACTACACATAGAGTATTGTGTGCACTTTTTGTCTCCTAATTTGAGGAAGGATATTCTTGCTATTGAGGGATTGCAGCGTAGGTTCACAAGGTTAATTCCTGGGATGGCAGGACTGTCATATGATGAAAGAATGGAGCGACTGGGCTTGTATTCTCCGGAATTTTTAAGGACGAGAAGGGATCTTATAGAAACATATAAAACTATTAAGGTATAGTACACACTAGATGCAGCAAACATGTTCCTGATGTACGGGGAGCCCAGAACCAGGGACCACAGTTTAAGAATAAGGTTGTAGGCCATTTGGAACTGAGATGAGGAAAAACCTTTTCACACAGAGAGTTGTGAATTTGTGGAATTCTTTGCCTCAGAAGGCAGTGGTGATCGATTCACTGGATGCATTCAAGAGAGTTAGATAGAGCTCTTAAGGCTAGCAGAATCAAGGAGTATGGTGAGAAGGCAGGAACGGGATACAGATTGTGGATGATCAACCATGATCACATTGAATGGCAGTGCTGACTCGAAGGGCCGAATGCCCTGCTCCTGCACCTATTGTCTATGTATCTATGTTCTCCAAGATCTGATTAGGCAAGGATAGATCAGATCAAGGAATCGGCATGATAACATGATTTAGTTTAGCTACCAAGCTTGGAGAACTTAGTTATAACTCTGTATAATGAACAAGTAGTTGAATACTGGAGGAGATTTCTGAGATGCTTTCAAGAACTTGATGAGGGCGGCATGGTGGCGCAGCGGTAGAGTTGCTGCCTCATAGCGTCAGAGACCCGTGTTCGATCCTGACTACGGGTGCTGTCTACATGGAGTGTGTACGTTCTCCCAGTGACTGCGTGGGTTTTCTCCAAGATCTTCGGTTTCCTCCCACACTCCAAAGATGTACAAGATCTTCGGTTTCCTCCCATGCTCCAAAGATGTACAGGTTTGTAGGTTAATTGGCTTAAAAAAAATGTGAAAAATTGTCCCTATTGTATGATGGATAGTGTTAGCATGCGCGGATCCCTGGTCAGTGCGGTCTCGGTGGGCCGAAGGGCCCGTTTCCCCGCTGTATCTCCAAACTAAAAAATAAAACGTAACAAAACCTGAAAGCTACAAGTTGGCGCAAGAAACGTGGCGATTCTGCGTGCATCACGTTTCTGGTGATAGAGAAGAAATCTACTCAATCGTTGCATTCTTTTACTTATATTTGATTGTACTTATGATTTTACTGGATTGTATACAGAAGAAAGCATTACAATGTATGTAGTTACATGTGACAATAAAGTCATTACTACTACATCAAATACTTCAGTTAGCAATACTGACAAATCTCAGACATGTCCAAAGTAGGTAAAATGTACGTTTTTTTAAAAAATGTGGACAAAAGTACAAAACTCTATTTGTTTCAGTAATGGCATATTACCTGGCAGGTGACGCATGCAGCAAAGAATGGATCTCACTTTAATTTTAAAATCCTTTTCTCCTTCCTTGAACCCCATATTGACGAGGTGGACCACTTCATCAGGACTCAAGTCCCCTCTGCATACAGAAGGAAACACAAGTTTACTGGATGTGAAGGCCAGAGGCAGACTGATCGGACTTCAATGTTATATCTTGCATTGAATGTTGTACCCTTTATCCACGCACTGCGGACGGGTCGAATATATTCACGTGAAATCATATCTCTGACTGGATAGCATGCAAACACGCTCGATACACATGAATAAACTAAACTAAAGGAATTAAAAACTTTAGATTCGATCCAGACCACGTACAGAGTTTGTACGTTTTCCCTGTGACGGTGTGGGTTTTTTCTAGGTGCTCTGATTTCCTCCCACAGTCCAAAGAAATGAAACTTTGTAGGCTACTCGGCTTTGGCAAGTTGTAAAATGGTCCCTAGTGTGTCGGATAGTGCTCCTATACGGGGTGATCGTTGGTCGGCTTGGACTCGGAGTGCTGAAGAGCCTATTTCCACGCTGTATCGCTAAAGTTCAACATACAAAACAAAAGAAAATGAAAGACCAAATCATTTCATCCTTACTAAATCCAACTTTTTTTTCTTCTCTCATTATTTCCATTTCTGCGTCTAATTTGACATTTGATTCACGCCCTGTTTCAACCTGGCATGGTAGATGGTGTGAAACCAAGAGTAGTCAGTGGAAAGTTAAAAAATGCAGATGCTGCAAATCGGAAATAAAAATAGAAAATGCTAGAAATACTCAGCAGGTTGGGAGGCATCAATGGAAAGAGTTACATTAACAGTCCTTCCATTGGGACTGCATAATGATGAATGGTGATCAATTCTGGGCTAAAGGGCAGAGGAAAATTATCAATAGACATTTCAAAAGGGGGTGTAGAGGTCAGAAGAGAAAAGAGTGTAATTCATAAGATCATAAGCGATAGAAGCAGAATTAGGCCATTCGGCCTATCATGTCTACTCCACCATTCAATCATGGCTGATCTATCTATCCCCCCCCCCCCCCCCCCCCCCCCCCCAACCCCATTCTCCTGCCTTCTCCTCTCTCCGATACAGGACGTTTGCACCAGTATTATGAATGAGCTATTCCGTGTACATGATCACGAGGGGAATAGAGAGGGTAGATGCACAGAGTCTTTTACCCAGAGTTGGGGAATCAAGGACCAGAGGACACAGGTTTAAAGAGAGAGGAGAAAGATTTAATGGGAATCTGAGGGGCACATTTTAACACCGAGGGTGGTGGGTATATGGAATGAGCTGCTGGAGAAAGTAGTTGAGGCAGGAATGATGACAGCATTTAGAAGACATTTGGGCAAGGTACATGGATATTAAAGGTTTAGTGGGATATGGGCCAAACATGGGCTGTTGGGACGAGTGTAGTTGAGGCATCTTGGTCAGCATGGGAAAAATGGGCCAAAGGGCCCACTTCGAAGCTGCAGGACCATGACTCCAACTGGTAATGAGAAATGAAGCCAGGCAAGAGAATACTGGGATAATACTGTCCGAAACATATACAATTGTTAATTTGTTTGTGTAACTTAAAAAAAAAACTATTCCATGCTGCAACATTTCTTATATGATTCCTACATTAAAGAAATTACACACGAGTAACTATCTTCAAATGTATTTCAAAATGTAAACATTTCAATATGCAAAGCTTTCTGCTCGTTCAATGTCTTTTCATCGTTGCTTTCTTTTCGGTTTTGACTCCTCCGTAATGGGAATGATGTTGTTACTTCTAGTCCCATCTTGGTGCAGGGCCACATGGCTCGTGGAAGAAATAAATACAATCCCCAAAGCTACATATTTTATACTTTTGACAGTGATTTATTGTTATACAAAATCCCAGGGCAATTTAGCCAACAGTGGGAACCAGAGAAAGCAACTCTTCAAAATAATAACAGTATTTAAGCATTCTTGCCAACATACAGTATTTCTGTAATAATTCCTACAAACAAAATAATCCCTTAAAAAATAAAATAAATCTGCTTTTTCTCAAAGATTATGCTCAGATTACTTACGGTTTTTGGTTCCAAGGAATAGGATCAACATTGCAGTTGGCCAACAAATGTGGACAGTATCTTGCTTCCAAATATATAATGCCTTCTTTTGCTTTCATTTCCACAAGCTCATAAGCTATTCTTTTCACAGCTTCCCGGTCTCCACTGAACACAGGGGGGAAGGTAACAGTTACTCTCAGTGTTAAAACATCCAGAGTCTTGCACACTTGAAGACTGACGTGTAGGGGGGGGGGGGGGGGGGGGGGGGGGGGGGGGGGTGTGAAGGGGGAAGAATCCAAGAAAATGCCTAATCAGAGTGCAGAACAGTGTGGTGGAACATTTCAACTTGAGACCTTAACTCGGTGCCATTACTCAGCAATAAAAATAGGTGACATTTTGCAACATGAGCAGCAACAGAAAATACTTGGCAGCAAAAATTGAACATGAATTTTGCCCTCTAATGGCAAGCTATGGTTAGAATGAGCGTGGATGGGATCCAAAACCTTGGAGCCATATGCAGGGCATGAGCATCTTATGTGTTATTATCTTATGATTGATACATTAATCATTCATATATCAAGTCATCAATACAGTAAAGCCTTGTTACAATTAACTATTGGGGGAGGGACGGGGAGGGACGGGGGGTGCAGTCTGTTACTGCTGATTGTCCACTATAACAGAGTAAGGGATTATCATTGTGTAAGTGGCAGTAACAACTGCAGTTGCTGGTTAATGCACAACGGGTCAGGCAGCATCTCTGGAGAACATGGATAAATGGCATTTTGGATGGAGTGCCTTCTTCGGACTGTCAAGAACTGGACCTGGAATTCGTGCAAGTTGAGTTTAGAGATGCAGCGTGGAAACAGACCCTTCCGCCCACCGAGTCTGTGCCGGCCAGTGATCCCCGCACGTTAACACTATCCTACACACACTGGGGACAATTTTACACATACCAAGTACACAAACCCAAACGATTTAACCTACAAACCTGTACGTCTTTGGAGTGTGGGAGGAAACCGAAGATCTCGGAGAAAACCCACACGGTCACAGGGAGAAAATACAAACTCCAAACAGACAGCACCCGTAGTTGGGATCAAACCCGCGGCTCCGGCGCTGTAAGCGCTGCAAGACGGCAACTCTACCGCTGGTGGACTTGGCCTTCTGGCGGCCGGGGGGGATGCACGGCTCAGCGGACTCATGGACATGGGTTGCGGAGTGTTACAGTACTGTTCTCCAGTGTAACTGCCGATGTTTCACAAGCAGTGCCCTTGGTTTTTGCCTCTCGCCCAGCTGTGCCTGAAAGCAGACACTTGCAGTGGCATGTTCCAGTTGGAACCACTCCTTTCTTGGGAAAGAGCTTGTTGTTACTGCTTGTCACAAGTGACAGGAAGTTCCAGTAACTGGAAGACAAGCACAAAACGAAATACCTCTAGTTTCCCCCTCCCCGACTCACAGTCGGTGGAAGGGTGTCAACCCAAAACGTCATTTGTTCCTTTTCTCCAGAGATGCTGCTTGGTATGGCACATGGATATGGAGGGAAGAAAGACTCAAAAAGCTGGTGTAACACATTGAGCCAGGCAGCCTCTCTGGAGAAAAGGAATAGGTGACGTTTTGGGTCTGAAGAAGTGTCTCGACCCGATATGTCACCTATTCCTATTCTCCAGAGATGCTGCCTGACCCGCTGAAGTTACTCCAGCATTTTGTGTCTACCGTTGGTGTAAACCAGCATCTGCAGTTCCTTCCTCCATTGATATGTGCAGGGCGAGGACACGGGATCAGCATCTGCGGATTTGGACTAATAACGCAGTGTCAGCTACTTTCTTTTGTGATCATCTTCCAGTTACTGGAAGGGAAATCCCTGTCGCTTGTGACAAGCAGTAACAACAAGCTCTTGCCCAAGAAAGGAGTGGTTCCAACTGGACCACAAGTATCTGCACTCTGGCAGAGCTGGGTGAGAGGCAAAAACCAAGGGCACAGCTTGTGAAACATCGTCAGTTACACTGGAGAACAGTACTGTCACACTCTGCAAAGCCAGTGACATTAGAACATGGAATGGTACAGCACGGGAACAGGCCCTTTGGCCCACAATGTCTGTGCTGAACATGATACCAAGACCATCACTTATTGACGCAAGGTAACCCATATCCCTCCGTTCCCCCCGAGTAGGAAGGAACTGCAGATGCTGTTTTACACCAAAGATGGACACAAATGCTGGATAAACTCAGCGGGCCAACCAGCATCTCTGGAGAAAAGGAATAGGTGACGTGTCGGGTTGAGTGAGACCCAAAACGTCACCTTGTCCTTTTCACCAGAGAGGCTGCTTGGCTCCATGAGTTACTCCAACTTTGTGTCTACCTCCCCTGCATATCCACGTGTCTATTTAAAAGTGATTTAATTCCCACCAACGTATCAACTTCAACCACCACCCCCCAGCTGTACATTCCAGGCACTCGCCACCCTCTGTGCACGAAACCTGCTCCGCGCATTTCCTTTAAACTTTGGCCCCTCTCACCACATTCTCATGACACTGGGCAGGACTAACCCTAACCAGGCACTGTTGATCTGCAGCAACATTCCCACGGGTTCTGCCTCAACAGACTTCACCCAAGCCCGCTGGGCCTCTTTCAACGAGAGAACTCTCCCTCGAGAGATGCAGCCTCGGTGACTTGTTTCACCTCTTGTCCAATTGCAGAGGCAAGGAGAAAAAAAAATCTATCAGAGGTTCTTTTGTAAACACAAAGGCGCTGGTACGTAATCAATTAAAAATTAAGCTACATTTATCTACAGAGTTTTTCAACAATATACCCTCTGTGGAAGGGATCCGACCCGAAACATCATCTATTCCTTTTCTCCAGAAATGTTGCCTGTCCCACTGAGTTACTCCTGCACTTTGTCTATCTTCGATGTAAACCAGCATCTGCAGTTCCTTCTTGCAGTCACAATATAACCCTCTTCCTGCTTTGATTTTGTGACGAATCGACTTCTAATTTAATAAACTAATAAATAAAAAGTATAAAATCAACACAAATGTACACGGATAGGAGAGGTTTGGAGGGATACGAGCCGAATGCAGGAAGGTGGGACAAGTGTAGATAGGACTTGTAGACCGTGTAGGCAAGTTGGTCCAAAGGGCCCGTTTCCACACTGTAAGACTATGACAAAATTAAACATAAATCTAGTTTAACTTTTTAAGAGATGTTGGTACGCTATGCCAACAGCACCAACTCTAATCCTTCGTGTTTTCCCTTCCTGGGGCCAATATATCAGCTGAGGTTGTGGGGCATCAGACATAAGACATAATGTCTTTGTCCTTACACCTTAAGCCTGATGGCTTTGTTGTTGAGCCTGTAACACCAGTCATGGATACTTTTCCAAAGAATCATAATAATGAGTGGTGGAATATTGCATTGGGGGAATGGGCCTCCCGTGTTGGGGAATGGGTGAGTGGTGGAATATTGCGTTGGGGAATGGGTTGCATTGGGGGACCAGGCCTCCCGTGTGACAGGGACCCAACGGGTCCCACTTGGTCGAGTAGCTAATAGAAACACACCCATATTACCGTTCACAAGTTATCGGCGTAGAATTGGGCCATTCGGCCCATCAAGTCCACTCCACCATTCAATCATGGCTGATCTGTCTCCTAATCCCATTTCCCTGCCTTCTCCACATAACCCTTGACACCCGTTCTAATCCTGAATTTTGTGTGTCACGGTCTTCAAAATATCCACTGACTTGGCCTTCATAGCCCTCTGTGGCAGGCACGTGCCGTCAGGGTAGGCAAGGTAGGCACTGCCGACCCTGACTAAAATTATGAAATGGCAATTATTAAATATAAATAGTAAAGGCATAGGAGAATTATGCCTATCTAAGAGATCGATCTCCTAGGTAGGCATAATTCTCAGTGCCTTTCATCCGCAGCGCTTGTGACACGGGAAGCTCTGTGCAGCACAGCGCTGCCTGAAGCCGTCAATGACAAGCGGGGCTGAATGCAGCTGAAATTCTGCCTTTGCTGTACTGCGCATGCGCATCAGTCTACTGCGCATGCGCAGCCCAAGTTTCTTGGCGGGGTTTTCAACCACGGTTTGTCTTGTACCAATGATGTGGTAAGTACATTTTGTGATTTTTTTTAAAATACCGTATTTCCCAGGGTGTGTGGGGGGGGGGGGGGGGGGGGGCGGGGAAAGCTCATTTCACAGCGTTTGGGGAGTCTGGCCCGGGGTAGAGTTGTGGGGAGGGCACGAATGTTATGAATGAGGGGGGCATCCACTCGCGAAGCTCCTTGCACGGAGGCATGCAATCACACCGCATTGAGGCCGGGGGGGGGGGGGGGGGGGGGAAAGAGAGAGAAGTAGCTCGGGTGGCTGAGCCGAACAGCGGAACCAGCCGCCACCTTAGCTCCTTCTGCCGGTCCCCGCCCATCTCTGGCAGCTCTCCGTCTAAAAACCTCTCTCCTGCCGCTCGCTGGCCTCACTCATGTCCTTAAATTCCGACAGCACGATTTAGGTTACTCGGCTGTGGGAATTTAAGGATTTGCAGGACGCCGCTGAAATGAGCGAAGTCGGCGAACGGCAGGTGACAGGTGTTCCGACGGAGAGCACTGCCAAAGGTGAGCGGGCCGGCAGAAGGCGCTGAAGTGCCGGCCAGTTCAGCTGTCGGGTCCCGGTGGCCGCTCCCCGAGCTGCTTCTATCCCCAGCTACAGTGTGTGGCTTTGCGCCCGGAGAGCTGCGGCAGCGGTGAGGGAGTGAAGATTCCAGTACTTTGTGATAAGTACTTTCTTGCGATTTTCACCATTGTTCCTCACATGTCCAGCCTACAACCTCTATATATCACTCAGACCCTCTAGTCCTGGCACCTTCCTCGTAAATGTTCTCCGTGTCCTTTCCAGCGCTGGCAGTATCCCCGACACCCTCCTACTCAACACTCGTGCCCTCCCCACAACTTTACCCCTGGCACAGACTCTCCACACGCTGTGAAAGGAACTGTCCCCCCAATTGATCTAGGACTAGGAAGCCTTGGGCAAATTGAAATGTCACTGTTTTTATTCATTTATTTATTTAACGGGGAGAACAATCTGCACATGCGCGGTTTAATTTTTTTTTTTTAAAGCGGACTGAGTTGCTATCCTGAGTAATTACTCATGGCACGTGCCTGCTCTGTGGCAACGAATTCTACAGATTAACTACCTTCTGACTAAACACACCATGATCACGAGCTAAAATGCACCAACGTGAATTGACACGAGTGAGCCATAGAGGGAAGAATTATAGTTGCGATAATGGAGCAGATGCATTTCAAGGCAAATACACTCCTCTGTGCAGGATCCAGTTTACTCGTTATGTGGGCATATGATTGAACTTTGTGTACGCAGTGATGATTGATTACAAGTGGTGCCTCTGATTTCTAAAGTGGAATCACGAGTCCAGATAACATGAAATAAACTGGTCAACATGGATATGGATTTTAACCATAAACTTCACTTAACAGGTGGCTCAAAGATAACGAGTCAAATAGAGCAATTCAAACATCCGTAGTTCAAAGTCTAACATTTTAAAAATCACACACGTTCAGCACTGCAAGCTTCTTCCGGCTGGGTGTCAGAGGGAGACTAGAGATATGTGAAAGGGTATGGTGTGAAAATGACAGATCAAAGCAGACGATGATCAAGGAAATATAGAATGGATCATGGCCGAGGGTGGGTGGCAACGAGGCATACAATCATCATAATTAATCAGGAGCACATTGAAAGATAGTTCTCTGATTAGTTTCACTCTCCTCCCGATTAATTTTGCAGACAAAGAGTCAGTAGAGCAGCAACCTCCCCACCAAATAGCGGGGTCAGGGGATATGGGGAGAAGGCAGGAACAGGATACCGATTGGGGCTGATCAGCCATGATCACATTGAATGGCGGTGCTGGCTCGAAGGAGAACTCCTGCACCTATTGTCTATTATTCCCTGACTGCTATTTTTATGAGCCCTAACTAGCTCTCTCTTGAAAGTATCCAGAGAACCTGCCTCCACTGCTCTGAGGCAGAGAATTCCACAGACTCACAACTCTCTGTGAGAAAAAGTGTTTCCTCGTCTCCATTCTGAATGGCTTACTCCTTGTTCTTAAATTGTGGCCCCTGGTTCTGGACTCCTCCAACATCGGGAACATGTTTCCTGCCTCTAGCATGTCCAAACCCTTAACAATCTTATATGTTTCAATGAGATCCCCTCTCATCCTTCTAAACTCCAGAGTGTACAAGCCCAGCTGCTCCATTCTCTCAGCATATGACACTCCCGCCATCCCGGGAATTAACCTTGTAAACCTACGCTGCACTCCCTCAATAGCAAGAATGTCCTTTCTCAAATTAAGGGACCAAAACTGCACACAATAGTCCAGGTGTGGTCTCACTAGGGGCTCTGTACAACTGCAGTGGGAGGGGACACAGAGGGATGGGGTAGAGACAGGGGGGGAAGGGGTAGAGGCAGCACCCATCAAGGCTGGCCGATCGTGGCTTCCGCGGGGGGGGAAGCCCACACACACGCGTGACAGATGATCGGGCGGGGAAGACAGGGATGAGGTCATCCCCCGTGATAGCCAGAGATTGCCAGGTGGGATCAGGATCACCAGCGAGGAAAAGGCATCACGATTCCCCGATTGACAAACGAATCACAGGTCTCCATTGACGGCCTCGCCCAGAGGGAGTAATGGCTGCCACGGCCACCTTCCCATCGCATTGCCCCGCAAACACGTGGTGATAACGACTGCCGCCGCCATGTTCTAGAACTTCAAGGAGCCCAGCGGAGCACGCAGCATGACCTGAGCAGCTCTTTAAAAACATTAAGTGACACATTTAAAGAAGTGAGAGTTAAGAAGCCAAGAAGTGCAGAAGACAGAACAGGGTGATGTCACTCGCAGCTGCAGGCAGTCAGATCCATTGTGACGTCATCAGCAAGACCATCTTGTTTATTTTCTAAGTTATTTGACATTTATGAACATTTTCATAAATAACTCAAGAATTAATGCATGAATTTTTCAGAAAAAGCAATTGTTTATATCATGGTGTCAATCTCTATTGGAATATGTAAACATCTCACCGTTAGCGTGTGTCTGTCGGGATATATATCTATATCTCATCTCATATATTAAAAGTCTGATCTTGTATGTGTGTGTATTTGTTTATGTGTTTACTTGTTTGTATATAATCACATCTTCTCAAAAAAAATGACGCGCTAACAGTAACATTTCTACATATTCCAGTAGTTTTTCCTTGGAGTGCAAATTCGCCTTATCTGAAAAATTCCTGCTTTATTTCTCGAGTTATTAATGAAAATGTTCAAAAACTTTGAAAAAAAACCCGCTGTTTTCTTGCTGCGAGTGACATCAACCCCCCCCCGACCACTCCCCTCCCTACTTGGGCCCTGCCACCTGGAGCCTGCAGCCGCGAGCGAGGGAGTATTGCGTTCGGGAACAAGCCCTCCCCTGTGACGACACGCCCCACCCCTCAAACTCTACCCCCGCCTCCCGCTCCATCTCTGCCCTCCACACCTCCCATGGGGGGGGGGGGGTACGGGTAGTGGACAGATGCATTGGGGAAGCAGACACAATGGGTCTGCACTTGGTCTAGTATGTGCGTGTGTGCGCGTGTGAGATCACATCTTCGCAAGAAATCTACGTGGTAACAATAACATTTTTACATATTCCGGTAGAGTTTTTTTCCCCCCTGGAGTCCAAACTACTTATCTGAAAATTTCAGGCTTTATTTCATGACTTATTACTGAAAATGTTAAAAAAAAAAAAATGTTTTTACTTTAATATCAGCTTCCAACACACTTTGATAAAGTTGCAAGACAGGAAAACAGGCAGGAACACTGAACTTTTCAGCTGAATGGCATCTCACAGCAAGTGCACCTGACATTTGCAACAATGTTGCCATCATAGCTCCTGGCAGGACAGGAGGGAGAGGGTCAACTGGTATTGCAATTTTTCTTTCAACTCCAGTGCTGTGGGAAGCTCATGAGCTATGATCTTTGCTGAGGAGCGCTCGAATCTCACCTTCGGCAACGGGTTGAGTTGGAGGACCACGCTTCCCGTGGGGGCTATGGGTAGGGGACGGGTGCGTTGGGGGAGCAGACGCAACGGGTCTGCACTTGGTCTAGTATCTATCTATACTATTAGTAAAACTCTCATCTTGACCTCTTCTGGTCTGCGTTGTATTTAAATTTGCCCAAAAACGATCCCCCAAAGTGCTATGATTTTTCGCCACCTTACTCACGATTCTCCTCTGCTGCAAGTCAACTAAGTTTTGTTCCGATCGGTGAAATAGCACAAAAGTTAAGGTTTAAAAATCGCAAAAACCGCCCCTTCCGTAACCCGCTGTCAATAACGCGGCAAGGAGAATAAAAAGCTGAAGAGGCGCAGTGTGTTGAGCAGCTCGTGGAGAGTGTGCAGCTCACGGAGAGCGAGCAGCTTACGTGCTGCTTCTGCGTAAACCAGCACGACCATCCGGAAGCTGCTGTGTTGAACCGGAAGCCTCTAAGTTAAGCCGGAGTGGGACCGGGATCTGCTGCGCGAGGCTGAAAGCTGAAGGTGTGGGATGAGCAGAGTGCCAGAACCCCCCCCCCCCCCCTCACTGATAGGGCGAGTGGTGGAAACGGGTCGAGTTGGGGGAACGGGCGAGTGGTGGAATATTGCATTGGGGGACGGGGCTCAACGGGTCCCGTATTATTTAAAGCTTCACTTACGCAATTGTTGGCATGTAATACATGAATCTTGAAAGGAACTGAGTGAGATCAAGGGGTTCTTCATATCCAATGGAGTTCGAAAGTCCTTCCACAGTGTCTGCTGGCAGTTTAATTCCACGTTTTCTAAAGAGACGATAGGGACAATTACCCCAAAATGGTCGCAAGAGTGCCATAATATTCTTTATTATACATTACATAGGTCCAATAATGATAATGCAAAACATGTTACAGAGAGTTAACAATGTTTGAAAAAAAAAGTAACAACACCTAAAAGACATTTGGACATAGATAGGAAAGGTTTAGAGGGTTACGGACCACGAGCAGGTAGGTGATTTTGAGTTTAGTTTATTGTCACACGTACAGAGGTACAGTGTAAAGCTTTTGTTGAAATGTGAAAAGTCTTCAGCCTGAAATAGTCCCGAAAGGTCACCGAATCCTTTTTCTCTCGAGATGCCGCCGAGTTACTCCCACACTATCGTGTCTATCTCCACTCTGTAGACATACTGGTAATGGCTTGATGGCAGAGGTGGACCCAAACCAGGTGAGGTCAATGGGAACATTGGGATTAGTTGCGTCAGGCTACAACCAAAACATCAAGATTGTACAGATTGACAATGCAGCGTGGCCTTGCAGACAAAAGTCATGAAAGTGTGGTATGCCATTTCATTGGTTGCTGCCCCTCACATTGTGAATCAGAAGATGTACAGGAGCCATCTGTTCTACAAAAACAATAACATTCCCAATCTCAGCACATGATCTGTGACCTGCTTATCAATACATAAAACTCACGGGCAGCAAAATGTGAACTACTCAACCACGCCCAACTATGAAAATGATTCATGCCTTTTGCTGGTATCTTTGGGGTTGATATGTTGTATAGGTTATAGTACAGGTGTCAGGAGTTATGGGGAGCAGACAGGAGAATGGAGTTGAGGGGGAAAGATAGATCAGCCATGATTGACTGGCAGGATCAAGTTGATGGGCTGAATGGCCTAATTCTGTCCATTTTTAACATTTTGAAAAATATGCCGCAGCCTGGCTGAAGCCTTGACCATGCGGAGACCACTCTCAACCATGAAGGAGAGTGACCCAAGACCTCCTACAACCTTGTGGCGACCTTGCCGAGACTATGCGTCAAACTCGCCAGAGGTTGCGGTGGAGGTCGCCCAAGTGGGATAGGGGCTTAAAACATCAGTTAAAACATCTAAAGGAGGGTCTCGACCCGAAACGCCGCCCATCTCCTTCGCTCCTTAGATGCTGCTGCACCCGCTGAGTTTCTCCAGCCTTTTGTGTACCCTCGATCCTCCAGCATCTGCAGTTCCTTCTTTAACACAGAGTTATTTCTAACTACACCTGCAGTAACAATCAGTGCAGGTATTCTATTTTTAAACTGCATGTGTGCACAACTTAGCTCTTTCAATGTCATTGAATATTCTTTACATTATTTCCCCGTCATGTTATATTCAGTCATCGTCCCAGGATTTCAAAAATTAATGCATTTTATATTTGATATAAAATTTGACATTTTGAATGATATTCAATTCAAATGAACAGGTGGTTTGCAGCGGAGAAAAAAAAAACACTTGAAGAACTCAATGGGTTGGCCAATGTCTGTAGTGACAAGGGGAGGAATGGTGGACATTTCAGGATGAGACTCTACATCAGAACGGTGTTGTCCGATTTATCTCAACTTCATTGCAAGCATTGGCCTTTGTCTCTGGAACTGGTGCGCAACAACGCCGAGAACTATATATTCCACACTCTGTACCTTCCCCTCACTCTATCTATTGAAATTGAGTTTGACTTGATTGTATTTTGTGCATAATATTATTTGACTTTTTTTGTATTTGATTTGATTTAATTTGCAATGACTCGATTGCATTTGTGTACATTATTTGACTCGATTGCATTTGTGTATTATACCGTTTGATTGAATAGTGAACAAAAAAGCTTTTCACTCTGCCTCATTGCACATGACAATAATGAAAAATAATTACTGAGGTATAGCAAAAAGTTTTGTTTTGCATGCGATCCAAACTGATCAGATTTGTCGTACGCAAATGCAATCAAGTCAAACTCAAGTACAATAAATAGAGCAAAGAGGAAGCTACAGGGAGCAGAATATATTTCTCAATGTTGTAGCGCATCAGTTCCATAACGTCCCATCCCGCAATGGGGTAGAGGTGAATCGGACAATAATAAACCCAAAGCTAAATGAGGAGAGTGCAAGAAGGGTGGGACAAAGATGGAAGACCAGTGGGAGAACTGGGAAGTGTGAGGTGATAGAGAGAGGACAAGGGCTATCTGAAGTTAGATAAGTCAATGTTCATACCGCTGGGGTGTAGGCTGCCCAAGCGCAATACGAGGTGCTGTTCCTCCAATTTGCACTGGGCCTCGCTCTGACAATGGAGGAGGCCCAGGACAGAAAGGTCAGATTGGGAATGGGCGGGGGAGTTCAAGTGTTGAGCCACCGGGAGATCAGGTAGGTCAAGACTGACTGAGCAGAGGTGTTCAGCGAAACGATCGCCGAGCCTGCGATTGGTCTTGCCAAGGAACTACAGATGCTGGTTCACTCCATAGATAGGCATAAAATGCTGGAGTAACTCAGTGCATCATACAACATCTCTGGAAAAAAGGAATAGGTGATGTTTTGTGTAGAGACCTTTCTTCAGACTGATGAAGGGTCTCTATCCAAAATGTAATCAATTCCTTTTTCTCCATTGATGGCTGCCTGACCCCCTGAGTTACTCCCGCATTTTGTGTCTAAAAGTGGAGAGGGAAGATAGCCAGCATAAAGAGAGTAGGGGCAGAGACAGAGTAGGTGGCCCAACGAGGAGGAGGGGGGGGGGTGTGGGCTTACATTGGGCAACAGAGCCAGGATGGTGAGGAGTGAGACACAAAGCTATAGATCTGGAGTGTAGGAAGTGTGTAAATATGTTTTAGAAGGAGTGGCCTTTCATGGGAGCTGAACTGGTTTTATGGATACAAATAAAAATGATTGTAAAGATATACTGTATAAAAGTTGCCATAGGTTGTACCCCTTTGCCTATCTGAGACAAATGCAAACAAATGATCAAATGTTGCTTAGTACTATTTGCCATCATCAATGGAACATTATGAGACAGAAACAACATTTAAGCAAATGGCTGTGGGAAAGCAGAGGAAAGTAATTCTCTGTTTTTGGTAGGGCGAGTTATTTTGAGCGCTGCAAGATTCAATTTTAACCAGAAACCTAATCACCAAAATGGATTGGGTGCTGTTTCCAGGTATAGTGCCATTCTATAAATTCGATTTGGTTGCTTTGAGGTCAGAATCAGACGTCAGAGACACTAAGTGATGGAAATATACATTTTGGTATCACTTATTAAAAAAAAATCTTTGTTACTTCCGATGTTACTGATGCCAAAGCAGTCCTTAGGCCGAGAAATGATCCTGCGTCAATCAATGTTAACTAGAGGAAGGGGACTGTGGAATCAGCAGTGTTCATCGATCTTTTCCGAAAATGAACCCAGAGATGATTGGGTTAACATATAATGAGGTTTTGACCACACTGAACCTGTACTCGCTGGAGTTTATAGAAGGATGAGAAGGGACCTTATTGAAACTTACCGAATAGTGAAAGGCCTAGGTAGAGTAAATGTGGAGGGGACGTTTTCACTAGTGGGAGAGTCTAGGACCAGATGCCATTGTTTCAGAATAAAAGGACGTGCCTTTTGAAAGGAGACGAGGAGGAATATCTTTAGTCAGAGAGTGGTGAATCTGTGGAATTAATTGCCGCAGTCCGCAGTGGAAGCAAAGTCAAAGGATATTTTTAAGGCAAAGATTGACAGATCCTTGATTAGTACGAGTGTCAGGCATTATGGGAAGAAAACAGGAGAATGGTGTTGAGCGGGTAAAATAGGTCAGCCATGATTGAATGGCATAGATTTGATGGGCCAAATAGCCTAATTCTGCTTCCATAACTTATGAACTTACCGTTCAGAAAAATTCAGGGCACTTAAATGCTGACATGGAATGCAATTTGACTTGGTGACTCAACTATGTATATTAAACTATGGTAGAGTTGCTGCCTCACAGCGCCAGAGACCCGGGTTCGATCCCGACCACGTGTGCCGTCTGTACATTCTCCATGTGAGCGTGTAGGATTTCTCCGAATGTTCCAGTTTCCTCCCACACTCCAAAGCCATGCAGGTTTGTAAAGAAAATAACTGCACATCAATTGTATAAAAATGATTTGCTAGACAAATCTACATGAGCTGATAGTTTCCATCAAAAGAAACAAAGTAAACCAGAAAGGCGAGTTTATTTTGGATCTTGCCTGTTGGGCTTCCAGAAGACACTTTGCACAAAAGATCACTGGTAAAATTGAGCACACAAAACTAGAAACTTTATTTCCTTCCATCACAGTGAGGAATGGGGTGGAAGATTGTAACCTTCACATGGTACACCCTGTTTCGACTAATGCAATCAACTCGACGTGCACAAACGGAAGATCAAATAGAACAAGTTGTCCAACAACTTTTGGCTGTGCACGCCACACGAAAGAAGGAATGTGGGGGAGCCGCTGTGGTGGATTTTTATGTTAATTGTTATGTAGTTGTGTGCCTTGTTGCTTTTTTTCTGGTATGATTGCATGATAAAATAAATTTCACTGTACCTTAAATGGTCATGTGACAATAAAGAACTATTGATCTATTGGCAATGATTGGTAATGGAGGTTGAGATGTGGAGATTATATCTGGATTAGCAGCAAATAACAAACATAGTTTCCTAACAGTCTGCAATTTTTCCACAGATTTTCATCACTGCCAAAATGCAATTGCATTGGGTGGTGGCTGCTGGAGCTGCTGACTCACTACACCATAGATCGGTGTTCCATCCCAACTATGGCCGCTGCCAGTGTGGAGTTTGTACATTCTCCGGTTTCCTCCCACACTCCAGAGGCATACAGGTTTGTAGGTTAATTGGCTTGGTAACATTGTAAATTGTCGTGCGTGTGCGTGTGTGTGTGAGATAGTGCTAGTGTACAGGGATCGATGTTCGATGCTGACTCAGTGGGCCAAAGGATGTGTTTCCGTGCTGCATCTCGAAACTAGGAGTGATGAATGTCAAAAATTGTAAACTGCACTGCACTTGTTCCGTAAAACTGTTAATGTGCAGTTGAGAGAAGGAAGCAAGAAAGATAAATGAACCGTCTATGGGTCTGAATACCAAGTAAAGCCATTTACTCCAAACATTTACTTACTATTTACTAACCAGATGGTGTACATAAACAAAGGGAATTAGTGGTAAACTACAATGGCAAATAACATATCAACTTACTTGCCAAAGTACAAAATTGTTTCAGGTTTTATAGCCCCATCAAGGTGAAGATGGAGTTCTATCTGTAATGAAGAGACGAGAACATTATTTGTTTGTTATGCAATTCCCGTACAATTCTATTGTTGTGTATCCAAAAGTAATTGGCAGAAAGGGACTGACCATTCAAGTTAGTGAGAGTGAAAAGTAATGCGGTAGTTGGAGGGGAGGATTAGAGTAAGAGGAACGGGTAACTGTTCTCCACAAATGCAAGTGTGGATCCTGCAAATCATGTACCAGGATTAAGGCATCTTCATGCGGCTGAAGGAACTTGACCACTCCACAGCCTTGCAAGGAAGAAACCGTTTCGAGAGGCATTAATTTGAGTCTCTTACTCAGGCAAAGGAAATATCAAAATGAAATTCAAGGGCAAATGCAGAAGATTTAGGAAATTGGAGCTGAAAGACATAAATATTAGTTTTTTTAAAAAGTGAATTGGAGCAATTTAGTTACAGTAGGTTAGATACAGCACTGAAACTATATGTCAGCACTGACCAACGACCACCCCATACACTAATACTATCCTACACACACTAGGGACAATTTACAATTCTTACCAAAGGCAGTTAACACACAAACCTGTGTGTCTTTGGATTATGGGAGGAAACCGGAGAAAAGCCATGCGGTCACAGGGAGATCGTACTAGCAACAGCCGTAGTCAGGAGTCAGGACTGAACCCAGGTCTCTGGCGCTGTAAGGCAGCAACTCTAGTGCCGCCCACTTCCAACACTGTGCCGCCCACTTTGTTTGACGATCAGTGCAAATTATAGACTTGAAAGGTTTGCTTCCATGCCCATTAACACTAGGTAGGGCATCGTTGATGTATTGTAAAGAGCTGGGGACCTGAAGTATCTGCTGTGGACACACGACCCAGATCTATTGATGATATAGCGGAATACCACTAAGCAAGTTTGCAATTAAGTGTGTAGAGTCCTTGCATCCACAAAACTCCACAAATATAATTAGATTCACTGCCATCCTGTCCCTCTAATTCCTTCTACACCCCCTTACCTGCCCACAAACCCTCACCAAAATAGGTAATTTGATATTGGAAAAACCACAACTTGCTAAGTTATGGTTAGACAACCATCCTGAATCCCTGCATCACATCTGGGCAATACATTGAAGCAACGGCAGAGTTGCTGCCTTACAGTGCCAGAAACCCGGGTTCGATCCTGACTATGGGTGCTGTCTGTGCGGAGTTTGTATGTTCTCCCTGTGGCCTATGTGGGTTTTCTCTGGGTGCTCTGGTTTCCTCCCAAACTCATAACGACCTACAGGTTTGTGGGCTAATTGGCTTGGTAAAAATTGTAAATTGTCCCTAGAGCGTATAGTTTAGTGTTCAGGGATCGTTGGTCAGCATGGACTCAGTGGGCCGAAGGGCCCGTTTCTGTATCTGGAACCTAAACTAAAACTAAGCCTCAAAATCACCAACGATGAATAATTGGGGAGGGAGAGGACAGATTCACCTCTATCCATTTGAACTTCTGGATCTCTTTGCTAATTCGAACATGTTAAAGCAAACATAATTAAATGCTTCCTTTTGTGTCTTCCCCAGTGTTGCCAAACCCCAAGAATAAGCGAGGAGCCTCCAGGAATCAATATTAATTCCCTGGACATTGGTCCATACCCCTAGGAGACAAATGGCTTTTAACAAAGAGCTAGCGTTTTCTTTCTGCAATATTTGAATACTTCCATTCATCAGTTACAAAAGTATTGGAGACGGAATAAAAAGGCGTGCTACTGGGCTGGGTAGCTGGAGGCTACGCAAGTAAACCCTCAGGAATATGGCCAAACAAATTTGGCAAGCCGTCTTTTAGCACTTAACCTATCAAACACAGGTTGCATTTAAATTATGTCAAGGAGGCTTTTTCTCTTTGAACAAGCAACTAAGTCACTAATAGCATCAGCAATTTATGTATTGCATGTAAATAAAGCTCAAACAATTAAAAATAATTTGAGGCTCCCCCCCCCCCCCCCCCCAATGTTCACTTGCAACAGTTATAACGCAAATTCTGATCTAAAGCCAACTGAAGCAAACTTTTCTGCTACCAGAACGGTGGCGCAGCAGTAGAGTTGCTGCCTTGCAGCGCCAGAGACCCGGGTTGAATACAGACTACGGGTGCTGTCTATACGGAGTTTGTACATTCTCCCCCTGGTCTGCATGGGTTTTCTCAGGGATCTCCAGTTTCCTCCCACACTCCAAAGATGTACAGGTTTGTAGGCTAATTGGCTTGGTAAAATTGTAAATTGTCCGTAGTGTGTGTAGAATAGCATCAGCATGCGGGGATCGCTGGTTGGCGCGGACTCAGTGGGCTGAAGGGCCTGTTTCGGCACTGTATCCCTAAACTAAGCATAAAATTAAAGAGCCTCTTAAAGAAAGTGTGGCATTGTACCATTGTTGAATGCATGGCACAAGATATGCCAGCATTTATAAAAATACATGTTAGAACATGTTGATGCTGCAGTATAGGTCAAATTGGCCATGAAGCTCATGCTCTGAAGGGAAGCCTGAAAGATCTTAATCCAAGAAAGTATTTGGGTATTAACAGCAAACCATGCAACGCCTTCTTAAATTAACCTTGAATTAAATGATCTCCATTAGAAACACATAAATGTTCACACAGCATGGGAGCTTGTACTACTCTAAGGACTAAGCCTGGCAAAAGAAACAAGGTCATTGTTAGACTTAAACAAGGAGCTCTGGGCTAGTCAGGAAAACATCATTTTTAACGAAAAAAACAACATTATCCATCACCTGGAGTATTTATTGTGTGCAGTTTTGGTCTCCTAATTTGAGGAAGGACATTATTGCTATTGAGGGAGTGCAGCGTAGGTTCGCCAGATTAATTCCCGGGGTGGCAGGACTGACATATGATGAAAGAATGGATCGACTGGGCTTATATTCACTGAAATTTAGACAAATTAGAGGGGATCTTATAGAAACATATAAAATTCTTAAAGGATTGGACAGGCTAGATGCAGGAAAAATGTTCATGATGTTGGGGGGAGTCCAGAACCAGGGGTTACAATTCAATAATAAGGGGTAGTCCATTTAGGACTGAGATGAGGAAAATCTTTTTCACCTAGAGAGCTGTGAATCTGTGGAATTCTCTGCCACAGAAGGCAGTGGTGGCCAATTCACTGGATGTTTTCAAGAGAGTTAGATTTATCTCTTAGGGCTAAAGGAATCTAGGGACATGGGGAAAAAGCAGGAACGGGGTACTGATTTTGAATGATCAGCCATGATCATATTGAATGGTGGTGCTGGCTCAAAGGGCTGAATGTCCTACTCCTGCATCTATTTTTCTTTCTCCGTTTCGATGCATCTTTAAAGTGCATTAAAGAAGGCATTCCAGCTTGCTGTTAATACCCAAATACTTTAATGGATTGAGATCTCACACGCTTCCCTCTGGACAAGTTTCACTGCCAAGTTGAGTCATGCAAGGATATATTAGTGAAGATGGCCAGAAATTTCATCAGAGGCAGGGTTTTAAATGAATATCTGATAAAAAGGATTGGACATTTTTAGGCTGGTTATTCCAGAACTCGAAGCCATTGATACATCTGGAGACTTTCAGCAGTTTGACCTAATCATTTATGAACATTTCCTAGAGTGCTGGAGACTTACTTGGGCAGTCCAGGTCACCTAAAAAACTCTAACATGCCTTTGTGTGCCAAAGTTCAAGCTGCACATCCAAACTCAAGACTTTCAGATTGTTAACTCACTAACTCCATTTAATCTACACTGTTTGACATTGGGAGACAATGCATGCAATAGTAATTATAGAAATGATAGTAGAAATAGTAATGTGCATGAAATAGCAATGAAGAAGGGTCTCGACCCGAAACGGCACCCATTCCTCTCTCCAGAGATGCTGCCTGTCCCGCTGAGTTACTCCAGCATTTTGTGTCTATCTTCGGTTTAAACCAGCATCAGCAGTTCCTTCCTACATTGTTCAACTGTAATCCTACTTCGGCCACAGAACTCTACTGGCCACCTGTTGCACTACCAAAAGACTCCTTTTCTAAATGTATTTTGCACAATCTTTTTATTTTCTCTCGTGTGCAATTTGAGCCAGCAATGCTGTGGCAAGCAAGATTATCATTGTACCTGCACCTGATTGTACTTGTGCAGATGCGAATAAACTCAACTTGACTCATTTGTGTCCTCATCCATGAAGAACGAACCAAAGCATTCAATTGTTATGCAGATTCTTTATTCTCCATTATAATTTTTTTTTTTCCCCTGACTGATTCTCCATATATTCTCCATTATGAATTCTTTTTTTGTTACAAACTTTTTCTTTGTACACATTTGTGAAAGCCTTTATAGCACCTTTGGTGGTTTTCTTGCAAGCTTATTCACTTACTGTTTCACGCCGTTAATCAATGCGTTTAGCAATTTTTGCCAAATTTTAAACCTAGTCCCAATCTTCAGCCTTAATATGTTTTTTCTGAGCAACTTTACGTGACACGATACAATAAAACTTTATTCATACCCAGAGAGAAATTGGTCCAATTGATGCAGAAACTATTCTTGACTATTTGTGTTAGTCGCCATTGTGCCAAAGTGCAATGTTTCTGCATTTCTTCCTTATATGATAACCATTACTTACCATTAAGACTCTCCGATCTATCATTGCCAACTCACTCCTCGTTTTTGATAATCCCATGTATACCGTGTAGAACACAAAATGCTCAGGGTCGAGTCACAAATTAGGTCATGTAAGTGGAATTGGCTGATGTTCAGGAGATGAGATTTTGACGACTTTGGAGCACTCGCTGGAGTTAGAAGGATGAGGACGCACCTCCATGAGACTTACCGAATAATGAAAGGCCTGGATACAGTGAATGTGAAGAGGATGTTTCCACTAGTGGGACAGTCCAGGACCCGAGGCCATCGCCACAAAATAAAAGGATGCACTTTTAAAAAGGAGATGAGAGGGAATTTCTTTATTCAGAGTGTTCATCAGTGGAGTTCATTGCCACATAAGGTTGGGGAGGTCAAGTCAATGGATATTTTCATGGTGGAGATGTCAGGGTTTATGCGTAGATGGCAGGAGATTGGGAAACATAGATGAGCCATGATTGAGTGCCAGAGTAGACGTGATGGGCCAAATGGCCTAATTCTGCTCCGATCGTTTATGAATTTATGAACCCCGTTCCCTCAATTTCTCATCAAACTGCAGCCCCACCATCCCTCCAACCAATCTAGCAGATCTTCACCATACTTCATCTCCAACAAGTGCGTCTTTTCCTCTGCACCAGAAAATTGTACACAGTGCTCCTGGTGCAGACTCACCAAGGCCCAAATACAATTGCATTAAGACTTCTTTAATTTTGCAACAAAGGGTGTAGTGACAGTCTGTGGTTTCCAATCTCCCCCTCTCCACAAACAGTCTCAAGGGTGCGAACCGGACAGGTCAATTGTCCATGTTCTTCAGAGGCGTTGCCTGCCCCTCTGACTTACTCCAGCACCTTGAGGCTTTTTTGTTTAACTCCAGCCGAGTTACTCCAGCACTGTGCAATTTTTTTTTTAAACATGAAAGCACAATTGGGACCTCAACACTACTCAATCTCTCAAAATTTAACAAATATTCTGCCTTTTAAAAATGTGCAAAATGTGCAGACCTTACACTTTCCCCATGCGCCTTTTGTTTGCTCCCATCATCAAATAGCCCTTTTTATTGATAATCTGTCTGTTTTAGTGAGAGTATTAGGGGGTCATGAATGTGGAAACTGCAACTGAAACTTAAGTAGCGTCCCGACCCAAATGTCATCCACCCTTTTTCTCCAGAGATGCTGCCTGGCCCACTGAGTTACTCCATCACTTTGTGTCCATCTCGGATGCACCTTCTTAGTTGCCCAGAAAACAATTTTAAAATCTTATAGGATTTACAGCAGAAGGGCACTGTTCCAGATTCAATGTTAATTGCAAATGGGTTCTCAAAAATCCCATGCACTATTTCAGCTGGTGTTATTCCAGCACACTGAAATATGCACTTCATAATTACTATAATCCCTAGAATTTTAATTGTTTCTATTTTAAACATTAATCCCAGTTAGGATTACAGCACTAATAACCTGCACTAGTTTTGTTTTTAAACTAAACGGACGGCCTCTCAAAACCATTATCTTTTGTTTCAAACGGACCCGTGCAATCGCAACATGTGGAATTGAGCAGAAGTAGTTAGTGACAATAATAAGCAGGCAACGCGAGCACCTGGCCATGCAAAGCAACGAGATCAATAAAGTATCTCGCTTTACCTTGGGTTTGTTGAAGATCTGTACGTTTTTTGTAGATCTCTGCTCCATTGCTGTGGCTAGCGCTTTTTCGCCAGTGAGTTTGACAGCTTCAGTGGCTCAAGTGTCCAGTTACGTCCTCGTACTTGTTGTGGAGCCAGGACTCGGGCACCTAGAGCCATTTTATAGGCGGTAGACCCGCCCTGGTCCCGCCTACCCACTGAACGCTGCAACTCGCCATCTGGGATGGCAGAGTCCCACAGACTCACTCACTCACGCCGAGCGAGCAATGAATTGACAAACGCCCACGGTTGGTTTACGCGCCGCTCCCCAGAGTTAAAGCTCTTGGAGATTAAAGGACGATGCAGGAAATGTCGCCCTGGCTCCCACTGTTGCATCATCGGCGACTGAAAGGGCTGGTGTCAGGGTCAAACACCCGCGCCGATTGTCAGCGGGCAGCGCCGCTCTCAAACCCACGTCCCCGGCCGGACACATATAACATTCTTGGAGGATTCGACAGGGAGTTAGATGCAGGATAAATTGGGGGAGTTGAGGAAGTCCAGAACCAGGGGACGCCGTTTAAGAATAAGGGGTGGGCCATTTAGGACTGAGATGAAGAAAAGCTTTTTCACCCAGAAAGTTGTGTGAGTGTGTGGGATTCTCTGCACACACACACACACACACACACACAGTCGGAGCCACTTTCCCTTGCAACCGCAAGAGATGCTACACTTGTCCCTTCACCTCCCCCCTCCACTCCTTTCAGGGACCCAAGCAGTCCTTCCAGGTCCAACAGAGGTTCACCTGCACCTCCTCCAACCTCATCTACTGCATCCCTTGCTCCAGATGCCAGCTGATCTATATCGGGGAGACCAAGCGGAGGCTTGGCGATCGTTTCGCCGAACACCTCCGCTCGGTCCGCAATAACCAACTCGACCTCCCGGTGGCTCAGCACTTCAACTCCCCCTCCCATTCCGTATCTGACCTTTCGGTCCTGGGCCTCCTCCACGGAAGTTGGAGGAACAGCACCTCATATTCCGCTTGGGGAGTCTGCATCCTCTGGGCTTAAACATTGAATTTTCTCAATTCTGTTAACCCTTGCTGTCTCCTCCCCTTCCCACCTCTCCCTCAGCCCTCGGGCCCTGGCATTCCCTCTCTCTCTATCTCTCCCCCACCCAAGTCGCACAAGCTTCTCATTTTCACACTACAAACAGCTTACAATGGCCTGTTTCCTTTATCATCGATACTTTTTTGCATATCTTTCATTCATTGCTCTTTATCTCTCCACATCACCATCTATATCTCTCGTTTCCCTGATCCCTAACCAGTCTGAAGAAGGGTCTCGACCCAAAACGTCGCCTATTTCCTTCGCTCCTTAGATGCTGCTGCACCCGTTGAGTTTATCCAGCCTTTTGTGTACCCTCGATTCTCCAGCATCTGCAGTTCCTTCTTTAACACAGTTGAAGCCAATTCACTGGATGTTTTCAAGAGAAAGTTAGATTTAGCTCTTAGAGAATATGGGGAGAAAGCAGGAACTGGGTACTGATTGTGGATAATCAGCCATGATCATATTGAATGGCGGTGCTGGCTCGAAGGGCCGAATGGCCTACTCCTGCACCTATTTTCTATGCTTCATACATGTTACCGCAATAAGTAGCCCCTGTATTCATTTGTTTCTCCACCCCGTGGGGGCTGAAGCCGTAACCTGAGTGCGGTTCCCACTCCCACGGTGAGCGAAATAGTGGCAGCAACTTTAAACCTGCTTGCCCAGTGGCAACCAAATAGTCACACGAAGTACCCCCTGCTTGGCTTCGTTGCCCTTTTAATTTGCTCTTTGAAGCCCTGTGTGCGTAGGGCACCTGCGAGGAATTAACGACCTCCAAAGGTGTGCGTGAGTGTGAGAGACAGACAGACTGTGAATGTGACATTGAGATAGTCTGACTGTGTGTGGGTGAGTGTGAGACTGTAGCTGGGACATGTGTGTGTGAGACTGTGTCTCTGAAAGTGTGTGAGAGCGAGACTGTGTGTGAGAGATTGAGTATGAGTGAGACTGTGTGTGCCTGTGCTAGATTGTGTGTGAGACTGTGTATGTGAGAGGGATTGTGGGTGTGTGGCACTGCGTTTGAGTGAGACTGCGTGTGAGAGATTGTGTGTGTGACTGTGAGTGAGAACTGTGTGGTATTGTGTGTGTGAGTGACTGTGTGTTTGACAGAGGTCTGACAGTGTGTGTGGTACTGTGTGTGTGAGTGAGTGAGACTGTGTGTGTGTTAGTGAGACTGTGTGTGTGTGAGTGAGACTGTCAGTCTGTGTGAGAGAAGACTTGGTTTTGTATCAGGGTACCTTGCCTGTAAAGAAAATGAATAGATGACGTTTTGGGTTGGAACCCTTCTTCAAACGGGTCTATGCTTTTTCTCCAGAGATGCTGTCTGGCCCACTGAGTTACTCCAGCATTTTGTTTCCATCTTTAGTATAAACCAGCATCTGCAGTTTCTTCCTACTAACTGTCCCTCTAATCCTTCTAACAATTACTTTGTTATTCCCTCAGGATTTTGACATCATCTTCATATTTTTCTTCAACACAATTACTTTTAATATTCTCAGTCCTATCCCCCACAAAAACCCCATCTATACGCAGGATTCCAGCATCTGCAGTTCCTTGTGTATCTAGCTTATCCATTCCTTCCCTCTAGGTTAATTATTTCTGTCCAAATAACATCTTATAAGCACCCTTTCCATCACAATCAACTTTATCAATTAAGAAAAATACATGTGTAAGAAGGAACTGCAGATATTGGTTTACACCGAAGATAGGCACAAAATGCTGGAGTTCTCTGCCTCAGAGGGCGGTGGAGGCAGGTTCTTTTTTTTTGTTAAATTTTTTTAATTAGAAGTAACTACATAATAAAAAGCAATTTGTTCATTGTAGACATAATAAAAAGCATTTTGATCATTGTAGACATACATAATCAGGCAGGTTCTCTGGATGCTTTCAAGAGAGAGCTAGATAGGGCACTTAAAAATAGCGGAGTCAGGGGATATTGGGAGAAGGCAGGAATGGGGTACTGATTGGGGATGATCAGCCATGATCACATTGAATGGCGGTGCTGCCTCAAAGGGCCGAATGGCCTACTCAACCCCCTATTGTCTATTGTCTATTGTAACTCAACGGGACAGGCAGCATCTCTGGAGAAAAGGAATAGGTGATGTTTCAGGACGAGATCCTTCTTCAGACTGAGAGTCAGGGGAAAGGGAAAAGAGAGATCGGACATCAGACTAGTCTGAACAAGGGTCTTGTCCCGAAACATCACCTATTCCTTTTCTCCAGTGATGCTCTCTGACCCATTGAGTTACTCCAGTATTTTGTGTCTAAGAAAAAGTCATAGATTTGTTTGCAAAAGGTTTCCAAGGCATGTTTGAGTAACCTGACCTTTTTTCAGCATCAATCCCTTTTTTTCCAACTTGTTTGGGTAAGTTTAATGAATATTAAGTGCAACCAGGTGGCATGAATTTTCTTAAAAGCTTAGAATGTTTTCAGTCAGTTTTGTGTTATGGCCAAGATTAAAAAAAATGCTGAGTCAGTGGGTCAAGCAACATCTCTGGAGAACATAGATAGGTGTTGTTTTGGGTGGGGACTTATGACCTATTTTATGACTGTTTTATGACTTTCCTATTTTTGTGGATTAACACGTGTTTATACAGAGTTCACTTCACTTACAAGATCGATGAAACTGAAACATGACATCAAGATAGGTTTTCTGGTAGATTACGTGTGATAGGCTACATGATCTCTCTGGACTCCATCTACACTTCACGCTGCCTCGGCAAGGCCACCAGCATAATCAAGGACAAGTCTCACCGGTCACTCCCTCTTCTCCCCTCTCCCATCAGGTAAGAGATCCAGAAATGTGAAAACGCACAACTCCAGATTCAGGGACAGTTTCTTCCCATCTGTTATTAGGCAACTGCACCATCCTATCACCAACTAGAGAGTGGTCCTGACCTACCACCTACCTCATTGGAGTGCCTCGGACTATCTTTAATCGGACTTTACTGGACTTTACCTTGCACTAAACTTTAAATTCTTTTATCCAGTATCTGTACATGGTGGGCAGCTCTATTGTGATCATGTATAGTCTTTTCACAGACTGGATAGCACGCAAAAAAAAAGGCTTTTGACTGTTCCTCGTGATAATAATAATAATAAAGTAAAAATGGGAAAATGAAATTGGATTAGCTATAACAAAAGAAAATTGGGAAGAAAGTCTACAACGAATACATCGGTGTTCATTAAACGCCAGGCACATATTGATTCAATATAAAGTATTATATAGATTACATTATTCCAAAACTAAATTAAATAGTATTTTTCCTAATATTTCTTCTATCTGTGATAAATGTAGAAATTCAGAAGCAAACCTAATACATAGTTTTGTTACATGCCCTAAATTGAATTATTACTGGACAGAAATTTTTAAAGTTATTTCTGAAGTCCTTAAAGTTAAATTGGATCCTGACCCAAAGTTAATAATATTAGGAATCCCTGACTTAAATTTGACACTTACAGGTAATCAAAGAAATTTCTTAGATTACTGTTTGATAATTGGGAAAAAAATTATTTTGAAATTTTGGAAGGGAATATCAATCCCCACAATTAAAATGTGGGCAGCAGAAATGTTGGAGACGTTACATCTGGAGGGAATTAGATTTGTCCTATTGGACGAATATAATTCCTTCAAACAGATGTGGTCTCCATACATACAGTATTTAGAGAAGTAGCTGTTCTTGGCAACACGGCTCGACGGGCACCCTGCGGGATTCGGCGGGAATGACTCATTTTCACATTGGGATTGACATGCATGTTCTCATGGAGTTTACTATCTGTAATAGCTTTATCGATAATGTATACTGCTGTTTTGTTTATATATATATATATATATAATACTCTAACTTTTTTTTTCTCTTTTTTTTTCTTTTTCTTATATATAACCAAATTATTATTTAATCACATCTTTAATGATTTATATCTGTTCTATTCTTTTTCTATCTATATATCAAAAAAATAGAGTATAAGAAGAACTATTAATGCATTGTTTGTAAAATAATGGAATTAAGTTGACGTTTGGAAAGTTGTTAAAAGCATTATAATTGGTTACTTTTAATTAAAAAAATAAATTAAAAAAAATAAAAATAACATATTTTGACACTGCCTATATCATTGGCTTTGGAGTGCAGAGAACCGTGAGTAGGCGCAACTTGTACTCACAGTTTTCTGAATCGTGGTGTCAGAATCAACATAATCAGTGACGTTGTTTCATCATTGTTTATGGGAAATTAGTGAAGTCTGGCTTTGTATTTATCACACCAATGTTAGATTCTTGATGGGAAATGCAGGTTCAACCATACACTTGGCCGAGGATATTTTATTTCTCACGTAATCTCAGTCACTTTTCATTCATACAGTATCCTGTTTAACTTGATGCTATGAAAGAAGGCATAACCAAAACCAAAATAAAATACTGACAGCAGGATAGTCAGAATCTGTGGAGAAGGAGGACCTTTTAACATTCTCAGTGGAGATAGAGCCTTGGTCAACATACTGTTTCCAGCAATTTCTATATTTGCTTATAGTATGTTTGGAGTTTTTTTTGCTTTTCTTAGTTTAGGTTGGGGTCGTGTGAATGAAGGCTTAGCTACAGTCCTGTGATGATATAGATATTGATTTCTTTGACCCCTCCGAGAATCTCCCACCAGGTTCCGACCAACCGTGGCTAACCTGGCGCAGTGTCAACAGACTGCGGGAAGGAGCAAATCCAACATGCTGAAGTGGGGGTATATTGAAGATGTGGCAGACTGCAAGTGCTGACGGGGCCTCCAGACAATGGAACATCTCCTGAGCTGTGACATGCTGCATGACGCACACACTGTAAAGGACCTTGCAGACGTGGCACTAAAATTTGCTCACTAATGTCAAACAGTTGTGTGATGACACAAAATAATAATAATCTCCTGTATTTACGAGATAACACCAGAAGTCATAGGAGCAGAATTAGGCCGTTTCGCCCATTGAGTTTACTCCACTATTCAATCATGGCCGAATTCTATCTTTCCCTCTCAACCCCATTCTTCTGCCTTCTCCCCTAACCTTTAACACCATTATCAGTCAAGAACCTGTCAATCTCCACTTTAAAAATACCCAAATGATTTGGCCTCCACAGCTGTTATGGCTAATATGTGGCTAAGGTGATCAGGGGGTATGGAGAGAAGGCAGGTACGGGATACTGAGTTGGATGATCAGCCATGGTCATATTGAATGGCGGTGCAGGCTCGAAGGGCTGAATGGCCTACTCCTGCACCTATTTTCTATGTTTCTATGTTTCCATGTGTTATTCTATGTCTAGGTTAATTAGTGCCACATGTACTGAGGTACAGTTACCAGGCTTTGTTTTGCGTGCTAATTGAACAGATCAGACCTACCATATATAAATGCAATCAGTATATTGCTTAAGTTAGCAAATTAAACATAGAACAGTACAGCACAGGAACGGGCTCTTCGGCCCACAATGTCTGTGCCGAACATGATGCCAAGTTAAACTGGTCTCATATGCCTGCACATGATTCATACCCTTCTATTCTCTGTACCTCCTTGTGCCCATCTAAAAACCTCTTAAACACCACTATCATATCTGCCTTCATCACTAACCAGGCCTCCACTACTCTCCCTGTAAAAAAACTTGCCCTGTACATCTCCATTAAACGTTCTCCTTTACTCCTCATAGCCATGGCCTCCAGTGTTGGACATTTGCACCTTGGGGTAAAGGTTCTGATTGTTCACTCTGTCTATGCCTCTCATTATATACAATTCTCGATAGATATCATTGTGCTGATTCATTTGGCTTATATATTTCTATTATCAATATAGTTTGAGTCATACAGTCCTCAGCATGGAAAGAGGCTCCTCAGCCCAAGTCGTCCATGCTGATCAAGATGCTCCATCTAAGCTAGTCCCATTTGGCTGCATTTGGTCCATATCCCTCTGAACATTTCCTATCCATGTAGTTGTCTAAGACACCATGTTCTTGGAATCCAATACAGAGGTCCAAAGATTCCGATCATTTGCTGGATCAGTTCAATCCTGACCTCAGGTGCTGTCCTTGTGGAGTTTGCATGTTCTCCCTATAACCACATGGGTTTCCTCCTGGTGCTCCAGTTTCCTCCCACGTCCCAAAGACGTGCAAGGTAATTGGTCTCTGTAAATTCCCCCGAGTGTGCAGGGAGTGGATGAGAAAGTGGGATAACATGGAAGGAGTGTGCATGACTGATCGATGGTTGGCGAGGACTGAGGGGGTTGGAGGGCCTGTTTCCATGCTTTATTTCAAAAATCTAAAACTTCTGAACGGAACACTGTGCTCAAATACTCTTGTTTCCCAGGTTTCACTCCAGCTGTTCCTCGTTGCTCTGTTGGCCCATTGGTGTTGCTGGTACACATTTACTCATTATAGTCCCTCTTTGTTCTCTGCCCCCCCCCCCCCGATAAGATAGAACTAGTGTGAATGGATAATCGATGATCTGCGTGGACACTGTGGGCTGAAGCTCTGTTTCCATGCCGTCTTTCTAAAAACTATAGGGCCTGTCCCACTAGGGTGATTTTTCAGCGGACTGCCGGTGACTGTCAAGTTCGCGGCACTCGCTGTTAAACCGGGAATTGGAACGGCCAGTGTCAGAGTGGAACCCACACACACACACACACACATCGCAAAAGCTGGGGCTAGGGAAAGCGGGGGAGCGCTGTCTGAAATTCACACGGTGCAAAGCCAAGGTGATACAGACACACACCGCGATGAACACCGTGTGCCCCCTTGGGCAAGAGTGACCATAATATGGTCGATTTCTTCATTAGGATGGAGAGTGACATTGTTAATTCAGAAACAACGGTTCTGAACTTAAGGAAAGGTAACTTTGAGGGTATGAGACGTGAATTGGCCAAGATTGACTGGCAATCAATTCTAAAAGGGTTGACGGTGGATACGCAATGGAAGACATTTAAAGACTGCATGGATAAACTACAAAAATTGTTCATCCCAGTTTGGCAAAAGAATAGATCAGGGAAGGTAGTACATCCGTGGATAACAAGGGAAATCAGGGATAGTATCAAAGCAAAGGATGATGCGTGAAAAGTAGCCAGAAAAAGCAGCATACCAGAGGACTGGGAGAAATTCAGAGACCAGCAGAGGAGGACAAAGGGCTTGATTAGGAAAGGAAAAATAGATTATGAAAGAAAACTGGCAGGGAACATAAAAACTGACTGCAACATTTTTTATAGATATGTGAAGAGAAAGAGATTAGTTAAAACAAATGTAGGTCCCCTGCAGTCAGAAACAAGTGAGTTGATCATGGGGAACAAGGATATGGCGGACCAATTGAATAACTACTTTGGTTCCGTCTTCACTAAGGAAGACATAAATAATCTGCCGGAAATAGCAGGGGACCGCGGGTCAAAGGAGGACTTGAGTGTAATCCAGGTTAGTCGGGAAGTGGTGTTGGGTAAATTAAATGGATTAAAGGCCGATAAATCCCCAGGGCCAGATAGGCTGTATCCCAGAGTACTTAAGGAAGCAGCTCCGGAAATAGTGGATGCATTAGTGATAATCTTTCAAAACTCTTTAGATTCTGGAGTAGTTCCTGAGGATTGGCGGGTAGCAAACGTAACCCCTCTTTTTAAGAAGGAGGGGAGAGAGAAAACGGGGAATTACAGACCAGTTAGTCTAACATCGGTAGTGGGGATACTGCTAGAGTCAGTTATTAAAGATGGGATAGCAGCACATTTGGAAAGTGGTGAAATCATTGGACAAAGTCAGCATGGATTTACGAAAGGTAAATCATGTCTGACGAATCTTGTGGAATTTTTCGAGGATGTAACTAGTACCGTGGATAGGGGAGAGCCAGTGGATGTGGTGTATCTGGACTTCCAGAAGGCTTTCGACAAGGTCCCACTTAAGAGATTAGTATATAAACGTAAAGCATATGGCATTCGGGGTTCAGTATTGATGTGGATAGAGAACTGGCTGGCAAACAGGAAGCAAAGAGTAGGAGTAAACGGGTCGTTTTCACAATGGCAGGCAGTGACTAGTGGGGTACCGCAAAGCTCAGTGCTGGGACCCCAGCTATTTACAATATACATTAATGATCTGGATGAGGGAATTGAAGGCAATATCTCCAAGTTTGCGGATGACACTAAGCTGGGGGGCAGTGTTAGCTGTGAGGAGGATGCTAGGAGACTGCAAGGTGACTTGGATAGGCTGGGTGAGTGGGCAAATGTTTGGCAGATGCAGTATAATGTGGATAAATGTGAGGTTATCCACTTTGGTGGCAAAAATAGGAAAACAGACTATTATCTAAATGGAGGCCGATTAGGAAAAGGGGAGATGCAGCGTGACCTGGGTGTCATGGTACACCAGTCATTGAAAGTAGGCATGCAGGTGCAGCAGGCAGTGAAGAAAGCGAATGGTATGTTAGCTTTCATAGCAAAAGGATTTGAGTATAGGGGCAGGGAGGTTCTACTTCAGTTGTATAGGGTCTTGGTGAGACCACACCTGGAGTATTGCGTACAGTTCTGGTCTCCAAATCTGAGGAAGGACATTATTGCCATAGAGGGAGTGCAGAGAAGGTTCACCAGACTGATTCCTGGGATGTCAGGACTGTGTTATGAACAAAGATTGCATAGACTCGGTTTATACTCTCTAGAATTTAAGAGATTGAGAGGCGATCTTATAGAAACTTACAAGATTCTTAAGGGGTTGGACAGGCTAGATGCAGGAAGATTGTTCCCGATGTTGGGGAGGTCCAGGACAAGGGGTCACAGCTTAAGGATAAGGGGGAAATCCTTTAGGACCGAGATGAGAAGGACTTTTTTCACACAGAGAGTGGTGGGTCTCTGGAACTCTCTGCCGCAGAGGGTAGTTGAGGCCAGTTCATTGGCTGTATTTAAGAGGGAGTTAGATGTGGCACTTGTGGCTAAGGGGATCAGAGGGTATGGAGAGAAGGCAGGTACGGGATACTGAGTTGGATGATCAGCCATGATCATATTGAATGGCGGTGCAGGCTCGAAGGGCCGAATGGCCTACTCCTGCACCTAATTTCTATGTTTCTATGTTTCTATGAACAGGAAGGTTAAGACGGCTAGCACAGTGTACGGCAAGTCCTTTAAAAGGGGGGGGGGGGGGGGGGGGAGGGGAGATGGGGGAAGAGAAGGGGGGGAGAAGGAGTGGAGGCACTTTTAAGAAGCCAGACTACTTTTTAATAAGCCAGAGATACACAGCTGTGAAGTCCAACGGGACTTGACGAGCTTTTTACCGAAAACTCGTGCTTACGTTTATTTTCCCCCAATGAGCCAATGAAAATGCCCGGTCAGCAAAGGTGATTTAACTAAAACTACCTACGACTAGCTCGACTACATGGCGACCCCACTAAAACTGGACTTACGACTACAAAAGTATCAATTTTCTCCATGGTTACCAACGTTGAAAAATTTGTGGCGACCATACTGAGGCCACGACTGGTTCCCAGAATGCGGGAACTCCTCGCGACCATGAAGGAGACTCACCAGAGACCACCAGTGAACATGTGGTGACCATGTGGCGAGCGCAGAACTCGCCTAAAAAGTCGCCTAAGTGGGACAGGCCCTTAAAACAAAGCTATATCCACTCTAACATCTGCTTCCTTACTTAATGGGTTTAAGCTTTGAGAACATGATGTCCTAAATTCCAACATTTACATCCTATGATCCGCTCAGAAACAAAACAAAAAGCGTTTGGTACTTTAAGGATTTTATTTATTTTGACCCTGACTATACTGGAAGTTGAGACATTCTTTCCAAAGTAAATGCGCATTAATGTAGAATAAACATACAATGTCATGCCTCATCTCTGAGTGGTTCCACTGTTTTCTGCTTTATTACAGATTTCCCACTTGTTCATTTTTTTCACAATGCAATGGTATTTTTTTCCTGTTGGTGTCATTTATTTAGCAGAGGAAGCGAGTAAAGGGGAACTTCATTTAGATAATCACTGGAGATCAAGTCCCCTTGGAAATATAAAGTTTCCAGGATGCATATCCTCTTATCATTCCTCAATACAGGTGCACCACTGATTTTCCAGCACCCTTAGTTCCTGACCAAAGATCCGGACCCTTTCTGGATTACCCGTTTTTCCAGACCAACACTGGTCACGGCCTTCGAGAGAGGTCCAAAGGTAACGGAGCGATCCGCCTAGGCCGCCAGGGGGGCGGGATACCAGCCATAAAGTCGGCCACGGAAGTCGGCTATGGGAATGTGTATATCGGCTCCGGCCGGGCCGGACCTCCAGAGTCCCGGCCACAGTGGGCAGATTCGATCCGCCGATTGGCCGCGGAAGTCCCGATGAGGTCGAGATCAGCCGCCTCTCCCGGCCTAGGTGCCACATTTTTGGGGGGACTTCCAGTGTGGATTTCAAGTGCTCTCTTGTAATTTTGTCCGGGTTAAAGGAGGTGCCAGACCACCCGTTGCGGGAAAAATGGGTGGTGGACCCGTATGTAATGCATAATGGGGTCCCTTATGTCAGAGAGAGAGAGGGATTCAGCATGGAAACAGACTCTCACCCATCAAGTCCACACTGACCTTCAGTCGTCCAGTTATCAGTTCATTATGGATTACCATAGGTACCAATTGGATTTTTAAAATGTATTTGAACTTTGTTCCAAGAATTTCTATGATGTAAGAGGATTGCACCTTGGCTATTGAATTCTGCTGCATGTGATGTTGTTATTGAAAAAACACCCTTATTCTAATGGTTCACACCCTTGTCTTCTGCGATAGTCTGCTAATGTGCCATTCTAAAGGTATTTATTGGTAATACAAGCTTATCAATCTTTTTTTTAAACATGTAAGGTGAGTTTCTTTTTTCATGGTTAAAGGTCTTTTAGTGCAATTTTCAGCATGGCATGGAGTTTGGACCCTGTGCGTAACGTTGTCAAAGAAGAACTATCAGTAAGTTGGTGGGAAGGAACTGCAGATGCTTGTATAGACCGAAGATAGACACAAGATGCTGGAGTATCTCAGCGGGACAGGCAGCATCTCTGGAGAGAAGGAATGTGTGACATTTCGTGTCGAGGCCATTCTTCAGACTGAGAGTGATGGGAATATTGTTACTTTTTTTGCATATCTTTCATTTATTTGTTCTATATCTCTCTACATCATCGTCTATATCTCTCATTTCCCTTTTCCCTGAAGGGTCTCGACCCAAAACGTCTATTATCAGTAAATTTGTTGATTTTTCGTGTTATAAACCTTCTCTGTAGTTCAGTGGATCAGATTTCTGGCTCATTTCTTGTGCAAAGGTTAATTGATGGTCACTTTGAAATGTATTTCCATTCAGGAAGTAAACAAGAGGTTATTAAATATTCAGATACAGATCTGGACATTAAGGGACTGAATGGATGGACAACTAGAACCTTATTCCCATCGTGTAAATGTGAAAGACTAGAGAGCAAGTGAGAGAGGCACAGCTTTTTACACAGTGGGTGGTGGGTGCCTGGAACGTGCTGCCAGGGGTGGTAATGGAGGCAGATACGATAGTAGCGTTTTAAAAGGATTTTCGATAGGATGTGCAGGGAATGGAGGGATATGCATATAATTTTCCCTGAAAATGACAAAACAGGGTCAGATTTCTTAAGTCTGAAGAAGGGTTTCGACCTGAAACATACTGTGACCTATCCATGTTTTTCAGGCGTGCTGCCTGACTCACTGAGTTACTACAGCAATTTTTGACCTTTATTCCTAATAATGATTTAACTTCCATTTATCAAGAGGGTTAAAGGGAACAACATTTTAAAACCACACTGGGATTATACATCGCTTGGCTTGACATGACTTTCAGAAGATTAATTTACAGTCAAAGCTAAGATTTCTTGCAGTGCAAATGGTATAATGACCTGATCATCACAAATTAAATGATTATATCGGAACGGTCTGCAGTGTTAACTGGTTCGCTTTCCGCAGATGCTGCCTGACACATTAAGTGCTTCCAGCATTTTCTGTTCTTATTTCAGATTTCCTGCTTCTGCAGTTTATTTCACTTGTATTTCATCTACTATTTTCACCCCCCTCAGCTAAGATCTTAATGACAGGCAGCTAAGGGAATGTGCAATCTATTCCTGTTCCAAATTCATATGTTCCTCATCGATGCTCTGAGCTGTGACACTTGGACCGTTGAAATTAAGTCTCAGTTGAAATTAAGATGAGGAGAGTTATGTTAATTAGTTCTAGGAGCAGAATTAGGCCATTCGGACCATCAGGTCTACACTGCCATTGCATCATGGCCGATCTATCTTTCCCTCTTAACCCCATTTTCCTGCCTTCTCTCCATAACCCCTGACACCCTTACTATTGAAGAACCTGTGAATCTTTGCTTTAAATATACCCAACGACTTGGCTTCCACAGACGTCTGTGAAAATGAATTTGACAGATTCACCACCCTATGACTGAAGAAATTTCTCCTCGTCTCCTTTCCAAAGATACATCCTTTTATTCTGAGGCTGTGACCTCTGGGCCTAGACTTTGCCAGTAGTGAAACAACCTCTCCATATGTACTCTATCTGGGCCTTTCACTATTCTGTAAGTTTCAATGAGGTCCCCACTCGTCCTTCTAAACTCCAGCGAGTGAAGGCCCAGAGCCATAGAACACTCAAGTCATGCATGCAGGGTGAAAGAGTAACAAATGGGAGACTTATTGGTTCATTGTTGTGCATTTCCTGCTATGTGTTTTAAAGCTGGGCCGTTGGTGATTATGTAGCAAGATTCTTGAATGGTTTTGATATGCAACCTCAGCATGGGGTGAAAATCAAAACTATTTCTCCCTGGCTGGTAAAATCAGTAAATGGCTTTTTTTTTTTTAAATGGGAACATAACGGGAATGAATCTGAAGGTGTGAGTCCGATGAAGGGCCCTGACCCAACACGTCACCTAATGTCACCTATTGCTGGGACATTGTTGGCTGGTGTGGGCGAGTTGGGTCGAAGGGCCTGTTTCCACACTGTATTACTCTCTATTCCTTTTCTCCAAAAATACTGCCTGACCCACTGAGTTACTCCAGCTTTTTGTGTCTATCTTCGGTTTAAACCAGCATCTGCAGTTCCTTCCCACACAGTCCCCCTGATGGACCTAGATTCAACCTCTGCTGGTTCAATATTGTCTCTTGTATGTCCCGTACTCTCTGATTAAATAGAGAAACTTACTATTAACATTGCTTACCATCACTTTACCATTACGATTAGTACTACCATGCCTTACTGTTACGCCGCCTCCCCACGTCGGTCCCACCTCTCAAACCTTCCCTGACACCCAACTCATTCCAAACCTTCCTTTCACCTGCCGTTACCTTTCAGAAAACTGTGATAGACTCCAGTGCTTTGTGTCTATCTCCAGGAAACCTAGATAGACACTAAAAGCTGGAGTAACTCAGCCGAACAGGCAGCATCTCTGGAGAGAAGGAATGGGTGACGTTTTGGGTGGAGACCCTTCTTCAGACCCCTACTTACAGAAATTAGAACTTGTTTTTTTGATGAAAATGCAGCTATAAATGACAACATGGTAATTTTATATACAAAATTAATCATCCCTCCACAACTTGTAACATACATAGTTAGAAGCATTGACAAATAATTAAATGGATGATTATTACATGAAAATAATTCAGGGAAATGTATACTGACGTGTACAGAAATTTACATAAAATACATTTTTCAAGCAAAAGGCTTTAGAATGCACACTGGCAATATGCATAATATTACTTTTAATTAAAGATATAACAAAATATTGTATTGCTCTGCTTCAAAATAAATTGTTGAATTCTTGACAAAGATGCAACTTATTTCCTCTTTAAAATGTGTCATATCTCACATTCACTTTGGACCATTGCCGGGATAGGAACATGCTCTGTAAATGGTGCGTTATAATCTTGTCAGCAGAGGGCGCTCACGGTTTAATAAATATGTATTGAGATGGGTCCCAACCCGAAATGTCGCCTATCCGTGTTCTCCAGAGATGCAGCCTGACCCGCTGTGTTACTTTGTGCCTTATTCTGTTAACCAGCGTCTGCAGTTCCTCGTGTCTGCACTTTGGGATGGGTTCATTATTTCCCCAAGTGGCTAACCATGATGGTCCGTTAGCATCTACACTTTGCATAAAACGCAAACAAATTAAAAAGTTGAAACGCCAACATTTCAAACTCACTTCCTGACCCCCTCATCTGCCAAAACCAACCAAACCCAACCTTCATCACCATTGACGCGTTTGTCACTCACCTTTAACTCCTTAATAACCATAAGACCCATGACTAGAAACAGTCATCAGATCGGCTGACTTCACTGCTGAACAACCCACTTCACCAAGCCCCTTCACTAATTATTGGCCTTTGCACCCCTTCTTATTCTCAACTCTTCCCCACAGCCTACTTTATTCTTAAAGATAGCAGAGTCAGGGGTTATGGGGAGAAGGCAGGAACGGGGGTACTGATTGGGGATGATCAGCCATGATCACATTGAATGGCGGTGCTGGCTTGAAGGGCCGAATGGCCTACTCCTGCACCTATTGTCTATTGTCTAATGCCCTGAGGCTTGTTCTCTATTGAATTTCCCATCAGCAGACCTCAATGACATCTTTATCAATGAAAATAACCTTTAAGGCACCAAAGCTCTTAGAGCTCTAGACACAAGGAATTGCAGGTGCTGGTTTTCAGAAATAAGACACAAAGTGCTGGAGTAATTCAGCAGGCCTGGCAGAATCTCAGCAGAACATGGATGGGTGAAGTTTCAGGTCGGACTTCCTAACCCAAAATGAGGACTCAAAATGTCCTCCAGCGATGCTGCCTGAACTACAGAGATGCTGCCTAAACTACAGAGTTACTCAAGTACTTTGTGTTTCTTCTCAGTGGCCTTCTGTGCTTTTTTCGCACAACAGAACAACAGTGCAACCTATAACCTCAAACTCTCGTAACAAAGACTTTAGATATGAAGCGGTTAATTATTGATACGCAGTAACTTAAGGTGATCACCAATCAATTTTGTTATGAAGATGATGTGCTATTTAGCACTGGAAACAATATTAAAATGAAGATAGGCACAAAACGCTGTAGTCACTCAGCGGGTCAGGCAGCATCACCAGAGAAAAGGAATATGTGACGTTCGGGTCGAGACATCTGGGACATCTGACAATAAAACACTCTTGACTTGACTTAACTTTTGACAAAAAAGATTCTATTTGAATTGTTTAGAAACGGGTCATATTTAAACGCTGAATAAAGCAACTTTGCTTTTTACATGGAAAGTCTTGCATGGGAATAAACAGCTCCTGTTGCTGTGGTATGTTGGACGATTCCATTATTTATAAGCCTGTGAGCAGTTATGATGGCAGGCACAGGTGATGATGAACATCATTGGCTGGTGGACAACCCTGCCGTGCTTGCATACGAACTCGATGCTCTCTGTTCCGGTTTTGTATGGAGTACAGCAGCGATTGTCAGAGCAAGACCCACAGTAGGTTGGCCGGTAACTCTTCAAACTGACGCAGTTGTTGTATTCAAAGTGAGTTGGTTGAAGTGCTCTTGTAGTCGGCTTGCAAAACCTCCTCCCCTGTAAACGGGATGCAGTTAGAGTTCAGTTTAGTTTAGTTTATTGACACGTGTACCGAGGTACAGTGAAAACCAGTCAGTGGAAAGCCCTTTACAGTGTACAGATACATGATAAGGGAATAACGTTTAGTGCAAGACAAAGCCAGTAGAGTCCAATCAAGGATAGCCACAGCAAGAACGTGGCAATTAAGTGCAATTATTCAGCTTGAGAATAGACCATGTAGTTTTTAGTTCAATATAAATTCTAATAATTGTGTAATTTCCAAGCCGGTAGAGCTGCTGCCTCACAGCACCAGCGGCCCGGGTTCAATCCTGACTGCGGGTGCTGTATGTGTGAAGTTTGTATCTTCTCCCCGTGACCGCAAGGTTTTCCCCGGATGCTCTGGTTTCCTCCCACATCCCAAAAACATGCAGGTTTCTAGGTTAATTGGCCTCTGTCAAGTGTAAATTTTCCCTAGTGTGTAGGATAGTGTTGAGGGCCCGTCCCACTTTCACGACCTCTGTCAAGTTTGCCCTTGACTCATACTCGCAGCATGGTCATCACGAGGTTGTAGGAGGCCGTAGGTAGGTCGTAGGTAGGTCGTGATGCTAGTTGTAGGCACTCGTGGCATCAGGTAGGTCGGGGTGTTTTTCTAGCCTGATGAAAAATGTCCACGAGTAAAAAGGTCGTGAATTAAGTCGTGAAAGTGGGACAGGCCCTTCAGAGTGTGGGGATCACTGGTCGGCGTGGTCTTAATGGGCTGAAGGGCCTGTTTCCGTGCTGTATCTCCAAGGTAAAGACCTTCAATCATCATTGTTATAAAATCTTATATTTTTTACACTTATTACAAAACACTGCAACACCAACCTCACTGACGACCAGATTACAGTAAACCCTCGCAATAACGGACCGCTATCTGGCGTATTTTGGTTACAGCGGACCGAGGCCCCCCATACACCGCCCCTCCACTTCCGCCAGGTTACCCATAGAGCTGGCACCACGTGGAGGGAGCCTCCGGTTGCAGGAGCGGGGAGAGAGGAAGTAACATGGAGGTGGGCGTGAGTACCGGGCCCGATCAGTAATGATGTTCTGCCACTCCCCGCCCTGTGAATTCCCACTTGTTTAACCCCCCCCCCCCACCACCACCACCCAACGTCGTGTTTCTTCCCTCCCGGCCTTGGGTTAAACTTTACCCCACTAACCCTGTTATAGCGGACAATCGACAACAACGGACATTGTCCTCCCCCCACCTTGTGGAGGTCCATTAATGCAAAGGTTTGCTGTGTATTGGCTGGTGAAAGACCAACTGTTACTCACCGTGTAGGCTGGTCTTGCATGATCCTGTTGGCATGGCTTCACAATACAAAGTTGGCTTTGTGTCTCCAGAACGCAGCGGTGATTCTTATTGGAAACTCGTGTGGAGATCCCCATGCCACAGCTCCTGGAGCAGGCAGACCACCCACTGCTCTGTTCCAGGCAATTGTAAAGCACACTGGAGGGATATTGTCCGTGGAATGCCTCTGATCTGAATGCTGGAGATGAAGTGGACAACAACCTCAGTTATTTCCGCGTCAGTCACAAATGATCAAACCAACAATACGTCCATATATTCAACCTGTGAAATAAGGAAATAAGGATAGGGCAGTACATTGGCGCAGCGGTAGAGCTGCTGCCGTACAACACCAGGGACCCAGGTTCAAGCATGACTACGGATGCTGTCTGCATGGAGTTTGTACATTCTCCATGGGTTTTCTCCAGGTGCTCCGGCTTCCTCCCACGCTCCAAGGATTGTAGGTTTGTAGGTTGCATGACTCTAACAGAAGCTTTTAGATATGACCAGAAGACCATCAGACATAGGAGCTGAATCAGGCCATTCGGCCCATTGTGTTTACTCCACCATTCGATCATGGCTGATCAATTTTTCCCTCTCAACCCCACTCTCCTGCCTTCTCCCTTTACTAATCTCCCATTACAATCTCCCTTTACTATCAATCTGTGTATTTAAAATACACAATAATTTAGGCTCCACGGCCATCTGTGGCAATGAATTGCAAAGATTCACCACCCGCTGGCTAAAGAAATTCAACTTCATCTACATTCTGAAGGTTCGTCCTTTAATCCTGAGGCAGTGCCCTCTGGTCCGAGACTCTCCAATTACTGGAAACAGGCACATGGATATGAAGGGAATGGAGGGATGTGGATCATGTGCCGACAGAGGAGATTAGTTTATCCTGGCATCATGTTCGGCCCAGATATTGTGGGCAGAAGGGCCTGTTCCTGTGCTGTACAGCGCTGTGTTCTATTTTGGGCTGCACAGGCAATGAGAATGCAGACTCATTTCACCCCTGCTATCGGGAAGAAGGTACAGGAGTCTGAAAACTGTAACATCCAGGTTCAGGAACAGCTTCTTCCCTAAACCATCAGGCTATTAAACACTATAACCCCCAATAAGCTCTGAACCACATATACTATTATTGTTAATGTTGCACTATTATTGTTTGTTTATTGTGTACATATGTGTGCATATATATATATATATATATATATATGTCTGAAGAAGGGTCTCGACCCAAAAGGTCACCTATTCCTTCCTTCCAGAGATGCTGCATGTCCCGCTGAGTGACTCCAGCTTTTTTGTCTCTTATATAGATATATATATATATATATATATATATATATATATATATATATATATACATATAAGAGACAACATACATAATACACACACACACGTACACATAATGCACATGGTACACACAATATATGTTATATATATACACACACACACTGAACTTTTTGTTTCTCATTTATTATATTGTTTACAGTGTATTTTGTTTACATATTCCGTTGTGCTGCAGCAAGTAACAATGTCATTGTCCTACCTGGGACCTATGACAATAGAACACTCTTGACTTGACTCTTGAATACTGACAGACAGCTTATTGAGTAAAAAGTCATAAAGACGAACATGGGAGGATGAACACTAGACATTCCTTAATACAGTTTAAAATATTACATAGATTACACTATTTGAAGACAAAATTAAATAGGATTTTCCCAAGCACTTCCCCTCTTTGTGATAAATGTCAATTTCAAGAAGCCAATGTAACTCGCACTTTTGTAACTTGTATAAAAATGCAAAACTTTTCATGGACATATTTAAAATTATCTCTAAAGTTATCGATAATCAACTGGACCCAGATCCAAAATTAATAATATTAGGATTATCAGAACATAACACAAACTTTACGATAAGCCAGTGACACTTCTTTGATTACAGTTTAATAACTGCGAAAAAATGAATACTTACATTTTGGAAAAAACCAACAACCCCCATAATTAAAATGAGACCTTGCATTTGGAAAAAATAAGATTTGTCTTAATTTATAAACCAGAACTATTTTTCAAAATATGGTATCCGTTTATTGATTTAAAAAAAAAAGTAAATTGGTTTAACACAAAATTAAAGTCACAACTTGAGTTTAGGGTTGGATGAACAACTATACTCAACATCTCCCGGATCTATCTCCACAATTTTTATATTTGTAATCTCCTTTCTTTCTTGCTCTCCTTTCCTTTCTATTAGCTTACAGTTTCTCTTATCACTCTCTTTCTTTTCTTTTTTAAAAAACTTTAAAAATTGAAGCAATGTACGAACTCTGTAACCAGTTTGTCGTTTATTATCATTTGTACATATGCTTTCAATAAAAAAATAATTAAAGAAAAAGAAATTGTCTCATACCTCAATACTCAATTCAAGGTGAATGGATCTTTAAAAGAGAGATGTACGGTCATCTGTAAAAGGCTCTTGATCGTAATGCAATTTAAGTTCACATTTACTATTGACTGGTGCCCAATATTGTCAGTTTTGTTTCCCAGTTCTGCATTTATTAACGTCCTGCATCCCTCGAAGTGTCAGTTCTGTTATTCCACTTGTTTGCTATCTCGACAACTTCCACGTGAGCAGCTTTCCGAGCCAATGGGGGAAAGATGTAGTAGATGTTAAGACCAATGTCCGCTTCCCGAAGAATAGCACAAGAGGCACACAGTGTGGTCTAAAGGGGACATGTTGCTGAGGTGTTAAATGCCAGCAGCTTTGGAAACTACACCTGAATTTTACCTGATTAGTACCTTCATCATCTGGGCTTCTTTGCATCCATCTATTCTAAAATACTGATTTAATGACATAGAAACATAGAAAGTAGCTGCAGGAGTAGGCCATTCAGCCCTACGAGCCAGCACCACCATTCAATATGATCATGGCTGATCATCCAAAATCAGTACACTGTTCCTGCTTTCCCCCTATATCCCTTGATTCCATTAGCCCTCAGAGCTATATCTAACTCTCTCTTGAAAACATCCAGCAAATTGGCCTCCACTGAGAACTCTACAGATTCACAACTCTCTGGGTGAAAACGTTTTTGCTCATCTCAGTCCTGGAGATGTGCTGCAAAAATGATACTGATTACATACATTATTTCCTTCACCAATCTCATCTGATTCCTGCAGCAGTTCAAACAATGGCTTTGCTTGCTGCATGTACAATAATGTCCTTGTTCCCTTCATCTTCCCCATCATTAAGCTGCATCTTATCAATTACCTGCTGACGTATCTATCTCCTCACTTCCACAGTCCAACCAGGAACTTTATTCTATGTGCATTATCATCTCAGAGTATGTTTAGTTAAGTTTAGTTTAGTTTATTGTCACGTGTACCGAGGTACAGTGAATAGCTTTTGTTGCGTGCTAACCAGTCAGTGGAAAGACAATACATGATTACAATCGAGCCGTCCACAATGTACAGATACATGATAAGGGAATAATGGGAATAACGCTTAGTGTACCTGCCAAGGCATCACCAAAGATACCATTGTCTTGCTTCTCACATATCCATTGAGGACAGCATTCTCCAGGGATCTCCACACGTTTTGGATGAGGACAATCCGGGCCGGGTAGGCGGATGTCTTCACTGCAGCGTGGAATGCAACCAATTCCTCCGTCTCTACACCAACAGTGATGTTTACAGCTGGGCTGGAATATATCACCATCCTTATAGAGCACTCCATTGAATTCACAAGTTCCAGCTTCAAGCGCTAGACACAATTTAAAAATGTTCATCATTCATATCTCATTTAATCTGTTCTTCATTGTCGCACATCTCAATATGTTAAAACACACCATAAGATCTATGCGCATCCACTGGTATATATTACAACAGAATCCTGCATTTTGTGGCCTGCAACTACATTGCCCACACCGACCAACATGTCCCCTCTACACTAGTCCCCCCCTGCCTGCATTTGGCCCATATCCCTCTAAACTTGTCCTATCCCTGTACCTGTCTAAATGGTTCTTAAACATTGTGATAGTCTCTACCTCAATTACCTCCTCCAGCAGCTCGTTCCATACACCCACCACCCTTTTTGTAAAAAAGTTAGCCTTCAGCTTACAATTAAATATATCCCCCCTTACCTTAAACATATGTTCTCTGGTTCTCGATTCCCCTACTCTGGGTAAAAAAACTGTGCATTTACCCTATCTATTCCTCTCATGATTTTGTACGCCTCTCTGAGATCACCCCTCATCCTCCTGCGCTCCAAGGAATAAAGTCCCAGCCTGCTCAACCTCTCCCTGCAGCTCAGGCCCTTGAGTTATGTCAACAACCTGGTAAATCTTTTCTGCATCCTTTTCAGCTTGACAACATCTTTCCTATATCAGGCGATTAAAACTGCAAACAATACTCAAGCGTGACTGCCTGACCCACTGAGTAACTGCAACACTTTGTGTCTCTTTTCTCTCCAGAGATGCTGCCTGACCTGCTGAGTTACTCCAGTACTCTGTGATGTACAGCATCTGCAGTTCCTTGTTTATTGCTTCATGGAGTGAAAGGACCTTCCTTGCACAAGCCTCCTCTCATCCCCATCTCTCTCCCACAAAACACGCGCAGACTCAGTATCCTTCAACTTACAGGTACAGATCCCTGTGTTGCCAGCGTAGCTGATGCTGTAGTCACAGTAGAGCTCCCGCTCTGGGTCGCACACGTCCGATCTGGTGCAGTATTCTCCTAATTGTTTCGCACAAACCCGGCAGCAACCGCAGGGATCTACAACCAGTGACGACCCCGGAGCGCAGCGGGGTGGGATCCGAGGACAGTGGCATGGATAGAGGCACGGCTGGGCACCAACCTGCGGGAGAGGGCGGCAGTCATTAAAGTGTCATGGAACTGTGTGGCAAGCACACGCTGCAAGATGCGAGCTGGACATTGAATGCAATTGAATGATAGATCATGGAAACAGGCCCTTCAGCCCATCTCGTCCATACTGACCATCGATCACCCATTCACACTGGTTCTATGTTATACATTCTATGTTAAGTTTAATTTTAGGTATACAGCATGGAAACAGGCCCTTCAGCCCACCAAGTCCATACTGACCATCGATCACCCATTCACACTGGTTCTATGCTATCCCACTTTCACATGCACTCCCTACACACTAGAAGCATATGAAGCCAACTAACCTACAGTTTTTAAATAGGGTGTATTATGCAAAAAGAAAGTCAATTGGCACAAACGATCCTAATTAAGCTGGAAAAAAAATTAAAAATAAATGGTATTCCAAATATCCAAAGGTTTTTTTTGAAAACCCGGAAAACACACCACCGGAGGTCAGGATGGAACCCGGTTCTCTGGCGCTGGCGAAGGCAGCAACTGCACCTCTGCGCCGCCCTAAATAAACATCTTCCAGAGGACAGTCTCGATTATAGTTGGACTGCTGGAAATGAGAATAAAGTTCGTTCAAATAACCGCGAAAGAAAGAGGAGAGAGGGGAACGCAGTGTTAGACCCACCACACGCGCCTGGGAGTTGTTGGCTGCATCATAAGTGACTTACAAGCCACAGGGCATATATTAAATCATTTCAAAGAAAACAAAAAATAGCAAACCTTGTAGCTTGTACCTTGCGGTCATCGCTCCCGAAGAGTCCATCAGGGACTATACTGGAAGGCGACTATACTAACAAGGCGAGTCATTAATGTCTTCCCTGCTGGTGTAGTTATTACAAAACAAAACATTACATGTGGATCTTATCCATGGTCTGAAAAAGGGTCTACCTATACATTTTCTCCGGAGTTGCTGCCCGACCCGCAGAGTTACTCCAGCTTTTTTGTGTCTTCGGTTTAAACCAGCATCTGTAGTTCCTTCCTACACAATACATATTACATAACTGCTACCACACTGAAAATCTCTTGATAGTAGATGAACAAACTGGCACAGAATCTAATTAAGTGAAAACAAGTGTAGAGCAAAGGGGCGCAATCTCACCTTGCATGCATTGCAGAGGATAATATAAAAGGCTAAAAACGCGCTATTAACCCCGAGATTCCACATGGTGCTTCGTTCTGCCCTGTCGGTGCGAAGCAGCAAAACGCGGAGTCTTTAGCAAAGCTGCTGGGTTTTTTTTTAAAGTTCGCAGCTTCTAACGAGCTCGGGGAAGACGCTGTATTTATAGAGAGGAGTGACGTTAATCACAGGCTGGATCGCAGAACCAGACAGCCCTGGAACAGAACCAGGTTTGTCCGCATTCCAGATATCTACTGACATTCTGACACTCGCTAACATGTGGTCCAATTTGTTATTGAATAACAGTTCAAGACCCAAGTGGAAAGTTGCGCGGTTACCGGTGCACTAGGTGTCACATCATAACATATCGTTCTGCCTGGCAACCTCATTCACCAATCGCATCTGATTGCAAATCGATCGTTGCGTCTTTGATGCAGACATAAGTATTTAGAAACATAGAAGGTAGGTGCGGGAGGAGACCATTCGGCCCTTCTAGCTAGCACCCCCATTCAATATGATCATGGCTGCTCATCCAAAATCAGTGCCCCGTTCCTGCTTTCTCCCCATATACCTCCAATCCCTTCGCCCAAAGAGCTAAATCTAACTCTCTCTGAAATCAAGCCCGCAGTCAACAAACCAACAGCTTGTTGCCAAACTAAATAGATGTTTTAAATATTTAAATATTAACAAAGAAATATGGATTTCTCTAACTTCAAGTAACCCTTGCTCCTCCCTCTCTCCGTCCTTCCCCAACCCTAGTCGTTGTGATAGTTTCACTGTAGTCCTGTTGAGTTTCATTGTCTGTATAACTGGTTATCACCTACCCCACAGCCAACAATAGACCATTGTGGGCTTCACTTTCCTTCATCACCGTTGTTATTTGCACATTTTTCATTAAATTGCCTTATGCACTTTCTATATCTCTCCTTTCCCCGGATTCTGAGTCTGAAGAAGGATCTCGACCCAAAACGTCACCAATTCCTTTTCTTCATAGATGCTGCCTGACTCGCTGAGTTATCCAGCTTCTTGTGTTTATCTCCAGATATTAATGTGTTCTCTGACTCCAGCTCCCTATCTCTCTTGGTAAAGAATTCCAAAGATAGACAATCGTCAGAGAGAAGAGGTTCTTCTCATTATTGTCTTCACTGGGCAGCTTTCTGAAGATGTGTTTCCAGTTCATCTGGAGAGGAGATACATTGTCATCTACACCATCAAATCCTCACAAGATCTTTATGTCTCAATGAGATTCTCTCTCGTTGATCCAAACTCCAATGAATATAAGACCAACTTCCTCAAAGGACAACCCCCAGTTAACCCCTTACACATTCACTGCACAAAGAATTCCTTCCTTCGAATAGTGAAAGGCTTGGATAGAGTGTATGTGGAGAAGATGTTTCTACTCGTGGGAGAGTCTAGGACTAGAGGTCATAGCCTCAGAATTAAAGGGCGTTCCTTTAGGTAAGAGATGAGGAGGAATTTCTTTAGTAAGAGGGTGGTGAATTTGTGGAATGCATTGCCACAGAAGGCTGTGGAGGCTAAGTCAATGGATATTTTTAAGGCAGAGATGGACAGATTCTTCATTAGTATGGGTGTCAGGGGTTCTGGGGATAAGGCAGGGGAATGGGGTTAGGTGGGAGAGATAGATCAGCCAGGATTGAATGGCAGAGTAGACTTGATGGGCCGAATGGCCTAATTCTGCTCCTATTACTTATGACCTTGTGACTTTAATATGCCTGCTATGAGACAGGAACTATCCCAACCTTTAAGAAACAGTTAAACAGGCACGTGGATAGGGCAGGTTTGGAGGGATATGGACCAAACGCAGGCAGGTGGGACTAGTGTAGTTGGGATATGTTGGCTGGTGTGGGCAAGTTGGGCAGAAGGGCCTGTTTCGACGCTGTATCACTCTATGACTCCCAAGCTCACTTTGAAAAATAATTTATTAGTTATAAAATGCTTCAGGACATCTTAAATCTTGAAAAGCATAATAAATTTACTTGTGAGGGGATTTTGGAAGTATTTAACGTTGTATTACATTACATTGTATGGTGATAAAAATATTTAATACATTCTTTGTACTTAACTTCGAACACATTTAGCAGTCAATTGTAATTAATCCTGAGCCTGTGTAATTTCATACAAAATCAATTTTCATTCATGGTTTCTTAATCTTGCCTACATTTTAGTGCTATTTTAATGCCAAATCATTTGTCATCATTTGTGATTCATTGCTATTTTCTCTAGAAGAAAAAGCCATAAGTTGTGACCACTGCCCAGTCCATCACTGGCTCTGACCTCCCCACCATCGAAGGGATCTATCGCAGTCGCTGCCTGAAAAAGGCTGCCAACATCATCAATGACCCACACCATCCTGGCCACCCACTCATCTCTCCGTTGCCATCGGGAAGAAGGTACAGGAGCTTGAAATCTGGAACATCCATGTTCAGGGACAGCTTCTTCCCCACAGCTATCAAGCTATTAAACTCGCCATCATACAAACTCTGAACAATAACAGCCTATTGCACTTTATCTGTTTATTTATTGTGTGTCTATATGGTCTATGGTATAAAGACACACTGAACTTTTATCTCCTGTTCTGCAACATAGCATAACATAACATAACAAATACTTTATTAATCCCCTTATTCAGGGGAAATTATGTTTACATATTCTGTTGTGCTGCAGCAAGCAAGAATTTCATTGTCCTATCTGGGACACAGGACCATAAACTCTCTTGACTTGACTTGACTTAAATTACTGAGATCAAAGCAAGAATTTGAACTTAGGTTGCATTTTATTATTTTCCAATGATTATGACACCAATCTAAAACACTTAAAAATAAAGTTGTTCAGGGGTCAGAAGTCAATTTCCAGTTAGAAAAGTCTTACAAACAGCAGAGAGGTTGAATCACCTACTAATCTGATTAGGTGCCACAAAGACACCTCGCCAACAAAAATAGACACAAAGTGCTGAAGTAACTCGGCCTGAATAGGAAACCGGAGCACCCGGGGATAACCTACTTGGTCACAGGGAGAAGATCCAAACTCCATACAGTCAGCAGCCATTGTCAGGATCAAAGCTGGGTCTCTGGCGCTATAAGGCAGCAATGTCAGGTGCTCCAGTTTCCTCCCACATTCCAAAGACTTAGGCTCAAGCTGAAGTGGGGGGGGGGGTGGAAGATTTAAAAGGAACCTGAGGGACAACTTTTTTACACAAAAGGCGGTAGGTATATTAGACGAGGTGCTGGAGCAGGTAGTTGAGGCAAATTCTATCACAATTTTTTTTTTAAACGTTCGGACAGATGCATGGATAGGATAGGTTTAGAGGAATATGGGCCAAATGCAGGCAGATGGGACTACTGTAGATGGGGCATGTTGGCCGGCGTTGGCATTGGGCCAAAGGCCCTGTTTCCACGCTCTATGACTATGATTCTATGGCTCTATGATGTGTAGGTTTGTAGCTTAATTGGCTAGATTATACCTAGTGTGGATAAAACTACTGTACAGGTGATTGCTGTTCGGTGCAGATTCGGTGGGCCGAAGGGCCTGTTTTCATGTTCACTAAATTAACCATCTCTCAACAATTTCTTTCATGTCTCTCAGGATTATATGGCCATAGATTCATATAGCATGGAAACAGGCCCTTCAGCTCAACTTGTCAATGACAACCAAGATGCCCCATCTAAGCAGTCCCATTTGCCCACATTTGGCCTATATCCCTCTAAACCTTTCCTATCATTGCACTTGTCCAAATGTATTTTAAATGACGTTACTATATCTGCCTCATTTACTTCCTCTGACAGCTCATTCCATACACCCACGACCCTCAGTGTGAAGAAGTTCATCCTTCACGTTCATATTAAATCTTTCCCCTCTCCCCTTAAACCTATTACTTCCAATTCTTGATTCCCCAACCCGAGCAAAAATAAAAACCTTTTGGGCAAAGTAGGAATGTTCTTAACTGCATCACTTAACTACTTCATCTGTCTGAAAACATTACCACCTACCCAGTACTTTTCTTCACAACACAAATTAGTCACAGATTAATATTAGAATCTGTTTTAGTTGTTGACCATAGCACAGTTACTGTCATCCTGCCATTGCATGCAGATGTGTGATGGTTATCATAAGATCATAAGTGACTTGGCCTCCACAGCCTTCTGTGGCAAAGAATGCCACAGATTCACCACCATCTACCAAAGAAATTCCTCCTCATCTCCTTCCTAAAATAATGTCCTTTAATTCTGAGGCCATGACTTCTAGTCCTAGACTCTCCCACAAGTGCAAACATCCTCTCCACATCCACTCTATCCAAGCCTTTCAATGAAATCCCCCCTCATTCTTCTAAACTCCAGCGAGTACAGGACCAGCACCGTCAAACACTCATCATATGTTAACCTACTGATTCCTGCGATCATTCTTGTAAGCCTCCTCTGGGCCCTCTCCAGAGCCAGCACATCCTTCCTCAGATATGGTGCCCAAATGTGCTCAGAATATTCCAAATACGGCCTGACCAGCACCTTACAGAGCCTCAGCATTACATTACATAGTATTGGATTAAATCCAACCTACAACCTGAATCAAATTTGCAACTTGACAATTTATTCAATTGAAGTTGATGTATTCTGAATGGTTTGGGCCAAAAACAATCAAGTAGTTCACAAAAGTTATTTGGAGAATAGAACTTGCTAACCTCGGCAGTCCAGCATGTGAATTGAACTATTGTAGTTAGCTAAAGTGGTATAACCCTCATGACATTTAAATAACATTGAATCATCAAATTATGGTACCTATAACCTCCTCGTACAGAACGTTGGATCGACTACAAAAAAACAATTTAAAAACACAATGACAATTTAAAATAGTTATTATTATGACTATGATTTCATTATCCGGTTCTGTACCACAGCCTAAGAAAATTTTCAACTGAAGTGTGAGCATGATCCTTTAATGGTGCTTGAGATTGAGAGAACACTAACAGTAATTTTAGATACCAGGAACTGCAGATGCTGGTTAACAGGATGTTAACAGAACATGGATAGGTGACATTTTGGGTCCTTTTTCTTCAGAGTCAAGACCTTTCTCCAGACTGAAGACCTGAAACATCACTGATCCATGTTCTCTAGGTATGTTGCCTGACCTGCTAGGTTACTCCAGCACTGTATGTCTTTATTCCTAAGATTAATTGCAGATTATCCCCAAATTTCAATATTTTTCCAAGGTTTTTGAAGTCGGCTGAAACTTGCTGCAAGGTGAAATATCAAAATCAAGAAATTGAGAACTGACAGCTTTGATCAGTGGCCCAAGAAACATTTTGTTTGTGGTGTTAGAACCATAGTCATACAGCACGCAAACAGGCTATTTGGCCCAACTTGTCCATGTTGACCAAGGTACCCCATCTAAGCTAATACCATTTGCCCACATTTGGTCCCTCGAAACCTTTTCTATCCATGTACCTGCCCAAGAGTCTTTTGAATACTGTTGTTGTATCTGCTTCAACTATCTTCTCTGGCAACTCATTCCATATACATACCATACTCTGAGTGAAAAGGTTGTCCTTTAGATTCTCATTAAATCCTTCCCCCATCACCTTAAGACGTTATACATTCACCATACCTATTCCCCTCATAATTTTATACACCTCTACAAGATTACGGTTCAGCCCACTATGCTCCAGGTAATAATGTCCAAGCCTGCCCAACCTGTAGCTCAAGTCATTAATGATACCTTTCCTATAGCAGGGCGTGTAACATTGAATAATATGGCCTCACCAACATCTTATACAACTGTAACAAAACATCCCAACTTCTATACCCAATACTCTGACTGATGAAGACCCTAGCACATATTCATTTTTAGGTATTAGTATCCTCTTTGATTGAAAGATACAGTTTGGAAACAGGCCCTTCAGCCCACATCGACAATCAATCACCCGTTCACACTGGTTCTATGTTATCTCACTCTTACGGCAGTCAATTAACCTACAAGCTCACATGATGTGTGTTTGTGTTGTGGGAGGAAACCGGAGCACCTGGAGGAAACCCACGCGGTCACAGGGAGAATGTGCAAATCCCACACAGCAACGGCCGAGGTCAAACCATGGCACAGCTGGTAGAACTATTTGGGCATTCTATTGAACCCTAATGCAACAGTAATGTTATCAATTCTATAGTACTTTATATCTTCTGAATATATAATTTGATCTGGTTTTAAATTTTCCATTTAATTTAATTTAAAAAATAATAATAATCTTTGGTACAATTCAAACTATTTAGTGTTTATTAAATAAATGTTTACTCGAGGTCAATTTAACCTTTAATATTGTTTTCATATGTGTTCTTTTAGCTCTGTCAGCTTTAATTTACGTTTTAAAACTTACCCTGGCTCTTTCTTCAACATGTCTGTGATGTATTCTAATCACTTACTAAAAATCACCCGAATTGATGAAAATAAATCCTAGTCATTTAGTTCAGCTTGCATGTATTACCGACTCACAGATCAAAGTTTTCCAGTTTCCAAGTCTTCTCATGGCAGAACCTAATGCCAGGAATTTAGAGGTCATATTTAACAACTTTTCTCAAATACAACTTTTATTGAATGTAGCAAGTAGAGCTTTGGAGCACAACACTGACACATTACCCTGGAGGGTAGTCATCAAATTGTTTGTCAAAAATTCTTATGGGGTGATGGGAAATCCCTTTTAATGTGAACCAAGAAAAGCATTATGTTACAAAGCACACCGTTTACAACTCATCAAAACAAAAAGAATGAAAGGGCTATGGGAAAAGAGCAGGAATTTAAGATTCCGAGCTGGATGATAGCCCATGACTGGACTAAATAGCAGAGCTAGCCCGAAGGAATAAATGAACTGCTCCAGCTCCTATGCTTCAATGCTCCATGTTTCTATGTGCTTGACATCATCACGCTATCTTTTTTGAGAACTATATAAAACCGCTCCAAAATAAACATCACCTTGTATACGTATTAATTTTACCAATACCCGAACCTGTTTGTATGCATTGCAACCATTATTTGTTGACTGGAAAATACAGCTGGCAATTTTAATAGATAAACAGGAGAGGTTTAGAGGGAAGATGGAGTAACTCAGCGGGTCAGTTATCATCTCTGGAAAAAAGGAATAGGTGACGTTTCTGGCCTGAAGAAGGGTCTCGACCTGAAACGTCAACTATTCCTTTTCTCCAGAAATCCTGTAAGACCTGTTGAGTTACTCTAGCTTTTTGGTTTAAACCAGCATCTGCAGTTCCTTCCTACAGGTTTAGAAGGATATGGGCCAAAAGCAAGCAGGTGGGTTTAACATGGATAGGGCAACTTGGTCAGTGTAGACAAGTGGGGCTAAAGGGGCTTTCCCAGCTGTATGACTCTCTATGATGATTTAATGTAGTTGTATAACATTGCATTCTCTATTATTTTAATGAAAGCACTACTAATATTATTGTAATGAAAGCCTTCAAAGCATTCATTGATTTATGATACGATTTTTTTGAATACGAAGAAATGATTGTCCAACAGTATATTTCAGGTAATGAACAATTAAGAGTGCTGGAATAATAAGTAAATGTAGAATGTGTGCTTTTTACTTTACTCTAGACTGTAGAGATACAGAGCGGAAGCAGGCCCTTCGGCCCACCGGAGTCCGCGCTAACCAGCGACCACCCCATACATTCACACTATCCTACACACACTAGGGACAATTTACAATTTTACCGAAGCCAACTAACCTATAAACCTGTTTATATGTGTGTGTGTATGTTTGTATTTACCGAGCCTGTATACTGATATATATACAGAACTTTATTACTTTGATATATTGTTTACAGAATATAATCTTTACATATTCTGTTGTTCTGTTGTATTCCATTGTTCTTTTTGGAAAAATACGACATTAAGACACTCTTAACTCGACCATGCCTATGGGTGTTTCCAACATTTTCTGTTTTTATTTCAAGTTAGCTGGCAATGGGAACCAGAACATGGTTGACGGTAATAACTTTACACAATAACTAGACCAAGGGTCTTGGCCCCTCAAGGGGGGTAGAGGGAGAGAGGAGGGAGAGAGGATGGGGGGAGAAGGGGGAGCGGAGGAGGGAAGCCGGGCAGCCTAGCGTGCTGAGGTCACAGAGGGGGGCTGATTCCCGAACGCTCCCGTTCGTGGCTGCAGGCTACGGGGGGGGGGGGGGGGGAGTGGTCGAGGGGGAAGGGGGGGAAGAAGAGGAGGAGGGGGAGAGGAGGAAGGGAGTGGGCAGCGGGGCACGCGTCAACAAAAGGACTCCAGTGGCTTCAATCCACAGCCCGGAGGGAGGGGGGTGATGTCACTCGCAGTGCATGGAATATAACGCGAGCAGAGCCATTGTGAGGCGCCCATCTCGTTTATTTTCCAACATTTGTGAACAATTTCATAAATAACTCAACAAATAAAGCTCAGATTTTTCGGGTAAGCGGATTTTTGACTCCAGGGAGTAAAATGTCTACCGGAATATGTAAACATTTTCCCGTTAGTGCGTTGTTTCTTCAAGTAGATGTGATCACACACAAACAAATAAATACACACACATCCAGATCCAAGATCAGAGTTTTATAGTAATAAGGATGTTTTGCCTTTACACTGAGCTTGAGTGCAGGTGGCTTTATGAATAGCTGCCACCAGCCTGATCTTTTCAGTAGCCATGAGAAACACATCCAGGTGCGTTGGCAAAGTTGCTACACAAAAAACACCGGGGCAAGTGTTTGAAATTGCATGTCAGATTCTTAAAACTCTTTCTACTTTGTTGATCCTGACAGCAGCACACTTAATAAATCTGTTACCTAAGATTACAAGATTATCTCAAATGTGAAAGCAATACGTTTCGAGTTACAGCACCAGTGGTGCGCAAAATATTTAAAGAAGGCTCAGGATCAGTGGTTCGATTGTAGGTGGAACCAAAGTGGGTGAGTGAATTAGTGAAAATTGATTGAATGGCAGAAAGTTAGTGGCAATGGCTTCTGTTCAGTTTTCTGCCACAAATTCCGGCTTCTTTGATTATGCACTGGAAACAGCGTGGCAATTCATCTCCTCTCTATTGCTTCCTCTGTTCTGGAAAACATGGCCCAGAATTTTTGGATATTGAAATAAATGTAAACCCAAGTTGTTGTTGGCAAGTTAGAGGCAAATTCAATTTAAACTGTGCACTTTGCATTTAATTAGTCTTCACATAATATTGTAGCTTTGGGTCGGGAACAGATTTGGACAGATGGCAAGTGTGCACCAGTAGAAGGGGTGGCGCAGTAGTAGAGTTGCTGCCTTACAGCGCCAGAGACCCAGGTTCGACCCTGACTACGGGTGCTGTCTGTACCTACATTGAATGAATAAGAATAACCTACAATTCAATATTTTTAAATGAAACAATCTTTTTGTCGTGCTCCCTTGGAGTTTTCTTTGAGGCTTGGTGTGAAATTAGTCAAAATATATTGGTTCAGGCTAATGATTTGTTTAGATGCAATTTGGCCAACTCACAGTTGATCATTCAGCCCTTGCTCCTGCGCTGTGTTCTAGCAGGATTAAGGCTTCTCTGCGATAAGCAGAAGATTAGATAATGTGGACCATCTGTTCTTCTCTTTCGATCTGCACCCTGCATTTGAAAATTTCACTCACTCGCTGAAAGGTTGAGCTGCTGCCTCACAGCGACAGAGACTCGGGTTCGATCCCGACCTCGGATGCTGCCGGTGTGGAGTTTGCACGTTCTCCCTGTGACCACGTGGATTTTCTCCATGTGCTCCGTTTTCCTCCAACATTCCAAAGGTGTGTGGTTTTGTAGGTTAATTGGGCCTCTGTAAATTTCCCCAAGTGTGTAGGGATGTGAAAGTGGGATAACATACAACTATTGTGAATGGGTGACTAATGGTCAGCATGGACTTGGTGGGCTGAAGGGCCTGTTTCCGTGCTGTATCTCTAAAACTAAACTTAAAAGTAAATTTGAAATCTAATTACTTTTCACTTTTTCCAGTTTCATTGGGATCTTTTGTACCAAGTGATCCTTTTGCACAATTGTATACCTAATTTATAAACTTCTGAAGCATATTTTAACATTTAGTAACTAATTCTAAAATATTAATTTATCTTATTCCACATCACATAAACTTTTTATATTTTTTCAATTTGAAAGTGTCCTTTTGATGTGGCGCAGAGGCTTCTTTCCATGCACTATCTTTGAACTAAACGCGACTTGTGCAACCCTTAACATATCCAAATTGTACATTGTATCATTGCCTATTGTAAAGATCTTTTAATCTTCACTTTGAATTTTTATTTTGTTTTGCTCAGCAAATGAGTATCAGAACAGCTGCAAACCAGATGTTTGGAATTGACATTGGCCTTCTGTCTTCTGGATAAATGCCAATAATCAACCAAATGTTTTGAAGTAAAGGAAGGAAATGATACCTGGATTCCATACATTTTTATCAAAGCAACATATTCCTGCAAAATCCAAAAGGTGGTTTCGCAGCCAGCAGCAATGCATGTAATTTATCTATGTGGGCAAAGCTGTAGAAATACACTGCAGTTTACAAGTCACGAACTCCCTGTCTATGGTTAGTGTCTAGTTTTAGTTTAGTTTAGTTTAGTTATTTTAGTTTAGAGATACAGCGTAGAAATAGACCCTTCGGCCCACATAGTCCTCGCCGACCAACAATCACCCTTACAAAAGCTCTTCAGTTTTTTGTACATGTGACAATAAACAAAACTAAACTAGTTTTATGTTATCCCAGTTTAGCATCCTACACACTAGGGATAATTTACAGAAGCCAATTAACCTACAAACCTGCACGTCTTTGGAGTTTGGGAGGAAACCGGAGCACCCGGAGAAAAACCACGCGGTAACAGGGAGAACGTACATACTTCATGCAGACTGCAACATAGTCAGGATCGAACCCAGGTCTCTGCCACTGTAAGGCAGCCACTCTACCACTGCGCTGCCTTTAAATGTCATTTTCCTACATGAGATATTGAAATTGCTTGTGGAATTGCTCATGGAATGTACACAGAAAATCCCTCTCTTCAAATTCCGCTGGAAAAAGACATAAAGTAGAGCTATTCCAATGTGCTCAAATCCGTGCTAAGGCAACTGAAGGCCAAAGTGCAGAGTCACACGTGAACTAAGGTTGTTACAGCTCCATGCAGAAATTCATCTTTGTTTTTCACATCCACGTTGGCAACATATTGAAGTTTTGTAGACTGACACAACAGTGCTATTCCAGTTACTGTTGTTCAATCATCAGATAATTTGCTGCCATAAGACTTTTACATCCTATTTATCTTAGCAGTTAGTTCGCCTGCTGACATTAGGCATTGAATTTCCTGACCAGTCTGTTTGATTGAAAGCTTCAATCCACATGGATAAATCATGCCTGACCAAAGTGAATTTTATGGCGTTATTTTAAATGTTTCAGTTGAAACACAATCTGGACAAAGTGAAAGGTGGTGGTTTTGGCAGTCAATACCATAGTTGTACTGATAAATGGAAGAAACTGCCCTGTTCCAGTAAAGCAAGAAAAATCAATCATACCTTCCAAAATCTGAAGAAGGGTTTCGACCCAAAATGTTGCTTCATATACGCTGCCTCACCCGCTGAGATTCTCCAGCATTTTTGTATACCTTCCAAAATGTTCTGTTGTGAGTATAATGGGTATGTATTTGTCCTCATTGTGTCACGGTGGTTCAGAATTTATCATAGAACATAGAAGAGTATAGTACAAGAACAGGCCCTTCAGCCCACAAAGCCCTCGCCAAATATGATACCACCCTGAACTAATCTCATCTGCCTGCACATGATCCATAATCCACCATTCCCTACATGTGCCTATCTAAAGGCCTCTGAAAAGCCACTATTATATCTGTCTCCACCACCACTCCAAGCACTTACCCCGCACATCTCCTTTAAACATTGCCCCTTCTGTCTTAAAGCAATGCCTTCTAGTCTTTGACATATCCACCCCAGCGGATAAATGGGCTGTCCCACCGCGTGGAGTTTAGAAGAGTTTGCCCTCGACTCATACTCGCAGCACGGTTGACACGAGGTCCTGGGAGGTCTTTGTAACTCTCCTTCATGCTCAAGAGTAGTTCCACCCATTTATTCAACCTCTCTATATATCTGAAGAAAGGGCTTGACCCGAAACTTCACCCTTTCCTTCTCTCCAGAGATGCCGCCTGTCCTGCTGAGTTACTCCAGCTTTTTGTGTCTATCATCTCCTTATACCTAATACCCTTATTTCCAGGGAGATAATCCAGGAATTATCAATGTTTCTCTGAGGACTCGGTGGGCCGAAGGGTCTAATTCCGCGTTGTATCACGAGGGACAAATTACAATTTTGCCAAAGCCAATTAACCTGCAAACCTGTACATCTTTGGAGTGTGAGAGGAAACCGGAGCATCCAGAGAAAACCCACACGGTCACCGGGAGAACGTACGATCTCTGTACAGACAGCACCCGTAGTCAGGATCGAACCTGGCGCTGTAAGGCAGCAACTCTGCCTCAGCGCCACCATGCCATCCTTCCCTTTTGTTCTCAGTAGTCAAAGGACAAAGGACATTTATTATCACATACACCAAATGTTGTAGTGAAATTTGTCTTGCCAATGCAGCACATTAATAAAGATAAGACATAACATTAGAGAATTTAACAACATAAAAACATCCCCCCACAATGGTTCCCACTGTGGGGGAAGACAGAAAAGTCCAGTCCCATCCACTGTTCACCCATAGTCGGGCCTATTATGGCCTCCGCAGCCAGTCCGATGGTTTTAAGGCCTTTTGCCGGAAAGCTGGAACTCGGACATCGGATGAACACTCCTCAGCGGCTTGGAAATGCCTGGAGCGGCCGCCTCCTCCCCCGCAGACAGCGGCTCCCGCTTCCTTTTCAATTGTTGGAAAACGAATTGTTGGATGAGCTATGTGAAAGCAACTGGAATCAATGGGAACAACTTCCAAAGTGAGTTGCCATGTGCAAGAGGGGAGAAGCTATGGAAGATGTTAGATGTTGATGAATAGTGTTCCAAGTACCAAGCATGATGAAGATGTTTGAGATTTAACTTGTGAAAGACACTGCATGAACGATCTTGAAACAAGATTCACTTGAGATGTTTCATCTATCAGTGCAACTTTGGAAAATATTACTAAACCACAGATTACAACAAAATGATATCTCTCAAATGTTTGTAAAAATGTAAGATGTCTATCATTATCTTCAGCAAGTGCATAGCTTACGATAAAAATTGTGTTTTATGAGTTTTGATATTGCTAACTAGTTAGTTACTCGTTTAATGAGGACATAAGAAATCACAAATCACCAATTGATTCATACTGCATACAGCACGGAAACAGGCCCTTCAGCCCCACCTTCCATGCCAGCCAAGATGCCCAATCTACACTAATCCCACCTGCCAACACTTGGCCCATCTCTCTCTAAACCTGTCCGATCCATAGACCTATCAAATGTTTTTAGTGCCTTTAGATGCTGGAATCTTGAGCTTACATTATGTTATTGAAGATTAGATTAGTTTAATATACCAAGAGAATTAAGCTACAAACCTGTATGTCTTTGGAGCATGGGAAGAAACCGGAGATCCCAAAGAAAATGCATGCAAGTCACGGGGAGAACGTACAAGCTACGTACGGACAAGCACCCGTAGTCAGGATCGAACAAGGGTCTCTGGCGCTGTAAGGCAGTAACTCCACCGCTGCGCCAACATGCCGTGTTGAACATCTATGCAATCCATATAGTTGCAAATGGACTTGTAACTACATATTCATTGCCAAGGGGGAAGCCAGCAAATGTTGACAAGACTACAAAAAGGATGACATAAGAATAAAATGCATTCACAAATGGTTTATATCCAGATGTAGAATGCTTTGATTTCCTCCACAAATTATCATTTTGATGTTGCTAATAAATATTTAAAAAACATTCTTGTGTTCAGGATAAACTTAGATAAATGGTATTCTAGCAGAAAAATTAAAGCCTTACAGATGTTTGCAACCTCAAAAAAATTCACCATGGGTACAAAGTACCATGCCATAATCCGGATTCCTTCCTTGAATGAACAGCCAGTACTTTCCGACACAAAGGAATGAAAAATAAGGTTTAGTGCCAAAGATCTTTTTTTTTGAGTAAAATCTGGACATGGTTTATTTTTGTAAGTGCCATAATTTTCTTTAAAGAGTACTCCAATCATTTCTTGGGAAAAAAATTCTGATAATGCCTGTGAAAGTGAAAAGTTAACTTCTCTTTCAGCGACAGGCAATCAATTTGTACAGTCTCTGGAGATAAGTTAACGTAAAAAATAGATGCAAGGGGGTCAAATGAGCAACCACAAGCCACCAAAAATGTGAGATTCACTAACATTCTTGAAAGTTTTCAAGAGAGATATAGATCTTAATGCTAACGGAATCGAGGGATATGGGGAGAAAGCAGGAATGGGGCACGGATTTTGGATGATCAGCCATAATCATATTGAATGGCAGTGCTGGCTCGAAGGGCTGAATGGCCTACACCAACACCTATTTTCTATGTTTCTGTCTTCTAACAAGCGTTTCTTTCAACAGTAAATTCCTTCTTTCAAGTGATCAAACTTTACAAGTCTAAAAAATATTTTCAACAAACTGGAACAATCTACAGTCAATTCCTTCCATGTCTGGGAAAGAGCTGACCATGATTTGAACTGGAAACATAGAAAATAGTAAATAGGTGGAAGAGCAGGCCATTTGGCCCTTCGTATTCCAAAAAAAATGAAAGCAAATGGTTTTATTTTCTACAAAAATACCTACTTTCTACAAAAAATGACCCCATTATATTCCAAATGTGCAAAATATATCATCGATTATCATATATTAATGTTAATGCAGATAAATTGTTCAACAAATGACAAAAATGTCATCAATGGCATTAGTGTTCAATAGCTGCAAAGAGCAGTTTAAAAATAAATGTAAAATATATGCAGAAAAGGCCAGCAAGTGCTTGACATACCTGTGTAATCTTCTCCTGAATTTGCTGGATTTATCTGAAATCAGTGAGGACCTAATTTCTCTTTCCAACAGGAAGATATGATGCAACTCCACAAGACTTTGGTCAGGCCGCATTTGGAGTATTGCATGCAGTTCTGGTCGCCCCGTTGCAGGAAGGATATCGAGGCTTTGGAGAGGGTGCAGAGGAGGTTTACCAGAATGCTGCCTGGATTAGAGGGTTTCAGGTACAAGGAGAGGTTGGATAAACTTGAACTGCTCATTTCTGGAACGTCAGAGGTCGAGAGGAGACTTGATAGAAGTATATAAAATTATGAGAGGAGGAGATAGGGTAGACAGTCAGAACCCTTTTCCCAGGGTGGAAATATCCAACACTAGAGGGCTTAGCTGGAAGCTGAGAGGGGAAAAGTTTAATGGAGATGTGTGGGACAGGTTTTTTTACAGGGAATGGAGGGGGCCTGGAATGTAATGCTGGGGGTGGTGGAGGCAGATATAATAGTGGTGTTTAGGCATTTAGATAAGCATATGGAAGTGCATGGAATAGAGGGATATGAATCATGTGCAGGCAGATGAACAAGGCATCATGCTCGGTACAAATATCTTTTGCATATCTTTCATTCATTGTTCTTTATCTCTCCACATCACTGTTTATATCTCTCGTTTCCCTGATCCCTGACCAGTCTGAAGAAGGGTCTCGACCCGAAACGTTGCCTATCTCCTTCGCTCCTTAGATGCTTCTGCACCCGCTGAGTTTCTCCAGCTTTTTGTGTAATGCTCGGTACAAACATTGTACCTGTTCTGTTCTATGATACTTATGAACTACTTTATACTTTCAATTGCCACATCATAGACTTTGGACATACTTGACTCCAGGAAGGAAGACAAAAAAAATCACCTTTTGATTAGTGCCTCTGAAAATCATCTATGTTTTTTAAGTCGGTAGAGGAACATTTTATTTCATTTATTTTTCTTCGTCTTGTTGAATTAAATCATGGAAACCAATGATTTGCAAAGCACCAAGTTTGCCAAAGGAACATTATGTGTGTTTTATCTACTCTACTGCATGGCAGTACCTTAACACTTTCAAATGTACTAAATTGTTTCCATAGTACACAAGGAAAAAAGAAACACTTAGCAGAACTTCACTATGATTCCGAAAACAGACACAAAATGCTGGAGTAACTCAGCGGGACCGCAGCATCTCTGGAGAGAAGGAATGGGTGGGTGCTGTTTTGGGTCGAGACCCTTCTTCAGAGTCTGAAGATGGGTCTCGACCCAAAACGTCACCCATTCCTTCTCTATAGAGATGCTGCCTGTCCCGCTGAGTTAATCCAGCAATTTGTGTCTATCTTCGGTTTAAACCGGCCTCTGTAGTTCCTTCCTACACATTCGATTTTGTCTTAACTACGATTTTGTCTTACACACTTAAAAAAAAAATTGAAGAAATTACAGAGAGAAACCCAAAAGATGCGTCCGGGAATCGCCGACTGCCCCCACCCCACCTCCCCACTCCCCCCCCCCCCCCCCATGTGGGAAGGATTGATTGGCTCGAGGGAGTGCCGGTTGTGTTGGGGGACTAGGCCTCCCGTGGGGGCTATGGGTGAGTGGTGGATTATTGTGTTGGGGGAACGGGGCCCAACGGGTCCCACTTGGTCTAGTTAGGAATAAAAAGGAACTGCAGCTGCTGGTTTACACCATGGACACAAAATGCTGGAGTAACTCAGCGGGTCACGCAGAATCTTTGGAAAAATGGAACAGGTGATTTTTTGGGTTGAAACCCTTCTTCAGGTTGAGAGTCAGGTGGGAGGTATGAAAAGCTTCAGAACAAACCAGAGCCCGCACCGATGAGCAAAGAAAGGCGGAGCCTACAATGGTCCATTGTTGGTAGTGGAAGAGGTGACAACAAAGGGATACGAACAGTGAAACTAGCATGACGACTAGGGTGGGGGGAGGTGCAGGGAGAGAAGGAAGGCAAGGGTTACTTAAAATAAGATTTTAAAATATTCATACCGCTGGGTTGTAAGCTGCCCAAGCGAAATATGAGGTGCTGTTCCTCCAATTTGCGTGTAGCCTCATTCTGACAGTGGAGGTGGCCTAGGACAGAAAGGTCAGTGTGGGAATGGGATGGGGAGTTAAAATGTTTGGCAACCAGGAGATCACGTAGACCAATGTGGACTGAACATAGGTGTTCATTGAAACATCTTAAACTGTCTTAGAGTGCATCATACGCGACGATATAGCTTACCGACCACCTGAAGTATTTTCACCTGAGGAAGGGTCCCGACCGAAACGCCACCCACCCATGTCCTCCAGAGATTCTGCCTAACCTACTGAATTTCTCCAGCACTCTGTGTCCTCATGGGTACACCAACACCCGATTCCTCCTTATCCAGAGATGCTGCCTGTCCCGCTGAGTTACTCCAGCATTTTGTGTCAATCCTGGTTGTAAAATATAGCCAGCAGATGGCGATGCATCCTCATTCATTTATAAAAGAGAGGCCTAGACTTTATTTTGTATAATGCATAATTTTTGTACAAAGGGATTTATTCAAAAAACTTACTTCTAAACGAGACATGGTAATTCTTGTGGAAGGTAATATTTATTACAATTTGTCATGGTATGAGGAGGTGTCTGAGAGATGGCGCCTGACACGGTGGAGGTCAGCAGGCAGACCACCACAGCACCTCCCTTGTCAGTGGGTTTAATAAAGAAGTGGTGATTGTGGCTGAGCGAGTGGAGGGCTGTGTGCATGCGGAGGGTGACAGACTGGAGTGGGTGAGGGGAATGGAGAAGTCAGGACGGTTGATGTTCCACCAGTAGATGGGATAATAAAGGTCCAAAGAGGTTGGAATGCCGGCAGGGGGAGTCCGTGAGGAGGAGGAATGTAGAAGAAGGCAGAAGGGGATCGTCATTTGGCAGCTATTCCCATTGGGATGACACATTCCACGCATAACACACCACATACCACCTATAACATAAATGCCACACTTTGTAACAAATGCAAAGCATTCAATAAATTAAGGAGAATGTGGAATTTGAAATTCACAAATACCATTCACAGGTTTGTGTCAAACATTTGTGTCTATTGGAATGGAATCGGTGAATGGTCCTGTTTTCTCTTTTCCCAGGGTAGGGGAGTCCAAAACAAGAGGTCATACATAAAGAGTTGAGAGTTGAGAGGGGAAAAATTTAAAAGGGACTTGAGGGGCAACTTTCGCACACAGAGAGAGATGGGTGGATGGAACAAACTGCCAGAGGAAGCTGCAGAGGCTGGTAGAACTATGTTTAAAAGTCATTTAGATAGGAACATGGATAGAAAAGGTTTAGAGGGAAATGGGACCATTATAGGTAAAGGTCCTCCTTGGGTAGACATCTTGGTCAGCATGAACACCTTTGGCCGAAGGACCATTTCAATGCTGTACGACTCTATCACTAAGAACATAAAAACTAGGAGCAGGAGTGAGCCATGGAACCCTTCCAGGCTGCTCTGCCATTCAATGAGATTAAGGCTGATCTGATTTTGAACTTCTGCTTCTGGTCTGCTCCTACCTCTTCCCCACAATCTCTGACTCAGCTGTAGACCAAAAACCTCTTGGATATATTCAATAATTCAGTCTCTGGTGCCCTCTGGGCTGTAAACATTACTAAGATTCATAAGGGACCCGAAGGGCAGAAACAGAAAATTTTCCTCATCGCAATGGGTGACTTCTTACTCCAAAACCAATGCCCCTTAGCTTTAGATATTCACAAAGAACATTGGTGCACAGATCATGGGTAGAGAGCGTGGTCAAGAGGAGTTCTGGGTACATCGCCTTTCATCAGTCAGGGTATTGATTGTAGAAGTTGGGACATTCTGTTACAGTTGCACAAGACATTGGTGAGGCTGCTTTTGGAGTATTGTGTTCAGTTTTGGTCACCCTGCTTTAGGAAAGATGTTTTACGTTGTACGAGTGCAGAGAAGATTGACAAGATGTTGCCAGGACTTGATAGCCTGAGCTATAGGGAGAGATTGAGAAAGTCAGGACTTTATTCGTTTGAGCACTGGAGGCTAAGGGGTGATCATATAGGAGATAAGAGTCATAGAGTCATGGAGTCATACAGTGCGGAAATAGGCCCATCAGCTGAACTTGCCCACACTGACCAACATGTTCATCCCATCCAACTACACTAGTCCCTCCTGCCTGCATTTGGCCCATATCCCTCTAAACCTGTCCTATCCATGTACCTGTCTAAATATTTCTTGAACATTTGATAGTCCCTGCCTCAGCTACCTCCTCCGGCAGCTCATTCCATACACCTACCAACCTTTGCATGAAAAAGTTCTTCCTCGGGTTCCTATTAAATATTTCTGCCCTCACCTCGAAACCTACAGTGGCTTGCAAAAGTTTTCATACCCCTTGAACTTTTCCACATTTAGTCACGTTACAACCACAAACGTAAATGTATTTTATTGGGATTTTATGTGATAGACCAACACAAAGTGGTGCATAATTGTGAAGTGGAAGGGAAATGATACATGGTTTCCAAATTTTATTACAAATAAAAAACTGAAAAGTGTGGCGTGCAAACGTATTCTGCCCCCCTGAGTCAATGCTTTGTAGAACCACCTTTCGCTGCAATTACAGCTGCAAGTCTTTTGAGGTATGTCTCTACCATCTTTGCACATCTAGAGACTGAAATTTTGCCCATTCTTCTTTGCAAAATAGCTCAAGCTCAGTGAGATTGGATGGAGAGCATCTGTGAACAGCAATTTTCAAGTCTTGCCAGAGATTCTAAATTGGATTTAGGTCTGGACTTTGACTGGACCATTCTAACACATGAATATGCTTTGATATAAACCATTCCATTGTAGCTCTGGCTGTATGTTTAGGGTCGTTGTCCTGCTGGAAGGTGAACCTCCGCCCCAGTCTCAAGTCTTTTGCAGACTCTAACAGGTTTTCTTCCAAGATTGCCCTGTATTTGGCTCCATCCATCTTCCCATCAACTCTGACCAGCTTCCCTGTCCCTGCTGAAGACAAGCATCCCCACAGCATGATGCTGCCACCACCATGTTTCACAGTGGGGATGATGTGCAGTGTTAGTTTTCCGCCACACATAGTGTTTTGCATTTAGGCCAAAAACGTCAATTTTGGTCTCATCAGACCAGAGCACCTTCCTCCACATGTTTTCTGTGTCCCTCACATGGCTTGTGGCAAACTGCAAACGGGACTTCTTATGGCTTTGTTTCAACAATGGCTTTCTTCTTGCCACTCTTCCATAAAGGCCCGATTTGTGGAGTGCACGACTTATAGTTGTCCTGTGGACAGATTCTCCCACCTGAGCTGTGGATCTCTGCAGCTCCTCCAGAGTTACCATGGGCCTCTTGGTTGCTTCTCTGATCAATGCTCTCCTTGCCCGGCCTGTCAGTTTAGGTGGACGGCCATGTCTTGGTAGGTTTGCAGTTGTGCCATACTCTTTCCATTTTCAGATGATGGATTGAACAGTGCTCCGTGAGATGTTCAAAGCTTGGGATATTTTTTTATAACCTAACCCTGCTTTAAACTTCTCCACAACTTTATCCCTGACCTGTCTGGTGTGTTCCTTGGGCTTCGTGATGCTGTTTGTTCACTAATGTTCTCTAACAAACCTCCGAGGCCTTCACAGGACAGCTATATTTATACTGAGATTAGATACACACAAGTGGAGTCTATTACTAATTATGTGACTTCTGAAGGCAATTGGTTGCACTGGATTTTATTTAGGGGTATCAGAGTAAAGGGGGCTGAATACTTTTGCACGCCACACTTTTCAGTTTTTAATTTGTAAAACAATTTGAAAACCATGTATCATTTTCCTTCCACTTCACAATTATGTGCCACTTTGTCTTGGTCTATCACATAAAATCACAATAAAATACATTTACGTTTGTGGTTGTAACGTGACAAAATGTGGAAAAGTTCAAGGGGTATGAAAACTTTTGCAAGCCACTATATGTCCTCTGGTTCTCAATTCCACTACTCTGGGCAAGAGACTCTGTGCATATATTCCTCTCACTGTGTGCGTGCTTTCTCCCCTTTACATGTTCTATTTCTTGCTTGCCAGTCTTCATGCTTCTGACCAATACAGATACATCAATACATAAGTTCATAAGTGTTAGAAACGGAATTTGCCCATTCGGCCCATCAAGTCTACTGCTCCATTCAATCATGGTTGATCTACCTTCCCCTCTTAACTCATTCTCCTGCTATCTCCTGATTACCCTCGACACCCGTACTAATCTAGAATGAATCAATCTCCGCCATAAAAATATCGATTTACTTGGCCTCTACAGCCTTCTGTGACGGAAGCGGAACAGTGCGGAGGGAGCTTCAGTCGGTGTCTGAACCTGTCCCTGGGAATGTGTGACAGGACAGTTGTGATGCATGTTGTATGTGAGTTTGGTACGAATGGAGTTATGCATTGTATTATCTGATTTGATTGCACCACATGCAAAGCAAAGCTTTTCACTGTATCTGACTATAATAAAAGTATTGTTTCTATGTAAACCTGATGGTCCCAATGCTTTGGCTAGATGGATACACCCAATTTGACAGGTCACATATCAAATCAACATTACCCGATGACTCACCTCACCAACTGTGTTCTTTATTAAACCTGCGGAGGACGTATAGGATCAAGTTACTCAATATGAAATGCAATATCAGGCTGCAAATATACTGTCCCGATTCATAAACAGACTTGCAATCTAATTAGCAGCTGCAAAATTGAAATCAATATGGCATTTCATGCCCAAATTTTATGGTCGATCAACTCATTTAAGGCATGTCTATTATTCTACTTTAAAAATAAATAATCTTCCATTTGCTGAGCAGCCTGAATATTTTACACATTAAATGCTTGAATATAATAATAGCAGGTTACATTGATGTATACAGCACCTTTTAAATGGTCACATATCCTTTACATTTCAGTAGACTGATCCCAGATTCTGCTCGACAGCTGTTTCTAGTATTTTCAGATTTATTTCAGGTTTGCATACACTGCAGCTTTTTTTTTGATGGTCACAAATATTTATGCATTGCTGGTTTGCACCGAAGGTAAACACCACAAAATGCTGGAGTAACTCAGCAGAGCACGCAGCAGCTCTGGAGAAAAGGAATGTGTGACGTTTCGGGTCGAGACCCCTCTTCAATGTCTGAAGGAGGGTCTCGACCCGAAACATCACCCATTCCTTCTCTTCAGAGGTGCTGCCTGTCCTGCTGAGTTACTCTAATATGTATGCATTGTTTCTGATGGAATTCAGCACTTGAGCACCCTGAGCAGTTGTGGGTTTAGTGGGGAGTTTTTTCACCCATTCTGTCTCTCATCACTCATTGAGAGTTTATTGTGTTTCCTCATTCTACCAGTCCTGCGTTATTCCCTCTTCTCGAAATATTTGGGTCGTGCTGAAACTTTGCTTACATCCTTCAGCACCCACGACAATGATCTTTCCACAATTTAAGGATATTAAAGAACTCTAGAAAATAGCACACATGTGCATAATTACACAAGCCGCTCATAATCAATCACCAACCATACTGAAAATAATTGCTTTTGTTTAGATAGCGTTTTGTGCGTCCTTTTTGCATTTGAAGGCACAAAAGCCTTCAGCACAAGCATTGTTTCACAATGTCAGTTCTAATTAATCACATAAACTCCCCTCTCTGTCTGGTTCCAAGGGTGCAAGGGTACATCATGTTATGCTACGTAATGTCTGCATCAACACACCACCCTGCATCAAGTCCAGGACTAGAGGGCATAGCCTCAGAATTAAAGGACATTCCTTTCTGGAAGGCGATGAGGAGGAATTTATTTAGTCAAAGGGTGGTGAATCCGTGAAATTCTTCGCCACAGAAGACTGTGGAGGCCAAGTCAATAGATATTGTTAAGATGTAGATACTTGATTAGTACGGGTATCAGGGTTTTTGAGGAGAAGGCAGGAGAATGGGGTTGAGAGGGAGAGATAGATCAGCCATAATTGAATGGCGGAATAGACTTGATGGGCCGAATGGCCGAATCCAGCTTTGATCACTTATGAACATTATCTAATTGTGCCTTTCTTGCCTCAAAACACACAGCGTTTTGTAGTATTCATGCAGCACATGCAAATTTTACATTTGTGCAATAGTTGACCATTAACTCATATTTAGATGGATATAATGTGTAGGAAAGAACTGCAGATTATGGTTTAAATCGAAGGTAGACACAAACTGCTAGATTAGCTCAGCGGGACAGGCAGCATCTCGATAGAGAAGGAATGGGCAACGTTTCGGGTCGAGACCCTTCCTCAGACTGATGTCAGTGGGCGGTGCAGAGATAGAATGTAGTCAGAGACAGTAAAACTGGTGAGAGAACTGGGAAGGGGGAGGGGATGGGGAGAGAGGGAAAGCAAGGGCTATTTGAAGTTTTAGAAGTCAATGCTGGGGTGTAAGCTGCCCAGGCGAAATATGAGGTGCTGTTCCTCCAATTTGCGCTGGGCCTTACCCTGACAATGGAGGAGGCTCAGGACAGAAAGGTCAGATTGGGAATGGGAGGGGGAGTTAAAGTGCTGAGCAACCGGGAGATCAGGTAGGTTAAGATGAACACAGGTGTTAAGTGAAATAATCGCTGAGCTTGCGCTTGGTCTCGCTGATATATAGGGGATGACACCTGGAACAGCGGAAACAGTAGATGAGGGAAGAGGTGCAAGTGAAAGTGAAACGTTGGTATAGTTAGATATAGCTCTTAGGGGTTAGATATAGCTCTTAGGGCTAACGGAATCAAGGGATATGGGGTGAAAGCAGGAACAGGGGACTGATTCTCTATGATCAGCCATAATCATATTGAATGGCGGTGTTGGCTCAAAGGGCCAAATGGCCTACTCCTCAACCTATTTTCTATGTTTCTATATTTCTTTGTGGTCTTTGACCAGTGTTTAATTCCTGCTGGAGCTGCCTCTATCTGTCTGACACCTGGGTCTCTCCATCCCTCCCCCACCCTAGTCATTAGAAACATAGAAACATAGAAATTAGGGGCAGGAGTAGGCCATTCGGCCCTTCAAGCCTGCACTGCCATTCAATATGATCATGGCTGATCATCCAACTCAGTATCCCGTACCTGCCTTCTCTCCATACCCTCTGATCCCCTTAGCCACAATGGCCACATCAAACTCCCCCTTAAATTTAGCCAATGAACTGGCCTCAACTACCCTCTGTGGCAGAGAGTTCCAAAGACCCACCACTCTCTGTGTGAAAAAAGTCCTTCTCATCTCGGTCCTAAAGGATTTCCCCTTTATCCTTAAGCTGTGACTCCTTGTCCTGGACCTCCCCAACATCGGGAACAATCTTCCTGCATCTAGCCTGTCCAACCCCTTAAGAATTTTGTAAGTTTCTATAAGATCCCCTCTCAATCTCCTAAATTCTAGAGAGTATAAACCGAGTCTATGCAGTCTTTGTTCATAAGACAGTCCTGACATCCCAGGAATCAGTCTGGTGAACCTTCTCTGCACTCCCTCTATGGCAATAATGTCCTTCCTCAGATTTGGAGACCAGAACTGTACGCATTCTGCTAGTTTCCCTTCGTTCTCCCCTTCTCCACAGACAACAATGGACCGTTGTGGGCTCTTTGGTAATCGGTGCCGGCTCTGCTTTGTTCCGTACCTTTCCATACCTCTAGTTTCCCTCTCCCCTGCATCTCAGTCTGAAGAAAGGTCTCGACCCGAAACATCACCTATTCATTCTATCCAGAGATGCTGCCTGACCCACTGAGTTACTCCAGCATTTTGTGTCTATCTTTGGTCTTTACTTCTTGTGCCTAAAAATATGCTTCTTTATTTTTTCTATAAATGGGTACCATAAAGTGGTTCATCTTGTTTCATGATCACCTTCATTAACATAGCCTGTGGTTTATAAACACCCCTTGTTTATCTTTGCTTCAGAATGCTTTGCTAAATACTTCCTTGATCTAATTACGGCCTCTTCTAATATGTCCTTTAAATTAACTTCATTTGGTTGGCCTAATTTCACATCATCTTTTTCCAGTATGAAGGGCTAAATCCACAAATTTCTAATATTTTCTCATAATGTCTAGAAATCTCATCATCAACAGCAATACAAATTTATTTATTAAAAGATTTTTGGGCAAATTAACATCTGTAAATATTCTGCCAGCTTTGCACACGTCTTTACACGTTGAAAATTCTTTATGTAAGGTTTTAAGTTACTTCTTTATTCTGGATATTAATTTAGTTAATCTCACACACCAGAATGAACTTGCCACAGACTGTTTTGGGGATTCTTTGCTTAATTCTGCACAAAGACCAGAACCCTTATACATGTCAGGAAATCAAATCTCGCTGAGGTCGGCCATTTCAAATGTTGACTGCATGTTCCTGCATCCTTCATCTCTAGTACAATTTTAATTTGTTTTCTTTCTGGGCAAAAACAGTATACACCTCCAGATTGAGGGACAGTTTCTTCCCAGCTGTTATCAGGCAACTGAATCATCCCACCACTACCAGAGGACAGTCCTGAACTACTATCTACCTCATTGGTGAACATCGGACTAGCCTTGATCGGAACTTGCTGGCTTTATCTTGCACTAAACATTATTCCTTATCTGTACACTTTAAATGGCTTGTTTGTAATCATGTTTTGTCTTTCTGCTGCATGTTTAGCCCACAACAAATGTTTTTCACTGTACCTTGGTACATGTGACAATAAATTAAACTGAATAACAGTTATCACCATTAAATTAATATTTATAGTGTTTACAGAGCATTTAATGTGCAATCGTGGCATTTTCATGAAACTTAGGGCAAAAGGACTTTGCAGAATGGACTTAATGTGCAATGCTGGCTGATTTATACATGAATATGATAGTAATATTCGCTGTTTTATCATTGCTGTATTTAACTCTGTTAGCCATAAAAGGCACATGATCTAAAACTCACTTTCTTTATCTGAGAAATGTAATGCAGAATTATGGGTTGGAAGTTCAGAAGTGAAATCAATAATAGTTAAAATGTAATAAACCATTCAGCATAGCACGTTGGTTTTGTCAATGTTATTGACTCCAGCAGAAGTACATCCTGATACAAGCTGTAACCTGAAGAATTTAAGCCTTCAGCACGAGAACCCGTTTCACTTGAACAATAACATTTTCTAAATCATTTTTTTACATTTCCACTTCTTCAGACCTTTAATTGAGCATGTCGAGATTTGTGTTTAGTAATCCCTATTCAAACACTGCACAAAGCATAACTGATGGTCCATCTATTATAGATACCAAATGCTAGAGTAACTCAGCGGGACAGGCAGCATCTCTGGAGAGAAGGCATAGGTGACATTTTGGGTCGAGACCCTTCTCCTATTCATGTTTTTTTACACATCACTGAGAACCTGTTGCAAAAGAAAATGGTTGCTTGACACTGACCAAGTACACAGCTTTGAACTCAGTTGTTTAAACCCAAACATCAGTTGTTTGGAAGCCATTCCTCACATAACTCAGTTTAGAGACACAGCGTGGAAACAGGCCTTTGGGCCCACCTAGTCCTCGCCGACCATCAATCACCCGTTCACACGAGTTCCATGTTATCCCACTTCCACACCCTGCACCTAGGGGCAATTTTACAGTATCCAATTAACCTACAACATGGCCGTCCGAAGGGGGGGTGCGCTGGGTGCGACTGCACCCCCCTTTTTTTCCCCCAGAGAAAGAAAAAATCCCCAGAAAAAAAAAAAAATCGGAGCACAATCAGTGCTTCCACAGTCAGAAATCGTCTGAAAATCTGGTTCCGGTCGCTGGGGGAGGAAATAAATGCGCTCATCCGCACCTGTGCAGTTGGGATGGGGGGGGGGGGGGGGGGGTGGGGGGGTGGTGCGGGTGCGGGTGGATCTGTCCGCAGTAATGCAGCAGTCCGTTGATGATGTAGCTGCTGTGGAAGCTAGGCAGAAGATGGAGTTGGAAGATCCCCTTGGTGCAGTTAGATGGAAAACATTATCACCAATTTTATTCAGAGCTAATTGCGATTCTAACCAATTTTAATAAACTTCGTATAAAATATTGGAAATTTATGAAATATACATTTTAATGGATCATTATATACAAATGTAACATTTCCATTTCGAGGTCATTTCGAAGCCAATAGCCTAATCGTTAAAGGATTAATGGACACTGTATTGCATAATACATGTTAATCATAACATGAAATAAATCTATAGCATTATCCTGTATTATTTAATTACAGCAGATAGTCTGAAGCGTGCAGCAGCATCCTGCAGTGGAAGATTCAAAAGAAAGAAAACTTCACACACAAGGGCTGCGGTGATCCACAAACAAATCACATCCTATTTCTCAAACGGTAAATTACATCACATTTGTATTTGATTTAACCCGTTGATGCCATAGACATTTTCTTTTGTCCTTATATTGATACATTACAAAGTATTACAAATGAAAATACGAGCATTGCCATTTAAATTCTTGATAGAACATTGCCAATTTTCATGAGAAACATTGACCTTCAATTATCAAAATTGCCAATTTTATAAATTACTGATCATTTTTGCATTAAACAAGATCTTCGGAGCATTCTTTATATAGAACTTTTAAAAATGTAGGCTCAATTTGTAAAGAATTTGCTCTCTGTTAATCTTCTAAACGTGTTATGATTCTATATCATGAGTTCTTACAAGAATTGTGAAAACTCCACATATATGCAGCCTAGCAGTAAAATATGTTTCGAATACATGTAATGTCTTAAGTCCGGTTAATGATAATATTGGCCAAATAAAATGTCACAAAATTGAGAATCTCTGTATTTGCAAAGCCTGTTTGTCCACTTTCTGTGTCCTGGGTCTCCTCCACGGCCAGAGTGAGCAACACCGCAAATTGGAGGAAAAGCACCTCATATTCCGCTTGGGGAGTCTGCATCCTCTTGGCATGAACATTGAATTCTCTCATGGGGGTACACAAAAGGCTGGAGAAACTCAGCGGGTGCAGCAGCATCTAAGGAGCGAAGGAGATAGGCGACGTTTCGGGTCGAGACACTTCTTCAGACTGGCTAGGGATCAGGGAAACGAGAGATATAGACAGTGATGTGGAGAGATAAAGAACAATGAATGAAAGATATGCAAAAAAGTATCGATGATAAAGGAAACGGGCCATTGTAAGCTGTTTGTAGTGTGAAAATGAGAAGCTAGTGCGATTTGGGTGGGGGAAGAGATAGAGAGAGAGAGGGAATGCCAGGGCCCGAGGGCTGAGGGAGAGGTGGGAAGGGGAAGAGACAGCAAGGGTTAACAGAATTGAGAAAATTCAATGTTTAAGCCCAGAGGATGCAGACTCCCCAAGCGGAATATGAGGTGCTGTTCCTCCAACTTGCAGTGTTGCTCACTCTGGCCGTGGAGGAGGCCCAGGACCGAGAGGTCGGATACGGAATGGGAGGGGGAGTTGAAGTGCTGAGCCACCGGGAGGTCGGGTTGGTTATTGCAGACCGAGTGGAGGTGATCGGCGAAACGATCACCAAGCCTCCGCTTGGTCTCCCCGATATAGATCAGCTGGCATCTGGAGCAACGGATGCAGTAGATGAGGTTGGAGGAGGTGCAGGTGAACCTCTGTCCGACCTGGAAGGACTGCTTGGGTCCCTGAAAGGAGTGGAGGGGGGAGGTGAAGGGTCAAGTGTAGCATCTCTTGCGGTTGCAAGGGAAAGTGCCCGGGGAAGGGGTGGAGCGGGAGGGAAGGGAAGGGAAGAATTGACAAGTTGCGGAGGGAGCGGTCTTTGGGGAAGATGTGGCGAGTGGAGGGGTCACGTTGGAGGTGGAGAAACTGGCGGAGGACTATCTGTTGTATGTGCTGGCTGGTGGGGTGAAAGGTGAGGACCAGGGGGACTCTGCCCTTGTTGTGAGTGGGGAAATGGGGAGAGAGGGCAGTGTTGCGGGGTATGGAGGAGACCCTGGTGCGAGCCTCATCTATAGTGGGGGAGGGGAATCCTCGTTCTCTGAAGAATGAGGACATTTGTGATGAACTGGTGCGGAGCACCTCATCCTGGGAGCAGATGCGGCGTAGACATAGGAATTCGGAATAGGGGATGGAGTCCTTACAGGAAGCAGGGTGGGAGGAAGAGTAGTCCAGGTAGCTGTGGGAGTCAGTTGGTTTGTAGTGGATGTCGGTCAGGAGTGTATCACCTGCAATAGAGATGGTGAGGTCAAGGAATGGTAGGGAAATGTCGGAAATGGTCCAAGTGTATTTGAGTGCCGGATGGAAGTTGGTGGTGAAATGGATGAAGTCAGTCAGTTGTGTGTAAGTGCAGGAGGTGACACCAAAGCAGTCGTCGATGTAATGGAGGTAGAGGTCGGGGATGGGGCCCTGGTACGCCGAGAACAAGGATTGTTCGACGTACCCGACAAAGAGGCAAGCGTAGCTGGGGCCCATGCGTGTGCCCATAGCCACGCCTTGTGTTTGGAGGAAATGGGAGGAGTCAAAAGAGAAGTTATTGAGTGTAAGGACCAACTCCGCTAGGCGGAGGAGGGTGTCAGTGAACGGGTATGGGTTGCTCCTCTGGTCGAGGAAGAACCGGAGGGCTTTGAGACCATCCTAATGGGGGATGGAGGTGTAGAGTGACTGGACGTCCATGGTGAAGATGAGAGGATGGGGGCCTGGAGAATGGAATGCGCGGAGCCGACGGAGAGTGTCTGAGGTGTCTTGAACATAGGTGGGGAGGGATTTAACAAAGGGGGATAGGATGGAGTCAAGGTATGTGGAAATGTGTTCGGTGGGGCACGAACAGGCAGAGACAATGGGTCTGCCAGGGCAGTCGGGTATGTGGATATTACGGAGAAGGTAAAATCGGGCCGTTCGGGGCTGGGAAACAATGAGGTTGGAGACTTGGGGGGGTAGGGAGCCGGAGTTGATGAAGTCGGTTATGGTGCTCGAGATGGTGGCCTGGTGCCCGTCAGTGGGGTCATGGTCCAGGGGTAAGTAGGAGGAGGTGTCTGAGGGTTGGCGAGTGGCCTCCGCTTTGTAGAGATCTACGCACCAGACTACCACGGCACCTCCCTTGTTGGCTGGTTTGATAACCCAGTCTGGGTTGTTACGGAGCGAGTCGATGGCAGTACGTGCGGGGGGGGGGGGGGGGGGGGGTTAGAGATTGGAGTGCGACAGGGGAGTGGAGAAGTTGAGGAGGTTGATGTCCCGTCGGCAGTTCTGTATAACGAGTTCTGAATCCGGAGGGCCACGAGGAGGGGTTCGTGGGAGACAGGAAAAGGGATCATCAGTGGGGGCCGAGGACTTGTTCCCGTGGAAGAACGCTGTGAGGCGGAGGCGACGGTAGAAGAGCTCCAAGTCGTGGTGGGCGCGGAACTCATTGAGGTGGGGACGGAGGAGGACAAAGGTAAGACCTCTGCTGAGGACCGACCTTTCGGTGTCGGAGAGGGGGAGGTCTGGGGGGGATGGCGAACACGCGGCAAGATGGGGGTTGTGGCCGGGGGAACGCAGGTGAGTGCACCGAGGACGGAGCGTTGTGTGGTGGGGGGGTGGAGGGGCTGTGGTGTGGGCGGGAAGAGCAGGGGGGTTACATGGTAGGTTGGGGGTGGGGAAGACCCAGTGGAATAGCCACTGAGGTCACCGGGGCTGGGGAGACGGGCACTAGCAAAGATTATAGAGGAGCAAGATGCGCCACTCAGTGGAAATCCAATGGACTGGTGTGTAGTAGTAACGGAACGTCACGGCCGCCATTTTGGCGGATTGCCTCCCCATGTGCAATCTGCTCCAAAGCTACAGAGCAGTTGTAAGCAAAGATTAGAGGAGCAAGATGCATTAGAAAGTTATTAGATTTATTTGTAATAGATCTTTACTTACCTCTCGATCCCTCTCTATCCCCCCTCTCGATCTCCCTCTTCTCTATCTCTCCTCGATCACTCTCTCCCCTATCTTCTCTCGATCTCCCTCCCTCCCCTCCCCTCCCCTCTCCCCCTCCTTCCCTCTCTCTCTCCCTCCCTGTTCCTCCATTTCCCTCGCATCTTTCCTCCCCAGACCCTCCTTTTGCGTAGTTTACCTTGCACTGCATTGTACAGCTTACCTTGTATTGCTTTAACACACACTGCACAAAATTACAGGCACGCACAAACACACATTCATATAAATATATGGTGGGACAGATAGAAGCAAATCTTTGGATAGAAGAGCTTATTAAAATCTTCCTACAAAGACCACTATGTAATTTATTTCTATCCTCTTTTGGGCCTAAGGCATAGCAGGGCCGCCAACTCTCACACAGAGGGAAGGGAGGGAGAGAGGGAAATCGAGAAGAGAGGGGAGAGAGATAGATCGACCGGGGAGAGAGAGAGAGAGAGATCGACCGGGGAGAGAGAGAGAGATCGACCGGGGAGAGAGAGAGAGATCGACCGGGGAGAGAGAGAGAGATCGACCGGGGAGAGAGAGAGAGATCGACCGGGGAGAGAGAGAGAGAGATCGACCGGGGAGAGAGAGAGAGATCGACCGGGGAGAGAGAGAGAGATCGACCGGGGAGAGAGAGAGAGATCGACCGGGGAGAGAGAGAGAGATCGACCGGGGAGAGAGAGAGAGATCGACCGGGGAGAGAGAGAGAGATCGACCGGGGAGAGAAAGAGATCGACCGGGGAGAGAAAGAGATCGACCGGGGAGAGAAAGAGATCGACCGGGGAGAGAAAGAGATCGACCGGGGAGAGAAAGAGAGATCGACCGGGGAGAGAGAGAGAGATCGACCGGGGAGAGAGAGAGAGATCGACCGGGGAGAGAGAGAGAGATCGACCGGGGAGAGAGAGATCGACCGGGGAGAGAGAGAGAGATCGACCGGGGAGAGAGAGAGAGATCGACCGGGGAGAGAGAGAGAGATCGACCGGGGAGAGAGAGAGAGATCGACCGGGGAGAGAGAGAGAGATCGACCGGGGAGAGAGAGAGAGATCGACCGGGGAGAGAGAGAGAGATCGACCGGGGAGAGAGAGAGAGATCGACCGGGGAGAGAGAGAGAGATCGACCGGGGAGAGAGAGAGAGATCGACCGGGGAGAGAGAGAGAGATCGACCGGGGAGAGAGAGAGAGATCGACCGGGGAGAGAGAGAGAGATCGACCGGGGAGAGAGAGAGAGATCGACCGGGGAGAGAGAGAGAGATCGACCGGGGAGAGAGAGAGAGATCGACCGGGGAGAGAGCGAGAGATCGACCGGGGAGAGAGAGAGAGATCGACCGGGGAGAGAGAGAGAGATCGACCGGGGAGAGAGAGAGAGATCGACCGGGGAGAGAGAAAGAGATCGACCGGGGAGAGAGAAAGAGATCGACCGGGGAGAGAAAGAGATCGACCGGGGAGAGAAAGAGATCGACCGGGGAGAGAAAGAGATCGACCGGGGAGAGAAAGAGATCGACCGGGGAGAGAAAGAGATCGACCGGGGAGAGAAAGAGATCTACCGGGGAGAGAGAGCGATAGAAAGAAGAGAGGGTGATCGAGTGAAGAGGGGATAGAGAGGGATCGAGAGGTAAGTAAAGATCTATTACAAATACATCTAATAACTTTCTAATGCATTTTGCTCCTCTATAATCTTTGCTTGCAACTGCTCTGTAGCTTTGGAGCGGATTACACAGCGGCCGATCGAGAGACGAAGATCATAGAGAAGCTCAGTTTCCCAGTAGACGCCATAGTCGACGCCATCTCTGGTCCGCTAATATGGCGTCGACAATCACACACGTGATACTACGCCTTTTCCACTGAGTGGCGCATCTTGCTCCCTAGGACCCAGTGCCGTTAAAAACAGAGTTTTGGGAGGAGTTAGCATCGTGGAGGCTTCAGGCCCGCTGCAGGGTCTAGTCAGCAGGTGAGGCGACGGCTGCTGGAGGGCGGTGGAGTGCGTGGGTCGGCGGGCGATGCGTGGGAGGTCCCGGTGAGCGGGTGGTCGGTGAGGCGGCGAGAAGAGTGGGGTGCGGTCCAGCGGCGATGTTCTGTAGGCCCAGTCCGGCGGCGATGCAAGGTGAGGCGGGTGCGGCTGTGATCTTCAGCGGGCCCAGTACAACGGCGATGCTGGATGGGCCCGGTGCGGCGATGAGGTTAGGTGGTCCCGGGGGGCGGCGAGGTTCGGCGGTCACGTTGTGATGGGCGGTGGAATCGGGGAGGGGGAGATAAACAGAGTTACCGGGCAGGCAGCGAGGCTGGGCGGCATCGGTAGGCGGGTGGAGGTCGGTGAAGGCGGCGTCCTGGTGAGTCCTGGAGGCGCTCCTTGTGGTCAAGATGGCGTCGGGGGACTCAGGTCGGCGGCTCGGGCCAGAGTTGGGGCCCGGGGCCTGCGGTCGAGTCGGGGATTGTCGGTGGCTGGAACGGCCTGGAGTTGAATTTTCTCAATTCTGTTGACCCTTGCGGTCTCCTCCCCTTCCCACCTCGCCCTCGTCCTCCTTTTTCCTTTCTCACCCCCCCCCCCCCTCCAATCTGAAGAAGGGTTTCGGCCCGAAACGTTACCTATCTCCTTCGCTCCATCGATGCTGCTGCACCCGCTGAGCAAAGATTATAGAGGAGCAAGATGCGCCACTCAGTGGAAATCCAATGGACTGGTGTGTAGTAGTAACGGAACGTCACGGCCGCCATTTTGGCGGATTGCCTCCCCATGTGCAATCTGCTCCAAAGCTACAGAGCAGTTGTAAGCAAAGATTAGAGGAGCAAGATGCATTAGAAAGTTATTAGATTTATTTGTAATAGATCTTTACTTACCTCTCGATCCCTCTCTATCCCCCCTCTCGATCTCCCTCTTCTCTATCTCTCCTCGATCACTCTCTCCCCTATCTTCTCTCGATCTCCCTCCCTCCCTCCCCTCCCCTCTCCCCCTCCTTCCCTCTCTCTCTCCCTCCCTGTTCCTCCATTTCCCTCGCATCTTTCCTCCCCAGACCCTCCTTTTGCGTAGTTTACCTTGCACTGCATTGTACAGCTTACCTTGTATTGCTTTAACACACACTGCACAAAATTACAGGCACACACAAACACACATTCATATAAATATATGGTGGGACAGATAGAAGCAAATCTTTGGATAGAAGAGCTTATTAAAATCTTCCTACAAAGACCACTATGTAATTTATTTCTATCCTCTTTTGGGCCTAAGGCATAGCAGGGCCGCCAACTCTCACACAGAGGGAAGGGAGGGAGAGAGGGAAATCGAGAAGAGAGGGGAGAGAGATAGATCGACCGGGGAGAGAGAGAGAGAGAGATCGACCGGGGAGAGAGAGAGAGATCGACCGGGGAGAGAGAGAGAGATCGACCGGGGAGAGAGAGAGAGATCGACCGGGGAGAGAGAGAGAGATCGACCGGGGAGAGAGAGAGAGAGATCGACCGGGGAGAGAGAGAGAGAGATCGACCGGGGAGAGAGAGAGAGATCGACCGGGGAGAGAGAGAGAGATCGACCGGGGAGAGAGAGAGAGATCGACCGGGGAGAGAGAGAGAGATCGACCGGGGAGAGAAAGAGATCGACCGGGGAGAGAAAGAGATCGACCGGGGAGAGAAAGAGATCGACCGGGGAGAGAAAGAGATCGACCGGGGAGAGAAAGAGAGATCGACCGGGGAGAGAGAGAGAGATCGACCGGGGAGAGAGAGAGAGATCGACCGGGGAGAGAGAGAGAGATCGACCGGGGAGAGAGAGATCGACCGGGGAGAGAGAGAGAGATCGACCGGGGAGAGAGAGAGAGATCGACCGGGGAGAGAGAGAGAGATCGACCGGGGAGAGAGAGAGAGATCGACCGGGGAGAGAGAGAGAGATCGACCGGGGAGAGAGAGAGAGATCGACCGGGGAGAGAGAGAGAGATCGACCGGGGAGAGAGAGAGAGATCGACCGGGGAGAGAGAGAGAGATCGACCGGGGAGAGAGAGAGAGATCGACCGGGGAGAGAGAGAGAGATCGACCGGGGAGAGAGAGAGAGATCGACCGGGGAGAGAGAGAGAGATCGACCGGGGAGAGAGAGAGAGATCGACCGGGGAGAGAGAGAGAGATCGACCGGGGAGAGAGAGAGAGATCGACCGGGGAGAGAGCGAGAGATCGACCGGGGAGAGAGAGAGAGATCGACCGGGGAGAGAGAGAGAGATCGACCGGGGAGAGAGAGAGAGATCGACCGGGGAGAGAGAAAGAGATCGACCGGGGAGAGAGAAAGAGATCGACCGGGGAGAGAAAGAGATCGACCGGGGAGAGAAAGAGATCGACCGGGGAGAGAAAGAGATCGACCGGGGAGAGAAAGAGATCGACCGGGGAGAGAAAGAGATCGACCGGGGAGAGAAAGAGATCGACCGGGGAGAGAAAGAGATCTACCGGGGAGAGAGAGCGATAGAAAGAAGAGAGGGTGATCGAGTGAAGAGGGGATAGAGAGGGATCGAGAGGTAAGTAAAGATCTATTACAAATACATCTAATAACTTTCTAATGCATTTTGCTCCTCTATAATCTTTGCTTGCAACTGCTCTGTAGCTTTGGAGCGGATTACACAGCGGCCGATCGAGAGACGAAGATCATAGAGAAGCTCAGTTTCCCAGTAGACGCCATAGTCGACGCCATCTCTGGTCCGCTAATATGGCGTCGACAATCACACACGTGATACTACGCCTTTTCCACTGAGTGGCGCATCTTGCTCCCTAGGACCCAGTGCCGTTAAAAACAGAGTTTTGGGAGGAGTTAGCATCGTGGAGGCTTCAGGCCCGCTGCAGGGTCTAGTCAGCAGGTGAGGCGACGGCTGCTGGAGGGCGGTGGAGTGCGTGGGTCGGCGGGCGATGCGTGGGAGGTCCCGGTGAGCGGGTGGTCGGTGAGGCGGCGAGAAGAGTGGGGTGCGGTCCAGCGGCGATGTTCTGTAGGCCCAGTCCGGCGGCGATGCAAGGTGAGGCGGGTGCGGCTGTGATCTTCAGCGGGCCCAGTACAACGGCGATGCTGGATGGGCCCGGTGCGGCGATGAGGTTAGGTGGTCCCGGGGGGCGGCGAGGTTCGGCGGTCGCGTTGTGATGGGCGGTGGAATCGGGGAGGGGGAGATAAACAGAGTTACCGGGCAGGCAGCGAGGCTGGGCGGCATCGGTAGGCGGGTGGAGGTCGGTGAAGGCGGCGTCCTGGTGAGTCCTGGAGGCGCTCCTTGTGGTCAAGATGGCGTCGGGGGACTCAGGTCGGCGGCTCGGGCCAGAGTTGGGGCCCGGGGCCTGCGGTCGAGTCGGGGATTGTCGGTGGCTGGAACGGCCTGGAGTTGAATTTTCTCAATTCTGTTGACCCTTGCGGTCTCCTCCCCTTCCCACCTCGCCCTCGTCCTCCTTTTTCCTTTCTCACCCCCCCCCCCCCCCCTCCAATCTGAAGAAGGGTTTCGGCCCGAAACGTTACCTATCTCCTTCGCTCCATCGATGCTGCTGCACCCGCTGAGTTTCTCCAGCATTTTGTGTACCCTCGACTTTCCAGCATCTGCAGTTCCTTCTTTAACACTTCTGTGTAAGGTTGCAAGCTGTGAGTCACGCTCCAAGGAGTCTGGACCCTAGATGGAAGTTGAGGATAAGGCGAGGTCCAAATGTTTTTCCTTTTGTTTAAATGTATGAGGCTTTTGTAGAAGAGCTAAGAGGTGTTGCATATGCATGATTAGGATTGGTCAGATAGAGGGTGTTGTAAAGTACTGTTAATTACGTTGCAGAGTGTTTGTGCTGTTATCTTGTGAAGTGTAAAGCTTTGTTCAAATTGTTTATACTACCTGGAGAAATGATTCTATTCTTTTGTAAACTGTCTTCCTGCTAGAACTTTCTGTAGAAACAATGTAATGGTGAATTTTGTGATTGGTTTCGGGGACTGTCAATAGCTATAATCTAATCAAGATTCAAGAGAGTTTATGGGCATGTGTCCCAGATAGGACAATGAAATTCTTGCTCGAACTTCTCTCGAGCATGAAGGAGAGTTACATAGACCTCCTAGGACTAGGTGTTGACCATGCTGCGAGTTTGCGAGTGCAAACTCTTCTGAACTCGCAAATTAGGTCCCGCAGAGAACTGATTTTAGCAAGAAATGGAAAACAAACAACTTCATAATTAGAGGTGATCAACTTTAAGCAATTTTACTGATAACCAACCTCAAACAAAGGGTGAAAAACAACACCATATTTGAAGAGGACCGATGACATCATGCTAATGGATGACTGATGTAAAGGACTATGTGGAAGAAATGTAATTGGATACGAAGGGGGAAGGAAAGCTTTGTTTAAAAAAGGTATATAAGGTAATGCCAGAAGAAGAGGAGTAGCGACTCTTTGCAGTGTTACCTGGTCTGCGTCCGGGTAACTGATGTAGAGACTCTTGCTCAATAAAACGTACGTTTTTGGAAACCCAGTGATGTGATGAAGAAATCCTAAAGCAGACTCCTTCAGCCTCTCCAACTTGTCCGCCATCTCCAGCCACTTCAAGTGCCATGCTGTGCGCGACTTTGGCGCCTTTGAGGGGGCTGGGGGGGGGGGGGGGGGGAGGGGGAGGGGGTGGGATTAAAATGCAGGTTTGTATCGCTTGTCGGAGAGGGATTTTCTCTGGCTGCTAGTCGATGAAGAAAAATCGATCGGACTTCCGATCCCGGCTTTTTATTAAAATAAATCGCTGAACAATTTAATAGTTGGATTAAAGTAAAATTTCTAATGCCAACAACGTGACTCATCGCAAAAACAGGACAAAACAAAGGGTAAGTCGCTTATTTTATATATAATCTTGCTTCTTGGAGTGGCTTTAATCTAATCTTCGTTGCGAAAATGTTATTTGGGCCCCATACGAATCGCTGGTGTAAGTACAGAGTTGCTTATTTGTTACAATCTGAGGAATATGATGATGCTACTGATTATGGTATACCAATGTACCAGCCAGCAACTGATCTTCTCCATAAAGACTTGGTCTATTGCTAGAAATTGTAATTTGTTTACTTATCTATTACGGGCTTGTAGCATATAAAACAATAATATTAAAGTTCTGATCTTGAGAATATCACATTTTTGAATTTTCAAGGCAGTCTGGGTGTTTAATTACTATTTCCATCACAATGGTCAATTTTGTAATTAGCTACAATTAGGTAAGTAACTAATTATATGCTTTAATTTCAGGTCATCCAAGTAACGAGTTTCATCGCCTGCAACACTACACCAGGACTTCCATGAGCAATGACAGCAAAATTAAAATGCAATGTGATTGGCATGATGCTGCCAAATCAAGTCAAGTCGTCAAGGTAAGTCAAGTCAAGGTAAGTCGTCAAGTCAAGGTGAGTCAAGTCTATTTGTCACATACACATACAAGATGTGCAGTAAAATGAAAGTGGCAATGCCTGCGGATTGTGCAAAACAACGGAACAGGTGCACCTGAATGTATATTGCCATTTACCACTACTTCTGCAAGGGCATTCGTTGGCCTTACCCTATATACCAACCCTGGTTCCACAAATCTTGTCATGCCACCCCCCTTTATGAAAAACTTCATACGGGCCTGTACAAACCTGCATGTCTTTGGAGTGTGGGAGGAAATGGGAGCGCCCAGAGAAAACCCATGCTGTCACGCAAAGAATGTACAAATTCTGTACAGACAGGCCCGAGGTCAGGATTGAACCCAGGTCTTGCATCTTTGGAATGTGAGGCAGAAGCTCTACCCCTGCGCCACTGTGCCAGTCAGGTGCTGGAACCCTGAGCAAAACACAAATGCTGGAGGAACTCAATGGATCAGGCAGCATCTGGGGAAGGAATAATCAGGTGACGTTTCTAGTTGGGCTTCTTCCTCAACTGTCACATTCAGATGCTAAGTTTTATGTGAATTATATTATAATGAAATATGCAATGTTTGCCTATTGTAACCTTATTCCTGACGCTCAGATGGTGCAACGCCTGTTTGGACATACAACTATTTAGGTCATGATATGCAGCATTTTCAGAAAGTATATTTTGTTCGCTCATGTGTCAGACGACGTGTAGCTCGCTGTTGGCTTCGGTCGTCATCCAGCATGTTGACAGAATTGGTCGCCAGATGGGTCACAGAGTGCATCGTGTCGTTGTTTCCGGTGATCACCACGAGGAGGCTTCTGTCATGATCCCCAGAAAGTATACTAAGAGTCATAGAGCCATACAGTGTAGAAACGGGCCCTTTGGCCCAACTTGCCCAAACCCGCCAACATGGCCCATCAACACTAGTCCCACCTTCTTGCATTTGGCCCATATCCCTATAAACATGTCCTATCCATGGACAGTACCTGTCCAAATATTGTTTTCAATGTTGTGATAGTACTTGCCTCAACTACCTCCACTGGCAGCTCGTTCCATGCACCCACCACTTTCTGTATGACAAAGTTGCCCTAAGGTTCCTATTAAATCTTTCCCCCTTAAACCTAACCCATCTCCTCTGGTTCTCAATATGCCTATTGTGAATGAAAGACTCTGTGCATTTACCCAATCTATTTCAGATTCAGATTCAATTTTAATTGTCATTGTCAGTGTACAGTACAGAGACAACGTGACTTAAATGGAAAAAAGATGGAAAACTGAATGAAGAATTGCTTCATGAATAGCTTCTGGATATGGTTTTACTTCGGAGTTACATGAATGATTTCGTCAAGAACCCCGTCCAGGCCGCATGCGCGTCAGTACGTCAGCCGCACTGGCGCAAGCACCAGACTGGCAGGACAGAGCTCCTGCCAGCGGTAAGTTAAACCTAGAAGGTAAGTTTGTTTTAACTTACCAGGGTTTTTTTCAGGCAAGAGCCTCTCTTTAACAGAGGTTTCCTGCCAGTTTCACAGCCCGACGAGTGTGCCGGTTATGGACTGTGGAGAAACCCAGTCCGACCGCAGAAGCAGAAAAGATCCGGTTGCGAGATAAGGAGCCGCTAACACGGCAGTCTGCGGCTCCCAGCCTGCGGGGAAGCCGTGGAACGGCAAGGAAATAACGCCAGAGTCACTGACAGTGCGGTCAGCAACTCACAGACATTGGTCCCCAGGCAAAGAATTATAATTGGACTCATTCAGCCCTATTTGGACTTGGATGCGTCGAGATACAAGGGTTTTCTCTTAATAATAATATGTATGTTATAGTGTTTTTTCTTAAAGTTAAAAGCTAAAGGCAAAGTTAAAGTCATAAAAGGTTATTGTCATATGTCTCTGACAATGAAATCCTTGTTGTTTAGCACAAGTTGCTGTGAAGGGTTAAACAGTGTTTTAACCCTTCACAGGTAAAGCTGTACACTAAAAATGTTGATTTAATGAGCCTACACTGTAATACAGCGGGCATATGGGACAGGCCACACCAGCAGCGTCTGGGATATGGCTACTTCATGTGTAATAGTGCGGGCCTATGGGACAGGCTGCGCCAGCACCGCCTGACAGGACTGCTTCATGTATGAAAGTGCTGGCCTATGGGAGAGTCATGCCAGCAGCGCCTGATACAGGACTGTTTCATTTGTGACATTACCGGCCTACGGGAGAGCTGTGCTAGCAGCGCCTGGTACAGGGCTGTTTCATGTCAAAAAGCGCCGGCAAGGAGCAATCCTTCTCTCTCCAACATTGATGAATAATACAAATTACAACAATAATCCAATTATATACAGTACAATTCGAATTTGGAAATAAATAAAACACAATTTAAAATTAAGAAATTTATCTCTCTTATCTCCTATCGGTGAAAACCCCTCATTTAAATCTTCAACTATAGATAAAGCATTTATACAATGGGAAAGAGCTGGAATTAAAATATTCGGAGATGTGTATGAATTGGGAAAACTATTATCATTTAAACAAATACAACTAAAATACCATTTGGGAAACAATCAGTATTTTAAATATTTCCAAATCTGTGACTATCTGAAAAAAAATGCACAAGACTATCACAATATGCCTCCAGACTTACTGGAAGAAGTAATGAATACAAAGGCAGAATCAGCAAACCTAATATCATATATATTATATTCTAAATGCAGAAATACCAACAACAGAAGGTATCAGGAGAGACTGGGAAAAATAATTAAGTATAAAAATTCCCAAAGAAAGGTGGGAAGAATATTTATTAAATGTGCATAAATGTTCAATTAATGTAAGACACACCTTAATACAATTTAAAATCTTACACAGATTATACTATTCAAAAACTAAAATAAGTAAACTTTTTCCCAACGTCTCATCTATGTGATAAATGTCAATGTCAAGAAGCTAATATAGCGTACTCATTTGTCTTTTGTACAAAAATGCAAACATTTTGGGGTTTTTTAACTCCACATTTATTGACATAACAAAATACACATACAGGCAAAACAAAGAGACACACAAAAGACAATCGCACAATAACAAAATACAAATCATCTAACCTCTATTTGCATCACATTGGATCCTCTTAGCATTCTATCATAGAAGCATCTTATTCACAGGCACCATAGCAAGCTTGTCCATTCATATCCTTAATCAATCTTGGCATTTGTAATAGTAACGGTTTCCATATAATATTAAAGGCATCGGTCCTCAACTGGAGTTTAGCAGTTATACTTTCCATCAAGTATACATTTTTCAATCTTTTTAGCAATCAACAGCATCACCCCAAGCAAATAATTCTGATTTTGAATATCTGTGCTGCTGGAGTATGTCCTAATACAAAACAAGTCGGTTCCAAAGGTAGATCCACTCCCATAATTAATTTAATCTCTATCTGGATGTCTCCAGTATTGGTACAATTTGGGGCAATCCCAAAAAACGTGTGTGACCACCGATCTTCCCACATTGTTCATAATAATGTTCATTTCCAATTCCCGTTTCTGTTTTGTTTCTATAGTATTTGCTTTTATATCGTCTTGAAGTCCTTGATATAAATGGAATATCAAATTACTTTGTAACACCCTCTATAGTGAATACCCTATACCCTCTATAATAAAGATTATTTCAAGAGTTCAGAGTCTTTCATTTGAACATCATAGAGGACACTATCAAGGTGTCCTATTTTAGGCCAACATAAACATTACAATTCGTCAGTATAAAAATTCTCATCCTATCACTGATGCTCACAGTTTCACACTGCTATCAAAATATTTTCCAAATTTGAAGGTAGTCTACATATCTGCTCCCAATCTACATGTGTCTGTAAGTAGTGCCGTATTTGGAGGAACCTAAAGAAATCCGACCCAGACAGTCCAAATTCATTCTGCGAGTGCTCGTAAGATTTGAAGACTCCCCCACAAAAAAGCTGGTCCACAGTAATAAGCCCTTTATCTGTCCAGTTTCTAAATCCCTTATCATTCTGCTGGGTATAAAATTGGGACTAGCAGCTATCTTCATTGCTCTAGATATCGAATTGAAAAGATTTAATTGCTTTCTTAGAGCTAACCACGTTTTCATTGTGAATTTAATCCAATCGTTATCTACTTTTAATTTCTTCCAATTTACTTGAGTTAGAAATGGGAGCCCAGCCAGGGCAATACTAGGACATGCATTTTGTTCTATTTTCACCCATCCCGTTTCCTCATTGTTCGTTAACCATGCTATCAATGTTCTCGGCTGTGCTGCCCAACAATAATATTTAAAGTTGTGCATATTTAAGCCCCCTTTTTGTTTTGATAATAACAGTGTCTTCAGTCTTACTCTGGGTCTCTTATTTTGCCACACAAATCTTGTTAACTCTTTGTCTAACACCTTAAATTGAAATAATTGATTTCAATTTAAAGATTGAAATAAGAAAAGCAATCGGGGCAAAATGTTCATTCGAACAACTTCCACTCTACCAATTAAAGGTAAAGGGAGAATATCCCATCTGTGCATGTCTGCCTTAATATTCTTGAGTAATTTACCATAATTAGCTTCATACAATGCAGTGAAAGAGGAAGTGATGACAATACCTAAATATCTAAAACCCTCCGAGACCATTGGAGCCTGACCTGATCATTTAATTGCGAGGGCCACAGACCTGACAGCATCATTGCTTCTGATTTTGAGTCATTTATTTTATATCCTGATATTTCTCCATATTCCTGTAAGACTTGCATTAGGCGAGGCACTGAGGAAATAGGATTACTCACATAGATCATAACATCATCTGCAAATAGTGAAATTTTTTGTTCCCCCCCCCCCCCCTCGATCATCTTTAATGCCCTCAATATAGTCATCTTGCCTAATAGTTTCTGCGAGTGGCTCTAAACATGTCAAAAAGCAGGGGACTCAAACTGTCTCCCTGTCTAACTCCCCTCTTTAATTAAAAAAACTCAGAGCAACATCCATTTACCCTCACACTTGACTTTGGATTTAAATATAATGTTTTCACCCAATCAATAAATTTTGTATGGAACCCCATTTTATCTAGTGTATATTCAAGATAGACCCAGTCTACTCTGTCGAAAGTCTTTTGAGCATCTAGACTTAATAGCATTGAAGCCTGATGTTTCCTTTTTGCACATGTCATGATATTCAGGACCTGTCTAATATTATTGGCTCCCTGTCTGCCCAGTATGAACCGTATTTGATCAGGATGTATCAATTGTTTTATAATTTTTTGGGTTCTCTTAGTTAATATAGCACTGAGTATCTTTAAGTCATTGCATAAGAGACTTATCGGTCTGTAGCCTTCACATCCTGTGGGATCCTTCCCTTCCTTATAAATAACAGAGATTATAGCCTCGGCCCATGATCTCTGTGGGTTGCCTTCAACCAAGGCATAATTATAGACTCTAGCCAGAATCGGAGAAAGCTTGTTCTCAAAACATTTATAAAACTCTCCTGGAATCCCATCCGTCCCTGGGGACTTGTTGTTCTTTAATTTTTTTATTACTTCTTTTATTTCCGGCTCTTCTATTTGTGTTGTCATATTTCTCGCTTCTTCTTGAGAAAGGCAGGGCATTTTTAATCCAGAAAAGAAAGGTCTGATCTTTTCCTCTTTATCTATGATTTCAGGAGAGTCATATAACTGTTCATAGAACGATGCAAATGCTTCTGTGATTTCTCGTGGTTGTGAGACAAAATTTCTAGAAATTGGATGTAGAACTTTAGAAACTGCTCGATTAGCTTGCTCCTTACGCAACTGAAATGCCAGAAGGCGACTAGCCCTGTTTCCCTTCTCGTAGTATTTTTGATTTAAGAATCGAAGGGCTCCTCCCGCTTCATATGTTAGAAGCTCTTCTAACTCGTGTCTTTTTTGTTTTAGTTCCTTTAACAAATTCTTGTTTCTATTGTTGTTTTTGTGTTCTACTTCCAATATCTTTATTTTACTTTCCAAGTCAGATTGCTTCTTCAACCTATTCTTCCATACTCTACTCGATATTTCAATCATTTTGCCCCTTATTACTGCTTTTGCACTGTCCCAAAGCGTGGATAATGTTACTTCACTATTGTCATTGTGGTCAAAATACTCTTTGATACATTTCCTAATTTCCCGTGTCACTACATTATCTGTCAATAAAGAGATGTTTGCTCTCCAATATTTAAAATTCTTTTCAGTTCCCAACTCTAAGGTAAGGATTATGGGCACATGGTCACTGATCGTTATTGAACCAATTTTACAATCTACCACTTTATATGTATATTGTTTGAGAACACAAATCATGACTATACGTGAGTAGCTCCCATGCACATTCGAAAAGAAACTATAATCCCTCTTGGATTTTTATATCTCCATGAGTCTACTAACTCCCCTAGCATATTATTTAATATTTTGTTTTTGTTTTGTTTGGTTCTACTCATCTGGTAATCTATCCAGCCTCCCATCAAGGACCACATTGAAATCACCCCCTAGTATTATCATACCTTTGGCATTTTCTGCAATTATATTTGCAATGTCTCTAAAGAAAGAGCAATCATCTTCCGTTGGTGCATAAATATTTATAATCGATACTACCATCCCACTTATTGTACCAATTACCATTACATCTCTCCCCAATGTACAAGGTACTTGAAGTACCTTTTCCACAGAGAAAACAACATTTCTATTGAAAAGAATAGCCACTCCTCTCCTTTTCCCATAGGAGGCACTAAATACCTCACCAACCCACTCTCTTGTAAGCTTTTTATGTTCATTTTCCACCATATGCGTTTCTTGAATCAATGCAACTCCACATCCTAAATTCTTAGTTGGCTCAGAATTTTTCTCCTCTTTATGGGGTGATTTAAACCGTGGACATTATAACTTACTATCTTTAAATTTGTCATTATCCCACGTGGTGTAATCTACTAGTTGCTTTCTATACCATTTTTTTTCTTGCGCTGGTTAGCCTGTGAATATCCGCTGTGCTCAAAATACAATTTACTAGGGTGCGATGTAACAATGATAAACATTTTCCAAACTAACAAATCAATAAACAAATCATTAAATCAATATACAATAAAACTTTACACATAGGACCAAAAAACAATAAAGAAAAAAGCGACTTCCTACCTAACAAACCCATCTAGACACCCTAAACTAGGTGGTGTACCAGCTCCTCGTAAAAAGGCGAAGAGATGTGACTAGGTGTCTCCTGGGTAGCCCACTTATGTGTGGTTGCAACTACAGTAAGGTTGCTCTAAATCCCACTTTGGGACTTTTGAATTACAATTATAAACAAAAATAAATGGCAGGTATCTTTCCCTCCCACCCGAGAGAGCCCCCCTCAATCCCTCTCTTTGATAGTACATTTAAATCAATTAGAAAATATAATACATTACAAAACCAGCTGTATATGTGCTGTAAAACATGGCATAATTACCCTTTGTCAAGAAAACAAAACCAGAGAGTAAATGTACAAACTATTTACATATTATTTGTCTCATCTTATACTATTATCTGTTCGTATAGATGTTAATTGTCCACTTCATTAACTCGATAGTCTCTTTGAGACATTTTATCATTTGCACATATGACCCACGTTTCTGTGCTTATTTCAAACTTGTCTATAGTCCATCTCCTGTGATACCCAGTATGGTGCAAAGATCTTCCTCTGACAGATTTGCCAATCCTCTCTGGCCGCCTGTTTTATTCGTCCCCCTGACCAGTGGTCTCACAGCAGTTCTCTATTCAACACACCTCTGGACTCCGATCTGATGTAAATCCCCATCTTGTCCAGTACTGCCTCAGTCAATGTCCTGAAGGATTTAACTCCAGAATCTAGGAAGACCTTGAGCTGTGCTGGGAATGGAGACTTGGCTTTAATATTTTTCTCCCATAGTTGCTTAATTGCCTGTTGTACCTCCTTACGCTTTCTCTGGACTTCTGGCGAGTAGTCTTGATCAAAATACACTCTGTCCCCATCATATATTATCTTATGCTGCTTCAAAGCCTGTCGCAACACGAGATCTTTGGTATAATTGTCTAAAAATCTGACTATTATAGATCTTGGTGGGGCTAGCTCTGCACTCGGTCTAGCTGCGAGGGACCTATGTGCTCTCTCTATATTAATAGTTATATCTTCCGGGAGTTCTAGGGAATTCCTCAACAGTTCATTTACAAACTGGAACATGTCCTTTTTTTCCTTTCCCTCTGTGACTATATATCCGCACATTTTTACGCCTCGCTCGATTTTCCAGGTCCAGACATTTCTCTGTTAATTTAGCTTCTCTCTGTAACAGGTGGTTAATCACTCTCCTTTCCTTATCTTCTGTTGAACTTACTCTGACCTCCATTTCCTTCAATTTTCCTTCCATCTTTTCCATTCGAGCTGTTAAATCCTTCATTTTATCCTCCACTCTCGTTAATCTATATTTGGTATCTTCTGAGGCTTCTTTGTGTTCTTTTCTCAACTCTCTCAGCTCGGAGAGAATTAACGGGCTTTCCTTATCAAACCGGGCATCTTGAGGGGAGCCTCTGAAGGTTAGTTCCTGACCTTCATTCTTTCCTTTACCTCCTAGCTCAGATGCCTTACGTCGACCCATCATGCTCAGACAGCCGTTAGCACTCCTTTCTCCTCGTAAATCACAGTATTTATCTTTCTTATGGCTGGTTTGAAGAGGGCCTTCCGGAGAGCAGGTCGATTACACAGTCTTCACTGTCATGGTGTCACCGCAAGTCCATCTCCTTTCTAAAGGAACATTTTCCCACATCCTCTTCACAGTCCCACTACTTCCTATTTTTACACCATCAATAAAACGAGTTACACTACACAGGATTCCTCATGCAACAGATTGAATAGATGGTGAACAGATGGGCCCTCCGTACTAATCCATGTAGCACCTATTGGTCAGTTACCCAATCCAAAAATGACCTAGGTATTCCTAGCCTGCTTTCAGTCAGTTTACCAATTCTTAACCCATGCCAGCATGTTACCCCCAAAATCATGCACTGAAATCTCTTGTGCACCATAAGTGATAGGAGGAGAATTAGGCCATTCTGGGATAGTCTGCAAACATTTTGGACTGAAATTTTTGACATTTTCACGAAAATATTTAAAATAAAACTGACTCAAAAGCAGACTGGATTATCTTCGGAATATCGGAAGATAGCCCTGAATTAAATGTGTTTCAAAAGACTCCATATTTGAATATGGCTTAATAACTGGAAAAAAGCTAATCTTAAAATTCTGGAAAAATACTCCTATACCAACAGTTAATATGTAGATTTCAACTATGTTTGAAACACTACACTTAGAAGATATGAAACTCCGACTGGCAGGAAAATCAGACTGTTTCTATAAGACGTGGTCTGCTTTTATAAATCTACCACAAGGATAAGGTGCAAGAATACCTCAAAAAAGTACTGGTGTCGGGTCTTGGTAAAGGGGGAAGAAAAATTGGCGAGTTGGTAGATTCCTTTTGCGAGATGTTTATAATAAAGTAACTGGCTTTTCTTCTTTCTTTCTCTTTCGTTCCCTTTTTCTTTTTTTTATCCTCTCCAGGGTCTATCTCAATCTCTCCGGTCTCTAACTCTTCAATGGTTTCCTTTCCCTCTGTCACGCTTTTATACTTTCGCATCTCTTTTTCACTCTTCTACTTTCTTTGCTGTTATTTCTATCCCTTTTTTCTCTTTTTTTAGCCTTAAAAATTTAAGGGGTACAATGACTGTAATACAATATAAGGGATGTACACTGATGTAACTTATGGTACCTCTAATAAATAAAGATTTTTAAAAAAAATTAAATTAAAAAAAAAAAAAAATTTTAAACGCCGGCCATTCGAGAAGTGGCGCCAGCAACGCCTGGGACAGTGTTGCTCAAGTTGCTACGCCCACGGAGTTGGGAGATGATTCTCCACCAGGGCTGGATAGCAAGGCCCACGGAGTCGGGGATGATTCCTCACTGGGGCTGGATACTGCGTTTGAAACGACTATCCCAAATACAGCAACTGTTGCATACAGTGCTACAGCAGGGCACACGCCAACAGGAGGAGTGTCAGCACCATCCTGAACAAAAATGGCACCAGCAGTATCTAGTAGAGAACTGTTTGATAGTACCTTGATAGATGAGGATTAGTTCTGACACCGACTCTGGTGGTAGGGTGAGACAGAAGTTTCCACCTCTGCAGGCCGCACCAGCAGCTCCAGTTACAGAGCTGCTACAGGTCTCCCTCTTGGAGGCAGAGACAAAGACGGGTCGGTATTCTGCTGACACTGAGTCTCAGGGTATGGCCGTGGGGCATACCCCAAGGGATGAAGGGCACGTGTCAGAGGTACCTTTTTTCCTGACAACAAAGCTGCCATCCCAGCAGAATATTCTATTTCGGTATAGGTCCAATGGGTTCTTATCAGTATTGGTATCCTGCGGACTGCGGCAGCACCTGTTTAGGGCTGCCTACGAATCGCCCTCTCTGAGGAGGGAAGAGCAAAAGGGCAAGATATAACTTGCTCTAAACACGTCAATAGAACATACTAAAGCACATATGTGCCGGTAGTGAACAGCGCCAACAGGGGGATGTGAGAGCGAGCCACCGAATCTGTTATTCAGGTAGGCCTATTCAACAGGGGAAGAAAACCTGGCAGACAAATCAATTAGGCCAACGGCGGGCAAACGTCATCATTTCAGAACGCACCCCAGGCGCTCATCGGCAGTAAGCAGTTGACTGGAGCTGGAGGCAACATGATAGCTCAGAAATTCCATGCACCTTACCAACCCTACTCAACACAATCGGTCTAGCACTTCCAAAACATGGGTAAGTGCACCGTTCACAAGTTGTAATATTTACATTTGTTTTGTACAGCACACAAAGGATAAAAACATCTGGTTAAGGCACAGTTGTAGCATTCCAAGCAAGTTTGGATTATTGTCAGGGTTATTTTTTAAAGTTAAGGTTCGGGAATTGGGCAAAAGTTCTCATGCAAACCACCCATGGAATAAGGCAAGTTATTATGAAAAATGGAGAGTGTTGGGCATATGAACTTTCTGGATATAAAAACCTATTCCTGACTAACAACAGATTCATAAGGGTCTCAAAGATCCATGCTATGCAATTCCCATTACAGAGGTTATCAAAGACAATATAACTGTACTAGTAACAGTAAAACATTGCGGAATGGGACAAACTGTTCGTTGGTCATTGGGATTTACCTTTAATTATTAATTAGCCTTGACTCCGCCCTGTGGCAAGAGATTGGAGTTAACAGCAACCTGTTATAAAACTGACTTTCATTTTCATCAAGCGTAATTGGCAATATAGTAGCTGTGTTCCAGCTGAGCAAATCAAGGAACTGATATCGTGTAAGTAGCAACCTCTCAAAGGACAATTAGACCATTGTTAACAACCTTATGCTATTGTCAGCTGAAGCTGCCTCAGTCACAATGATGAAGTGACAGTATTCAGCATTGCTGAACATGACAATGAACTCATTTGAACTTGAAACTCGCTCCTTTAGTTTGGTCGGTCGAATTCAGTTATTACAAACTGATGTTAAGGACTCTAAGGTGAGAAGTCCGAATACCATCTCTAGTTGGAGGTATTGGAGATTTGCATGTTACCAATTCTTCAATTGTTGGTATTAACTAAATATATACACTAGATGTTATCCATGGGTAAGGGGCGATTGAGCGAATATACATATTCTACATGCTCAATTTCAAGTTGCTACTTTACAATGGTGACATATGTTAGTCACATGGCAATCAAGTAAAAGTATCCTGTAATAATTACCTAATCTCCTTTGCCACTGGTGTATCATCCAGTTCAGATTGATGACAACACAGAATAGGTATTGGTTCTCAAAGTATTATGAAAGTATGGTTCAATGCTACATCAAATATCGACATGTTGATTATGTGCCCACCACGCCCATAAAAGATATCTCTCTCATAAAAGATCATCTGGTAGTTCTCGAGTCCCGCATGTCACTTCGGTGATTGTTATTTGTGATTTCATAACGCTGCGTTGAAGATTGACGTACATGTGGCCGAGACTGGGTTCTTCATGTAATCACCAACGTAACTCCTCATAAAATCAAGATCAAACTTCAAACTGGTAAGTTCTCATTAAATCTTACTATTTTATATAATGTACAATCACACAATGGGCTACAAAAAGAAAGCTGTAACAGATTAGACAGCATCAAAAGCAGAGTTTTTGACACAAAATACTGGAGTAACTCAGCGGGACAGGCAGCATCTCTGGAGAGAAGGAATGGGTGGCGTTTCGGGTCGAGACCCTTCTTCAAACCGATGTCGGGGGAGAGGGAGGGACAAAGATAGAATGTGGTCGGAGACAGTGAGACAAGGTTTTCCCACCAATCTTACTGTCTCTGACTGCATTCTATCTCTGACCCGCCCACTCCCCTGACATTAATCTGAAGAAGGGTCTTGAGCTGAAACATTACCCATTCCTATCAAAATGTTTCATCAGAACACAAGAAGTGTGAAATTAAGTTTGTTTTATGTACAGAGAGGGTGGAGGAGGGACCTAGAACAAAGGAAGGGGGAAAGCTATATTTACTTGAGAGAAACGGTTGCAAAACAATTTGGTTAACAAATTAACAAGGGCAGTTGAAGAGAAGGAAAACAAAGGGGCATGTATATATGGCCATCATAGGCCCATAACTTCCTTCCATCTTGACCCTGTGTTGCAACCGAAGTGCTGGTAGTATTGTCAATGTCATTGAGCAGTAATTGTCAATGGCTAGGCCACCCTAGCCATTCCCTTTTCTCTCTTTTGCCTTCTGCAAGAGGATACAGGAGCTTGAAAACTCGGAGCTCCAGACTTAAGGGCCTGTCCTACAAGCATGCAACTCTATGCGGTGAACGCGATCAAACTAGAAGCGGGGGCCGCGCGGAGGTCGGGTGATCCCCTGTACAGGGCCGTTCCCACCAGCATGCGCCTGCATGCGGCAAGCGCGACCAAACCGGCAGCAATGGCCGCGCGGAGGTTGTGTGAGTGGCGCAACGCGGCGCAAAGTGAGGCGAACTTGGAGCGAAGTCTACGGTAAGTTCGCCAGGACAGAGAGGGGCACAGAGGCACACACACACACAGAGCCACGGAGCCACACACATAGGGGGTCACGGAGGCACCTACAGATAGGTTCACGGAGGCACGACGTCGGGGTGGTGTGTAATGCGTCGAGGCGATTGCGAGGCGACAAGCTGTTGCCGCGCGGAATTTTTGAACATAGTTTTTCGGAGCCCGTCGGGATGAACTCCGCACAATTCCACATGGCTCCGGCTCTGGGACCGGCCCCGCGACGCCGGACGGCTCAAGGGACCACGTTAGGTCGCGCTCATCGCATAGAGTTGCATGCTTGTAGGACACGCCCTTTAAGGAGGGGGTCTTACCTTTCGTGCCCTCAAGTTTGGCTTGTTTTTGTTGAAGAGGGCCGGCCGTGGAGTGGGACGACCAGAATGGAGGCGATGGCTGCAACAGGCCATTGTGGCCAGCTACTGTAGGGGCTGTAAAATGCCACAAAATTGGCGCCACTTGCATATAGGTTCAGTGGGCTGTTCTGTGCACTCTGTTGTGATGTATAGTTATAGAATTGCTCAGCTGTATGCAAAAAAGTATTTCACTGTACCTGGTACATGTGATAATAAAGAAACTATTGAGGATAGTTTTTCTCCACTGCTATCAGACTTCTGAACCAATCCACTCGTTCACACCCTCTTTTTGGAGGTGCGGCCACACACACTTGCCTTTATCTTTCAGATATTCCAATGTTGTAAATTAATAATTTTTGCACGATTTCATATTGCATTACAATTTTTGTCAGAAGGAACTGAAGATGCTGGTTTACAAAGGGTCTCGACCCGAAAAATCATCCATTCCTTCTCTTCAGAGATGCTGCCAGTCCTGCTGAGTTACTCCAGCAATTTGTGTCTATCTTCGGTGCAAACTACAAGCTGTTTTGCTTTTATTGTTGTATTTATCATTACTGTATCTTTATTGTTTGCTCGCTGAGTATCATGTGAATAAAGGATTTATTTACACTTGGTGTCGAGGGCAATAAGCTGATCTGAAATGATCTAATGGAAGACATGCAAAACAAAGGTAAGGAGGCCAGGCAGCATCTGTGGAGGCCATTTTAGGTCAGGACCCATTCATCAACTGAACAGTTTTTGCAACACAGTCGTAGAGTTGCTGACTTACAGCGCCAGAGACCCGGGTTTAATCGGGTACTGTCTGTATTGTGTGCATACGTTCTCCCTGTGATCGCGTGGGTTTTCTCCGGGTGCTCCTCTGTCTGCACCCCCACATTCTAAAGACGTGCAGGTTTGACGGTGAATTGGCTTCTGTAAATTGTCCCTAGTGTGTAGGATAGAACTGGGGGGGGGGGGGGGGGGGTGTCGTTGGTCGGTGTTGACTCGATGGGCTGAAGGGCATTTCCACTGTTTCCACTTTATCTCTAAACTCTGACCTCTCCTTCCAGCCTCTATACATGTTCTAAAAGGTTCATATTGTTTTCATGATTAAGTAAAGGAATTAACCAAAGTAAAATCATAGAATTAGGTCTAATTAAATATAATGTAGATAGAATTGCTTAGATTTTCAATGAAGAGAGATTTCTTGTCGAGTGTCGAGGAGGGGGGACGGTAGGAGAGAGATCAGGGTACTGCTTCCAGAGCCTTCAAGTTCGGCTGTTAATATTTGGGTTTCATGGTAGTTCCTCCACTCCGGGAGTGAGGAGACCGCGGATCCCAAATCAATTATCTCTGTACCGCCCACACCCCTGACATCAGCCTGAAGAAGGGACTCGACCCGAAACGTCACCCGTTCCTTCTCTCCAGAGAAGCTGCCTGTCCAGTTGAGTTCCTCCAGCTTTTTGTGTATATCTTCGTTTTAAACCAGCATCCGCAGTTCCTTCCTGCACAATTATTTTCGGTATCTTGGTACAGGACCTTGCATGTTCTTAGAGAACGGGGTGTGGCTGTGATCCTTTAATTGCTGAGCTGCTCACCCACGCCTACATTGAAATAGCATGCGGACACACTGAATGGCGTTCAGCTCCTCTGGTTCAGTGGTTGAGTGGAGTTTGTTTATCTAAAGAAGTTGTCCCGACCCGCCGAGTTACTCCAAAACTTCGTATTTTGCTGGTTCAGATTTATACCATGGCTTTTGGTCGACGGGGTACCAGGATTACAAGTTTTTTAAGACGGTCCTTCCTATCCACCCTGCCTTGATGCCCCGTGGGCCGTTTGGAATGACGGAACTGAGCTCTTTGATCGCGGTTTCGCCCACTCCTGGTTTCAAAGTGTTGAACCAAACCGCCGAGTGCCTAGTCAACAAGCCCTTTAAGGACAGGTTAATCTCCATCACCTACGTGTTTGTGTTCGTGGTGGGTTTCTGCGTCAACGCCTCGGTGCTGGCCTGCCTGTGTTTGAGGCGGGGGAAATGGCTCAACGGGGACTTCTTCGTGTTTCACCTGGCACTCGCGGACCTGTTGTACGTGCTCACCCTGCCTTTCTTCGTGGCGTATTACGCCGCCCGCGCCCGCTGGGTTTTTGGCAAAGGCTTTTGCCGGATTAGCAGGCTGGTTTTCCATCTGAATTTGTACGGGAGCATCGGATTCCTCACCTGCATCAGCGTGCAGCGTTACATGGGCATCGTGCATCCAATGAGGATGTTGGGACGATGGAAGACCCGCCACTCGGCTCAGATCAGCGCCCTGGTCTGGACGTTGGTTCTGCTTCAAACCTTAATGGATTTCTATTTCACCAAGACCAACGCCGATGGCTCAAAGTGCTACGACACTGTGATAAACCAAGAGGTGACTTCTTACCTGTTGTACGTCCAGGTCGTTTCAGTGACTGGATTCCTGATTCCCTTCCTAATCATCATTGCATGTTATTGTCAAATCGCAGTGGTCCTCAGCAGAAACCGTAGCCTGGACAGAGGTCACAAGAAACGGTCCCGGAACCTTGCCATTATTATTATACTTTTGTTTTCGGTTTGCTTTGCACCTTACCATCTTTTGCGATATCTCAATTTAACTTCCAGGCACTTTCAGTTGAAAGGTTTCTGTACGCGAAACAACCGGCTGGTTTACGTGTACTACCAGGTCACCAGAGGGCTGGTCAGTTTAAACAGCTGCATCGATCCGTTCATCTACTTTGTAGCCAGGGACGGAGTGGTGGGTAGAATGAAAACGTTCAGAATAAAAATGCGCAGGTTATTCAACCGCGCCAGAGAAAACCACCCTTCAGTTCCGCAAGACGTTTTATTACCGACTTGGTACGAAACAGTCCTGTAAAGCCATTTAAATGTTTTAGATATCAGTTGTGGACCCATTGCGTGTGCAGAATCAAGCACAATGTTTGGTATTGAATAATTCAAAATAATCCATCTCTCAGTTCGTTTTTAATTAGGCCGGGGTTTGTATTCTGCGTTAAAACAATTCCACGCTGCTGGTTAGATGTTTAGTGGAGTTTAGTTTAGAGATACAGCATGGAAACAGGTTATTCGGCCCACCGAGTCCACACCCACCATCGATCATCTGTTTACGCTAGTTCCATGTTATCCCACTTCCTCATCCACTGCCTACACATTAGGAGCACTTTACCGAGGCCGATTAACCTACAATCCCGCACGTCTTTAGCAGAAATAGGGCATTGAAGATACTGTTTTACAAAAAGAAGAGACAAAACTTGCCGTCACTTATCCATGTTCTCCGGTGATGCTGCCTGGCTCGCTGAGTTACCGCAGCACGTCGTGTCCCTTTTCCCGCACCTATTTGGGATGTGGAAAGAAACCAGAGCACCTGGAGGAAATCCCCGCGGTCACGGAGAGAACGTGAAAACTCCAGACGGGCAGCGACCTCGCGGTCTGGATCGACCACGGAGTCTCTACGCTGTGAGGCAGCAGCTCTACCAGCCGCGCTGTTGTGACGCCCAAATGCGGTGGAATTTCGCAGCATGTTTACTTCTTATGGGGTACCTGGCGCTTTATCGAACAGGACAACTCGTTGTGTATCTCCTTGATTGAAACGTCAGCGTGCATCAGCACAGAACTGACGTAACTGGGAATCTCTGCATGCTGTGCCTTCTTCATCAAGTGTGCTCTCTGGTATTTCGCCAAAGGATGTAGCACCGTCTCTTGCACCGTGAAGATTATAAAGCAACAATGATACGCAGGAAATGCGCCAAATGGTGTGATGAGTTAAACTGCCACCAACCAAGTTCACAGCCACTGGAGTGACGGGGACAGACGTCGTGAAACAGGCTCAAGTGCATGTCGACCAAGGTGCCCGTCAGCTTGTCCAATTTGTCCTCGGAAGGACGCAACATTCTGGTTAACTCAGGATGGAACTGCAGATACTGATTTAAACCGAAGATAGACACACATTGCTGGAATAACTCATCGGGCCAGGCAGCATCTCTGGAGAGGAGGAACGGGTGACGTTTCGGGTCGAGACCCTTTCTCGGACTTTAACAGACCGTTAACAGATCGCTTGCTGAGATGCTGTTTCAAATTTAGCTTTCTGTGTCCTCAAATGATCTCATTCATTCGCCGCTGGATGTAAAACATTCTCAGCAATAAATGTGGCATTAGACCTGACGAAATGTCAATTGACAGGAATAATACTGTACTATAATGGAAGTACATTTTCCCCTTTGTATCTATTACTCGGTTTTTATCGTGTGTCAACTATTGTGTCACCGTGAGCGTTCAAATTACAATGTGTGACACATTTCTTACTCTTTATGCCTTATTACATGAATGCTGAACATCCAAACAAAAATTCTGCAAACAACATTTCGCACCACTGGAACCATTTCATCGGAGGATATCGTTCATGTTTCTTTGGGTGGGTAAACTATGTATTGTTTAATATTTCTGAGTTATAAATAACTTTCGTTGATACTCGTTTATTTTTGTTATCTGGAGCTGCGCTTTATATTTCTGATGCTGGTTATACAAAATAAAAACAATTAATGATGCCGGAAATCTGAAATAAAATTCGGAAAACTGTGGGATACTGAGTGAATGAGGCCATGTCTGGACAGTATGAGTTAATGCTTCCGATGAACGAATCTTCAGAAGAACCATTGTTAAAGAAGGAACTGCAGATGCTGGAGAATCGAGGGTTACACAAAATGCTGGAGAAAATCAGCGGGTGCAGCAGCATCTAAGGAGCGAAGGAGATAGGCGACGTTTCCGGTCGAGACCCTTCTTCAGACTGGTCAGGGATCAGGGAAACGAGAGATATAAACAGTGATGTGGAGAGATAAGGAACAATGAGTGAAAGATATGCAAAAAAGTATTGGTGACAAAGGAAGCAGGCCATTGTAAGCTGTTTGTGGTGTGAAAATGAGAAGCTAGTGCGACTGGGGAGGGGGGGGAGATGGAGAAGGAATGTCAGGGCCAGAGGGCTGAGGGAGAGGTGGGGGGGAGGCAGTCTGGGTTAACAGAATTGAGAAAATTCAATGTTTAAGCCCAGAGGATGCAGACTCCCCAAGCGGAATATGAGGTGCTGTTCCTCCAACTTGCGGTGTTGATCACTCTGGCCGTGGAGGAGGCCCAGGACCGAGAGGTCGGATACGCAGTGGGAGGGGGAGTTGAAGTGCTGAGCCACCGGGAGGTCGGGTTGGTTATTGCGGACCGAGCGGAGGTGTTCGGCGAAACGATCGCCCAGCCTCCGCTTGGTCTCACCGATGTAGATCAGCTGGCATCTGGCGCAACGGATGCAGTAGATGAGGTTGGAGGAGGTGCAGGTGAACCTCTGTCGGACTTGGAATGACTGCTTGGGTCCCTGAAAGGAGTGGATGGGGGAGGTGAAGGGACAAGTGTAGCATCTCTTGCGGTTGCAAGGGAAAGTGCCCGGGGAAGGAGTGGAGCGGGAGGGAAGGGAAGAATTGACGAGGGAGTTGCGGAGGGAGCGGTCTTTGCGGAAGGCAGACAGGGGGGGAGATGGGAAGATGTGGCGAGTGGAGGGGTCACGTTGGAGGTGACGAAACTGGCGGAGGACTATCTGTTGTATGCGCTGGCTGGTGGGGTGAAAGGTGAGGACCAGGGGGACTCGGCCCTTGTTGTGAGTGGGGGAATGGGGAGAGAGGGCAGTGTTGCGGGGTATGGAGGAGACCCTGGTGCGAGCCTCATCTATAGTGGGGGAGGGGAAACCCCGTTCTCTGAAGAACGAGAACATTTGCGATGACCTGGTGTGGAACACGTCATCCTGGGAGCAGATGCGGCGTAGACGGAGGAATTGGGAATAGGGGATGGAGTCCTTACAGGAAGCAGGGTGGGAGGAAGAGTAGTCCAGGTAGCTGTGGGAGTCAGTTGGTTTGTAGTGGATGTCAGTCAGGAGTGTATCACCTGCAATAGAGATGGTGAGGTCAAGGGTCATCTTCAGAAGAACCAGATGCTTGTTTAAAATGGAGAGGTGAATCTAATAGCGAGAACAAAGGACATGTTTATACAGTCTGGTAACTAAGGTCGTCAGATGATATAACTATTGTTGGTGCTATCAGAGGGACGTTAATGCTAGTTACTTAAGAAGTATGTAGGAAGGAACTGCAGATACTGGTTTACACCAAGATAGACACAGAATGCTGGAGAAACATCATCCATTTCTTCTTTCCAGAGATGCTGCCTGTCCTGCTGAGTTACTCCAGCATTTTGTGTCTATCTTCGGCACAAACTACAAGCTGTTTTGCATTTATTGTTATATTTATCATTACTGTATCTTTATTGTTTGCTCGCTGAGCATCATGTGACTAAAGGATTTATATGCACCTGGTGTCGAGGACAATAAACCGATCTGAAATGATCTAATGGAAGACATGCAAAACAAAGGTACGGTCAGGCAGCATCTGTGGAGGACGTTTTAGGTCAGGACCCATTCATCAACTGAACAGTTGTTACAACACAGTGGTAGAGTTGCTGACTTACAGCGCCAGAGACCCGGGTTTAATCGGGTGCTGTCTGTATTGTGTGTGTACGTTCTCCCTGTGATCGCGTGGGTTTTCTACGGGTGCTCCTCTGCCTGCACCCCCACATTCTAAAGACGTGCTGGTTTGACGGTTAATTGGCTTCTGTAAATTGTCCCTAGTGTGTAGGATAGAACTAGGGGGGTTTTTTGGTCAGTGTCGACTCGATGGGCTGAAGGGCCTGTTTCCACTGTATCTCTGAACTCCGACCTCTGCTTCCAGCCTCTATATAGTTTCTAAAGGTTGATCTTGTTTTCATGATTAAGTAATGGAACTAACCAAAGTAAGATCATAGAATCAGGTCTGGTTAAATATAATAGTAAGATTAAACGAGAACTTACCTGTTCGAAGTTTGATCTTTATTTTATGAGGAGTTACGATGAGGGATTACGTGACGAAGCCCCGCCTGGCGCTGGATCGGCATACTTCAAAGCAGCGGCACGAAAAACACAGAACCAATAGCCGGAGTAAAATAGTAAGGCTCAAAATAGACTAGAACTACCAGATGATCATTTATATTATGAGGGTTGGGAGTGGAGGGCACGTAATCCCTCATCGTAACTCCTCATAAAATAAAGATCAAACTTCGAACAGGTAAGTTCTTGTTTAATCTTACTATTTTACCTCGGAGTCACGTGAGTGACTACGTGAAGATTTTAAAGCTCTGTGTTTTTTATGTCGTAAATTCATTCCATACGACTCTCTGTGTACTCAAAACAGTAGTGAGTAAATAGTATTTTAAGACATTGTTACAATTTATGTAATAAGTCCTTTAATCATAAAAAAGAACAACTTTTTTAATAATAACCCCTCTATCACAGGGGAAAATTACAAAAGAAATTGTTAAATGATGTCAATGGTAACATAAATCGATAATATAAAACATTTAAAGAGAACCCAGTACTGCGTGTCCAAATCCTGGCACCGTGACAACAGGTTTATTGTAGAACTTTGAAAATGTTTCTTCTCTACACCACCCTGCGGCCTCTAAAATTTGATTGAGTGGTACATCCTGTACCTTCGCCGCGGACGTAGCTGCCGCCCTAGTGGAGTGAGATTTAAACACATCAGTGTCTATTCCTGCTAGACCCAAAACCTGTTTTAACCATCTAGAAATGGTTTGAACTGAAACTTTTGTATGTGGCTTTTTGTGTGTTATCAATAACGCTTTCTCAGAACCTCTGAGATTTTTGGTTACCTCAATGTATTGAGTTAAATGCTTAACTACACACAATGTTTCATCAATAGGATATGCTTTAAACATTACCTTCATTCCAGTTCTCCCTGGTATGCTTTGTTTGATCAGGTCATAAACATAAAACACAATTTTATCTGTAGTCACATGCATGCAATCCAACCGTAACAATTGCAAAGTTTGTACTCTTTGAGCTTTGTGCCCAACGCCATTAACATAACCACCTTGAATGTTAATTTCTGCAAAGACATTGAAGTAATTGGAGTCCATTGCTTAAGCAAAGTGAGAACAATGCTAACATCCCAAATTTCTGTATATCTGGGCTTGGGAGGATTTTTATTAAAAATTCCTTTCATGAATCGTGATACTAATGGATGAGACCCAACTGAATCCCGATCAGACATTTGTCCTAAATAGGATGACAATGCGCTACGAGCACAATTAATGGCACTATAACTCAAATGCTCATCAAAGTGTAACCCAGCAAGGAACTCCAATACATTTGAAATGTTTGCAGTATGATGAGATATCTTTGACTGTGTACAAAAAGCTTCCCATTTCCTTATATGCGACATATATTGTTTTTTAGTGCTACTCCTCCAAGCTGCATCTATAACATCCATGGTCCTGTCCGACAGTTCAAACTCTTGCAATGGTCTGGTCAGAACCTGCAGATGAACAAATTTATGTGATCATGCAATGGATGAATTTCTTTTGTTACTGGTTGTATCAACAGATTGTCGCAACTGGGAATTGTCATACATGGTTCAACAATCATTTTAAGCATCAATGGGAACCATGACTGTGTAGGCCAATTTGGCACCACCAAAATGCCTTTGGCAGCGTCTTGCGCTATTTTCTTGAGACATTGCCCAATCAGACAGAATGGGGGAAAAGCATAAAAGAACGTATTCCCCCAGTGTAGCGAGAAAGCATCCACTGCTACTGCCCCTGGATCGTGTTCCCAAAACACGCATTTGGGCAATTGGTGATTCAATCTAGATGCAAACAGATCAATGTCCGGTACTCCATACCGACTGACGATAATTTTGAAAATTTGTGGATTTAACATCCATTCTGTATTGTCTTTAAAAATTCGTGATCTTTTGTCTGCCACAACATTGTCTCTCCCTGGGAGATAAATAGCTGAAAACCAAATATTTTTACCAATACACCATTGCCACATCTGGTTTACCAGATGATCACATGAAATTGATCTGACACCACCCATGTGATTGATATATGCCACAACTGTGGTATTGTCTATTTGTATTTGGACATGCAAATCCTTTAATGTAGAACAATAAGCTTTTAATCCATAAAATGCTCCCAGTAGCTCCAAATAATTAATACCATATGTTTGGAGCAATAAATCCTCTTGGACAGCCCATCTGCCCCCACAGCTGGTCTCATTATCTGTAGCCCCCCATCCGAGAGAACTTGCATCAGTTTGCAAAAACACTACTGGCTGATGAACTAAAATGTTCTTAGCAGCTTGTGGAACATTCTCAACCCACCAATGTAATTCTGATAAAGCTTCCTTTGGCAATTGCATTGGCCTATCAAAATGGCCTGCTCGCTGAATAAGCGCTTGAGTTTTTGCCCTTTGAAGATTTTGGTAATGTAGACGACCAAATTCTACTGCTGGAAATGCTGCTACCAACTTACCAATAACCTTGGCAACTTCTCGGATGGAGGGATAAGGTTTGTCAATCAGGTTCTGACACACATTTGTCAAATCTATCACCTTATCCATTGGTAAAGTTACCAACATGGTAACTGAATTAATCACAAACCCCAGATATTCAATGGTTTGGGATGGCTGTAACTTAGATTTTGTTGGATGAATCAGGAATCCCAACTTCTCAAACAAGCTTGTAGTTGCTGAGACTGATTTTTCAGCTGACTCCTGATTAGCATTGACAATTAAAATGTCATCTAGATAAGCCATAACGATGTGTTTTTGTGCCCTTAACAGTGCAAGTGCTGGCTTCAACAATTTAGTGAACAATCTAGGTGCTGAACTTAATCCATTAGGTAATGCTTTGTATTGCCACAGCTGTCCCATCCACTTAAACTTTAAATACCTGCGAAAACTATGATGAATTGGGACCGAATAATATGCATCCTTCAAATCTATTGTAGCCATATAACAACCTGTTGATACCAGCTGCATTGCAGTGTTGAATGTGTCCATTTTAAAATGTTTATACTGGACAAATGTATTCAATTGTGTGAGATCTAAAATGATTCTACAACCCCCGTCTTTCTTTGGTCTGGGGAAAATATTCGATACAAATTGTTGTGGATCCTCTCCTGTTTTCTCAATAACTCCTTTTTCACACAAATTCTTAACCTCTTTGTCAATTTGAATTTTTTCAAGAGCTGAAAACATCAAAGAATGATAAGGCTTATTCTGTCCCAATGGATCCATACCTTCTACAAAATCAATGGTAGATCCTAACACAGTATCTAATACAACACGATCAGCTGTTATACTGTCCCATTCATTATAAAACATTCGGAGTCTACCACCAATCTGAGGTACATCCAAACATTCTTCTTTAATAGGATAAAGTTTATGTACCTCTCCAACTGGACGAAATGATCTTTTCCCAATAAATGGGTGTACATTTGGCTGTGTTGGCTGGAAATTCTTTCTTATCATACTCCTGCCTCGGCTTGTTCCAGCTCCAAAATCAAATCCCCTTTTCATATGGCCAGCCCTTCTCTGGCCAAAACTGAAGGGTTTCATAAGACCAAAAGTTTTTGCCTCTTCATCCATTTCTTTAATTTGTTTAGACAAATTCTCTCTGAACAAATAACCAGGAGTTTGAACATTGCTTGGCTTGCACAACCCTGCAAATCTTGGATGTAACAGAGGCCGAATGGCAATCTTCCTCATACAATTAATCTCAAAAAATGAGTTGCAAAATAAAGCCAACATATGCTTCTGAACTTTGGTCATTCCACAACCTTCCACTTGTCTCCCAACGGCAGTAATGCCAGCTGAAATCAGCTTGAGGACTCTTTGAAATCGAATCTCCTGCGCCCGCATCATCGATGACATTGGCGCCCAAACAGCCGGATTCACCGTGGGTACCTTCAATGAGGCACAATTAATAGGTGTTTTATACAATTCTGCTGTCTCAACCATAACAGCTTCTTGAAGCGGGTGAGAGACCATATAATTAATATTGGCTGCCAGGTTTTCTTCCCTGGCCTCACCGCCTCCTCCAGGTATAGCAAAATTTTGTGCCACATCAGGCACACCTGGATCAATATATTTGTATTGTGGTGTGTACTCCGGACCGCAATCACCACTTTCAGGGTCTGTCTCATACAGCCCTGGTACTCCTGAAACTTGTTCAAAGGAGACTTCCTCCAGTCCAATCCCAGGCACTGGGGTTTCAAATTCCCAATTCAAACTGGCACCATATTCATGATATGGAACCCCCTCAGGTGCTGCCTGGGAATATTCTGGGTTCTTAGACCCTTGGTTTATTATAGTTTGGAGCATTTTCTCCATTTGATCCATTCTGAGCCATAAGGCTTTTCTTTCTGGACCTTCTGAATCAGAATCCTCAGAAACCTCAGGCCTTTCAGCTTTTCTTTTACATTTTTTAGGCACTGGGTTTTCCTCCAAAGTTTCTGTTTGTGGAGCAATCAAAGCCTCACTAACGGGAATTTCAACGGCCACCGGTATCGGAACCGGCTCCGCAATAATCTGCTGTCCCGATTCCTCTGCACCCCGGGACGCACGTTTTACCCGCTGTTTTTTGGCTTTCTCCATTTTCTTTCTAACTCTTCCTGGTTTACCCACCAGGCTACGGAGTTCTGAAACCCGCCCTAGAAACGAAAATCTCTCTTACCTGCGGGCCGGTTCCTTACCGCTGTGTGGAGCTGCGCGCTGCAGCTCTTTCCTCTGCCGACAGCGACGACGTAATGCCAATCCAGCGCCAGGTGGGGCTTCTTCACGTAGTCACTCATGTGACTCCGAAGTAAAATGTAGATAGAATTGCTTAGGTTTTCAATGAAGAGGGATTTCTTGTCGAGTGTCGAGGAGGGGGGAGTTGCTGGCGACGATGGATGTGATGAGTGGGCCGGTAGGAGAGTGGTCAGGGTACTGCCTCCAGAGCCTTCAAGTTCGGCTGCAGGATACACCTCCAAGAAACAGAGGTAGTCGGACGAGGAGAGGGACATCGGTTCAAGGATCGAGGTGGTCGAAGGCGACGGAGGGGGTCCTGCAGCAGCCTGGGGCTTATCTGGATTGGGAGCCGCTCCGCTACATCAAGCACGTAGACCGGACTTTGGACTTTTGTAAATGGCACCAACATTTGGCGACTTGTTGCATGTGTGAGGCGTGAGCAAAAATAATTTCACTGTGCAGTGCACACATGACAATAAAAAAACCATTGAACAATTGATTGGACCATTAGTGTAACAATAGGATGATGCAGGTTTCAAACAGAAATAATCTGAACGTTAAATATTGTTCAGATCCAGGTTCTTGCACTGTGCACTGATATAGAGCCCCATTTTAGATGACAATAGGGAGGTTTCAAGGCAGTCGGTTGACGACCCATGTCCCATACTGTTGCTACGCTACACGATGAACTGCAGGTAAGCACTGACCATTGTTTCCAGCGTAGCAGGCCCGTTAAAACCCGCCAAAATGGTCAATTTTTGTGCTGTAAATAATTATGGAAATCGGGATAAGCGCGAGAGACATTTAGCCTACTTCAGAATTCCAAAAGTGAGGAGAAATGACGGTAGATAGAAGCGAGAGCTGAAGGGCCATGAACAGCAGAGTGCTTGGCGAACATTGGCCGTTTGCTCACTGCATTTCATCAACTAAGGCATTATTTGTGTTTTTTCTTGATTCCTTTGGCATCTAAAAAGTTTCAGAAGCAATAAATCTGGCTGTAAAAATTGAAAAATCGCCCAAGGTTCTCGTGGGTTTTTGCATACAAAAAGAAAACGCCTCTGAAGCAAAATTTACAGCTACATTTCGCACTTCTGATACATTTTAGACACCAAAGGAATCAAGAAAAAACACAAATAATGCCTTACTTGATGAAATACTGTGAGCAAAGGCGATAATTCCAATATTTTCAATTTTGACTCGGAAATTAGCATCTTTGTTCCCTATTGCTTTTCCATTGACTTAACACAAAAGTTGTGATCAAGGACAGTCAAAAGCCCATAACTTTCTTAAAAATTAAGAGAACTGAAAGAAATTTTCAGTTATTATAGATTGAAGCATTCTGAAACGAATATGAAACAATCTTACTTTGATGACCTGAAATTAAAGCATATAATTAGTTAGTTACCCAATTGTAGCTAATTACAAAATTCAATTACTAGATCTAAACACCTATCAATTTCTTAAGAAAATATTAACATTTTAAAAAAAGCCTAAGTGTCCAAATAACATTCACACAAGAATTCACAATATAACATGATTTTTAAATCTCAATGTTATGTATTTATAGGCGAAATTTAAGGAATTTAGTGTTTAATGCCTGTAAATTAATGGCCATTTAAATCAGCTTGCTAGTGGGAGTTTATGGAACCGATGGATTAGAACGTTGCGGTTGCGGTGAATTTAAACCCAATATCGTGGTTCGTATGTGGAATAAATCACTGTTTCGCAACATGAAATGTTGATTAAGGTCATCTTAACAAGCAAGTTTATATGTAAAAATCAACGGCTTTCCTTTACCTGCCCCCTACGTAAAGTTGGTCCCCGTTGTCGGCATTCACGGCATTAGAAGCTAATTTTTATTTTACTGCAGCGCTGAAATAGTCGGGCGATTTAAAAGAAAAATTTCACATACCGGCAATCGGAACGAATCTCCAGCAAAAGCTCGCATTCCGAGAAAATATAACTCGGAAGGCATTGGAAAACCGCATTTTAACCGCCCCCCCCCCATCAAAGGCGCCAAAGTCGCACACACGGCCAGTGACAGAACTGCAGCGCCGCTGAATGTAATTTTTGTAACATACCTACTGCACGGCCAACTTCTCCAAGCACATTAGCTGTTGTTGACCCTTCAGCTCTCGCTTCTCGTTACCTTCATTTCGCTTCACTTTTTGAATTCTGAAGTTGGGCACATGTCTCTCACACTTACACCGACTTCCACAATTTATTACAGCGCAAAAATTCAACGTTTTGGCGTTTTTTAACAGGTAGGAAAGTACGCGTTTCTTGCATTAATAACATCTACCTGAAGTTACGGATGTCCTCCAGATGGATTGAGCGGCTCCGTGCGTCAAGCCCTATGGCCCAGTGACCTTACGTGCAAACCCCCTTTAGTTGATCAAGAGACAGGAAACTGGGTGTACAGAACTGAATCCCAATGTGAATATATATGCATAAAGCTTTAACGGGGATTGTGCAGGAACGAACTGCAGGTGCTGGTTTACACTGAAGATAGACACAAAATGTTGGAGTAACTCAGCAGGTCAGGCAGCAGCTCTGGAGAAAAGGAATAGGTGACGTTTCAGTTCGGGACGAACTGGGATTATTGGCGACAATGGATAGTGGAGTGTGAGTATTGGCCCGATAGATCAAGCTGGGTTAGATCTCAAATTCTGCACCAGGATCAAACATTCAAATGGTTTCAATGGGAAGATGAGGGAATTGAATAGAAGCAAAAGTGGGGGGGGGGGGGGGGTAATATCTTCTTATAATAACATCAGTACAATGGCTAATTGTTTATGTTTACATGTAATTCCATGGTTTAACTGATTCAAAGATTCAGCCTGGGAACAGGCCCTTCGGCCCATCGAGTCCACACGATCACATGTTGGTAGAAACTAGTCTGAATGATTGATGTGATTGAAAAATGCAGCATGGCAACAGGCCCTTCGGCCCACCGAGTCTACACTGACCGTCGATCACCCGCACACAATAGTTCTATGTTATCCCACTTCCCCATCCACTCCCCATCCAGCTGTTTGTGTCTATCTTCGTTTTAAACCAGCATCTGCAGTTCCTTCCGGCACAATTATTTTCGGTGTCTTGGGCAGATTGCCCGTAGGTGTCTTTGGTACAGGACCTTACATGTTCTTAGAGAACGGGGCGTGGCTGGGATCCTTTAATGGCGTTCAGCTCCTCTGGTTCAGTGTTTGAGTGGAGTTTGGTTTTCTAAAGAAGTTGTGCCGACCCAAAGATGTTGCTGCCCGGCCCGCCGAGTTACTCCAAAACTTCGTATTTTGCTGGTTCAGATTTATAGCGTGGCTATAACGGGGTACCAGGATTATATGGATTTCATGCGGCCCTTCCTATCCACCCTGCCGTGCTGCCCCGTGGACCATTTGGAATGACGGAGCTAAACTCTTCGATCGCGGTTTCGCCCACTCCTGGTATCAAAATGTTGAACCAAACCGCCGAGTGCCGAGTAAACACGTCCTATCATCACCTGTTACTGTCCATCATCTACGTGTTTGTGTTCGTGGTGGGTTTCTGCGCCAACGCCTCGGTGCTGGCCTGCCTGTTAAGGCGGAGGAAATGGCTCAACGGGGACTTCTTCGTGTTTCACCTGGCACTCGCGGACCTGTTCAACGTGCTCACCCTACCTTTCTTCGTGGCGTATTACGCCGCCCGCGCCCGCTGGGATTTTGGTAAAGTCTTTTGCCGGATTGGCAGGCTGGTTTTCCATCTGAATTTGTACGGGAGCATCGGATTCCTCACCTGCATCAGCGTGCAGCGTTACATGGGCATCGTGCATCCAATGAGGATGTTGGGACGATGGAAGACCCGCCACTCGGCTCAGATCAGCGCCCTGGTCTGGACGTTGGTTCTGCTTCAAACCTTAATGGATTTCCATTTCACCAAGACCAACGCCGATGTCACAAAGTGCTACGAGACTGTGATAGACGAAGAGGTGGCCTCTTACCTGTTGTACGTCCAGGTCATTTCAGTGACTGGATTCCTGATTCCCTTCCTAATCATCATGGCATGTTACTGTCAAATCGCAGTGGTCCTCAACAAAAACCGTAGTTGGGACAGAGGTCACAAGGCACGGTCCCGGAACCTTGTCATCATTATTATGCTTTTGTTTACGGTTTGCTTTGCACCTTACCATCTTTTGCGCTATTACAATTTAGCTTACAGGCACTTTCAGTTGAAAAATGGCTGTACGCAAAACACCAGGGCAATTTACATGTACTACCAGGTCACCAGAGGGCTGACCAGTTTAAACAGCTGCATCGACCCGTTCATCTACTTTGTCGGCAGGGGGCGTGTGGTGGCTGGAATGAAAACGTTCAGAGTAAAAATGCGCGGCTTATTCAACCGCGCCAGAGAAAACCACCCTTCAGTTCCGCAAGGCGTTGTATTACCGACTTGGTACGAAACAGTCCTGTAAAGCCATTTAAATGTTTTAGATATCAGTTGTGGACCCATTGCGTGTGCGAGGAAAGAACTGCAGATGCTGGTTTACACCGAAGATAGACACAGAATGCTGGAGTAACTCGGTGGATCAGGTAGTCAAAGTCAAGTCAAACAAACTTTATTGTCATTTAGAAATACATTGATACATGCAGTTCCAAACGAAATTACGTTGCATTTGGCTCCCTGTGCAACACAATAAATTAACCGAAGGATAGGCATGGGTGAAAAGGATAAATAGACAATAGTGGCAGCCCATTACATGGCATTCAGGAGTCTGATGGCTCGTGGGAAGAAGCTGTTGCAGAACCTTGATGTTCTGCTCCTTATGCTGCGGTATCTTTTTCCCGAGGGCAGCAGAGTGAACAGTCCGTGATGGAGATGTGTGGGGTCTTTTATAATACTGCTGGCCTTAGACACACAGCGTTTGGTCGCAATATCCCCGATTGAGGGGAGAGAGGTCCCGATGATTTTCTCCGCTGTCCTCACCACTCTCTGCACAAACTTCCAGTCGGAGGCTCTACAGTCCCCAAACCAGACAGAGCTACAGCTGGTCAGAATACTCTCTATGGTGCCCCTGTAGAAAGTAGTGAGGATGGGATGGGGGAGATGAGCTCTTCTCATCCGGCGCAGAAAGTGCAACCGCACTTACAGGTAGAGAAGGAACCGAGGTAGAGAAGGAATGGGTGACGTTTCTGGTCGAGACCCTTCTTCAGACAATTGCAGAATCAAGGACAATATTTGATATTGAATAATTCAAAATAATCCATCTCAAAGTTCGTTTTTAATTAGGCCGGTGTTTGTATTCTGCGTTAAAACAATTCCACGCTGCTGGTTAGATGTTTAGTGGAGTTTAGTTAAGAGATACAGCATGGAAGCAGGTTATTCGGCCCACCGAGTCCACACCCTCCATCTGTTTACGCTAGTTCTATGTTATCCCAATTCCTCATCCGCTGCCTACACATTAGGAGCATTTTACCGAGGCCGATTAACGAACAATCCCGCCCGTCTTTAGCAGAAATAGGGCATTGAAGATACTGTTTTACAAAAAGAAGAGCCAAAACGTGCCGTCACCTATCCATGTTCTCCGGTGAAAAAGGAGAAAAGGATCACACAATTTTAAATATTAAATCAGACAAAGGGGAAATATAGACCTTGCCGCTTGATGTCAATAAAAGATTTGCACAATTTTACTGGAATCTGTAGACATCTAAAACGAAAATGGACCCCAACAAAGTTACAGAGTTCTTGGATAATTGTAACCTTCCTAAATTAGAGTTGCAGGAACAAGAGGAATTGGGAGCACAAATCTCAAATAAGGAAATAGAAGAAACAATAATCTCATTAAAAAATGGAAAAACACCAGGTCCCGACGGATTTAGTAATGAATTCTATATTAATCACATATTTACCACCCCCCCCCTACAGAAAATGTATACTTATGCCTTCAAAGAACAAATACTTCCTGAAACACTAGCAGAATCCACAATCACACTAATACTTAAGAAAGATAAAGATGTGGATGAACCTAGATCATACAGAGCTATTGCGTTATTAAATACAGATCAAAAAATATTAGCAAAAATTCTAGCTAGAAGACTAAGTAAATATGCTAGTAAATTAATACATCTGGATCAAACGGGGTTTATCCCTAAGAGACAATCATTTAATAATTTGAGACATCTGTTCAATATAATGCATTCACACCAAACTGAAGATCAAAAACTATCAATCATATCGTTGGATGCAGAGAAAGCATTTGATCAGGTCGAATGGGATTATATGCTCAGGGTATTGCAAGAATTTCAACTGGGAGATGATTTTATTCTATGGATTAAATTACTATATAATAAGGCAACGGGCAGAATATTAACTAACAATAATATATCTAAGAAATTTCATTTGTCAAGGGGTAATAGACAAGGATGTTCATTATCACCGTTGTTATTTGCCCTCATAATTGAACCCCTAGCGGAAAGAATTAGAACTCATCCGAATATCCATGGATATAAAACAAAATATTCCAACAATAAAATATTACTATACGCTGACGATGTATTACTGTACATCACAAAACCTCATATCACTATACCAAATATTTTAAAATTAATAGAGGACTTCGGATCATTTAACAGGATATAGAATAGATTGGAATAAGAGTGAAATCATGTCAATAACACCTAAAAACTCTACGCATCTTTTACAGTTTCCTTTCAAATTAGCTACGGAAAAATTTCAATACTTGGGCATCGAAATTACTAGAAGATATCAAGATATGTTTGACGAAAATTAAAACCCTTTACTTAAGAAACTATGTAACTTGATTAAATTTTGGGAAACGCTTCCGATGTCCTTAATAGGCCAAATAAATGCCATTAAAATGACTTTTGTACCATGAATTTTATACCTGTTCCAATCTATCCCAATATATTTAACCAAAGTTTTTTTTTAACAAACTGGACTCAGATATCACAAATTTTATTTGGGATTATAAATCCCACAGAATACAAAGAGCTCATCTGAATAAACCCAAAGTAGTAGGGGGATTAGCACTCCCCAACTTTATGTATTACTACTGATCTGTAAATATCAGAAACATGATCCAATTGCTGGATAGCTCCCCAACAACCGGATTGGACGATTATGGAGAGAGAGGATTGCTCTCCTTATAATATTGGAACAATCCTTCTCTCTCCAATATCGATGAATGATATAAATTACAACAATAATCCAATTATATACAGTACAATCAGAATTTGGAAACAAATAAAACACAATCTAAAATTAAGAAATTTCTCTCTCTTATCTCCTATCGGTAAAAACCTCTCATTTAAACCTTCAACTATAGATAAAGCATTTATACAATGGGAAAGAGCTGGAATTAAAACCTTCGGAGATGTGTGTGAATCGGGAAAACTATTATCATTTAAACAAATACAACTAAAATACAATTTGGGAAACAATCAGTATTTTAAATATTTCCAAATCTGTGTCTATCTGAAAAAATATGCACAAGATTATCACAATTTGCCTCCAGACTTACTGGAAGAAGTAATGAATACAAAGGCAGAATCAGCAAACCTAATATCATATATATATATATATAATATTATTCTAAATGCAGAAATACCAACAACAGATGGTATCAGAAGAGACTGGGAAAAATAATAAAGTATAAAAATTCCCAAAGAAAGGTGGGAAGAATATTTATTAAACATGCATAAATGTTCAATTAATGTAAGACACACCTTAATGCAATTTAAAATCATACACAGGTTATACTATTAAAAAACTAAAATAAGTAAACTTTTTCCCAACGTCTCTCCTATATGTGATAAATGTCAATGTCAAGAAGCTAATATAGCGTACTCATTTGTCTTCTGTACAAAAATTCAAACATTTTGGACTGAAATTTTCACGAAAATATTTAAAATAAAACTGACCCCAGAAGCAGACTGGATATCTTTGGGATATCGGATGATTGCCCTGAATTAAATGTGTTTCAAAAGACTCTATTTGAATATGGCTTAATAACTGGAAAAAAGCTAATCTTAAAATTCAGGAAAAATTCTCCTATACCAACAGTTAATATGTGGATTTCAACTATGTTCGAAACACTACACTTGGAAGATAAGAGACTCCGACTAGCAGGAAAATCAGACCGTTTCTATAAGACGTGGTCTGCATTTATAAATCCATTACAAGGATAAGGTGCAAGAGGTGCAATAAGGCTCAAAAAAGTACCGGCGTCGGGTCTTGGTAAAGGGGGAAGAAAAACTGTCGAGTTGGTAGATTCCTTTTGCGAGATGTTTATAATAAAGTAACTGGCTTTTCTTTTTTCTTTCTCTATTTTTCCCTTTTTCTTTTTTTTTTCCCTCTCCAGGGTCTATCTCTTAACTCCCGTTTCTAACTCTTCAAGGGTTTCCTTTCCCTCTGTCACGCTTTGCACTTTCACATCTCTTTTTCACTTTTCTACTTTGTTTGCTACTATTTTTCTCTCTATTCTCTCTTTTCTAAAGCCTTAAAATTAAAAAAAATGAGGGGGTACAATGACTGTAATACAATACAAGGGATGTACACTGATGTAACTTACAGTATTGCTAATAAATAAAGATATTAAAATAAAAAGCTTGCCGTCACCTTCCCATGTTCTCCGGTGATGCTGCCTGACTCGCTGAGTTTTGACCCACTCCAGATTTTGGGGTCTATCTTTGGTTCAAACCAGCATCTGTGGTTCCTTCCCACATAAATGTTAATGAGAATAGTGTTTGCAACATCAACATCAACCGATAGCACATAGAGAAAAATCATGGATTGGTATGAGAGTTAAATGACGAAATCCAAAATTAAAAAAAAGAATTAGAAAGTATTAAAGCTTAACTCTTGCAAACATCTAATTTCAGTTGTTGCAACTATTACAGTGTTAAGAATTGATACAGACATGAATGGACATGTCTTGGTCTTTCCTGGGGCATGTATGAAAAGAAACAATACATTGAATTCCTAAAAGATTTCAAATGCTGTGTTTTTCGGTGAATTTCGGTTCTGGCAGTTTCAGTCTTTATTAACGACGCTCACAGTTAGACACTGGGTAACTGGGAATCTCTGCATGCTGTGCTTTCTTTATCAAGTGTGATCTCTGGTATTTCGCCAAAGGATGTAGCACCGTCTCTTGCAACGTGAAGATTATAAAGCAACAATGATACGCAGGAAATGTGCCAAATGGTGTGATGAGTTAAACTGCCACCAACCAAGCTCACAGCCACTGGAGTGATGGGGACAGACGTCGTGAAACAGGCTCAAGTGCATGTCGACCAAGGTGCCCATCAGCTTGTCCAATTTGTCCTCGGAAAGACGCAACAAGCTGGTTAACTCAAGATGGAACTGTAGATACTGATTTAAACCGAAGATAGACACACAATGCTGGAATAACTCAGCGGGCCAGGCAGCATTTCTGGAGAGAAGGAAGGGTGAATTTTCGGGTCAAGAACCTTCCTCGGACTTTAATAGACAGTTAACAAATCGCTTGCTGAGATGCTGTTTCAAATCCAGCTTTCTATGTCCTCAAATGATCTCATTCATTCGCTGCTGGATGTAAAACATTCTCAGCAATAAATGTGGCATTAGACCTGACGAAATGCCAATTGACAGGAATAATACTGTACTATAATGGAAGTACATTTTCCACTTTGTATCTATTACTCGGTTTTTATCGTGTGTCAACTATTGTGTCACCGTGAGCATTCATAGAAACATAGAAACATAGAAATTAGGTGCAGGAGTAGGCCATTCGCCCCTTCAAGCCTGCACTCATATTGAATTATTTCAATATGATCATGGCTGATCATCCAACTCAGTATCCCGTACCTGCCTTCTCCCCATACCCTCTGATCCCCTTAGCCACAAGGGCCACATCTAACTCCCTCTTAAATATAGCCAATGAACTGGCCTCAACTACCCTCTGTGGCAGAGAGTTCCAGAGACCCACCACGCTCTGTGTGAAAAAAGTCCTTCTCATCTCGGTCCTAAAGGATTTTCCCCTTATCCTTAAGCTGTGACCCCTTGTCCTGGACCTCCCCAACATCCCAGGAATTCAAATTACAGTCTGTGACACATTTATTACTCTTTATGCCTTATTCCATGAATGCTGAACATCCAAACAAAAATTCTGCAAACAACATTTCGCACCACTGGATCCATTTCATTGGAGGATATAGTTCATGTTTCTTTGGGTGGGTACACTATGTGTTGTTTATTATTTCTGAGATAAATAACTTTTGTTGATACTCGGTTATTTTGTTATCTGGAGATGTGCTTTATATTTCTGATGCGGGTTATACAAAATAAAAACAATTAATGATGCTGGAAATCTGAAATAAAATTCAGAAAACTGGGATACTGAGTGAATGAGGCCATGTCTGTGGACAGTATGAGTTAATGCTTCCGATGAACGAATCTTCAGAAGAACCAGATGCATGTTTAAAATGGAGAGGTGAATCTAGTAGCGAGAACAAAGGACATGTTTGTATAGTATGGTAACTAAGGTCGTCAAATGATATAACTAATGTTGGTGCTATCAGAGGGACGTTAATGCTAGTTACTTCAGATGTGTGTAGGAAGGAACTGCAGATACTGGTTTACACCAAGATAGACACAGAATGCTGGAGAAACATCATCCATTTCTTCTTTCCAGAGATGCTGCCTGTCCTGCTGAGTTACTCCAGCATTTTGTGTCTATCTTTGGCGCAAACTACAAGCTGTTTTGCATTTATTGTTATATTTATCATTACTGTATCTTTATTGTTTGCTCGCTGAGCATCATGTGACTAAAGGATTTATATGCACCTGGTGTCGAGGACAATAAACCTATCTGAAATGATCTAATGGAAGACATGCAAAACAAAGGTAAGGTCAGGCAGCATCTGTGGAGAACGTTTTAGGTCAGGACCCATTCATCAACTGAACAGTTGTTACAACACAGTGGTAGAGTTGCTGACTTACAGCGCCAGAGACCCGGGTTTAATCGGGTGCTGTCTATTGTGTGTGTATTTTCTCCCTGTGATCGCGTGGATTTTCTCCGGGTGCTCCTCTGCCTGCACCCCCACATTCTAAATACGTGCAGGTTTGATGGTTAATTGGCTTCTGTAAATTGTCCCTAGTGTGTAGGATAGAACTAGGGGGGGTCGTTGGTCGGTGTCGACTCGATGGGCTGAAGGGCCTGTTTCTACTGTATCTCTAAACTCTGACCTCTCCTTCCAGCCTTTATACATTTTCTAAAAGGTTCATCTTGTTTTCATGATTAAGTAATGGAACTAACCAAAGTAAGATCATAGAATCAGGTCTAGTTAAATATAATGTAGATAGAATTGCTTAGGTTTTCAATGAAGAGGGATTTCTTGTCGAGTGTCGAGGAGGGGCGGGTTGCTGGTGACGATGGATGCGAGGAGTGGGTCGGTAGGAGAGTGATCAGGGTACTGCCTCCAGAGCCTTCAAGTTCGGCTGCAGGATACACCTCCGAGAAACAGAGGTGGTCGGACGAGGAGAGGGACACGGATCGAGTTGGTCGATGGCGACAGGGGGGGGTCCTGCAGCAGCCTGGGGCTTATCTGGACCTGGAGCCGCTCCGCTACATCAAGCACGTAGACCGGACTTTGGACTTTTGTAAATGGCACCAACATTTGGCGACTTGTTGTATGTGTGAGGCGTAAGCAAAAGTAATTTCACTGTGCAGTGCACACATGACAATAAAAAAACCATTGAAGAATTGATTGGACCATTAGTGTATCAATAGGATGATGCAGGTTTCCAACAAAAATAATCTGAACGTTAAATATAGTTCAGATCCAGGTTCTTGCACTGTGCACTGATATAGAACCCCATTTTACTTTGACTTCGTGAAGACCCCGCCAGCACACATGCGCGACATATCGTCGACCGCATACGAAGCGACAGGCAGGGGGGAGGGTCGCTGCTCCACCGGAATGGACCTGCAGGTAAGGTAACTAACCTGAGGTCAGTTTTTCTTCCAGGGACTCTGTGTAACAGAGTACTCCATCAACGAGCCACTTCGAGACTGACTGCTGACCGCTGGACGCGGGCAGTCTGCAGCGGCAGCAACAGATCGGAGTCGGGCAAGCCCGTTGACCCAGGAAGGTCCGGGGTCACAACTCGCCGTCCACAGCGATGGCAGAGCGGCAGCCCCAACACCGCAGCCCGCAAGATCACCGCGGACTGATGGCTTGAATACACCGGGAAGTTGGGCAAGCCCGTTGACCCAGGAGGGTCCGGGCTCAGAGACTGCCATTCACGGGTAGTGAAGGCAGAGCAGGAGCTCTGACTCAACGCTGCAGGCTGCTGGAATACCGCGGACTGATGGCAACGCTACCCGGTAGAGGTAGCGAAGACAGAGCCGGGGCCCCGACTCAAAACGTAGGCGGGAGACTTGCCGTTAGCGGCAGTCTATATTCCCGCATGAGAGCCTGGTCACCATGGGAGCTGTGGGGGGGGGGGGGGGGGGGGGAGTCCGCTCCTCCACCGGCAGCTTCAAGAAGGCCCTCAGGTAAGTTATATTAACCTTGAGTTGCTTTGCTTTTGTAGTAGACTTATTTGCTTACAGAAACAATGGACAGGAAGACCAGAATGACGGCATTGAAGCATGCCTCCAAGGTCCGCGGGACTTCAGACGGGAGTCAGCGGCCGCAATCCCCGGAGCTGCCTGCAACACCGGCAGCACCCGCTTCCGCGGGCCGGGAAAAGAACGCGGAAGTTGTGGAGTCCTGTTCAGTTGGCAGGGCCCGACTCTCCATCACAGCAGGCCAGGGAGCTGCACGTTGGTCGGAGCACCGCGCAGGAGCAGGGTAGGCAAGACCCTGACTCCCTACCGCTATCGCCCAAACATCACTGGGCCAGCGGAAAACAGGTGCGTAAACCCGTGTCTCGTTCAACGGCACGTTCTGTTTCCCCTCTGTTACAGATCTCCAGATGGCGGACCAGGGGGGAAAACCGCACCGAGGTCGAGAAGCCCCGCTGCACCGGCCTGCATTAACTTACCACCGGAGAAGTCTGCCAGATCGCGGACCGGTGACCCTACTGGAAAGTCGAGGACCCCCCGCAGGTGCGGCAGGCACCGACTCACCACCGGGGCAGGCTGCCAGATCGCAGGCCGGTAGCAGTATATATCGGTCGTGTGGCCCCGCTAAGGCGTCTGGCAGCGACAATGCGCCGTTTCAGTCCCGTATAACCGGGACTGGCAGTAAGCCCGCGCGGATGGCAGGGAGCCCCGCTGCGGCGGCCGGCAGCGACTCATCACCGCTGCTGTCATTGCAGGTACGCGGACCGCTTCAGTCCGGAAGACGGCGGACTAGTGGCATGCCCGCGCGGGAGTCGTGTAGCCCCGCAGGAGTGGCAGGCAGCGACTACCTAGGTACCCGAGACATCACCTCGACAAGGTGTGGACTGATGGTAGAAGCCCCAGTTGTTCATCAGAACTTGGGGAAGTCGACTTGCCGTCCGCAGATGCGGCGGCGGTCGCATGGCTCGTATGGAGCGAATGGTCAAACAGCTGCTCGAACGGGACCTTCTCCATCACGAGCGTGTGTCCCTAGGATCTAGGAGACACACAGCGGAACCACACACCAGCTGCAGGAACAGGTGCTCACAGAGGCTACAAACAAGTACAAAGCTCCGGGTAATTGTGTGTCACTCAATGTCCCGACCGTCAACACACAGTCCCGAGATCAGGGCTCAGGAATTAAAAAATACAGAAAATCCTGAAATTGTTGACCTCAGGCATTACTGCCTTTGCCAGGTCCATAGGCGGGACGGACATGACGGAGGAGCAGCAGGATGCACTAGCGTTGCTGTGCAATACACATTAAGAAATAAACTGCTTTCGCGAGAGCTCCATCCGCCCAAATCGCAACCCAAAATTTGCGTGTTTGTGCAAAGCCTCTGCTACACCGCCACCAAGACAGCTGTTCGGTGAAGACCTGCCAAATCCGGTAAAAACCTGGGCGAGGAGGCAAAAGCGGTCGGGTTGAGAAACCACCATCCTCGAGCAGGCCACTGGCGTATTGCAGACAGCATCCTTACGCTACATCTAACAGGCTTCGGGTTCAACACAACAGGGCAATCAGAACCTATCCACCGGTCGCACCCTATCAACAAAAGCCTTTTTAGGACAGGGCCCACAGCGACCAGCGTGGAAGATGCGCCAACCCCACATCCCAGCAACACAACGAACACAAAAGCCCAGAGCATCAAGCCCCACCAGTAACCATGGAGGTAAGGGGGTCTGGTTCTCTTGGGAGTGCTGCATGTATAACCTCACAAGTAGGAGGGAGGTTGCGTACATTCTGGGATGCATCGGGTTTTGATTGTCACTATCCCAGGGAACAAGCAACAGACATAATAGAGGCATGTAACAGCCTTGCTTGCGCCAGGAAACCGACTATTAGACATGTTGCTAAGGTGATTGGGAAGCTTGTAGCTATATTCCAGCTGCACAATTTGGGCTGTTACACTATCAAAACTTGTAAAGAGCAAAATCTCAGCATTAAAAGCGAATGCTGGACATTTTGACAGGCCCATGCAGCTGCCAAACAAGACAAAAATTGAGCTACAATGGTGGATTAGCAATGTTTGTGATTGTTTTAATCCCATCATTATATCAAACCCATCAGTCATGCTACAAACCGACGCAAGTAACCAGGGCTGGGGAGCTACCGACACCACTACCGATGGCAGATGGGATTTCCACGAGTCTACTCTTTTTCAATAACAAGGTATAAACTAATTTTTAAATGCTGGGAGCATGTCACGGGCTGCGGGCTTACTGCACTAATCTGCATCTTACGCATGTCTGTCTTCAAATAAATAATACCACTGAGGTGGCATATTTAAACCATATGGGTGGTATCAAGTCAATATCTTGTGATGAATTGGCAAACTTAATTTGGCTCTGGTGTATTGAAAGAAATATTTGGATATCAGCTACGTACCTTCCGGGTAAGCTCAATAATGGCGTACACCAGGTCACGAGTATTTAATAACTACATCGAGTGGATGTTGAACCCCCAAATATTTGCTAAAATTATAGCCAAATATGGAACACCAGACGCAACCTGGACGCAAACACCTCTTTGCGTCTAGGTTGAACCATCAGATACCAACATATGTCTCTTGGGAACCAGGTCCTGGGGCAGTGGCGATGGACGCATTCTCACTACGTTGGGGGAAATGGGTTTTCTATGCTTTTCCCCCATTCTGCCTCATTAGTCGGATATTGCAGAAAATTCAACTAGATTCTGCAACAGGTATACTGATAATACTCAACTGGCCCACACAACCATGGTACCCGGTGGTCCTCAATATGATAAAAAGAACCATGGGCACAGGTTACCAAATGCCCGAATTTGGTGACCAACCCCTTAACAGAGTCATCTGAACCTGTTGGCTTGCAGGTTCTGAAGAGGCCACTACTGGAATTCGGGTTGCATCAAAAACCATGGACATCATAACAGCATCATGCAGAGAGTCCACAAGGAAACAGTACCTCACCCACATAAGGAAATGGGAGGCCTTCTGTAGTTGGACCAAGACGACCTACAACACTGCTACGATCTCCAATGTGCTGGAATTCCTCGTGGGCCTTCATTATGATGAGGCCTTCAGTTACAGTGCCATAAACAGTGCCAGGAGTGCACTGTCATCCTATCTCAACATTGGAGTGGGATCGCACCAGCTGGTATCCAAACTATGAGGGATATATTCAATTCCAACCCTCCCCGACCACGATATAATATTACCTGGGATATAGGGGTGGTGCTGACCCTACTCAGGAGCTGGTCGCCTATGACGGATTTACCACTGGACTAACTCACCTTCAAAGTGGTGATGTTAATGGCACTGACCACAGCACAATGGGTCCAGACTCTACAGAAACTAAAACAGGATAGAATGGTCTCGACCCCCAATAAAGTGACTTTCTTTATAGATGAGTTGCGTATACAACACAGACCTAGAACTACAGGACTGAAAATTGAATTCCTAGCATATCTCGTTGATGTAAGACTCTGTATAGCCATCTATATCCGACATTATATTAATGTCACACACACCATCGGGCATATGGAGACGGGTCTGTTTATCAGCCATGATAACCCACATCACAGGGCGATGGTGCAGACTATCTCCAGGTGGCTCAGGGTGGTATTCGGTGCAGCAGGTAAGACACTAACATTTTAAACCTCATTCTACCAGGGCTGCATCCACATCAGCGGCAAGGACCATGGAGGTACCCATGGATCATGTCCACGCAATAGCGGGCTGGGCCAGTGAAGCTACATTTCAGCGTTTTTATAACAAACGTGTGGGCGCTCCCGCAACGTTTGCGGAGTCAGTTTAAGTGCTGTTCCCTAAACGTTTCTCCCCAAGTTCAGGGGTTTATTGTTTGTATTAACAAATATGTTATTATTTTTCAGCTTGTTCAAGTCTGAAATACGTTAACATACTTCCTCCATCAGTAATTACGGCAGTGTGTGAGCATGGATGTGGTCCAGGGCATGGAATCACAGAGCTTTGAAATCTTCACGAAGTCACTCACGTGACTCCGAAGTAAAATAGTAAGATTAAACGAGAACTTACCAGTTTGAAGTTTGATCTTTATTTTATGAGGAGCTGCAATGAGGGATTTCGTGCCCTCCGCTCCCAACCCTCTATCATAAGGTCAACTGGTATATTAGTCTCTTAAATCTTACTATCTTCAGTCATTGTTGTTATCTGTGATTCCACACTGCTGCTTTGAAGAATGTCGCGCATGCGTGCTGGCGGGGTCTTCACGAAATCCCTCATCGCAACTCCTCATAAAATAAAGATCAAACTTCTTGTTTGTAAGTTCTTGTTTAATCTTACTATTTTAGATGGCTATAGGGAGGTTTCACGGCAGTCGGGTCACGACCCATGACCCGTACTGATGCTACGCTACGCGATGAACTGCAGGGAAGCACTGACCATTGTTTCCAGCGTAGCGGGCCCGTTAAAACCCGCCGAAATTGTCAATTTTTGCGCTGTAAATAATTATGGAAATCGGGATAAGCGTGAGAGACATTTAGCCTACTTCAGAATTCCAAAAGTGAGGAGAAATGGTAGATAGAAGCGAGAGCCGAAGGGCCAACAACAGCAGAGTGCTTGGCGAACATTGGCCGTTTGCTCACTGCATTTCATCAACTAAGGCATTATTTGTGTTTTTTCTTGATTCCTTTGGCATCTAAAAAGTTTCAGAAGTGGGAAATCTGGCTGTAAAAATTTTTAATCGCCCATGGTTCTCAAGTGGGTTTTTACATACAAAAAGAAAACGCCTCTGAAGCAAAATTTACAGCCAGATTTCTCACTTCTGATACATTGTAGAAACCAAAGGAATCAAGAAAAAACACAAATAATGCCTTACTTGATGAAATGGTGAGCAAAGGCGTTAATTCCCAATATTTTCAATTTTGACTCGGAAATTAGCATCTTGTTCCCTATTGCTTTTCCATTGACTTAACACAAAAGTTGTGATCGAGGACAGTCAAAAGCCCATAACGTTCTTAAAAATTAAGAGAACTGAAAGAAATTTTCAGTTATTATAGATTGAAGCATTCTGAAACGAATATGAAGCAATCTTACTTGATGACCTGAAATTAAAGCATATAATTAGTTAGTTACCCAATTGTAGCTAATTACAAAATTCAATAACTAGATCTAAACGACTATCCATTTCTAAAGAAAATATTAACATTTTTTAAAAAGCCTAAGTGTCCAAATAACATTCACAAAAAATTCACAATATAACATGATTTTTAAATCTCAATGTTATGAATTTATAGGCCAAATTGAAGGAATTTAGTGTTTAATGCCCGTAAATTGATGGCCATTTAAATCAGTTTGGAGTGGGATTTTATGGAACGCGATGGATTGGAACGTTGCGGTGAATTTAAACCCCACGTCTTTGAGTGTGGGAGAAAACCGGAGCACCCTGAGGAAACCCACGCGGTCACAGGGGGAACGGGCAAACTCCACACAGACACAGCACCCGGGGTCTGAATCGAACCCGGGTCTCTCGTGTTGTGAGGCAGCAGCTCTAGCAGCCGTGTCATTGTGCCGCCCATTTAAAGACATATCTTAATCCTTTTGTGTCTTTTATTTTAAATACCGTTTACTTATTTTTAGTTATTTGTAAATGTATCTGAATGCCAAAGCTGGGGAGGGGGGCTTCATCAACCGATAAAGTTTCCCAGTCACTTCTACCTTGCTGCGCTGTCAATGTTTGGGTTTCAAGGTAGTTCCTCCACTCTGGCCGTGAGGAGGCCGCGGGTCCCAAATCAGTTATCTCTGTGTTAACGAAGGAACTGCATATGCTGGAGAATCGAGGGTACACACCCTTCGTCTCGACCCGAAACGTCGCCTATTTCCTTCGCTCCTTAGATGCTGCTGCACCCGCTAGGTTTCTGCAGCCTTTTGTGTACCCTCAGTTATCTCCACACCCCCACTCCCCTGACATGATCCCGAAGAAGGGACTCGACCCGAAACGTCACCCGTTCCTTCTCTCCAGAGGTGCTACACGTCCCGTTGAGTTACTCCAGCTGTTTGTGTCTATCTTCGTTTTAAACCAGCATCCGCAGTTCCTTCCGGCACAATTTTTTTCGGTGTCTTGGGCAGATTGCCCGTACGTGTCTTTGGTACAGGACCTTGCATGTTCTTAGAGAACGGGGGGTGGCTGTGATCCTGCTCACCCACGCCTACATTGAATTGTCATGCTGACACATTGAATGGCGTTCAGCTCCTCTGGTTCAGTGAGTGAAGTTTGGTTTTCCAAAGAAGTTGTGCCGACCCAAAGATGCTGCTGCCCGGACCGCCGAATTACTCCAAAACTTCGTATTTTGCTGGTTCAGATTTATAACGTGGCTTTTGGTTGACGGGGTCCCAGGTTTTAAGGCGGACCTTCCTATCCCCCCTGCCGTGCTGCCCCGTGGGCCGTTTGGAATGACGGAACTAAGCTCTTTGATCGCGGTTTCGCCCACTCCTGGTTTCAAAGTGTTGAACCAAACCGCCGAGTGCAGAGTCAACAAGCCCTTTCAGGACATGTTAATCTCCATCACCTACGTGTTTGTGTTTGTGTTCGTGGTGGGTTTCTGCGCCAACGCCTCGGTGCTGGCCTGCCTGTGTTTGAGGCGGGGGAAATGGCTCAACGGGGACTTCTTCGTGTTTCACCTGGCACTCGCGGACCTGTTCTACGTGCTCACCCTGCCTTTCTTCGTGGCGTATTACGCCGCCCGCGCCCGCTGGGTTTTTGGCAAAGGCTTTTGCCGGATTAGCAGGCTGGTTTTCCATCTGAATTTGTACGGGAGCATCGGATTCCTCACCTGCATCAGCGTGCAGCGTTACATGGGCATCGTGCATCCAATGAGGATGTTGGGACGATGGAAGACCCGCCACTCGGCTCTGATCAGCGCCCTGGTCTGGACGTTGGTTCTGTTTCAAACCTTAATGGATTTCTATTTCACCAAGACCAACGCCGATGGCTCAAAGTGCTACCACACTGTGATGAACGAAGAGGTGGCCTCTTACCTGTTGTACGTCCAGGTCGTTTCAGTGACTGGATTCCTGATTCCCTTCCTAATCATCATAGCATGTTACTGTCAAATCGCAGTGGTCCTCAGCAGAAACCGTAGCCTGGACAGAGGTCACAAGAAACGGTCCCGGAACCTTGCCATCATTATTATGCTTGTGTTTACGGTTTGCTTTGCACCTTACCATCTTTTGCGATATCTCAATTTAACTTCCAGGCACTTTCAGTTGAAAGGTTTCTGTACGCGAAACAACAGGCTGGTTTACGTGTACTACCAGGTCACCAGAGGGCTGGTCAGTTTAAACAGCTGCATCGATCCGTTCATCTACTTTGTAGGGACGGCGTGGTGGGTAGAATGAAAACGTTCAGAGTAAAAATGCGCGGCTTATTCAACCGCGCCAGAGAAAACCACCCTTCAGTTCCGCAAGACGTTGTATTACCGACTTGGTACGAAACAGTCGTGTAAAGTCATTTAAATGTTTTAGATATCAGTTGTGGACCCATTGCGTGTGCGAGGAAAGAACTGCAGATGCTGGTTTACACCGAAGATAGACACAGAATGCTGGAGTAACTCAGCGGATCAGGTGGAGAAGGAATGGGTGACGTTTCTGGTCGAGACCCTTCTTAAGACAATTGCAGAGTCAAGGACAATGTTTGATATTGAATAATTCAAAATAATCCATCTCAAAGTTCGTTTTTAATTAGGCCGGTGTTTGTATTCTACGTTAAAACAATTCCACGCTGCTGGTTAGATGTTTAGTGGAGTTTAATTTACAGATACAGCATGGAAGCAGGTTATTCGGCCCACCGAGTCCACACCCACCATCTGTTTACGCTAGTTCTATGTTATCCCACTTCCTCATCCACTGCCTACACATTAGGAGCACTTTACCGAGGCCGATTAACCTACAATCCCGCACGTCTTTAGCAGAAATAGGGCATTGAAGATACTGTTTTACAGAAAGAAGAGACAAAAACTTGCGAAACGTCACCCATCCATGTTCTCCGGTGATGCTGCCTTACTCGCTGAGTTACACCAGCACGTTGTGTCTCTTTTCCCGCATCTATTTGGGATGTGGAAAGAAACCAGAGCACCTGAAGGAAACCCACGCGGTCACAGGGAGAACGTGAAAACCCCAGATGGACAGCGACCGCGCGGTGTGGATCGAGCACGGAGTCTCTACGCTGTGAGGCAGCTGCTCGACCAGCCGCGCCGTTGTGACGCCCAAATTCGGTGGAATTTCGCGATGTTTACTTCTTATGGGGTACCTGGTGATTGACAACTCCTTGACTGAAACGTCAGCGTGCATTAGCACAGAAAGTGTTTATCTGAAGAAGAAACATCACTCATACGTTCGCTCCAGAGATGCTTTTTTACCCAGAGGGTTGTGAATTTATGGAATTCTCTGCCACAGACGGCAGTGGAGGCCAAATCACTGGATGGATTTAAGGGAGAGTTGGATAGAGCTATAGGGGCTAGTGGAGTCAAGGGATATGGGAGAAGGCAGGCACGGGTTATTGATAGGGGAAGATCAGCCATGATCATTTTGAATGGCGGTACTGGTTCGAAGGGCCGAATGGCCTCCACCTGCACCTATTTTCTATGTTTCTATGCTGCCTGACCCGCTGAGTTACTCCAGATTTTTGTGTCTATCTTGGTTTAAACCAGCATCTGTTGTTCCTTCCCACATAAATGTTAATGAGAAGTGTTAGTAACATCAACATCAACCTGTAACTGTCACTGTATGTCATGTTGTGGGCGGAGCACCAAGGCAAATTCCTTGTATGTGAATACTTGGCCAATAAACGTACTTACTTAGCACAATAGAGAAAAATCATGGATTGGTATAAGAGATAAATGATGAAATGCAAAATAAAAATTAAAAAAAAGAAAGTATTAAAGCTTAACTCTTGCAAACATCTAATTCAAGTCGTTGCAACTATTACAGTGCTAAGAATTGATATAGACACGGATGGACATGTCTTGGTCTTTCCTGGGGCGTGTATGAAAAGAAACAATACATTGAATTCCTAAAACATCTTGAATGCTGTGTTATTCGGTGAAATTCGGTTCTGGCAGTTTCAGTCTTTATTAACGACGCTCACAGTTAGACACTGGGTAACAGGGAATCTCTGCATGCTGTGCCTTCTTCATCAAGTGTGCTCTCTGGTATTTCGCCAAAGGATGTGGCACCGTCTCTTGCATCGTGAAGATTCTAAAGCAACAATGATACGCAGGGAATGCGACAAATGGTGTGATGAGTTAAACTGCCACCAACCAAGCTCACAGCCACTGGAGAGGCAGGGACAGACGTCGCGAAACAGGCTCAAGTGCATGTCGACCAAGGTGCCCGTCAGCTTGTCCAATTTATCCTTGGAAAGACGCAACATGCTGGTTAACTCAGGATGGAACTGCAGATACGATTTAAACGGAAGATAGACACACAATGCTGGAATAACTCAGCGGGACAGGCAGCATCTCTGGAGAGAAGGAACGGGTGACGTTTCGGGTCGAGACCCTTCCTCGGACTTTAACAGACCGTTAACAGATCGCTTGCTGAGATGCTGTTTCAAATCCAGCTTTCTGTGTCCTCAAATGATCTCAGTCATTCGCCGCTGGATGTAAAACATTCTCAGCAATAAATGTGGCATTAGACCAGGAATAATACTGTACTATTCTGGAAGTACATTTTCCACTTTGTATCTACCACTCGGTTTTTAGTGAGTGTCAACTATTGTGTAAGTTGTCCAACAACTTTAGGCTGTGCACGCCACACGAAAGAAGAATAAGAACTATTGTGTCACCGTGAGCATTCAAATTGCAATGTGTGACACATTTATTACTCTTTATGCCTTATTCCATGTTAATATTGTCACATATTGTAATTTGAACGCTCAATTAATGCTGAACATCCAAACAAAAATTCTGCAAACAACATTTCGCACCACTGGAACCATTTCATCGGAGGATATTGTTCATGTTTCTTTGGGTGGGTACACTATGTGTTGTTTAATATTTCTGAGTTATAAATAACTTTCGTTGATACTCGGTTATTTTTTTTATCTGGTGGAGCGCTTTATATTTCTGATGCGGGTTAAACAAAATAAAAACAATGAATGATGCTGGAAATCTGAAATAAAATTCGGAAAACTGTGGGATACTGAGTGAATGAGGCCGTGTCTGTGGACAGTATGAGTTAATGCTTCCGATGAACGAATATTCAGAAGAACCAGATGCATGTTTAAAATAGAGAGGTAAATCTAGTAGCGAGAACGAAGGACATGTTTGTATAGTATAGTAACTAAGGTCGTCGGATGATGTAACTAATGTTGGTGCTATCAGAGGGACGTTAATGCTAGTTACTTAAGAAGTGTGTAGGAAGGAACTACAGATTCTGGTTTACACCAAGATAGACACAGAATGCTGAAGGAGCTCAGTGGGTGGGGCAGCATCTTTGGAGAATAGAGGTGATGTTTAGTGTCGAGACGCTTCTTCAGACCTAGAGTAAGGGGAGAAGGAAAATAGTGGCATGGAAAGGTACCAAGAACAAATGAATGAAACGTATGGCAAGAAATGCTGCCTTACCCGCTGAGTTACTCCAGCATTTTGTGTCTGGTTACCTAAGAGTTGGTCTGTCTGGAGGAGTGTGAGAAGACGGAAGGGTATGAGAGCCATTAGCAATTGAGGGGCAATTACATGCGTAGATGTCTGAAAAGGTACCGCACATTACACTGGGCTGGAAGGTTTGATCAAATAGGTTCCAGGGTGAGGTACCGTTCCTCTCCCACCCTAGTGGTCCTACCAGTTTCACTGTCTGAATAACTCGATATCACCACAGCCAACAACGGACCATTGTGAGTTCCTCCTCTCCTTGATCATCGTTGCTTTTTTGCAAACCTTTCATTCATTTATTCTATTCTATGCACCTTCTATATCTCTTAGTTCCCTTTACACCAGACTCTCAGTCTGAAGATGGGTCTCGGCCCGAAACATCACCAATTCCTTTTTTCCAGAGATGCTGCCTGACCCGCTGAGTTACTCCAGCTTCTTGCATTTGTCAATTGGTACAAAGTTGGCTTGAAGATAAGAAACAGTGGGTAGTGATAGAGAGTTGTTTTCAGACTGGAGGTTTGTAACAAGTGGTGTGTCATAGGAATAGACACAAAATGCTTGAGTCATTCACGTTTTGCAGCATCTCTGAAGCTGCTTACAACTCAGTGGTATGATTGGGGTGGGAGATATCAATCTTCACGTGGTCCGCCCTGTTTCGACTAATGCAATCAACCCGATGTGCACAATCAAATAAGATCAAATAGAACGAGTTGTCCTACAACCTTAGGCTGTGACGCCATACGCAAGAGGGAGAATATTGATTTCTCCAAATTCAACTCGCAGTCACGGTGGCGCAGCGGTAGATTTGCTGCCCCGGAGACCCCGGTTCGATCCCGATTACGGATGCTGTATGTACGGAGTTTGTACGTTTTCCATGACCTGTGTGGGTTTTCTCTGAGCTCTCCGGTTTCCTACCACACTCCAAAGAAGCACAATGTAGGTTAATTAGCTTGGTGTAAATTAAAAATTGCCACCTAGTGGGTGTAGGATAGTGTTAATGTGCGGGGATCGCTGGTCGGCGGGACTTGGTGGGCCGAAGGGCCTGTTTCCCTGCTGTATCTCTAAACTAAACTAAGTAACCCTTGCATTCTTTCTCTCCCGTCCCTCCTCCACTCTAGTTGACTTGCTAGTTTCACTATTCATATCTCTTTGTTATCACCTTTGCCACAGCCCCCATCAGTTCTGATGTCAGCTCTGATATGTTCTGAACTTCTTAATACCTTTAGTTTCCCTCTCACCTGATTCTCCCTCAGAGGGACTCAACCTGAAACGTCACCTTTTCCTTTTCTCCAGAGATGCTGCCTGA